>OX387240.1:76790662-77990662 GCA_947561735.1 Cenchrus americanus | reverse complement strand
TTAGCTACCTGTGTTTGTTTGGGTTTAATTGATGGAGAAAATATATTCTTTTGCATGTTCTTGATCACGAACAGCAAGGTGACACACTCTCTTTTCCTGTGTTTCCGTTTTGCAGGGATGCACTAGGTGGGCAAAGCTCAGGCTGTCATGCAGGCACAGATGTGCACTGTGAAACTGCTAAATGTCTGAACTTTTGTTCAATGTTTGAAGAAGTGAGTGGTGGAAATTGCTTATTGGTAGTTAACCTGGATGTTTAGTAGTTTCACATATGTGCATGCAGCATTGCAGCCGATGGCTCATGATTTGGTTTGATGACCAGTCTATGCGTGCTGCAGAATCTGGTCACCTAACAAATGCAAGATAGACAAGACAAGCTAAATTTCTTTCTTCCTTTTGTTTTGCATAGGCAGCAGCCATGCATTGTTTCACTGTTGGTTAATTACTTGCAGTATGGTGTCAGTGTTTGACAGGTAGTATCATGAGTATTTGATTGCAATGGCATCTCTGGATAAGAATTGTCCACTATTTGCAGTTATAGCTTCTTAGTTTTATTTAAATGCAGTACATGCTATTAGTGGTTACATTTGTGTGTACTGCTAAAGAGAGTGCATTGAAATTGGTTTTATGCAAGAGAACTTCCAACAAAAAAATATATGTTGGACAACATTTTGGGAGATATAATGTTTTCAATGCTATTTCTTTTCATTGACTTCAAGCTTTTAATATTGATGTATTCATCCTACGTAATTTGTGAGAGATTAAGTGACAGTATCAAGGAGAATAATTTTGCTTAATTTTGAAATGCACATGTTTGCTTATCAACCCGAGTAATGTGATATGTGACATATTTTTAGGTTCCTCTTAGGTTCTTTCAGATCTAAATTATTATTGCTTTGCCATTCGACTACTTAAGATGACCATAGTTCGACATTTGAAAAGTGTTTGGGAAGTGGGAACTTGTTACTTTACTTGACAACTATAAGTCTATGGGCTGAGGAGCAGGAAGGTTTGCCTCAAGGCCACGGGCAATAAGGTGATGGGTGTGAGGCGCGGGGTAGTGGATCCAGTAGGAAGAACAAGGCGACCGCATTGATGGCATCGATATCTAATTTGATCCCTTTTCATGTGATTTTCATTGCAATTGCCGATGATTTGTGTAGGTAGTAGAGCAATTTGGTCATGGAGTGTCATGATTTCCCCCTATTTCCCAGTTGATTCCATGGCTAATGGTCAGGCTCTGATGGATTGCTACTTCCATTGTAAAGGGGTGTTTGGGATCGCTCTCGCTCCCGTTTTTCCGGCTCCGCTCCGGCTCCACGGTGCCAAACACATCTAGCTCCACGAACTCCGCTCCGAGAAAAACGTGGAGCTAGAGGCCAACTCCACGTTTTTTCCCGGAGTACCTCAAGGGGTACTCCACCAACTCCACGTTTTTTATGGAGTAGCACCTGCTCCACGAACTCCACGGTAGAGTCGCTCCATGGTGGAGTTCGTGGAGCGGAAATTTGGAAAAACGGGAGCAGAGCGATCCCAAACACCCCCTAACTCTTGTATCAAGATCAATAATATGTAATTAATTTCTATACTCTTGTATTTTTCTATACCCAGTCCAGAAGCTCGGAAGGATGCAAAAGAAAAAACAAAGAATTGAAAGATTTAAGTGGCGGTCTATTTGAAATATGTAATTATATATTTGATATATCATTCAATTTATAACATTCAAATCTCATTTTGATATATAAATGAAAAATACAAAGCTTGTTTCAGTTTTCAAAACTTATTTCACAAACACGTGTGTGTCGCACGCGCACTTTACTAGTAAAATATAGGATATTTAAAGATGCAGTCTGCTCGTTTGGCTGGTGGTTGATGGTAGTCTTAGTTTGTTACGAGAGAAAAATCTTTCGTTAGTTGTTGGTGGTTTGGTTTGTTACGAGAGAAAAGATCGGGCCGGTTGGTGGCTGATAAGCCAAACGAACAGGGCGATGACTTGCATGCTTGCACATAGATCTCAAAGTTCACCTCTCAATCTTTGATTGGCGTTTGACTAAAATTTATGAGTTAGTTGATCTTTTTTTTTAGCATTTAGGAGTTACAGTAGGGACCAAGGGTTTGGTTGGTTCGGAGCCAAAACTTGGGCATGTCAAAATTTTGGTAACCAAAAAAGTTGTCACAATTTTGCTAGGATAGAAATGAGAAGTTGCCAAATTTTGACAACAACCCAAATGGTAGCCAAAACATTGGCTTGCCAAAACTTTGATATGCCAAATTTTTTTCTCTAAACCAACTAGTAGGCCCAAATGACCAACCTTTTAAGTTTAAAATGCGGCAGGATTGAAATTGGATGGGCCTTGGCGCCTTGCAATCCTACGAGATAGGAAATTTCGCACTTGAGCTTTAGATGAAAACACATGAATTTGAAAAGGATAGAGACTTCAATAAAGTTTACATGGCTAGTAAAAAAACAAAAGGTGAAGTGTCTAGATGTCTCTTCATTGGTCTCGATCACGCTCCTAGCTGGAGGATGAGATGGTTCCCTTTTTCCAACTCCTTTTTCTTCTAAACTCCTTTTTCTCTTCTTCCTCATTCTCCCCTCTTTTTCAACGAAATTCCTAGCGGTAAGGGGGCTTGAGCCCCCTACCCCACCGCGGCACCGCGACGTCAACCTTAACGTTTGGTGTTGGTGACCAACCGCTGGAGTCATCAGTTTGGTAAATAGTGGCAGGTGTACCGGGGCTCATATATGGCTATCGGATAAAAATACAAACTTCCAGTTTCAGCCAACCAAAGCAACCTAAACTTGTTAATTAATAGTTCCAGCCCACCAAAATGTATGACTATTAACTAAAAATTGTTCCAATATTTTTTCATAAATATTGCAACATTTTTTTCTTCACCATTTTACGTTGTTTTTGTCAACATTTTGCAAAATGTTGCAACATTTTTTGGACAAACATTTTCTTTACCAACATGGCCAGTTTAGTTCCCAGAATTTTCACCAACAACCCGTCACATCAATCTTCTTTCCACTAATTTGAAGTATTAAATGCAGATCAATGACAGAACCCATTCCACGACCCTACCCTAATTTTCGAGACGAATCTAACGAGCCTAATTGTGTCATGATTAGACAATGTCGTGCTACAATAAACAAGTAAACAGTCTCTAATGACGGGTTACTTAGACTTAATGGATTCATCTCGCAATTTCTGGTCCATTCGTGTAAATAATCTACGTTTAACACTACTAATAGACCTTGAAAGCGGACTCAAAAGTTTCTGGACAACACCTTCTCTGGTGTCGGCGAGGGCGCAGGCCACGACGGCCGTGTGAGCTTGCGCTCGGGAGGGCCGCGACAGTCGGTGGCACTCCGGCACCGTGTGTTGCGCCCGCGCGACCTCGATGAGGCCACCGGCGGCGCTCCGGCCACCGCGCCGAGCTCGCGTCCGGGAGGCCACGACGGGCCGCGCGGGGGAGGTTAGTGAGGGAGCGGGATGGCAGGGGCCATGGCGGGCGGCGGCGCGGAGAGGCCAACCATGGCACGCGGCGGCGGGTGGTGGCGACTCGGGGTGAAGAACTGTGGCGGCACAGAGGTGGGAGAAAGGTGGGAGCTAGGGTTTAATTCTGTTGGGCTGGCTAGGCTGCTAAATGGGTCACAGTGGGCTATAGTTTGTTAAAAAAATCTTTCGGATTGGGTGGTGGGCGATGACCGGTCTTTGGTTTGTTACGAGAGAAACGTCTTGTTGGTCGATTATCGGTGGTCGGTTTGTTACGAGAGAAAATCACGGCGGCCGGTGGTGGCTGATAAGCCAAGCAAACAGATTTTTTTTAAACAGGAAGGAAGGTATAGGTGTGCCAGCCTGCCAGGGCCTGGCAAACAGCAGAAATCCTATATACCTTCTGGAAGATTTTTCCTAACCAACTATAACCCACTATGAGCCCAAATAACAATTCAACTGGTCCAACAACTGCAAACACTACTTCATCTTCCACCTCCCTGCCCCGCCGCCGCCACCCGATGCCCGCCCGCGCCGCCGACCGGTGCCCCGCCGCGGCCGGCCCGCGCGCCACCGCACCCCGAGCACCGATCGCCGCGGCCCCCGCGCCCGCGTGCCGGCCCGCACGCCGCGCCCGCCGACCGCGTGCCACCCTGTACGCCGTGTCCGAAGGTTGAAGACAGACAAAAATATTTTTCCAACATTTCCAAAAAAATGTTGCAACATTTTGCAAAATGTTGACAGAAATAGTTAACAAAACCAACACTTTTCAAAAATGTTGTAACATTTCTGAAAAATGTTGGAAGAAGTCTAAAAAATGAGAAAAATGTTTGTCCAAAAATGTTGACAAAAATAATTAAAAAACAAACATTTCTTAAAAATTTTGGAACATTTCTGAAAAATGTTGGAAGAAGCCTCTAGAAAAATGTTAATTAAAAAATGTTGTTCCGAAAATGTTGGAACATTTTGTAAAATGTTGACAAAAAATTACTAGAATTGTTGAAGGAAAAAATGTTATAACATTTTTGAAAAATGTGGGAACATTTTTAATTTAATAGTCATGAAGTGGGCTGGTGGAAAAATAAAAAAACATGATCTATATAGGCTTTAGTGGGCTAGAAGTTCGTAGGCTTATCTACATTCCGGAAGGCATATAGGAGCCCCTGACAAACAGTTTATTCAGGGAAATCGCAGCTATGATGGGGTCCTATATAACTACCAGATTTTTTAAAATATATTTACTTTTTAACGGTTTTTCAAAATATATAGCGGATTCAAAAAATTGCAAAAGTAGCCTCGAATCGCCGTGGTAAATGGCGGTAGGGACTTACCGTCACGGAGAACGGCAGTAGGGGAGCTACAGTGCCCCTACTGTTATTTCAAACGACGGCTGCTATAGTACTCCGCCGCAGGTTCCTACCGCCGTTTCCAGTGACGGCAGGGACAATTTCTCTTCAAAATACCGTAACTTTTTGTATGAACTCGGATGAGGATAAAATTTATATGATAATTGTAGCTTTTGACGAGATCTACAACTTTGTAGTTCAAGCTTTTCTCATTCCAAGTCATCCTTGGACTCAAAAAATCCATATACTATCCCTATGGGCTGGACAATAAACTCTGTGAATTCGGCTCGACCCGGCCGGATTGACGACGGGCTTCGGGCCCATGACTGGAACGAAGGCCTCAGACAAATCGCTAAACCCTGAAGTCCTTCGTCGTCGGTCGTCATCCTGTGTCACACGCACGCAATGCACCAGCATTATAATCCTTTGACCTGAGGTCCATTAGACCAATTACCATGCGAAACCACTTGTCAAATCTTTGGAGTATATTTTAAATTCTAAACACGTCGGTAATCCATACCCATCGGGGAATAAGTGTCTGAATCCATCAGAGTCAGCAGACTCACCACAGAGTTACTAGCAAAGAAGGGTCAGCGGATTTATCAAAAAAAAAAAGAAGGGTCAGTGGAAGACTCCAGCTGAAACAAGCAAACCGCCGCCGGCCAGTCGCAGTTCTCTAGCTCGCGTCTCCGTCCGTCCAGCTGCCTTCCGGGCTAGCTACGGCGTCGGTCCAAGCGGTCGCCGGACGCCGGTCGTCCTGGCCTTCTCGGCAAAACTTGAGCACGTTTGGATTGTGACCCTAGCTAGCCAAGCCAAAATTTGGCCAGGGCCAAATCAGGGTGTGGCCAAAGTTTTGGTCGTATTGGACATGCTTGGTTGGTGATCGAATAAAAAATCCTAAAATATCTGCCAAGATACTATTCCATACCACGTGAGCATACGTGTAGGATTCACATGTTTTTCTCCCTACTATTGAAATTTAGTCACGTGGATCTTATTCTGTAGAAAGGAGTGTAATAGTGGAAAAATCATAAGCATGTGAAGATTGGTGATTCCAAAATTTATATGCATGAGTGCATCCAAATATTCAGAAGAGAAAAAACATATAAAAAAAGAAAAGAATGTAGAAAAAAGATGGAAATAGAAACAAAAAATATAAAATGAAAAATTAGAAATAAATAAAAAGGAAACAAGAAATAAAATAGAAACAATAAAAATAAAAGTAAAAAGGAAAAGAATAAAAAGAAATAGAAAAAATGAAACAAAACTATTATTAGAAAAGAAATATAAATAAAAAAGAAGAAAAAAACAATGGCCTCTATCCCCCGCACGACGTGGTGCTGGGTGAAATTGTTGCCACAACGACTATGTCGTGGCGGGAACAAATATTTACAGAGAATGAACGATCTAAATTGTAAAAAGTTTCAAAAAATCATGAAGGGATCAAATGTTCACTGAGCTGGGACAAATATTCACTAAGTGAAAACAAAAATCATTTGAAAACAAATATTTAAAGCGGACGAATAAGTATGTAAATTGAAAAATACTTCTATACATACACCTACATCCACGGTATATAAACAATAATAAAGAAATGAAAGAAACAAGAATGAAGAAGGAAATTTAAATGTCATGAAAATAGAAATAAATAAGGGGAAAGAAAAATAAAGTAGAAATAATGAAAAGGAAAAGAAAAATATGGAAGAAAAAATGAAAAAAGAAATACGATAAAGAAAATTTAAACACAAACAATAGGAAAAAGAAAAGTAGTTAAATGGCGAGGGAATGAAAAAATACATAAAAAAGAAAGAAAATAGAAAAACAAAAACAAAAGGAAAGAAAGGAACGTACCTGGGCTGTTGGACTGTGGCGTGATGGGAAGCGAATTTGTCGCTTTAGCGACATCCACGGCGCAAATGTTCCCCGCCCAACCAAAATTTACCACGGTTTGCCTGTTGCCTAGGTGGGAAGAAACATGATCAGAAAAAACTGCAAAAAGTGCGCTGTTTGGTTGTTAGTTTTAATTTATTTTGACGACTAGGAAAGTGCTCGTGCTTTGCTACGGGCATCTAAATATCTATAATGCAATACACAAAATATTTAATAAAATTATGTCATACGAAAGCGATGTCAATAAATCATAATACATGATTATAGTATGTCATGCAAACACAACATTGTATTTCTTTATTTAAGACATCATAAGATCGTTGCTACAAGCTATGTTAAGGTTCACCATAATTCATAAGTATTTACTCTTGCATAAGAGAAAAATATGGGGGCACCTCATTCAAGTATCAGGAATGCAAATTCACTCGATCGACAAAATTAAAAGATGTCCGAACTACTTGCATACATCACGCGCAATGTACAATAACAACCTCAAACATTCAATATAAATGAATGATTGTAAATCACTTGTGTTGCACAATACTTATGCATCATCACAATGGCACATGACTTGCTTGAGACTCACTTCAGGCTTTCCACATGACGAGTGAAATGACGCTGATGGACATGTCCTTGTTCACATGCATAGCCTCCTTTTGCCCTTGCCATTCTTACGGACCTGTAAAGAAACAAAAATCATGGTAATGTGCCATTACTACTGGAAAGAAAACAGAGTGCATGTTCTGCAAGAGCAACACAGAGGGATTGGTTCTCTAAATTCCAAACATAGGCAATCAAGAATGCCAATCACACCGAACATATGTGCATAAGCGTCCACAAAAGACAACATGAATAAAATATATAGGTGTTACGTAAATGATAATCTAACAAGACAACTATTGAACTACTATAAGGTCTCAACATACTCAGAGCTAAAGTAAAATAGATCCTTCAAGACAGCAATTCAAGCAAAGCTAGAAAGATGGTCATTTATAATGTGTACAAGCATTTCACTCGGACTGATGGCTATGATGTGGTGTAAGGAATTACAGAAAGTACAAATAATCACAATGCTTAAAAAGGCTTACATATGCTAAGACATAGATATAGGTAGTACATATGGGTAGATTTATCCCTCTTGATAAAGAACTGCATGGTTGCATCTCGAGACCCAGGCTGAATATGTCCAGCAAAACTATATTATCGAATAGGAAAACTGTTGCCAGCAAAACTACAAGAAAGCTTAATTTGGATTCTTAACAATCTCTTTGCACATCTCTCCCCACGACAAACATACGCACAAGAATCAAAACCATAGGCAAAAATCTATATTATACATGTGCTAAGTAACCACATGGCAATGACATGTAGCGAATCATCAAAACAAACTAAGCCATCACATAATCTCTCACATATCATACATATATTGAAAACATATATGAATGCAGATATGTATAAAGATGAAACATCCATGGAACCAGCCAAACATCACATTTTTTATGATTGCTCCTAAACCACTAACTCGATTTGAGTGATCAGCACTGGTAGAAAGCTAATGATAAGACCTATAACTCCTTATTGGACGAGGAACAGATTCAACCATCACATTTTCAGCATGTAGACTGAAATGTCAAATCCGTTGCTTTCAACACATGGGTATGAGCGGCACACAAATTATATACATCTTAATTTATGACATACATAGCATATAACGTTTGGGACAAATTCATCACTTGGGATGCGATACGGTGTCGCGCTTGGTGGATCTTGTGGTTGAAGACTGCCTCCTCCCTCAGCCTCTTCTAGAATTGCCCTTGCATCTCTTCTAGATTTCCACTTGCCTGTTGCAGCCTGCACCTCCTATGGATGCCACCAGTGGAGATGAGAGCGATGTGCTTCGTCCCTTGAGATTATGTGAAACAACGACTAATTCAATAACTCTATTAGAACTCAAAATTTAGGTTTGTAGGCCCTGCATTTAAGATTCCTATCGAAGCATTTGTAGAAAGAAATGAACTGTGTTATAGTCATAATTATAAAAAAGTAAGCTGAAATTAATTACCGTTGAACCTCCGGATAATGATTCTTGAACTCTACAATAGCTATCCGAGCACCGGTGCTTGTGTCCGTAGCCAAATAATCAAATACATTAATAGGGATAGTCTAAAATACTCAAAGCATGTATGTTTATTTTTGTGTCAATTTCTCCTAAACGAGAGATGAAGGCAACTGACCTTTTTTGTAAACCCTATACCTCAGGTCACTGCCGCCATGGTTGGCCACACATCCGCAAAAGAACATCAAAGAGGCGCGGGTCGGGTTCAAAGAACATAAATACACAACAAATCCAAATCAGCGGGAAGGGAAAAGGGGTAGGCAAAGACCGAAGCTCGGGGTGGTCCAAGAAAACAAATAGAGTGATGAAGAGAAGGGATTGGGAACACAACGGTACGTTTCGAACAATAATTCGGCGCTAGGGTCTCATACCTTGGGAGTTGACGTCCCTAGGCAAGGAAGACCCTTGGGAGCAACTTGTAACTCAAGTCCCAAATAGTATCAAGGGCTGCCATGTGATACAGTAGCTCTTTGGGTGCGGGTCAGTTGCTCCTTTTGCTGCTCCTGCTTGCTAGCAGCAAAAGGCAACACTATTCGACACTGCATTCTGAAGAACAAAACATAAGGTTGAGATTAATAGGTATGTCTCACATGATTTTTTTACTTAATTATCAGCGTGCATTAAATAGTTAGCTGAAGATGAAGGTACACTGAACACAACTGAGTACTCGCTGGAACCACAATGTAATTTCAGAAAGAAAAGGTCAGCTACTCCAAAAAATATATAAACAAACTTCATCTTCAACCATTGGTACAATAACACATGAAGAATTTAATTAACTAAATGTTTTGTTGAATAGTTTTCCAGATTCAATTTCTATATGTTGGCTTGTTCCAAACCTGGCAGGTCAATGTGGTAAGTCAAATGTCTCATATGGACCCAGTCATTATCTTCATCCATTACTGACATCAGATTTATACTCAGCACATACCCAAACAGTATACACATGTGATCCATCAGAAAATTAGATAATTATTGGTTCAGACAAACCTGGCTTGTACTTGTGCTTGAAGTAAGAATGATTCTGGATTAACTATTTATTCTTCCAGCCTATATGATGCAATTTTAAGTATTTACTTATCTTTAATCAACTTCACAATTTGAATAAGCCACTCTGGATACGATGTTCTTATCCCGTAGCAATGCGGGTGCAGACACTTTCCTAGGTCAGGAAAAAATGCAGACACTTTCCTAGCCCGTAGCAATGCAGACACTTTCAAGTATGCAAACAATTTCAAGTAGCTTATGCAGACAAATATGAACAAGGCATTATTAAGAACATTAATAAGGAGGGGCTTATGCAGAGTAGCTTATGCAAATCCACTAATAGAATGAGCAACGGATGGAAGGAGCATATGCAGATCCACAATTGGATTACCTGTTCACCGTTGAGCAGGAGGCAACTTAGGGCACAACCCGCGCCTAGGCAACGACGGATGTGACGATCTCCACCAGCGTGCGGGATGTGCTGTGCAGGGCAAAAAAACGAGGATTAGAATGAGGTCGTGGTTCATCGCAGAGGGTAGGGCAGCAAGCAGAACGGCCGCGGCGGCGGGTTGCCAGCGACAGTGACGGCGTATGGTTACCAACGATCGGGGCGTGTGTGGTGTTCCTTAGTGATTGGCTACACCGACCGGTTACAGGGGGGACGACTGTTCTATGCGGCGAGTGGCATAGGGTTTGGGCAGACGCGGAGAACCTGGCTGCCGCGCGCGGCGTGCGAGGTGTATCAAGGACGCCAATGGCTCCGTTGAGCTGCAAATCCCAGGTGTGGGTGGATCGAGGACGGTGGTGGCAAATAGGACCCGGGACGGTGGCAGCGGATCCCAAGTGCAGGTGGACCGAGGATGGCGGCGACGGCGGAGAGGACCGGGATGGCGGATTCGGCGGACAGAGGATCACGGGCACGAGTGAACCGGAGGACAACGACGGGGATGGCACGGTCGACGGCGGCGTCGATTGGAGGACAACAGCGGCGACGGCTTGAGGCCACCCAGTGGCGGCAGGGGGAGGGAACCGGTAGCGGCGCATTTACCGTGTGTTTGGTTGGAGAGCGGCGGGGAGCGGAGCGGAGCCGCTCCGCTCCCGCGGCTGTTTGGATGGGGAGCGGCGGGAGCGGGAGCGGCTCCCGGCGGTATATTCGCTCCGGATGCGGGTTCGCTCCGTCCCTCGAGGGTCGACGGACGGAGCCGCTCCGCTCCTGTTTTTGCTCTCCGTCTCCCTCCCGTCTCCCTCCCGTCTCTCCTCTCTCTCGCTCGTGTGGGCCACTCGCGGCGGCGGCGGTCGAGCACGGGCGGCGGCGGCGGAGCTCGAGCCCGCGAGCTCGCGCCCGTGAGGGGGGCGGCGGCGGCGGAGCTCGAGCCCGCGAGCTCGCGCCCGTGGAGGGGGGGGGGCGGCGATGCGGCGGCGGCGGTCGAGCACGGGCGGCGGCGGCGGAGCTCGAGCCCGCGAGCTCGCGCCCGTGAGGGGGGCGGCGGCGGCGGAGCTCGAGCCCGCGAGCTCGCGCCCGTGGAGGGGGGGGGGGGGCGGCGACGGAGCTCGAGCCCGCGAGCTCGCGGCGCGCGCCCGCTCCCCGGAGCTCGTCCCCGGCCGGCGGAGCCCGCCCGCGGCCGGCGGAGCCGCTCGCGGCCGGCGGAGCCGCTCGCGGCCGGCGGAGTCCGCCCCCGGCCGGGCGGAGCCCGCCCCGCAAGGGAGGATGGGCGGCCCGCGGATCTTGCTCGGTTGAGGTTCACCGAGGAAGAAGAGTCCGGGGGGAAAAAAGAGAAAGAAAAGAGGAAAAAGGAAAAAGAAAAGGAGTGAGAGAATGACAAGTGGGGTCCATTGGTGACAAATGGGGGCCACACTAACGGTGTTAAGTTATCATCAATCCCGGATTTTTAGTTGTCCATCCAAACAAAAGTTGGAACGAAATCGTCCCCAACCCAAAAACATCAACCAAACTAGAGAGGGGTTGGAGCCGTCCCCAAAACGGGGGGTCGGCTCCGCTCCGCTCCACTCGCTCTCCAACCAAACACACGGTTAGGGTTCGAAGGGTTCCTGGGGGAGGGTTGGGGCGGATGCACGCGATTGAGGAGGGAGGGCAGGGCAAGCGCAGGAGGCGGGCAGACGCACAGGAGCCCGGATCGGAGGGGTAAAAACGGAAGGGGGAAATGCGGACGTGCGGGGAGGTGGGGGCGGACTCACGGGCGACCGGCAAAACGACATACCAAGTTTTTCTCGTAAGTTCATTCTTTTTAGGAGTAGAGATAAGTATGATCTAAAGCCGTCCCAAACAAAACCAAAGCATTTGAAGGTTGATAATCTAAAAATCTCGCCCATGCAATAGCAGGCTGACACGTGAATTGTGGAGACAGTTATTGGTCAGCCCGGCCAAATCATCAGAGCCAACGATTTGCATTTGCTCGCCCGCGGCATCTGTTGACTGTAGGTAGGCAGATGGGAGCTGCTGATTATTTTCCTGAAGCCACCAAAATAAATTTGGCCCGCTTGCCTGTTGACTGTAGATAGATGGCAGCTGCATGCCCAACACCACCCACCACCTGCCGAGAACCACTTGTCAGCTGCATGCGTTCAAAGTGCCGACTGCTGCGAGGAGAGCGAGCTGAGAGACCCCTTCCCTTGGGGCCTCGAAGGGCTGGGCTGTCAGCTGACGGAGAGAGTCAAAAGATGCTTCAGTTCAGAGGCAGGCACGAGGCAGCGGGCGTGCTGCTCACCACCCGTCTGTCTCTTGACTGCCGCAGCAGCCAGCCATCGGCGCTCGGCGGGCGGCCTGAAATGCCTGATACACGCACGCAAGCTGCACGCATGGTGCCCGATGCCATGGCATCTTCATATATATAGTAATCAAGAAAAAATAATCGCAAAACCTTCGTGCACTGATCCTAGTGGGTATAGTGGCGTTTCAGAGTGGACCTTTGCTTCACTGCTGCTTTGCCCCTTTGTTTTGTTCAGAAAACCCTTGCTGCTGATGCCTGATGATGGATGGCACTATGGCAGAGGTGAGCCGCCGCCGCCGGTGCCCGGCGGCGGCGGGCATGGGGCGTCACGGCGGTGGGGGCGGCTCAGCGCCACCAGGCGACGGCGAGCGCGCGTGGTGCAGCTCGTCTGAAGAAATTGACGCGTGGGATATGCTGCTGCAGAAGCAGCCAAGGATATTCCCATGCGTCCGTTTCGATTCCTGCTCGCAGATCCCGTCTCGTGCCCCATCCGTAGCTAGTATTCACTTGTGGCGCTGGATCACCGATGATCATCTTTGCGGGTGCGGTCTTGTTGATCACGCGATCGAATGAATGAATCCTGAATTTCGAGAAGAAGAAAGAGTGGATAAATCATGGAAATCAAAAAGTGCTCAGTGTTTTTCTTTCCTCCTCTCTACGTTCCCAATTGATCGTGATAACTTTTCAAAGCTCATAAAATGTTATCGTGCGTCCAGAAATATTATATATAAGTGTAAAGCAAAAATTAGATCAGAAATACTAAATTGACACACAATTCAGAACGGATGAGGATTAGAAAACAAAGGGCTACAAACATACTCCTGCTGCTGGAACTGAGAATTCTGACAGCAAATTTTTCATCAGGCACGTCGACGTACGTCAGGCTTGGAATTGACACACACACAAAAAAAAACTTTGACGGTGACGACCCCACAATGCACAAAGAGCTAGCCAACTACCCTATCTTTTTTTATATTTTAATTAACACAAAAGACGGGCCTAGAGGGCCCCACTAGGCCAATCAAAAAGTACATCGATGTCTCGCCGAAGGGGAAGGCCGTGATCTTGATGATATCCAGTCGTTTCCTACCCTCTTCCGATGGCCGTGATCTCTCGCCCGCCCTGATCCACGGTCACCGGCTGCCCCCTCATCCACCAACCCCACCCCACCACCAAACAATCTCTCTTTGTGCCCACGGTCTGTGCACGTAGGAGTAGAAGATATATCCGGCATGAATGCTCCTCATGGACAGGATAGATCCATATTCAACCTAGTGTAGGAAAATAATCTGCTTGGCAACTCAAAAAATCGCTAGAAAGGATGCTAGATATTTTTTCCCTTGTTTTGAGAGATTACTGATCGTGACTCGACCAACTTTAAGGATTTTGATCAGTGACTAGCTAGCATAGCACAAGAAGCAAAAGACGTGAACTTGGTATATTCAGCACACTTTTGTGATGTATGTGAACCTGGATGTATGTGGTCATTGTACTTGGATATATGTGTGAACGTTATGTGTGGACTTGGATGTATGTGCAAACCTTATCCATGTGGTCTCTTTATGATTTCTAGATTTTTTTCTCCAGTTTATATATGTGAAAATAATGCACATGCACTATGTGCCATAATGCAAAACAATGCACAAATACAATTCATTTCCTAATGTGTATATTTTCTGTTACAATGGCCTTGTTTGTCTGAATTCTCAGCTACCAGCTTGCGGTACCTTTTCTTTCAAAACAAATCAACATCAACTAGTCGGCGATAATTTTTTCTTTCAGAACAAATCAGCATTAGCCATCAGCCACCAGTCGGGCATTATGATTACAAAAACCCATGAGGGGCAAAATGGTCCTTTCCAAGAGCTGCTTAACACCGTTAGTGCTAATACAGTGGTTGAGGTATCATATTGGGGAATAAATCTCACATTGATGCCAAATAGTGCAAAACTAGAAACACCGTGCGGCGTTGCCGCACCGACCTTTGGTGGATTTTGCTTGTCGTTGTCTTAATTGTACAGCTCAATGTGAAGTGAAATTATAATTAGAAGCGTTGTAAATTGTTTGTAGTGATGCTCTTTGTATTAAATTTATGTATATTTGCGGAATATGTCATTGGAAAAGGAAAATGAAGACCCTTTTTTTTGAGACTAAGAGACCGCTTCAATATCAAAAGTCATGCTTTTATACATGCCTAGGCTGTACGACTGTAATGCCAATATCTTCATTATGTTCATTGTTGAAGATAAAGTGTTTTGTTCGTCCTCAAAATAATTAATGATGATGGTCTTCTCAAAATGCATGGGAAAAAATAGAGAAAAGCCTATTTCATTGACACAGTGAAAGGACTAATAAACTGGATCCTCGGGAGATGTAATTTTACGAAGTGCGGTTTCATATATATAGATCACGGACAAACTTGTTGTTTTAAATATCACACGACCTTTGAAGTACCAAAAGAAGAGTGGTATAATATACACCAAAATCGGAGGCGGTACATAGTAAAAGATGCAATGCAGTCTTGAATTAGCAAAAGGAAGCTGCAGGTTTGGACCCCCAAAGTGATAGCTGTTGAAAACTGTTTTAATTATTTTGACACAGCAAAATATGGTAGCATTGTCATAGGCATGCATGTTGTCTGCAAAAAATAGATGGCAGTGTCAAAGAAGTAGATGAAAAACAAACTTTGTAGCCCTGTGTCCGTACATTTTATAAAAATCTAAGGTGCAGAGGATATCGTGGTAAGAAATAGTTGAAAATATTGGTTCTTAATTTGTGACCAGCATAATATTTGGTTTTATTCTTCAATATGATATATTGCTAGCAAGAATAATTATTGTTTGGGAAAGCGATGCGAGAGAAATATGATCTATGTTGTCTTTTTATTTCTCTCGCATATTTTACCAATTTTTATTGTATTAAACATTTCGTATAGTGTGTGAATGACATAAGGACGGTGAAAGGACTTGTGGCCAATCCATTGTGAAATGTCACTTGGAATTGTAGCTGGGTCATGGTATTTGTGCAATGTTTCAGCACTTTTACCAATAAGTTCAGTAGCTCTTTTTTCAAACATCATGAACTCAAGGCTATAGGTGTTATCTGCAACTATAAATGGTATCTTATACCTGTTGACATAACATTGAATGTTTGAGTAGATGACTGAAATATTATAGTTATGTTTAGGTTTAGTATTTTCTACCTCCATTCAAATTGTGTTGAAGGGCAGCCTCCATCCTTTGTGCATTGGAACCCATCAGTTATCTGTAGCATTTTTGATGAGCATACTCGACGAGCCCGATAGCACCAATGTTGTTTGTGTGCGATTCCAATGATTGTTGCAGTGCACTGATATCGTTGACCCTGCATATGAAAGTTATTGAGAAAGAATAAAATGCTTATGCATCATAAAAGCATAGGGTTGGATACAATATTAAAGAGGGAAATACTACATGGAAATGAAGTTGCCAATAAGTACCTTTTCTGTAAATGGATCTATGGAACTTAGCTGCTGTAGATTTTTTTTCTTCAAATACTACTTGCATTTGATCTTCATTTTGTAGATGTATTTCTTCAACAGCTGTTGCCTCCATCGGTAAGCTGAAACATATAAATACATATTAACCATAGCAGCTGGACCACCATTTGAGGTGTTTGCAGCTTTGAATGGTAGCATGACTTATTTGTCTCTAAAGAAAGCAACGTCGAGGAATTTTTTTTTCTTATTTGTAGGTTGACGACTATGTACCAAGAGAGACATAGCATGATTGAAACTTAACAAAGGTAAACTTAAAGAAGTCAAATTGATGTAATGAAAAAATTGTTTACCTTAACTATCAAAATGTTTTGCTATGGAATCTGTGGAAAACATTTAGTGAAATTAAAAATTAATTACACGGAAAATGCATACCTTCTACGAAATGCTTTTATTACGGGTATATCATTCTCGTTAATATACCGGCGACAAACTCGTTGTTCCACTTAGAAATTGTTTTCCATCTTTGTCTTGTTTCATTAAGGTGCCAACAAATATAGCAATTATATGATTCGTTTGTCCAATTTTAAGGACAGCATCACCATCGAACTCTAGAGCTCTCATGCCTGACAGTGATAAATCCACTGTATTTCCCCTACATAAAACATTTTTTTGTTATTTGAATTGCTGCTCGTAGCATGCAAATATTACACTTGAAGTATTGTGTGTTTAGGCATACCTTAAGTCTTGTAGTTTTATTATTCTTCTCATCATTAGGTCTCCTGAAGTGTTGCGCACTACTGCAGGATTTGAAACAGCAATGATTTTTCCAAGCACATCTGAAATAACATTTGTATGTATATCAATGATCACATTTATTTGAACAAAAATTGAAAAGGGTTATAGATGGTTAAAAGAGAATCCATATACCTAAGAAGCATTCATTATTTCTAACAAACTTGGGTAGCATTTCAATTGGAGTCAATGAGAATGTGTACTTTGGAAATTCTAGATCCCGGGCATTTGATTTGGCAATGCGGGTCCTTCTGTTTAATACCATCATATATGGGTGCTGCACAACCTTATATCTTGGTTTAACTCTTTCAACTATGAACTTCCAAATGAATATAATTATGTTCTCCTTCAGTTGAGATTTTAGAACTGGTATTGCATCTGGTGGTATTTCAGCATAGATAGCATCACCCTGCATGTCACAAAATTTGTCAGAGAGAATAGATATGTGCAAATACATGCATGTTGAGTTTTGTTTTTATTACGGTTTGTATTTAATAGGAAAAGTACCTTTTCGTCGATGAGAACCAAGTCAAGATGCTTTATGTTGCCGTGCTCATTTCCTCCTTCCCTGAACTCCCACATCTTTGATACTCTCACATGTAGAACAGCATTGATTGTTGATTGACGCAGGTCAGATATTGCAGTAAGGTCACCCTGTAATTGAAATTTGCATCTTACAAGCTATATAGTAGTAGATAATTTATAAGTTGATATAGTATGTGTTTACCTGCACAGGTAACATTGTGAATTATATATGTGTTTGCGAAAAATAGAAAGAAAGATGAGGTCAGATTAGTTGTCAAGACATTGATCTCTTTGGGAAAAATTGTTACACCATTTCTAAAATTTCTCTATATACAATATTTGTTGTTATGTTTCCGCAAGAACCATCACTATTCTCTATTAATATTTTAAGGCCTTTTTTATTGTTCACTCTTGATATTGCAACATATAGTTGGCCATGTGAGAAAACAAGTTTCTTTAGGTAGAGTCCAACATTTGTAAGTGTTTGTCCCTGGCTTTTATTTATAGTCATAGAATAACAGATTTTTATTGGGTATTGACGGCGGCACAATACAAAAGGCCAATGGCAACCTTTTGTAGTAAGATTTATTCTTGGAATATGTACCTTGTCACCTATGTGAGTTCCTGTTATTATTACAGCTTCAATAATATGTTCTCCTAGGTTTGTTATTATAAGTCTGGTTCCATTACATAACCCTAAGCTTTGATTTAGGTTTCGAAGTAGCATTATAGGAACACCAATTTTAAGTTTTAGTCTATGTGTTGGAAAATTATTTGCATTTAAAGTATTGAGATATTCTGTTGGATAAAGTACATGAGCATCATTAATAGTATCTATACATTTTGATATTGAATCGCACTAAGATATTCTTTTTCAAAATTTGGGATTAAGTCAACCATGTACGTATTAATGTCCTCTACAATATCATTAGTTGTAGCTAAAATCGCTCTGTTTTTAATATATTCTGGGTTGGTATAGTTACTAAGAAAGTTTGGATATGTAGACTCCACTAACGCTTGCATTTTATTTCTTGTTGTAGACAATAATAAATCTTGAGGTACTTCGATTGTATTAGTATCTGTATCTGGACATTCTTCAGTTTCTGACATGATATTTGCCTTCTCAGATCCATTCCCAATTCGAAGTATCCAATCGTTGAAATCATTCAATTCTTTGTATTCAGTTGTATTATTTGGTATTTTCTTTAGACGCATATTTTCGTGCAAATTAATCTTAGTAACATACTTCCAAAGATATGATCGGAATATTGATGCATTTATAATTTGTGCCTTTGAAGCATTTTCTATTACGGGTAATATTTGCTTTGGGTCTCCACCTAGGACAACTACTTTTCCTCCAAATGGTATGCTATTTAATTGGTTATTCTTTTCGGATAATATATCCTTAAATGACCTATCAAGAGCCTCAAAGCATTGTCGATTTGTCATTATAGCTTCATCCCATATAATAAGGTCGGTGTCAATGAAAAGCTCGGCTAATTTTGTTCCTCTCTTTACATCATATATTGATAGTTCATCAATATCTATCGGAATATGAAATCGTGAGTGTGTTGTTCGTCCATTTGGAAGTAATAGTGAAGCTACTCCGGATGATGCTACGGTTAATACTATTTTTTCCTAGCTCTTAGGTATGATACTATTGTATTATACAAAAATGTTTTACCAGTTCCTCCATATCCGATATGAAAAATATATTTGGCTCATGTTTTAGTACACCGTCAATTACTTCATGAAATGCTTCCTTTTGCTCTATATTCGGTTGGTTATAACATATGTTTGCTTCGTATTCAAGTGTTATTGTGTCGTAGTTCGGCTCTTCTTCGATGAAATGGTTGTTAGTTGTAATTTTTGGCGTCATTGTTATTTGTGGAAGGTTATGTTTTATGATATTGATTCCATTTTTTGGCTAGAAGTTGTTCTATTTGTATTAACACTAAATCTTGAAGTTCGGATTCTCGTTGGATTATATATGAAAGGGTGGTATTGTAGTTGTAGTTGATGTTCTATATCGTCTGTCATTTTTCTCCGGTTTGTATCAAAAAATTTTCGTTCGTCTTTTAAGTTGCAATATGTTAAGAGAGTGACAAATAAATTGCGTAATTGTGGAGTGTGGACCAATTTGTGGCTTCATTAAAGGCTACGCACCATTCATTATCATCTTGTAGTAAACCTCGTGCGGCACATGCATCTTTGAATGTTTGATATGTAATGCCATTATATGTTTTTAAATCATTATATCCTGCTGCCCCCTTTACTATCATAAGTAGTAGCCGTAGATAAAATTGTTCTCCTTCTACTTTGGATTTACATAATATAGGCGGCCAATTTTGAAGTTTTGTTTGCACTTAGTGAAAGTGCATCTAGGCCCCTAAGTGGATTTTGGTGAATTGAATGACAAGGCGATTAAAGGACTAATTATTTTGTCTAAGATTGTGAGCAGGCTTTCATTATATATTCATGAGCAACCCTTAAGGTATTTTATTTATGGATGTATTTTATGGCTCACATTTACAAAGACAAGTATATGGTGCAAGACTTCATGAGTTTATCGAAAGAGAACAAGATGATGAGTGTACATACCATGGTTCTAAAAATGGAAGCTTGCATATCCGTTATCAATCAAGATCAAGCATTTGAAGCGGGATTTTCAAATGAAGGTTAATTGCGTGTGAAGCAAAGTGGAACTCAAAGTGGATTGGATAAGTGATGAAGAGATCAACCGAGATGGCTAGGGTGAGGGACTAAGCAATCTTTGGGGCCGTAGCTAAGCCGCCATTCGTGTTTTGCTAGGGTGAAGGTCTAGCATCCGTGGGGTCTTCAAGTATCATATTCAAACCTTAACCGAGGGAAGCTTTGCAAGTCATCAACTCGTTAAGATTGGCAACATGGAGTGACCATGGATCCAAGTGTGCATTCTTATGCTATATGGAAAGATCCTAAGTCACTAGCTCAAGTATGGACGTGCTCAGGTCAAAGGCTATGTTGAAAGCCCTCAAGTGGTTATTGATCAAGTATGGCAAGAATTGAAGTTATTCAAGCTCAAGAGGTCTTCAAAGCTCCTTTATTCTTTTCTTGAGTATAGGTATGCCGTACTATCAAGAGGGATGCAACTTAGCGAGTTGACCAAGTCAAAGTGCTCTTTAGTTGACCTAAGTGAGATCTAGCCTTTGAGTGTGCTAACAAACCCTCCTAACCTAACCTGGGTCATTTCATCTTGGTGGTGAAGTGCTTGTTTCCATAAAAGAGGTTTTGGGGGTAACTCAGGCCTGACCGGTCTGACCGGTCAGAGGCACCGGTCGGCCGGTGCCGCTAGCCCAACGGCTAGTTTTTCGTACACCGGTCGTCGACCGGTGTGAGGCACCGGTCCGGCCGGTCTTTGCCGGACTAACGGCTAGTTTTCTCCTTTGAGGGGTATAAATACCCCAAGCCCTCCTCAAGTGAGGGTTGCTTTGGTTCTAGTGTTGTTGCTTGAGGTCCCAAGCCATTTCTAACTAACTCTAAGCCTTAGTGGCTCTCCCCAACCATCTCTTTGTGAGATTTGTGGATTCAAGCCATCATCTTTGTGTTGGGTTGAGGAAGTGAGCCTAGGAGTGACTTTGTGAGCTAACAAGAGCGGGTTCCATAGCTTGAGCACTTTGGTTTCGAGTCTACAAACCTTGGTGCATTTGTTACTCTTGGAGGTTTGCCTCCTAGACGGCTAGGTGTCGCCGGCTAGCTCCCAAGGTTGTGGTGAGCAGCGGGGAAGTTTGTAAGGGCTGCGATCTTGCCTCTTCGTGGAAAAGATCACCTTAGTGGAAAGGAGGAAAGTGGTTGAAAGAGACCGGCTTGTTGTGGGAATTGTCCCTTACAAGCTCCTCAACGGAGACATAGCCATTCCTCGGTGGGTGGTGAACTTCGGGAAACAAATCCTTGCTTCTTCGTGTGGTTCGACTCTCTAAGTTGTTTTTCTAGCATATTTCATTTGCTTCCGCTTCGATCTACTTGGGTGTATTACTTGTGTGTGCGGGGGCTCATTACTCGCTTGTGATCATCTACAAAAGCCACACCACGAGTTTGGTTCGTGCTAGGAGCCAAGAGGTGCTTGAAGTTGTTTTTGCGGAGTTCTCTCGTGCTACACCGGTACGCCAGGTGAGGCGCACCGGTCCGGCCGGTGTCACTGTGAAGTCCGGTGCTTGACCGGTCACCACCACCGGCCCGACCGGTGGAGCACCGTCGGCTCAAGAGTTTGGGGAGAAAGAGTTTAAATTGGTCGTCTCGCCTATTCACCC
Source organism: Cenchrus americanus (assembly GCA_947561735.1). NCBI lineage: Eukaryota > Viridiplantae > Streptophyta > Magnoliopsida > Poales > Poaceae > Cenchrus > Cenchrus americanus. Next base: position 77,969,013 of record OX387240.1, on the reverse strand, counting down.
CCCCTCTAGGCGACATCAAGGTCCTTTCACTTAGTCCATTTTTTTCTTATTGTCATCCCATGTCCATTCTTTGTGGGAATTCACAATAAGTTAATTCTCTAGCTTCTACATATTGTTTGTTTGCTTCGAACCACTCGGTTAATTTTGTTTTTTTGGAATTTCGGATTTTTTGTTATTGCATTTAGTTTAGATTTTTTATGTAGAGTAATTATATTCCGTAATGGTAGATGTCCGGTAATCTCTCAACCGGCGGCCGGTGGTGGTGTATACCATAGCCTAGTAATCTCCAAATTGCATCTTGTTCACATATGTATCTACATTCTAAATATTCTTTGATTACATCTATATCTTTTGGTGTCCGGTTTGCTCTATGATCATTTTTTTTGTGTATGCTCAAATAGGACCATTGCTTTATATGGTCCTTTATGGATATATTTACAAAGATATTTGAGTAATCTGCTTTTATTTACATATTCTACATTTATATGTGCTTGATATTTTTTAAGTAACTTAATGTTATGAGGAACTACCCATCCGTTGTCTAAATTATGATTATCTCTAGATATGTAGATGCTAGTGTCTCGCGACGATACCGAGTAAATCCAATTTCGGTAAAATTTGTTTCATCTTGGAATTGCTTTGAATAGTATTTTGAGCATTTTCCTTTTTTCATGCATGGGCAATTTTCGTTTTTTTCTCCGCATGGACCATGCATCATATGTTCCGCTACAAGAACATATCCTAGTGGATCTTCGTTTGGATCGGGTATTTCGGTCGATATCCATAGATTTATCATATACGGGGTTATTTCGATATCTTTTTTATCAACCCATTGTAAGATATGGACATGTGGCAATACTCTTTTTTGGAACTCTATTGAGTATAAAATAGCTACCGCATTTGGACCAAATATAGACCCCGACCATAAATCATGTAGCGAGTTCTTGAAGCTTTATATGGAAAACTCGTACAATAATATCGGGTCGATCATTTGGTTTTTCCCCGTGCATTAAATTTGATGTTATTTCGGGCCATTTAGGGTTACATGTAAATGTTATGAACAAATCCGGAGGTCCATAAACACGACATATCGCTACACCGTCATGGTAATTTTGTATTGTGTAGCGCCTTGAGCCTACATGACTTGATGGTAGTAATACTTTTTTGCCAATTTGGCTGCCATCATTTATTCCCTTTTCTACGACATCAAATATACCTTGTAGGTATTCAACTCTCAATTTGTCTTGGTTCCTAGAGATGTACATTAGTCTATCTTCATCTTCCATTGCTCGTGCATCAACTATAGCCTGTTTTGATAATCTGCCATACGACAGGAAAGGATTTGGTTGGCCTGGTCTATAATGCATATGGTATTTGTAATACTCATGCATCGTTACTGTTTTTCGTTTCGTTTTTGTTGTTTGTTCTTTTCCTTTTTCGTAATAAGGTATGCCAAGCTGAAATCCTCTTTCTCCATATGGAAATAATAGAGGATATTGCAACGCCATATAATTTGGATGGAAAATTGTTATACGGTGCAATTCTTTTTGTTTTGTACTCACAATTATATCTCGTTGGCACTTCTCCAAGGTGAAATCTCCAACTATTAGTAATGCAAGTTCGTCTGTATGTGGCATTTCATATTGTACAGGGTCACCTTTATTAGCTCCTACAATGCGAATGCTAAGTTCTATATCTTTATATTTGTCAAGCATGTCACGTGCATACCGAAAGGTTTTTACTAGTGGATTGTTCTCATCTAGCATATCTTTTAGTTGTTTCACTATTTGAGGATCTATTTCTACTTCGAAGGTTCCTGCTTGTGTAATGCTTTAATTCTATTTCTTATTTCATTTTTTGTGTCAAAAATATATAGTTCGCATATTGAGGTTCATTATCATCCGAAGGAATTAATGATCCTATACGATGGTGTATTTGGCCATTTATCTTGAAAACATATGGTCCATCTCCTTTGTTTATTTCCCTTATAATATTTGCACCCATAGATGTAAAAGAAACATGCTATTGTATTGTCTAATTTTTTCAAAGAAATGTTTTGAAACGGGATGATCTTTGTTTTGTAAAAGGTTTTGTAGAAATGTAGGAGGTTCCTTGTACTTTGGTATTTTGATAATTCCATTTTTACAACAATTTGAGTATGTTGGTTGTTTATTTTTATATGTGCCTTTTTTGTTTCTCTCGTTGTACCGAACATAGCATTACAATATTTACATATAAATTCCGGCTTTCCTATATATGATCTTTCCTCATATGATTCTTTTAGATATTCAATATATTTAGGACTATATGACACCATCCCTTGTTTATTATATAAGTATGAGTGAGATATATCGAAAGAAATGCCATATACATCATCTTGTTTAATTCTTTTAGTGTTCTTATCATTATTATGTTGTTTTTTCCTTTTTTGAGCTGTTATTGAATCTTTTCTATTTTGTCTAGCTTTTTTGATGTCACGTAGTTCTTCTAATGGTGTAAATTGTGTAAGTTTTCTTTTAATACGTGCCATATCCGCACCGATGGTATCAAGGATAAGATATTAGTACCTCGTTTTACTAAAGTAATATAACCTGTACAATGCAAATGGACGGTGTGCTTCTATTATAAATCTAATTTAAAAAGGGGCATGTTATAACATTCTATGAGGTATACATGAATTGGGAAAACTCGTAATGTGAATTAGTAAAGGGAACAGTGTGTAGTACCAGTGATGTTTACCTTGATTTAGCTACCGTTATTTATATGAGCTCCCCGTTTTACGGTGATTTTTCTTTTGCCTCGCGTGGTATATAAATAAAACATTAGTAATGACGAGTAATTGTTATATTTGATCCTAGAGTAACAAAACTTATATGCGTCTTGTTTTATTCTTAAAATACTTTTCCGCGGATTATATGTTACGACTATAGATCTTGGACATGCAACAATTTGCATAGTCACATTTATTTTCTAATGTCCGGATTTACGGGATATGAACATTTTACGTAGAACTCGGGGAATGTCTATATTAACGATTTTTTTTTCTAATTTGAAAGTGACCCTACATTGTATACTAAATAGCTATGCAAGCAAATAAAATTATAATATGGATTTTTTTAAATAACTACAACAAGTTCGGAATGGGTAACGGGTACGTAATTTACTTAGGTGTTGTTATTAACGGTAGAAACGGATGTGGTGGTAGTAATTATCGGTATATGTGGTCTTGTATAATATAGATTGGACTTCACCAAATTATTACACATTAAGCTATATCTGTTCATTGAAATAATTAAGCTAGCATAATTGATTACATGGCAATGTTGAGATTAAAAGCATGATGTAACATGACTATCTGTCATAATGATGATAGGAACCAAGCTTCACAGGAGTGGTTGTGCAGCTAGCTATGTTAAGCCAACTGATCATAATATAGGTTGTGCGGTATCTATGTTAAGCCAACTGATCATGATATACACCAGCTGGTACCTGGTAAGATCTTCTTCCTTACTATGCTAATCTCGAGCTCATATCCTTGCAGTCATGGTCGTTGCTGCCTTCATACCAAGTTATTCACAGAAACTATGGTGTTGTTGGAACCACGACAACTGCCCAAACCTCTGTTTCCTGCGATATGTAATTATGTCAAGAAGATGAACAGTTAACAAGTTACATAGTTGTTGATGTATGTTAATACATATTGGGGAATAAATCTCACATTGATGCCAAATAGTGCAAAATAGGGAAGGCTTCATTTTAGTGGTGTCATATAAGGATTTTTCTCTATTTTATATGGTTATTTTAGGCAAGTTATTTATATGTGCATTTGAGTTTTCATGGCATTGTCCTACAAAAGCAAAGGTACATTTGTGTGCATTTTTATGTCGGCTGATACCCTCAACTGTCCTCCTTTTACATTTTGGCCTCCAATGAAAGTAGTTTGAGATCACTGAGTGCATTTAAAAATTTCAGCATTTTTTGCTGACTAAATAAAAGCACTACCAACAACCCTTAGCAGCCAATGGCGGCTTTCACTTTCAGACTGAAAGCCCTGGTCCATGGACCATGTCCAGGGGTGCTCCGTAGCCGCCTCAGCTGCTACCTTCTTGGTGCCAACGAGTCCCCTCCAAAACGCACCCGGAAGTCTATACATACCCCTCCCCATCCATCACCCCCCTCGCCATCTCCGCCTCTCCTCGGCTCGCACGCACACCTACCCCCAGAGCCGACAAACCATGGCCGCGCACTCCGTCGCCGCCGCGCACGCCACCATCGCCGCGCGCGCTGGCCCGGCGCCAGGCGCCGCGGCGTCGGCCCCGGCCGAGCGCCTCGGCTTCCGCCGCCTCAGCTCGCTCGCCGGCCGCGGCCTGCGGTCCCCGGCGCCGGCCCGCCGCGCGCCCTCCGCGACCGCCTCCCGCCGCCAGCGCGTCGTGCGCGCCGCCGCCGTCGAGCAGCTCGAGGGAAAGACCGCCACCGGCGAGCTCCTCGACAAGTCGGTCAACACGATCCGGTTCCTGGCCATCGACGCCGTCGAGAAGGCCAACTCCGGCCACCCGGGGCTCCCCATGGGATGCGCGCCCATGGGACACATCCTCTACGACGAGGTCATGCGCTACAACCCCAAGAACCCTTACTGGTTCAACCGCGACCGCTTCGTCCTCTCCGCCGGCCACGGCTGCATGCTCCAGTACGCCCTGCTCCACCTCGCCGGATACGACAGCGTCAAGGTGAGCCAGCTGACGCATCTCCCGTTCCCTTTCCTGTGTTTGCATCTGGGTCTCGCGTGTGGGATTCGTCGCTAGTTGGTTGGTTGGAGCGGCGAAATCGGAAGTAGGTTCGTGTGTAAAGTTTGGATCTTGTCTGGCAAATTAGTAGAAAGGTTGGATCTTGATTGCTATATTTTTGCTGGCGGCTTCGTATTTTTCCTAGAAAAGGCTTTACCTTTTTCAGTTGTCAGAGATCTATGCTTAGTGGAATTTAAGTTTCCTAGGAAAGTTTTGTTGGAAACTCAGACGTTCCACTGTGGACCCATATCACTCATGTTTAGCTGAGCTGCTTAGTGTTTGCCATGGATGGTTTACAATTACATGACCTCTAGTGCGATTGAATTTGTTTTTAACTATATATAATTGGTTGGTGTGCCACTTCAGGAGGAAGACTTGAAGCAATTCAGGCAGTGGGGAAGCAAGACGCCCGGCCACCCTGAGAACTTTGAGACTCCAGGGGTTGAAGTTACCACTGGTCTGTTCACTTAACTGATATCACAATTGTTGTAACCTGCCCTGCTGTAATTTGAAACTGAAAGTTTCAGTTTTTTATTTGTCTTTCCTGCAGGACCTCTTGGTCAGGGTATTGCCAACGCTGTTGGGTTGGCACTTGCTGAGAAACACCTGGCTGCTCGCTTCAACAAGCCTGACAGTGAGATTGTCGACCACTACACGTAATAATTCTACTGTGAATGGACCATCCTTTTCTTTTAGTTTGTTGTGGTACAGTTTTGGTAACATGATTTGTGAATTATGTATAGGTATGTTATTTTGGGAGATGGTTGCCAAATGGAGGGTATTGCCAATGAAGCTTGCTCCTTGGCTGGACACTGGGGTCTTGGCAAGTTGATTGCTTTCTATGATGACAACCACATTTCCATTGATGGAGATACAGAAATCGCGTTCACAGAGGATGTGAGCACCCGTTTTGAGGCTCTTGGGTGGCACACAATCTGGGTTAAGAATGGAAACAATGGCTATGATGAAATTCGTGCAGCCATTAAGGAAGCAAAGGCAGTTACTGACAAGCCTACCTTAATCAAGGTTGGTTTCTTTGGTATCTGCAATTTTATGTCTTGTTTTCTGTAGATTTTATCACATTTGTATAATTTGTACTTTTTGTAGGTGACTACCACGATCGGTTTTGGATCTCCGAACAAGTCCAACTCATACAGCGTTCACGGAAGTGCATTGGGCACCAAAGAGGTTGAAGCAACCAGGCAGAACCTTGGATGGCCCTATGAGCCATTCTTTGTGCCGGAGGATGTCAAGAGGTTGGTCTCTTATTTGTGCTAGTATTCTAGTGATCTGAATGAGATGACGGAATGCATTTTACTCACCCTATGATTTCTTCGAATGGATTACTGCAGCCACTGGAGCCGCCACACACCTGAAGGTGCTGCACTTGAGGCTGATTGGAATGCTAAGTTTGCAGATTATGAGAAGAAGTATGCAGACGATGCAGCAACCTTGAAAAGTATCATCACAGGGGAGTTACCCACTGGCTGGGCTGATGCTCTTCCTGTAAGTATACATTTATACTTGCAATACTGCAGCTGATATGTGGAGGATTAAACTCTAATGGTAGATTATTGTTGTTTTGTTCTAGAAATACACTCCAGAGATCCCAGGAGATGCCACCAGGAACCTTTCCCAGCAGTGCTTGAACGCACTTGCTAAAGTTGTGCCTGGTCTTATTGGAGGTAGTGCTGATCTTGCATCCTCCAACATGACACTACTTAAGATGTTTGGTGACTTCCAGAAGAACACACCTGAGGAGCGCAATGTCCGCTTTGGAGTCAGGGAGCACGGAATGGGCGCTATTTGCAATGGCATTGCTTTGCACAGCCCAGGGTTTGTTCCATACTGTGCTACTTTCTTTGTCTTCACCGATTACATGAGAGGTGCCATGAGGATCTCAGCTTTGTCTGAAGCTGGAGTTATCTATGTTATGACCCATGACTCTATTGGTCTCGGAGAAGATGGTCCGACCCATCAGCCCATTGAGCACTTGGTGAGTTTCCGTGCAATGCCCAACATACTGATGCTCCGTCCTGCTGATGGTAATGAGACTGCTGGAGCATACAAAGTTGCAGTTCTCAACAGGAAGAGACCATCTATCCTCGCTCTCTCCAGGCAAAAGCTTCCTAATCTGCCTGGTACCTCAATTGAGGGTGTTGAGAAGGGTGGATATACCATCTCTGACAACTCAACCGGCAACAAGCCTGACCTCATTGTGATGGGTACCGGTTCTGAACTGGAGATTGCTGCCAAGGCTGCTGATGAGTTGAGGAAGCAGGGCAAGACCGTCCGTGTTGTGTCATTCGTTTCCTGGGAGCTTTTCGAGGAGCAGTCGGACGAATACAAGGAGAGTGTCCTCCCTGCTTCTGTTTCCGCGAGAATCAGTATCGAGGCAGGGTCTACTCTCGGATGGCAGAAGTATGTCGGAGCCCAGGGCAAGGCCATTGGCATCGACAAGTTCGGTGCAAGTGCTCCTGCTGGAAAGATCTACCAGGAGTATGGCATCACTGTGGAGAGCATCCTTGAAGCAGCCAAGAGCTTTTAAGAGTCCAGAGTCTTGAGTTTTTGCCATCATTGGTGCCGAAGGAACACACTATACCTTGAGGACTTGTGCCCAAAGCTTGGAATAACGGAGGGAGCGGAAGGATGCCTGCATTTGGAGCGTGAGTGGTATTCTAGGCCTGTAATAAACAATGCCTTTTCCATTTACGTTGGGTTTGTTTGGCGACCCCTTAGACGATTCCTGAATTTTTGGTAACATTGGCAATGAACTGATGATAGTCTTGCAGCGATGTTTCGTTCTTTGCGAGATCTGTCTTAGAATGGCCGTAGTTCTTGCATTTTGCTCTTGTATACAGTTCCTTATGTGGCTTTATAATTGCAATAAACACGGTGCTGGTTAACCTTGATCATGTGATCCGCTGTTTCCCCAGATTCGGCTTGAATTCCATGAGTCGAACCCTTGCGATCCTTATGTTCAGTTCAGTTCAAATGTAACTTGAAACAGCATCCCATTCTCACGGTGGTGCATCCGGTTCTGATGGTAGTGCATCCGATTGCTAGCTGCTCCTGCTATCAGGACTGCTGCTCAGTTCAAAAGCTGCTGATCCGAATGTTGTTTGGCTGTGGGCTCTCACCTGAAAGCCGAAACATGTGTACATCAGGACACGGGAACGCTATCTGTCCTGACATTCTTGTGTGGCCTTGATGTTCTTGCCTGCTGAGTGAGCTATTATGTACCCTCACGTATCACGGCCGTTACCCCCTGGTACGGCTAAGATGAGCTCCCTCCACTACTTGTTGCGCGTCTTATCTGAGAATCTGAATCGGTGGTCGTTTGTGAACTGAAACGGAGATTGGCTAGGGCTATCCATGTCATCGTCTTCTTTAAGGTGCCTTGAGCCTCACGAGTTTAGACAGACGTTAGCGTCTCAGGTCGCTGCCGCCTGCCGGTGCCCCCCATCTTTCATTCTCTTGGCAGCGGTTGGTGTGGCTGCTGATGCCGGGAGCCGGGTGAGATGGGTGCCAAGATTCTGTACCCTTGGCTACCGACTGTCCGCAAAGCTGATTTTGACCCTCGCGCGTCAGGACCAGCGACGGCCGGTCCACCACTCCACCCACCCACCCAGCTGCGCGCAGACCATGTGTACTCAAGTAAATGTTGTTATGCGTATAATTGTACGCATAAGTTTCTTAGCAACATTTATGTAAAATGATGATCAGCGGGTGTGTATAAATTGCACATATCATGAAATTTTGTGTTGTAAATTGTATCACGTGAGTTATTGCTAGGAAACAGTCATACATGCAAATCATGTGTATAAGTTCTAGCTTTCTAATTTTTTTTAAAAAAATGCAAAGTTGTTCATTTCAAAAATTGTTGGTCTGGTTGTACTAAAAATATTTTATATAAAGTTGATAGAAAGTGTGCTTTAATTGAGCTCATGTTTTACATCAATTGTCTCTTGATGTTTAATAAAAAGTTGATGCATCAAAGTTATGTATAAGTTATGATATTTTAAAAAAAGAAAAATTGCACGAGTTAAACTTTCCTAATACAGAAACTTTGGGTGGAGTAGAGGAACTGTCAAGTTTGTTGAAGCAATTGGCACTAATTTAGGAACCAATTGCCTATGCTGGGATTGCTGGTGTGTCCATGTTTGGTCGTCGCATCCCATTGCCTTATGTTGAGCATGTATGGTGCTTTGTGGTGCAGATGATGGCGATTTGGCCTAAAACCTGAACTGCTGGCTCTGGGAAATAATTCGAGATGCCTACCGAGATAGAATTGGATAAGGTCTTATATTTCCCGATGCCTTCTAAGCCTACACAATGTCTCGTCCAAACTCAACGCGAGAGATAGAATTGGGGAAGGAACCCGGATGATTTTGGTGGCGTTGTGGATGTCCCGGACCTTTTTCTTTTTGCATCCCGTTGCCTTATATATTGACCTCAGCGTCTTTTCAGGCTTCAACAACTCAACGCATCTAAATAAGCAACTGGGGTTAAAAGTTATAATTCGAGCCAATCAAGTGGCAGATACCAGGCGGTTCGCACGTGCTGACTGCTCAAAATAAATTGCTCTTGCTAACTGAAAATCTGTAAAGAAGTGTACACACATGGTGACGGTCGGTAGGATTTGTATTTGATGTCTTTCCAGTGACCCAGTCATTAATTTTTGCACCAAATACAATTTAGAGAAGTGTGTTACATGCTATTCTAGTGTAAAAATTCTGCAGTCTTGCAGGAAAATTTGACAAGGCGTGCTTCGTTCTTCACCCTTGTGCCTCAAACCTTCTCCTGATGCTTGCTTGTAAGCCTTTGTAATGCATAGTTACATTCGTGTGCAATGCAATATGATCGTCTCTACTAGTTGAATCCCGATTGGCGGCCGCATTGTTCGCAGCAACTGGTTCCATAGGTTCATTGCAGCGGTGACCTTCTGAGTCATCCACCAAGCAAAAGGAGAGGAAAGCAGTATCCAGCGACCATGTACGTACACTTTGGCAGGTCGCAGGGATGTTTGGTTGCTTTAAAACTCCATATACATGTACCATCAGGTTGAGTAATTGGCTTCAGCAGGCTGTCATTCACAAGCTAGATCCACTGTTTCAGAATAGTGCCAAACGAGCATGGAATGGCCATAAATCAATCCTCGACGCCTCCTAATCCTACACACGCAGCAAACCATGTGTTCAGATACCATGTGAGATCGATACCTACTGCGGCATATCTACATCCCTGGCTGCATATGCATCTTTTTGCTATCCCCTTCCACTAGAGGAATTGGCACTGATTAAGTTGCGAGGCTGCTTGGAACGAACCTGAAATGCGCTGCCTCTCGCCATTGGCTTGTTATATTGGCTTCAGTGTTGGGTGTCCAGGACGACATCTCTGAAACCTGAATAATGTGCATTAGGTTCACTCACATGTATCAGATGGTTGAAGCCGCACCTAACGATATTACTCATATACTGATAGGTCCTTAAGGTTCAGAACATAGTCACATAATTCGGGGTCACTGCTGCGTTCCTCGACCCGGGTTCACTGTACCAAATCGTGGGTCGGGGTCAAGCGGGGTCATCGTCCCATTCATGCCTGGGTCATCGATCCACAACCGTAGGGTCACAACATGGATCAAGTAGGTTGTACCGAGCAACAGGGGAGGGAAGATGAAAAAGAGTGTCATTGTTAAGATAATGGACTTACGATATGAGGAATAATGGGCTTGGTGATCTATCATACAGCCCAGATCAATTTTTTCCTGATATTTTTTCCTATTTACTAGGTTGAATATAACTTCTGTATCATAGTCATAGTTCATCGATCCGGGTTTATCGATCCAAATTTATTGGGGTCAATCGTTCCAGACTACTCCCTTCGACTCATGTTCTCAGACACTTACGACCCTCGTCCCTCGACCCCGACCCTCGATCCAGTCGACCCGACATTTTGGTGATTATGGTTCAGAACATGCATTTGTCTGTCCCGCACACTTGATGGCACTGAAACTGAAATCACGTATTCAAGTAAATATTATTATGTGAATAATCGTACACATAAGTTTCTTAGCAACATTTACGTAAAAATGATGACTGGCATATGTGTATAATTGTATATATCATGAAATCTGGGTTGCACATTTTGTCATGTGTGTTATTGCTAAGAAAAAATATATATGTATAAACTATGTGTATAAATTATAATTTTATAAAAAAATGTAATGTTGTAAATTATAAGTAAAAGCGTAAGCACAAGCTATGCGGGCATCAAATTTACGGTAGAAAATTCAAAATAATTTGATAGTAAAACGATATGCATCAAAGTTACGTGTATCCATTATGATATTAAAAAAAAGTTCGGGAGGGGTATAGGGACTGTCGGGAATTGGGACGGCTGAGAAGCATCCCTGACACACGCGCCCATTAGCATGCCCCCCAACTGTCCCACTTAAACTTGAAAGCATCTGGTAACAAACGAGTGTCAAATGGTTGGAGAGGGTTGGAGGGAATTGAGGTGGATATGAGACGTTTGGTTTTTTACTTATAGAATCTCATAATAAGAGTTGTCTCTTCGGGTTTGTCTAAGCAATTGGCACTAATTTAAGAAAGTGGTGCTAGGAATGAACCAAATGCCTATGCCGGGACTGTTAGTGTGTCCATGTTTGGTTGCCGCATCCCATTGCCTCATATTGAGCCTGTGTATTATTTGATTTTAAGCTAACGCAATGCGTCTAGGTGTGTATTATTGTGTAACGACAACAATAAAAATAAATAGCAACATTGTTTTGAAGCTAAATTTCTTTGGCAAACTGAACACAAATTGCTTTGGCAAACTGAAAACTTTGGAACTGTGTTTGCAGTACTTGCAAGATTATTTTGTAGTTCAAATGTGGCTACAATGTACATCGTTGGTGCTGTTGGAAATCAAGCTTGGGCGGCAGTGATGGCTGCCCAGGGAAACTTGCAAGCTGCAACTGTCACTTCATACTTGTATGGTTCGAGCCTGGCAGGCAGCTTGCCGCCAGGCTGCAATCTCCACACCACGCGATCAAAATCGGACGCCTAGGAGTGCTGCCTGAGCCAGGCAGCTTTGCTAGTTTTGCAAGCAAACATGCCCTAGTGTTTTGTGGTGCAGAGGATGGGTGATCCGAAGATGGCGTGCCACACCACTTACTAGCTCTATGAAATAGATCGAGATATAATCGAATGAGGTTATATTTCCCCGTGCCTTCTAATCCTACACAATGTCGTCTCATCTGAAACCCAATTGGATGGAACCTGATGAGTTTGGTGGCGTGGTGGACCTGTGGTTCGCACATGCTGGCAGATACCAACGGCTACCTGTTAAGCACCAGTAGATGATCTACTCGTGTATGTACTTAAGGATTATAGATAAACAACATGAGCACCTAGATCTAGATCTACGACACCTAATACAACTAATAAGGTAACAGAGGGGAAACAAGGGACTCAGACCATCGGGGTTGGACGGGAGCGCGGAGTCGGAAGCCATCTCGCGGGTCGAGGTCGCAGGGGCGGCCGCGGCTTTGACGTAGGGGTTGCGGTGCCGGCTCGGGACGACGGTGTCACGGACGATGCGGTCGAGCGTCGGGCGGTGGCACCGTGTACGTCGGATCCAGGAAGAGGGCCTCGGCGGCGGCGGTGGCGGAGCTTCCCGCCGCTCCAGTGCTCCCTCGGGTCGGTTAGGGTTTGTGGGGTGGGGGTGTGCGGCGGCGCGGTGAACCTCGTACGCGAGCCGTGGCCCCACCCTCTCTTTATAGCACTGTGCGACGGGGGCCCACCAACCATGGATTGGTTGGACGCCCTCGATCGTGGCGCGAGAACGAGCCCGTTACGGTAGAGAGATCGAATTAACATTCTCCCTCTCGATCTCTCCTACAACATTCACTTAATCTCGAGTTCCTTACTGGCATCCACTTCATCACAAATAAACATATCGAGCATGGGTCATCTAAATTGTAATCACAATCAGATTAACCAGCCACAATACACTTATTCATTCTGATAGGATCTTAACTTGGGCCCAGCCCGGGATCATAGGCTTTCCCTTAAACCCATACCGGCTATGTGTTCTCCAAACACATTGGGTGGTAAGCCTTTTGTGAGCGGATCCGCTAACATCTCTTTAGTGCCTATATGCTCCAGACTTATAGTTTTATCCCGGACTCTGTCTTTCACCGCATAGAATTTTATTTCTATCGGTTTGGTAGCGTTACTTAACTTGTTGTTGTGAGCGTAAAATACTGCTGGCTTGTTATCGCAGTATAGCTCTAGTGGTTTGTGAATACAATCCACAACTCTTAAGTCAGGTACAAACTTCTTTAGCCACATCACCTGTCCTGTTGCCTCATAACAGGCTATGAACTTTGCATACATCGTAGATGTTGCAACTAGTTCTTGTTTTGAGCTTCTCCACGAAATAGCTCCTCCCGCGAGAGTGAAAATATATCCGACGTGGATTTTATATCATCTCTATCTCCCGCATAATCAGCATCTGAGTACCCTTTTACCTCTAGGGAATCAGATCTTCTATACGTTAGCATTAAATCCTCCGTGCCTTGTAGATATCGAAAAGCCTTCTTTGCCATCATCCAGTGCTCTTTACCTGGATTACTTTGATATCTACCAAGTACTCCCGTAACAAATGCTAGATCAGGGCGAGTGCACACTTGTGCATACTGCATGCTACGGACTGCTGAAGCATATGGAACCATTTTCATTTGATCGATCTCATATTGGTTCCTTGGACATTGGTGAAGTCCAAACTTATCACCCTTTACTATAGGAGCAGGTGTGGCTCTACTCGCATGCATATTATATTTCTTTAGTACCTTTTCCAGATATGCCTTCTGCGATAATCCTAAGACTCCATTCCTTCTATCTCGATGAATCTCAATGCCTAAAACATATGAGGCTTCACCAACATCTTTCATATCGAATTTTGAGGACAAAAAGCTGTTTAGTTTCTCGTAACGATCTAACATCACTACTAGCAAGTAGGATGTCATCCACGTAGGAAAATGAATTTCCCATTCTTAAATTTTGCATAAACACAGTTGTCCTCAACATTCGGTTTAAATCCGAATTTTGTAATCGTCTCATCAAACTTTAAGTTCCATTGTCTAGAGGCTTGCTTTAAGCCATAAATGGACTTCCTTAAACGACATCCCATATGTTCTTTACCTTTCACGACAAAACCCTTGGGTTGAGTCATGTAAACATCTTCATAAAGATCTCCATTTAGAAATGCCGTCTTTACATCCATCTGATGTAATTCCAAATCATAGTGCGCCACCAAAGCATTATGATCCTAAAAGAATCTTTACAAGAGACTGGAGAAGACGTCTCATTGTAATCTATCCCTTCTCTTTGCGTATAGCCCTTGGCCACAAGTCGTCCTTTATACTTTTCAATATTCCCTTTAGAGTCATATTTTATCTTGTAGACCCATTTGCAGCCTACTGTTTTGGCTCCTTTAGAAATTTCCTCTAAGTCCCAAACTCTATTGGTACTCATTGACTTCATTTCATCTTCCATGGCTTCTTGCCACTTGGATGCATCAGGACGACTCATAGCTTCTTCATAAGAAGAGGGATCACCTTCTATGTGAATTTCTTCACAATTATAAACTTCATAATCATCTGGGATAGCTAGCTTTCTTACTCTTTGAGACCTCCTTGGGGCCTCATTGACTGGCGCCTCCTGTAGTTGGGGCTGCTGAGATTCCTCCTGTGCAACAGTTGTTTCTGTAGGATCCTGATGAACAATTTCCTCATTCTCAATCACTGGTTGCGCAGGAGAACTAACAACAGGTTCCGGCACCACAGTGGGTTGCACTGTAGCTGTCGGAACAGTAGGCAGCACGAAATATGGTTCTTCAACCATTGGAGTGGGTGCACATACCCGCTTTTCCTCAAGATCAATCTTTCGAGCTGCTTTACTCCCTCTTATCATTTCATTCTCAAGGAAAATAGCATGTCTCGTTTCCACAAACTTTGTATGACCGGTAGGACAGTAGAAACGATATCCTTTGGATTTTTCCGTGTAGCCAATGAAATGACAACTTACTGTTTTGGGGTCTAACTTCCCAATGTTTGGGTTAAAAACTTTAGCCTCTGCTGGACATCCCCACACACGCATATATCTCAAGGAGGGTTCCTTACCCCTCCACAACTCATACGGCGTTGTAGCGCGTACGATCCGGGAATTTCCAACTATTTCTTTCTTGTACTTTATTTAGAATGTGAGTGGCGGTTTTTAGCGCCTCCATCCACGGACTAGCGGCAAAGTTGAGTAGCTTAACATGCTCCTAACCATATCCATTAAGGTACGGTTCCTTCTTTCGGCTACTCCATTTTGTTGAGGTTCACCGGTGTACTATCTTGGGCAACTATGCCATTTTCCGTAGAAACCTTGCAAAAGGTCCGGGAACTTGGCCATACGGGGTGTGTCGACCATAGTACTCCCCACCTCGGTCGGACCTCACCACCTTAATCTTTAAGTTGTGCTGATTTTCAACTTCAGCCTTAAATATCTTAAATTTGTCTAGCTCTTCTGATTTCTCTTTAATTGGATAAATATACCCATATCGAGAATAATCATCTGTGAATGTAATGAACGAATCAAAACCATCCACAGATGCCACAGGGAATGGACCACAAATGTCAGTGTGGATAATCTCTGACGCCCCTGTGCTTCGTTTTGCGCCTTTCTTAATTTGCTTTACAAACTTGCCTTTAATGCAATCTATGCATTGTTCTAAGTCATTAAATTCTAACGGCGGAAGAATTGATTCCTTAACTAAGCGTCCTTCCCCTCGAAATATGGCCTAAGCGACAGTGCCATTTTCGAAGATACGCTATCAATTCGCTTCCGCTTCTTACTTACATTCGTAGATGATACAACATTCGCATTCTCACATACATAATCAACACATTCAGTGGAATTATCATGAATAGACAACATGTATAGTTTGTCTTGTCGGATGGCAAGACCCACAACCATATTATTTAACTTAATGGAACAATGTTGTGCTCTGAACTGGCACTCAAAACCATAGTCTGCTAAACATGACACTGAAATTAAATTGACTTAAGGATGGAACATAAAGAACGTCATGGAGCTGAAGCGTGAAGCCGTCCTTCAACTTGATGGGGAGATCACCAATGGCTTCAACTGCAGCCTCGACGCCGTTCGCAACCTTAATTGTTCTTGCTCCTCTTGTTAGGATTCTACTTGTACTCATACCCTACATAAAGTTAGCAATATGAGTAGTTGCACCTGAATCAATCCACCAAGTAGATTTACTATAACTTAAGTACAGGGATTCATCTACAAATGTAATAATGTCCTCACCCTTTGACCACATGTGATGCAACCACTTAGGACACTGCTTTTTCCAGTGCCCAGTCTGCTTGCACCAGTGACACTGGTTTGGTGCAAACTCTGTCTGCTGAGGAGCTCTCTGAGGCTTCTGAGGCTGATCATTCTGCATGAGAGTTTTTCCATTAGGCTTCATCTGTCCATGGGAAGGTGCATTTGAAGGTCCGCTTTCCGCTTGGTTCTTAGGTTGGTAATTCTTACTTGGAAAGCTTCTCTTCTATGGCTTCTTACCATGGTTTACATAGTTAACAAGACCACCATTCTGAGCCTTCAACCTCTCTTCCTCCTGGACAGACATGGCAATCAACTTATGCACATCCCACTTATCTGGTATGGTGTTGTAATTGACCTCAAAAGCGAGAAAACTCGGGAGGCGAGAGACTTAAAAATCAAATGAATGACAAACTCGGTGGGAAGGACCATGCCCATCTCGGCAAGTTTGCCGTTCATGTTGCTCATCTTAAGTATGTGGTCCCTTATACCACCACCGGTATACTTCATCGCAACCAAACGCGCCAATAGTAGTACCGGCATAAGTCTTAGTATGATGAGAGTCTTGCTTATCCACTATCTCCAAATACTCGGAGGCAATGAGTAACTTCCCGTCCTTATCCTTTTCAGGAATGGACGCCTTAATTGCCTCTGTCATCTTAGTCTGAATGATTGCTAGACATCTCTTGTTGTCTAGATCCCACCTCGCTTTGGCGAGTTGATGCTCACTTTCCACCTTGATATGGGCATCTTCCCTTGCTTTCCATGCAGCATTAGTCTCATTAGCCTCTCTGACAGGTGCCTCAGGCTCTGCAGGACGCTCCGTGGTCATCACGTACTCCATACCCAGCATTAAAAATGCCAGTTTCAGCAACTTGCGCCAAGCCGTATAGTTGTTGCCAGTCAGCTCAGGGATCTGGCCAACATAACCAGTTTGTGCTGAACATAAAATTCAAAAAAAGTGTGAGAACATATAACAATAAATATTGCATGCATCAATTTAATTTTGGTCAAGATTAATACATACAACATGCTACTACATTAATTCTATATCACCTTTGGGTAGAAAAATAGAACTAATGCATAAAACTTTAGTGTATCAGGTCATAATATTGTAATTATCACGTGGCGAGAAAAATAACAATATTATAACATATTCTTAAAAGAAAACTTATCTAATTAAACATCCCTTTGGTTCAATTTAACTAGAGAAATTAAAACAACGCGGCGGAAAAACAAACAAATGAAACGAGAATTAACCTTAATTTCGAAGCATCCCACTCTCTCGTAAATTTTATGAATTTATCAAAAATTTAAACAGAGATATAACTTAAGTGAAAAAACAGCAAACAAAAAAGAAAAAGAAATAAAAAATGCTTCTGAAATGCGAAAACTTAAATGGAAAACTCTACTATTCATAGCCTGGGATTCGACCCATCAACGAAAAACGGCCCGCGGCCTCCTACCCGCACCCGCATGGGCTCCAGGCCCAGCAACCACAGGCTGGGCCGGCGAAGCGGCCCAGCGCCACCCCCCGCCTGGGCTCATTTTAGCCCACGCGGCTGCCTTGCTCCTCGCCGCCGTCGATCTCCAGATCGACGGCTGAGATCCAACCCGCCTGGATCGGGGCGGTATATAAGCCGGAGCAACCCTGGAAAACCCTAGACCATTTATTTTCTTCCTCCTCCTGCGCAACGCAGCACAACACCGGCGGCGGCCTTCTTCCCCGTGGCCGGCGCCCTCGTTGGCGGCGGTGAGCGGCGCTGCCCGGTCCAAGACTGTAGCAAGCACCCTCCTACCTTACTCCTTCCCCTGTTCCTCCACCAAAAACACCTTTAAAACCTCAAGAACGAGAGAGGAAAAACACTCATGGTGACTCGGTGGAGGGTGGCGGCGCTGCCGCCGCCCCCCCTCGCCGCGCGCGCGTCCACCACCACGGTGAACGCGCGGCCGTCGAGCGGCTCGGTAGCGGCGCCCAAACGCATGACCCGCACGTCGACGACGCGGCAGCGAGCTCCAGCTCTTCAAGCCCCGCACGGCGGCGGGTCAACCCGCACAGAGGCGGTGGCCCCGCGGCTAGGTAGGATTTCTAGAGCCGGTTCAAACTTGGGAAAAATAGGATCTAGGGTTTGGTTTTTGACTCGATTTGAATCGGTTTTCTTCATTTCTTCCCCTAACCCGAGTGGACCTAGGGTTAGGGTTTCAAACTTTCTTAGATTTTCAACGATTTTTCGTCGATTCCAGTATTCTCTCCCCCAGATCTAAAAGATTTGGGGTCATCTCCTTCATCATGCTACACTGGATATAAAAGATCTACCCCGAAACAGATCTACTAACTAGTTAGGCTAACTGATACCATTGTTAGATCCTTAATTACTTAAACATGCATAAACACCAGTAGATGATCTAGTCGGGTATGTACTTAAGGATTACAGATAAACAACATGAGCACCTAGATCTAGATCTACGACACCTAATACAACTAATAAGGTAACAGAGGGGAAACAAGGGACTCAGACCATCGGGGTTGGACGGGAGCGCGGAGTCGAAGTCATCTCGCGGGTCGAGGTCGCGGGGGCGGCCGCGGCTTGACGAAGGGGTTGCGGTGCGGCTCGGGGACGACGGTGTCACGGACGATGCGGTCGAGCGTCGGGCGGTGGCACCGTGTACGTCGGATCCGGGAAGAGGGCCTCGGCGGCGGCGGTGACGGAGCTTCCCGCTGCTGCATGCTCCCTCGGGTCGGTTAGGGTTTGTGGGGTGGGGGTGTGCGGCGGCGCGGTGAACCTCGTACTGCGAGTCGTGGCCCCCACCCTCTCTTTATAGCACTGTGCGACGGGGGCCCACCAACCATGGATTGGTTGGGCGCCACCGACCAGGGCGCGAGAACGAGAAGGCCGTAACGGTAGAGAGATCGAATTAACACTACCGGCCTACCAGGCATCAAGCTCTCGTGTCCAGTGTGGGCTTCCTTCTTTATCAGTAAAAAAGTCAGCAGCTCTCGTGTTTGGTTCGTTTTTTTAAAGAAAACTCAACGCATCTAAATCAATCAGGCTCGCACGTGCTGGCAGCCTGGCACCATACGGATACCAGACGGTTCGCACGTGCTGGCTGCTCAAAATAAATCGCTCTTGCTAACTGAAAATTTGTAAAGAAGTGCTGTACACACATGGTGATAGAATTTATACTTCGATCGGTACTGCTTCATGTCTGTCAAGTGATCCATTCATTAATTTGTATCAAATACAATTTAGAGATGTGTTTTGCGTGCTATTGATCTAGTGTAAAAATTGCGCAATCTTGCAGGAAAATTTGACATTTCGTGCTTCTCCACCTTTGTGCCTCAAACTTTCAAAAAAGAAGCATGAATAGATGTTGCAGAGCGGGAAGAGATCGCCTCCGGATGCCCAGCTTCTAAGCCTTGTAATGCATATATAGTCACATTCATGTGCAATTGCAACATATACGATCTTTAGTTCTCTACTAGTAGGCTCGTCACTGCTGACACACAACTGGCGACCTTCTCAGTCATCAACCAAGAAAAAGGAGTAGAGGGGAGCTGTATCGATCCAGCGGATATGTGGCGGGTGACAGGGACGTTTGGTTGCTTCAGGCCTTCATAGGTACCCTTTGGTTGAGTAATCGGCTTCAGCAAATCTTCAAGGAAGTAGGGTCTGTTTGGCAGGGCTCCGGCTCCTTTGAAAATGGCTCCGGCTCTAACTCCTCTGATGGAGTGGCTTTTTAGATAGAGCTGAAGCCGTTTTGGAAAACGTTTGGCAAAACGGCTTCACCTGTTGGATTTGTGTCGAATATTGTGTACTAGTTGGTTACGTTTGGATTTGGAGTTGTATTAGCGGTAGAGTGTAGAGTACGTGTCGGACTCTTGTAACCCGGACTCCTCATAAATATGAGAGGAGGACCACTATTGTAACCATGACGACATAGCGACAGGCTCGCAGGGGAAGGCGGTGTATTGCCGGGATCCAGAGCGGCCGGTGTTGCGATTTGGGGAGGTGCGCCCGTAGTCATGCCCCGGGGATATAGGCTTCGGCTGAACCTCGTTACCAAATATCGTGTCTCCGGTGTCGTCTATGATTCTCGCATACATTATCTCGGTAGATCAATTATTGCTTTCGCGCGCTATTATTCTAACAAATGGTATCAGAGTCGAAGGTCGAAAAAACCTGGGAAAACATCTCCGGGTCACACGGTGACGGGGAAGCTCGTGAACGTCTCCGGAGGGTCACACAGATGGTTGTGGCTGGAGAGTTGGACTCGGGGCCCGGATAACGTCTTCGGGAGATCACACGGATGGTTGTGATGGAAGAGTTGGGCCCAATGTGTGACGGGGGAGATTGTTGGGTTTAGTCCCACATCGGAAATTGATGGTGGGGAAGCGCAACATATAGGTCGGGCAGTCCTCACCCATCAGGCTAGTCTTTTGGGTTGAGTTAGGCCCAGAACCTATTGTTGTGGGCTCCGGTGGACCTAAGGCCTGGTTGGGTGTCGGCTCGTGGGTATAGCGGTCCGGGCCGGATTCCGCTGCGCCACTCTAACATGATTGATGTTGTAAAATGCCTAAATTACCCTTCACTATATTTTTCTTTTTCTTTTTCCCCTTCTCATTCTCTCTATATTTTCTTTTCCTCTTTTCCCCCTTTATCTTCCCCCTCCTCTCCCCCTCTTTTCTCCTTTTTTCCCTCCACTCATTTCTTTTCCTCACCTCTGCTCAATCCCCTGCGCCCCCTACCTGCTCCGAATCCGGCGACCATGGAGAAGGAGGAGACAGTGGAGGAGCCGAGGCCGCATCCGCGGCCTCTCCCGCCCGGCGAGGCAGTGCTCCGGCCGGCGGCGGCCTCCGCCAAGGCCCGGTGCGGAGGCAGCGGGGACCTCTCGATCCGGATCGATTGCGGCGCCGCCGGTGTCGGAGTGGGGCGGGCGGCGGGTGGTCGACCGCGCGCGTGTGCACGCATGGCACCACGGACGTCATCGCCCCGCCGACGCCGGCTTTCCCCTCCGCCTCGGGCCGCCGCCGCCTTGCCTTCCCCTCCGCCTCGTCACACTGCGCATCA
The DNA here is from genome assembly GCA_947561735.1 of Cenchrus americanus. Taxonomy (NCBI): domain Eukaryota; kingdom Viridiplantae; phylum Streptophyta; class Magnoliopsida; order Poales; family Poaceae; genus Cenchrus; species Cenchrus americanus. The sequence goes on along the minus strand of OX387240.1, from coordinate 77,947,761 downwards.
GGCCGTGGCCGCAGAGCTCGTGCCTGAGGGCAAATGCCGGAAAGGAGGGCAGAGCCGGATGGAGCCACGGAAACGTGGCTCCGCCTCCCCTTCGGAAGCCGAAGGGGCTCCAGCACCGGCTCCACACCCGGAGCCAGTGCAAAAATCACCGTTTGGCAGGGCTCCAGCTGGAGCCGCCCGTGGAGCCGGAGCCGGAGCCCTGCCAAACAGGGCCGTAGTACCAATACATCAGAATGCTGCTGCGCAAGCATGGAGGGGGCTGGGGTATGGTCGCAATTAGAGATTCAGATTCTCGTTGGAGAGAATTTACTAGACTGATTAAAAAAAATCCCCTCGCCGTTAAGTCGGGGTTCCGAGATTTTCTAAGTCGGGATTAGATTTCCTTCTTTTAATGAAAATCATGAAGCGGTCTTAATCTCGTTAGCTTACTGGACCATAATCAATTCTCGACGTCTCCTAGTTAAGGATGAAAGTGGTGTGGATAATTTCCGCATCTCATCCGAGCAGAAACCAATCCGCCTACGAACTCAACTGCTGGCTTTCAGAAATAAATCGAGATGCCTACCGAGATAGAATCAGATGAGGCCTTATATTTTCCCAATGCCTTCTAAGCCTACACAATGTCTCGTTCAAACTCAATGCGAGAGTGAGGCTCTTGGCCGCTCGGAGAAGGAAGGAATCCGACGAGTTCGGTGTCGGTGTGGATGTCGTGAGCCTTTTTCAATCTGCATCTCATTGCCTTATATTGGGCTCAACGTCTTCTCAGGCTTCGACTCAACGCATCTAAATAAGCAACTGGGCAAATGACAGATATCAGGCGGTTCGCACGTGCTGGCTGCTCCAAATAAATCGCTCTTGCTAACTGAAAATTTGTAAAGAAGTGTACACACATGGTGGTAGAATTTATACTTCCAGTGACCCAGTCATTAATTTGGACCAAATTATATTTATGTCGTTCCATCTCTTGAAAAACTTACATCAGGAATCCTTCTCTATTCTTTATTTTTTTCACCCTCCCACCTACAGGGAAACGCCGATGGTAACCACGATCCGCGCGCGCATATATGCGCGCGGGGAGGTGAGTTTCGCTAAGTTTTTATTTTGCCAAGTTGGTTTGCCAACTGTTGGAGGTTCATTTTTCTTATTTTGCTAAAATTAGATGGATGCCAAGTTGGTTTGCCAAACTGTTGGAGTTGCTCAAGAGCAATTCCAACTGTTGCCCATCCCAAGTTGCATTTTTTTTTGTCAAAAACAGAAAAAACTTTCTCCAACAGTTCCCCATCTCAGGTTGCCATTTATCCCAAGTTGGGGAAAAATGACTCCGCCGCAGCGCATCCTTCTGTATTAGAAGAGGTGAAAGGGTATAAAAATAATTTTGTTTTTTCTCAGGATTTCTGATTTAAGTTTTCAAGAGGTGAAAGGGTAGAAACATAATTTTGTTTCTCTCTTAGGGTTCCTGATGTAAGTTAGATCTGAATTTGACAAGTGGGTTATGCAAAACTGTTGGAGATAAGACCCTATTTTTAGAGCAACTCCAACAGTTTGACAAATCAACTTTGCATCCATCTAATTTTGGCAAAACGAGAAAATTTGGCCTCCAACAGTTTGACAAACCAACTTGGCAAAACTCACCTCCCCACGCGTATATATGCGTGCGCGGATCGTGGTTGCCATAGGTGTTTCCCTAGGTGGGAGGGTGAAAAAGAAATAAAGAATAGAGAATGATTCCTGATGTAAGTTTCCAAGTGGTGCAAGGGTATAAACATAATTTTGTTTCTTTCAAAATTGCTGATGTAAGTTAGATCTGAGTTTGGTAAGTGAATTGTGCCAAATTGTTAGAGATGAACTGGCAAAACACAAAATTTGCCAAGTAAAATTTGGCAAACTTTTGGGAGATGTTTGACATATCTTTTTACAAGTTAGTAAAACACAAAATTTGCCAAATAAATTTAGCAAACTGTTAGAGATGCTATGAGATTATTCGTAGTTCAAATGGGGCTACAATGTAGATCGGTGGTGCTGTTTGAAACAGTCCGGCCGGAATTCTAAGAAATTTCGGATTTCCGTCATTAGCGGTGGTGAAATTCCTTGTACATACCGAAATTAATCTTTAATGTTTTCAAAAAATAAATATATAAAAATTTAAAAATGGATAATAATAATAATATATCTGAAATTCCCGGAGTTCCTCACTGGGGTCCGAAATTTTTTTTCTCCCCGAATTAAAAACACCAACATTGCAGTTTGGCGGTGACGGCCGCCCAGGGAAACTTTTCAAGCTGCAGCTTGTGGCGGTCACTGCTTCTGTAGTGCTTTGTGGTGCTGAGTATGGAAGATTCGAAAATGGCCTACCACCTCTACTGGCTTCGAGAAATATATTTGAGGGAACAGGAGGAGCCGAAGCTCCTACTGAAAATCAATTAATAATAAAACAGGGGAAAAGTAACAAAAGTACAAGGGTTTAGAGGGCGAGAGAAAAAAAACAACAAACAACAAACAAAAGAAAGGGGAGGAAGGTTCAAACAAAACCAGAAGAAGATCAAAGGGAACTAAGCCGGGATTCCATGGCCGGAAGGTAAGAAGCCTTGGATCTATGCCTAAGAAGAGAAAATTCATGCACGAATTTATCTCTACAGCCACCGATGGAAGGATCGGTTTGGTTGAAAATCCGGTCATTTCTAGTCTTCCAAATACTCCGGGTCATAAGGATAATGATTTCCATGAAGAACGGGACAGCAAGGTATCGTCTTATTTGGTTGATGATGGCGGGACACTTCGGTGGAAGTATAGGAAATGCCGAATGAATTCCAACAAGCCCTTGCAAAATTGCACCGCAAGAAGAGATGGGCACTTGATTCCAACCTCTCGAAGGATACACATATCACAAGTATAGGAGTCCGGGACCATATTCTTTTTCCCGAGGAGATCCCCGGTGTTAATCCGGTCCTTCAACGAAGCCGTAAAAAGACTTTGTGTTTCATCTGACAGCTGGATTTCCAGATCCATCCGAACGCCGGTGAGCGTGTCTCGCTCCCAATCGGGAGTTTATAAGCCTTGGCGAAGAGAAGAAGGTTCCCCAAGAAAAGGTCCAGAGGTCAGAGCCTAAAGGGTGTTGAAGATCAGGGATCAAACCTTGGAGCAGAAGGAGTTGATTATGTGCTTCCAAGGAGAGGGGGAGATGAAAACTTTGAACCAGCTGGGTATTAGAGAGAACTCCTTTAACAGTGACATTGGGATTTAAAGCAAAGGAGAATAACTCAGGGAACTGCTGTTGCAGGATCTGATCACCCCAGTGATCTTGCCAGAAGAGGACAGTGGATCCCTCTTGAACTTTCGGAGTTGCCATCCTTTTGAATAAATTAGTTAGCTTAACAATATCTCTCCACCAAAATGATCCTTTCTTTTGCTGACCAGGAAGTTTCCCATTTTGGTAATAATTGTCCCAAACAAGGTTGACCCAGGGGATGTCAGCTTTGTTGTAAAACTTGCTAAGGAATTTCAATAGTAAGGCATCGTTATGTACTGAAATGTTGATAACCCCAAGACCTCCTTCAGCTTTTGGGAGGCAAACACTAGACCAGGCAGCCTTACAGGGATTTTTGGCATTAAGATCTGAACCTCTCCAGAGACAGTGTTTTCTATATTTGTCTATTTGTTTGACAATTCCTTTGTGCAGCTTCAGAGAGCAGCAGTGATAAACCAAAGAGGAGGATAGGATTGAGTTTACCATTTCAAGTCTCCCAGCCTAGGACAAGAAGCAAGCAGTCGAAACAAGCCTTCTTTCAACTTTTTTGACTAGAGGTAAGAAATCAACTATCTTTGGTTTTGTTGATCCCAAAGGAAGTCCAAGGTATGTGAAAGGCATGGACCCCATCTGACAATGGAAGGTGTTAGCCAGGGATTGCAACCTTTCTTGGGAAACATTGATGGGCAGCATCATGGTCTTATTATAATTAACTCTGAGGCCAGTGGCCGAGGCAAAAGAGGCTAACAAGTCCTTTAAGACCAGCAACTGATTGGGACAGGCCTAATAAAAAGGAGCGTGTCATCTGCATATTGCACCACAGGGAAATCAGATCCAGCCCCAAGGGGAATGGGGAGGTTCAGAGAGCCTTGATTCTTTGCATGATTGATCATAGATTGGAGGAGATCTCGTCGTCAAGACAAACAAGAGAGGGGAAAGGGGGTCCCCTTGCCCGACCCCCCCTTTTGCAGTGAAAAACTTTTCCGGGCACCCCATTTAGTAAGACAGAGGAGGTCCCGAAGCTAGAATGTTTTTAATCCAATTAATCCATCTCCGACCAAAACCTTTGCTTTGCGAGATCCGTAAGATGGCTTGGTGCTCAATTTTATCAAAGGCCTTCTCAAAGTCCAACTTAAGTATTAAAACCTCCTTCTTTTTAGCTTTGCACGGTGAATATATTCAAATGCCCAAGCAAGACAATCTTGTATAGATCTAGACTTAATGAAACCATATTGGTTGGTATGAACAAGGGGAATTATAAACCGTTGAAGCCTATCGGCAAGGATTTTGGTGATTAACTTGATGGAGGAGTTCGGAAGAGAGATAGGCCCGAAATCACCGATGGTAATGGGGCAATCCTTTTTGGGAATTAGGGTGATGTAGGAGGAATTGATGCTTCTCAAACAGATGTCACCCACAAAGAAGGCATCGAACAAGTCATAAAAGTCCCGAGCAATAATCGGCCAACACTTTTTGAGAAATTCCCCATTGAAGCCATCCGGTCCAGGGGACTTATTGTTAGGTAAGTTCGACACAACTTTGTCAATTTCTTCTTTAAGGAATTCAGTTTGGAGCCAATCAATATTCTCGGCGGGGAGTAATAAAGGAGGTGAGCTCGAGTTCAAACCGGAAAATTCGAAATTCCCAATCTTTCCTTGAAGGAGGACCGATGAAATGGGCTTTCTCATCATGATCGGCAAGATCTTTCCCGCATTCATCCCTTAGGATGGAGATGGTGTTCCTACCGTTCTTGATGGAAGCATTAGCATGGAAGAACCTAGTGCACTCATCTCCAAATTTAACCCATTTGATTGAACCCCTTTGCTTCCAGAGATCCTTTGTTGATGAAGGAGGTCCCGAAGATGCCGAACAATAATAGTTCTAAAGTTCCATTCTTCAATAGTGAGATCTCTCGAATTCTTCCAAAATGTCGAGAAATAAAATAATTTCCTTACAATTTTGTATTGTTTTCCCCAAGCCGGGCAAATGCGGCTTCCGGTGCTCGAGAGTTTTCCTTAGGTTCTTGAGCTTGGCATTGATGTTTTTTGCTTTGTCCGGCTTCGGGTTGGCAAGTTCCACCCCTTATCGGAGAATATCCGGAAATCCGGATGATGAAGCCGAAGTTCTCGAATCCGAAGAGGTGAGGTTTTGGCACTCGGTGGTGGCCGAGATTAGGCAAGGAGTGTGGTCCGAGGTATCTCTAGAGAGCACAGGTAGCCCGGGGAGTTAGGGAAGGAATCCATCCAAGCATTCGAGCAAAAGAACCAATCCGGTCGCTCCGAAAGGGGATCCTCCCGTTTATTAGTCCAAGTAAATTTGCACCCTTTGAGGGGCAGCTCAATTAAACTGAGCTTGCTAATTGCAGAATTGAAGGCAAACATTTCTGCCACACTCCCCCCGGTTTATTTCTATTCTCAGGAGCTCTGAGTAAATTAAAATCCCCAACAATTAACCATTTTGCTTCTACGGGGCATCTCGATATTTTTGAACCGAGTTAAGAAAGGCCAATTTGCCCTCGAAGTGCAAGGGCCATAAATGTTTGTCAAGATCCGGTGCTCTCCGGAGAGACGGCATACCAATTCAACCGATTGACCAAAGCTGTTTTGGAAGGCCAGGGAACCCACAAAATTCGAGCTTTCCGGATGATGATGCCGCCCCCGCAGGCCCCAACAGAGGGGATGAATTCAAAGCTATCAAAAGAGGGGGGGGGCAGAAATTTCTAAGGTACCGCGCGTCAAAGGACTCCCTTTTGGTCTCCTGTAAACAAATGATGTCACATCTAGATTCAGAAACTTTACTTCTAATAGCATCCCATTTCCTTTCGCAGTTAATTCCTCCGACATTCCAACTCGAGATTCTCCAGGATCCGTTAATACTTGGGGGGGTATTCATTTGGGAAGAGCAAGTGAAAAGAAAGGCTTCTGTGGAAGCACAACATCCCAGCCCAAGAAGAGGAAAAAAACCCAGGAAGCAATAACATAATCAAAAGAGCCCGAAGATAAACGTTTAAAAGGCATAAAGGAGGTCCAATCGTAGTTCCAAGACATCCACACAACAATCACCGCCCACAATAAGTTTACCAACCGAGAGGAAATTGCATGAAAAGGCAAAAGAGTCTACGACAAAGGAGAACAAAATCTTCGACCAATGGGATTGGTTGGCGAGAGCTCGCTTGGGCTTAAGCTTCTTCATCAAAACCATCCTTTGCATCATGGGCTTCATGGGTTCCATTCATCTTTCTCGCTCTTCTTCTTTTTCTTTGGCTTCTTCTCTCGATTGCTTTTCCCCAATTGCCTTGAAAGCCTTTGACTTGCTTTTAAGGACTTCGTCCGTCGACCTTTCCTCGGGAACTTTGCAAATGGAGCCAGCAATGGATCTTAGAGAATCGTGGACGGGGGACGGGGGTGGACGGCGCATGCAAGGTAGTTTCTCGAGGAGCAGAGATCTTTTTTAAATCCCCCAAAGCGGCTCTTTAACCTAGGACTTCTTCTGAAAGTTGTTTCCACCAAAGAGGGAGGCAAATCCTGAGAGGGAGCTGGATCAGGGGGGTTGAGAGCCGAGGGAGTCTTATAGGCATTGCAATCAAACACAGTCCCAGAAGGACAGTAGGAGGGCAAGGCAAACTCCAAGAAGTCATCAGAGGTAGAGGAGTTAACCAAAATCTTCCAAGTTGCAGAAATAAGAAAACCTTTGGCCCAATCAAAGCACTTGGGATCCAGGAGCATCATCAGAAAAAAAGAAGCCCAGCTCTTGGGGATCTGCACCACCAACTCAGGTTTTCCCACAGGAGAAAAGTTTTTTGCCCACAGTCTATAAACATCCGCATTCGGCCTTGTTGGGCCGAGGATTGTTACGAAAGTGAAGAGGCAAAGACAGATCCATAATGGGCCTCGTCAAAAGTCCGACTGTGCCCACATTCAAATTCAAATGGAAGTTGGTGGCGGGACGATGAGGCAAAGACATTGCCAAGGGGATTATGTTCCTCGGCTATCCGAGCAGCAATTTCTTCATCATTCATCGACTCATCAGCCGGATTTCGGGTTCCGTAAAATCCCGTCTATGGAGATAGAATCGAATGAGGCTATACTTCCTGATGCCTTCTAATCCTCTACACAATAATGTCTCATTCGATTGGCGCGTTAAGAAAGCTTGGAAGGGTCCTGATAGATTTTGGTGGCGTGTTGTGGATGTGGTGTACCTTTTCCTTCTGCATCAAGTTGCCTTATATGCCCCTGTTCGGCTGGCATAGGAATAGTGCTCGGCTGGCTTTTTTTCCTACCCATTTCCTCTCACGTAATACTATTCATTCTACCAAACCGAGCACTATTCATTCTACCGGCCGAACACTCGGATACATGTTGGCCTCGGCGTCTTCTCAGGATTTAACCGAACAAATCTAAATAAGCAACTGGGGTTAAAAATTGTAATTACCAAATACAATTTTAAAAAGCTATGTATCTGCCACTTGATTGTCTCGAACCAGTCACAAGCACAAATCCTACCAAATCCTGTTGGTTTGGCTGGTGGCTGGTTGCTAGTGCGGATTTGTTCTGGAAGAAAAGTACCGCTGGCTAGTTAGTGGTGACCGGTTTGTTCTGAGAGGAAGTACTGCTGACTGGTGGTTGATAAGCCTGTGAATTGTATTACCATGTCTCATGTGTGTACTTCTTTACAATTTTTGAGCGATTTATTTGAGCAACAAGCACGTGCGACCTAGTCATTAATTTGGAATCACGTGTTGTGCAGGAAAAATTGCCGAGTCTCGCAGGAAAAAATTTAACACTGCGTGCTTGTGAGAACGCGCCAGCTTGCAAGCCTTGTAATGCATAGTTTGATTCGTGTGCAATGCAATATGATCTGTGCTAGTTGAATCCCGATGGGCTTCGTTCTCCGTAGCTACTGGCTCTATAGGCTCACGTCGCGACTGGTGACCTTCTGATCAGTCATCCACCAAGCAAAAGAAGGGGGAAGCAGTATCGCATGGATACCGTTGGGTTACCCGGAAAATTCGGATCACTCCTCTAACACGAGAGAGTTCTTAACACGCTCAAACACAGAGTTAGGGCACCGAGAGACAATGGTTCTCCCGGTCGATTGCACAAGTTCCAAAAATCCGAATCCGTTTACACGTGCCCTCGCGTCCCCTTTTATAGGGAGATGAAGGGACTTTTACATTCTAAAACGCCTCGAGCTCAAAGAATATTCCTAATGTGAACACATACAAGAATGTCTTTTTCATCTAACATATTTACAAGCTTGCCACCAGTCACACTCAAAACCCGGACTTTTGGGACGACAACTTTGACTTTGCTTCTTTGCCGATTCGTGAATTCCTCCGCGCATGACTTCCGAACCGGACTCCCGACGGATTCCCCGAATCGCCCGTCCTCCGAAGTTCGTGCCTTTACCGGCTCGAGGTTCCAAGCTTCCGCGTGTTCATGACTCCGGGTCTTCACCGAATCAAGATCCCCGAAATTCGCACGTTCGCGAATCCGAAGCTTCGCAGATTCCGCATTCCCGAAAATCGTGAATTCCCCGTTCTCGAAAAACATATCTCAAGAATTTCGTTAAACTCAACATTTCGAGGGTGACGGGTTTTCCCGAATTCCCCAACACTAGCCCCTCGGGGAAGCGGGTTGACTCCGACGATCCGATTCCACCAACATTTCGAAATTTATTAAAAAACGTCACCCTCGGAACGTCGGAGGGAACACGCGTCGCCCCGAAACCCTACAACGGTTTGATCGAGGCGGAGTTTCGCGGAACTACCCCCTTGCCCCTATAAATAGGAGGCCTCTGCTGTAAAATTTTTTCACCGCTCTCCTGCTCTTTGCCGCGATTCGTAACTCTTTCTGTTCGCGGATTCTCGTCCTCTGCTTAAGAGTTCGCAACCTTCCAGCTTTCTTCGGATCTTTCTAAGGTATTGTTCCTTTTCGCTCTTTTAATCCTTACTTGTTCTTTTTACCGCGTTAGGTTCTCTATTTTGCAAATTTCATTCACGAAAGTTGTTATATTTCTTCGTACTTGTTACATCGCCGATTAGGTGGCTCGAGTCAAAAGCACCGCGAGACCCATGACGACCGAAGAACTTATCGCACTCGGTCTCCCGATCCAAGTCGATTGTTGAAGGTCCCGAGAACGCTCCGCCACCGAAGATGGAGGTTCTCCCGGTGGCTCGAGGAGTCACGAAGATGGCGAAGTCGAACCGATGACGAAGATGTCGGAGATGTGGATGCGGCATCGGTGATCCGGTTAAGGCAAAGGCCGTAGGACGTCCGCCTCCCTCTCTCGTCTTCGGAGAGTCTAAGGTCACGGCTAACATGATTCGGGAATACGAAGCGGCCGGTTCTTCCCTTCGGGCACGCGCGCGAGCCCCACCGGACGAACAAATTCCAGCTCCCAAAGATGGAGAGATTGTTGTGTTTCGGGACTTCTTCATCCGTGGACTTAGATTTCTTTGTGACCCGATTTTGCCCGCGATCCCGGATGCCTTTTCGGTGAAGATCCACCGGCTTTCGCCGACATCTTTTCTCGAGGTGTCAAAATTTATTTGGATTGTGAAGACCTTTGGCCGAAACCTCGGTGTCGACGCCTTCGCCGGATTCTTCGAAATGGTCATCGCCCCCGATGTTATCAAGGTCGATGACGGGCAATACTATGAAGCTCGGCACACATGTTGTACTTTCAACACCCGGCGCCAAAACACCCGAAAAGGAATTACGCGAATTCGGATCGCTCCCTCGCCGCAAGACCAATCTCACCGACGACCGGAATTCGTACCGGTTTTACTTGAAAGTCAATATGTCCGAAGTTCCCGGCTATGCGGGTCCAGCTTACCCCTTGTCTTGCCCCATTGCGCCCCGTTCGCCGTGAACACCGCCGAATTCAATCATCGAGCAAGAGGGATCGAACCGCGAGAGTGCTTTTCACCTAGCCGCACTATACTTGGGGGCCGCGACATCTTTGAAGAATTTGTTGCTGCCCGAATTTGGCCGATTTCTAGTGGTTGGGCCCCCACCGAGATCATGTATTTCAACGTCAACGCGGGCGGCTCAAGAAGTGCCTTTCCCGAAGTTCGGCATTAAGCTACGAGAAGGTCAAAGCGCCGATGCTTTCATGATCGAAGTTGAAAAGAAAGTGAATCTCATGATAGACGAGTACACCATGAATGAATACAAGGTGTACAAGGCGGCGGTGAAACACAAGAATAGAATTAATCGAGTGTTTATCGAAGTTTGCGGAGACAAGTCTTTCAATTCTCGACGCCCGTGTCGCAAGTTGAAGGTCCCCGCAGTTGTTGTCGCTAGTTGTTCATCTGCTCCTATAAATGCTCCACGAAGAAGATCATCGAAACGAGGTTCATCGGTGTCGACGAGAGCACTTCTTCCGGTGTTAAGCCCTCTAGGACGCGATCTTTAGAGTCGTCGAAACGCAAGCGCAAGGCCTCCGAACAAATTTCGGACGTTGAGATCCAAGCGGCTTCCGCCTAGCTCGGACGAGCCGTCGAAGTTGAAGAAGGCGGTGAAAAAGATTTCTTCTTTTGGAGTTCAAGACATCCCGTCCGCGTTTGACGACGATCTCTTCGTGGAAGCGGGTAGCCGAAAGGTTCTTGCTTCGGCCTCTCGTTGAGATTTAACATTCGAGACAATTGTCCGTTGGGTTCGAGAATGAGTTCGTGGATATTGATTCTTTTTCGAGATCTCGCTCCCAAAGTTCGTAAGGAGGTTGTACTTGTCATTCGTCGCCGAAGCCCCCGTTGATGCCGACGCCCTTGCCGCCGCCGAAACCCTTGCTACCGTTGAAGCCCCCGCCGGCCGCCGAAGCCCCCGCCGCCGCCGCCGATGTCTCTCTCGCCCATTCGCTCGCGCGACAAAGCTTCCCCCGAGTTCACCAAGGAGCTCGAACTCACTTGTTCACAGGGGGAGGATCCTGTCCAACGTGCTCCCTTGCTCGAAGTTTGTGAAGTTGTTCCCAAAGACCAGGCTCCCTCTCCTTCCTTGGCTGCATTTAACAAGAGCTTTGGTACGTCTCACCACGGCGAGATACTAAGTGTTGGTTTCAAGACGACTAGCATCGGGAGCAAGACGTCCAAGATTTTAACACTGTGGAAATCGCCTGTACTTGTTGATGAAACAGGAGGGGAGGGCTCGGAACAACCGGAGGAGTTGCTCGGGACTACGAGAAGGGGCTTCACTCGCTCCCGAAACCACTCCTTCATCACAGGGTAAAGTTTCTTCGAGTTCGACGAAGAAGGTCACCATGCAGAACTTAAGCAAACAAGGTTCGTTTCTTTTCATTGCCTTTCATACCTTTCGGATTCTCGAATTTTTGATTTAGGATTTAGTCACGAAATTTTCCGAATTCAAGGACCTTCTTCTTTCTTACCCTCCGTCGAAGCCGACGCGTTTTCAAGAAGACTATGACCCGAAATATTCCATGCTCGGGAAAGTTGCCATCGAGCGGCTTGTTGATCGGAGAGAAAACAAACAAGCAACTTTCTCAAGAGTCCAAGGAGCTCAAGCGCGGCTTTGCTCTTGCTCGGTCCCGCGAACCTTGATCTTGAGAAAAAGGTGGCCGAGCGGCGGAGGCTGCGAAGACTTGTCAGGACAAAAAGAAAATTGCTGAAGCAGCTCTCGAGCAGACCAAGAAGGAGCTGGAAAAGGTACAAAAGACTCACGAAGACGATCTTAGTATGATTGAAAACCTTCGTGAGAAGCATGACAAGGCCTCGAAAACGGCCGAAGATCTGCGTGTTAACAACGCCAATCTGGCGAAGTCTCTGAGCGTAAAGGATCGGAAAATTCTGGATCTCGAGAAGGCGCTGGCGGAATAGGATGATGCTTCAAAGAAAAATTTGTCTGATATTTTGGAGAAGCTGAAGCTCTTATTCGAGGAATACAAGAAATCACTGAACGAATTTGGCGTTCGTCCTGCCCCTCTTCCGGCTGATATTGGAATTCTCGAATTCATGGAGTGGATGGAAGCTGAGTTCAAGGCTCTCTCCGAGGTACTTCAATAATCTCCGGCGCCAGCGATTTCGCAGCGGCCTTCTCGTCGAAAGTATCCGAAGATCCTGCACGACTTCGACTGCGCCGATTTGGAGAAGTTTCGTGAAAAAATCTCTCGATTTCCGGCGCCACGAGTACTTCGATAATTCGGGCGAACGAAGACGTTCAGGCTATTAAGAACAAATTTGCGAGGGAGTTCTGGTTTGCCAGCAGGAAAGAAGCTGTTAAGGTCATCGCACGTGCTAAGCTTGCTGAGGTAAAATTTCGTATGATCTCATCGCCAATGCCGGTTCGTGACGTTTTGTTTCTTGAATTCCTCTTACATTTGTTTGTCTACCTCTCTCAGTTGAACGAGGAAGAAAATCGCGAGGATGTCGCTGCATCTCCCGAAGAGTCTACTACCGATGAAGATTCTAGCGATTCAGGCGAAGGGGATTCGAGCAGCGGTAGCAGCGACGATGACAGCGACGACGGCCAAGCTTCTGGGCGCGATGAGAGTTCTCCGAAGGTTGACATCATGGGCTAGATGTTTGTCCGAATTATACACACCTTCGAGGCTGCCTCTGTACATTTGTATATTTACCCGTTTTTTTCCGAACAATCATTTTGTAAACTTTAACACCGCACGGAGTCGTGCAAGCCGGGCTGCGCGCGGACGTGATGCCACTACGGATTCATCGGGATAAAATGTTTGTTAGTGGCGAAGCATGGCGCTTGTTCAAACAAGCTCACCCCGAACAAGATTTCTCCGATTTTTGGCTCGAAACTTGGCTTAAGTTTTCTATGGGATGCTTCGATCTTTCTTCATTTTTCTTGTTTTATAATAAGGAAGGTTCTGCACCTGCGACTTCGCGTTCCTCGAATATTCCGAAGACGGAGCCCCTTATCCCCGAGAGCGTACGCGCTCGACTTCGCTTATGTTAGCGATGTTGCCAAAGACAACAGCTGTAAACCAGGACATGTTGTCGAACTTTCGTTCTAGATTCTGTACTAACTGCTGTAATTGTTGATGAACTGTTTCAAAATTTTTATGCAAATAAGGCAATAAAGATGTTTTCCTTTGAAAAAACGTCACCCTCCCCCACCTTGCCATTTTGCATGAAAATTTCAAGGCAAGTTAACTAAGTTTTACTATTCGTCGAGTATTTGGATCAAACATGCTTTTTGGAGAAATCTTTGTAAGTTTTTGAAAACTTCAAACGTTGTTACACAAGTCGACAAAATTTGTTCTTGAATTTTGTGGACTTGGTCCGATTGGCATACTTGTCTTGGTTGATATTGCAACCCTCAGTTGCTTCAACTGTGATTTTCTACGAATTTCCACACGAGCCCCTTGCCCTTTTATCAGAATGATTTTATCGCGAAAAACTTTCAGCGATTTGCGTTAAGGAAAAAATTTTTAAACAGCGCCTCACACATTCGCCTAGTCGTAATCGCCACTAATTATCATGATGGAAACTCAGGCTACAACCCATTGTTGCCTCAAGCCTTTTCGGTGGAAATCCCTTCGTGGATGTGATTTTAGACCACAACTTGTTGTTGTCTCAGGCCTTTTTGGTGGGAATCCCTTCGTGGATGGGATTTTAGGCCACAACTTGTTGTTGTCTCAGGCATTTTCGGTGGGAATCCCTTCGTGGATGGGATTTTAGGCCACAACTTGTTGTTGTCTCGAGCTTTTTCGGTGGGAATCCCTTCGTGGATGGGATTTTAGGCCACAACTTATTGTTGTCTCGTGCTTTTTTTCACAATTTTATCTATCAAGAAGCCTTTCTCACGAGCTTTTTTCTTTTTTCACGATGAAATTCTGGCTATCACGAAGCCTTTTTCACGAACTTTTTTCTTTTTTCACGATGGAATTCTGGCTATCACGAAGCCTTTCTCACGAACTTTTTGTTTTTTCACGATGGAATTTCGGCTATCACGAAGCCTTTCTCACGAACTTTTTTTTTTTTTTTTCACGATGGAATTCGGCTATCACGAAGCCTTTTTCACGAACTTTTTTCTTTTTTCACGATGGAATTCGGCTAGCACGAAGCCTTTCTCACAAACTTTTTCTTTTTTCACGATGGAATTCGGCTATACGCAATTTGGGGGAAGACTCTTTTATACATATATCATAAAGAGTATGTACATAGGATCCGCCTCGTTAAAAACCTTGCCTCTTGATTTAAAGCCCCCTTTGCAAGGAAAAGAATACGGTCCTCCTTATTCTAGGAAAAGAAAAGCTAATGTTTTTTTCCCGAAATCACTTATAGACACGTGATTCGGATTTTTTAGTTTTTTAGAATACAAACTTGCGAAAATTGAAAAACTACTCTACAATACATCTAGCTACAATCGGGGTTTTCATGGGTAATACCTTTTCAGCCGTCGCATTCCACGAATATGGCAACTCTTCGCCGCCTTGCTCCATTAAGCGAAAAGCCCCTGACATGTCTGTTTCCCTGGCGATGTAAGGCCCCTCCAAGACTCATGAAGTTTTCCTGGGTTCTCCCAATTTTTCTTCCTTTTCAACACAAGATCGCCAGTTTTGATGTCCTTTCGGACCACCTTCTTGTCTCTCCAAGCCCTTGTCTCTCTTTAGTATTTCTCAATGTTTTCTGCAGCTTCAAGGATTGTTAGCTCGATCATGTCCTTTTCCACTTTCTTATCGATTTCCTCGATTTCGTTTTCTTTCAAGACTCTCATGCTTTCATTTTTAATTTCCTCCGGTGTCATTGCCTCAGTGCCGAAAAGTAGGTGAAAAGGCGTGAAACCTGTTTCTCTCGACACTGTAGTGCTGTGAGACCAGATCACCTTCAGTAATTCATCTATCCACTTTCCCTTCTTTTGGTCGAACAAGCATTTTTTGATTCCCGAAAAAATCGGGCCATTCGCTCTTTCAATCGCTCCGTTGACCGTGGGTGGTATACCGACGAAAATTTCGCATGAGCACCCAAGGTCTTGCAATACTCTTTGAAGGTGTAACGGTCAAACCGTTTGCCATTGTCAACGTTAGTTCTCTAGGAACCCCGAATCGCGGACTATGTTCGTCAAAAGAATTTCGAACTCGTTGTTGCTTTGATATTCGCAAGTGGTTTTGCTTCCACCCACTTTGTGAAATAATCGATTGCAACAACTCGCAAATCGACAATTGCCCCGAGCCGTTGGCAACGGGCCCACTAAATCCATTCCCCACCTTTGAAGTGGCCACGTCGGTGGAATTAAGTGAACTCGGCATTGAAGGAAAATTTTATTGATTCATCGTTTTCCGGCATGCTTCACATTGCCGAACTAATGCCTTGGCGTCAATGTTGATAGTGGGCCAATAGAATCTCTCGCTTTATTGCCTTTCCGGCCAAAGCCCCGGTGCCTATGTGCGCACCACGTAATCCACCGTGAATTTCCTTTAGAAGCTCTAGGCCTTTTCGGAGGTGATGCACCGCGCCCAAGGCTCGGTGACTCCCGATTTGTATAGTTCTCGTTTCCACCGTATAGCCCCGTGCCCTTTGTTTCAATCTTTTTTCTTCCAACTCATCTTGTGGCTCATAGTGGCCTCTCGGATAGGCCATAATTTCTGCTCTCCAATCGGTAGTGTCTACTACGGTCACGATTCTTGGTCTCGAATCTTTGATGGATGGCTCCCTCGATGATTTCGAAAAACACATCGGGAGGTAGCTCTTGATTTCGGGTACCGCTTTCGCCGCTTTGTCCGCCTCATTGTTGTCATCTCTTGGGATATGCCGGACCGAGTTCCCTTTGAAGTGCTTTTCCATTTCCCCGACCTTTTCCGGATACTTCATAAGAACAAGATTCCTTGCTTCACTTTCTTTCTTGATATGTTCTTGAATTACTTTCGAATCCGTTCGATTATGAAGGTCTCCCGCCCCAAGGCTTTCATTTTCCTTAATGCCAACGGGAAGAGCTTCGTATTCTCGTTGTGTTGTTCGTGGAGTGTTCATTGTTCGCGAATACGAGCCGAGCTGCATATCTTAGCACTACGCCCGTTGGGGACGTTACGACAGTACCGAAATTCCAACCCCCTTGTAACACCAAGCCCCATCACACCGTACTATCCAAGGTTCGTGTACATTTTCCTCGAAGTTCTGAATAGGTGAAGTCTAATCCACGACAAAATCTGCCAGAACTTGCGATTTTATTGCACTTCTTCTCTCGAAGTCTACCACATACTCGGAGAGTTCAAGACCCCATTTGATGATTCGGGTGGATGCCTCTCTATTTGCGAACAAATCGTTCGGCGGTCGGTTGGTGATTACTCTTATCCCGTGACCCTCAAAGTAGTGCCTTAGCTTCCTTGCCGCCATGATGACCGCATATGCGATTTTTTCCAGCTCGGAATATAAGATCTTGGAGCCGGACAAAGCTTCGAAGTGAAGTATACAGGAATTTGTTTGAGCTTCCCTTCTTCTTCCTTTTCTTGCACTAGCACCGCACTTACCGCCGAACTTGATGCGTACACATATAGCGAAGTGACGATTTTGGTTCGAGAGGACAGAGCTTGGTCATATTGGATAAGTAATCTTTTAAATCTTGGAAGGCTCGCTTCGAGGTTCGGACCACCGGAAGTTCTTGGCGCTTCGAGGACTTGGAAGAATGGTAAGCTTCTTTTCGCGGCTTTGGGAATGAATCGTTAAGGGCGCCCACTCTCCCCGTCGCCTTTTGCACATCTTTCACCGAAACCGGGTCTTGCATTTCCACTAAAGCCCCGATTTTGTCGGGATTCGCCTCTATGCCTTTTGTTGAAACTAGACATCCGAGAACTTTCCCTTTGTGAATGTCGAATACACATTTCTCCGGATTCGACCTTCGGATTTGCCGCTCTCATATTCGCGAATGTTTCGGCCAAGTCACCGATGTGGTCTTTCCTCTGAACACTTTTGACGACTATATCGTCCACATATGCCAAGATGTTCCTCCGTATCCGGGGATGAAGTACTATGGATATCATTCTTGAGAATGTACATCCCGCGTTCTTTAGCCCCTCCGGCATTCTCACGAAACAAAATGTTCCGAAGGGAGTGATGAAACTTGTTTTTTCTTCGTCCTCTTTGCGGACTCGATCCGATGATACCCGGAGAATATGTCCAGGAGCAAGAGCATTTCACCGTTGGCTACATCATCTATGATTTTGTCTACCCTTTCCAAGGGGAAATCGTCTTTTTTGCATGCCTTGTTCAAATCGTGAAGTCCACACACATTCTCCACTTTCCATTTTTCTTCTTGACCGGTACCGTGTTGGCTAGCCGACCGGATACTTTACTTCTCTCGATTACTTGTGCGTCTTGCAATCTCTCGAACTTCATCTTCCATCGCTTTCACCTTTTCCTCGGACATTTTCCGAAGTTTCGTTTCTTGAGAGGTATTTTTTCGTCGTTTCCGGGGCATGTTCAATGATGTCCCTCGTCAACGCCTTGCGGTGTCCTTAGCCGACCATGCGAAAACATCCTTGTTTTTGTTCGAGAATTGTACGAGGTCTCTCGTCCTCTTCGCACCGAGGTTAGCCCCTATTGTGACCGCTCTATCGGGCATGTCATCCGGATACACTTTCTTAGTTTCACCATCCGTGGCTATTTCAATTTTTTGTTTATCCCGCTTGGCCTCTTCGTAAGTTTCCTTCTTCTCGTCGACCGTTTTCGCCTAGTGCACGTTCGTCCGGCCGGCGCGTGGCCTTTTTCTATGTTTCGGCCTCTTGTTGATTGCCGAATACCGTAATGACCCCTTTGGGTGCGGGCATTTTCATGCATAAGATCTGCTTCCTTATGATTGCGTCGAACTTGTTCATGAAACCCCCGCCGAAAATCGCGAGATACGAGTGGTAGATGTCAACCACATCGAAGGTGAGACTCTCTCGTTCGGCATTTTCGAGATCTCCGAAGGAAACAGGGAGTGATATCTTTCCAACCGGCTTGATTGGCTTTCCTCCGAACCCTTGCGGCAGGGTACTCGGCGGGTCCAACATGTGCCGGCTCGTATTCATCTTTTCGAAAGTCTTGAAGAACAAGATATCCGCCGAACTTCCATTGTCAACTAGGACTTTTCCTATGACCCACCCGGCCTATGTTTACCTCAATGACCATAACATCATTATGAATCGCGATTTCAACCTCGAAATCTTCTTCGTGAAGGTGATTGGCACCTTTGCCCACTCCGACGTGTAGCCGGGCCGTCATTGATGATGGTGTTTACGGACCCGAAGTAATTGCTTCTTGGTCTCGAATTCCATAGCCGACCCTCTTGTGATTGGCATGATAGTCCCGAAAGACGACAAAGCTTTGGAGTTCTCGAGATCCCGCACTTGACCGAGACCTTGACGAGCTTTCTGGAGGTGGTGGCAAAATTTCTCGAATCGGTTGTGGTTGCTGGATTGACTGGATTGCCTGCGACTAAGGGAAAAATTGCTGCGATGGCTGCCACGATGACTGTGATTGCAAGAACTGTTGAATTGGGACTGAACTTGGTTGTGAGTTCGCGAATTGCGGCTGCCAAAAATTCGGGCGAAATTGGCTTGGCATTGAGGATGCGATGCTCATTAGTGCTTTTTCTTGCTGAATTCTTGCCATGTTTTTCTTCGTTTCTGGGCAGCCCTCGGTGCTGTGGCCCCTCCCATGATACTGACAATAGAAGTAAGGGTCTTTCGGGTTATGGTTCGTGGGTCTCGGGGGTCCTCTTCCTCTTCCCCTTCCTCTGGGCGTGAACCCTCCTCTGGTGCTTGGCCTGCTGTTTTGCTCAGGTTGTGGATTTTCGACATTGTTGACATTTCGCGGATGCGTCGGGATTGTGCTCTCCAAGTCATCTCTCTCGTTACCCTCGCCTTGCCTCGTTCCGTTCGGCTACTCTCTTGCGATGGTCATCATCGGACAAGATGTATTCTTCCAATTCACGAAAAAGTTCCTCAACCGTCTTGGGTTTCTTTCTAGTGAGATGTGAAGCCGTTGGCCATGAAGTGAGGCCCTTGATTAACAAATTAATCGTTGTTTTTTCATCGGCTTCGGGGATTTGGGATCTTTGTCGCATGAACCTTCTCACGAAGTTCCACAGGTGGCTCTCTCGTCTTCTCGCTTGCGTTGTACAAATCCGATGCTTCACCGTTGTGTCGTGGAACATCCGAAATGCTTGCATGAACTTTGTCTTGAGATCTACCCACCGTAGATCGAGTGTGGAGGCAGCAAGGAGTACCAATTCGATCGGTCCTTCGCAAGCAATGATGAAGGATTTGGCTAGTTCAACATTATCCCCTCCCCGCCGAATTCACAGCTGATTCATACCTCATGAGGAATTGCCTAGAGTTTTCGAAGCCGTTATATTTCGGGAGAGAGACGGGCTTGAACTTCGGCGGCCAAGGTGCTGTTTGCAGCCCAATAGACAGCGGCGACTCAGAATCTACGAAGTGTGAGATTCCGTTTCCTGCGAAGAAGTTTTCTTTCGAGGATTCTCTTGCTGGCCCAGAGTTCTGATGTGGTGATTCCTGCCACAGGGAATCGTTTTCTTGTTCTTTCATCTCATCGATTTCTCTTTGTAATACTTCAATTTGTTCTTTTGCTTTGTTTAGTTGTTCTAGCTTTTCTGAGATCTTTCTTTTTGCTTGCAACTGACTCGCGAATCTTTCCTTGTCTTTCTCGCATCCGTCGAATCTTTTCTCGGACTCTTTCTAGTTCCCTGTCTATGGTGTCATCATCATCATCTACATTCTCAAGTGTTTGTTGTTCAAATTGGTCGTTCTTGGGTGTGAGCCGTCTTCTCGGCTCTTGCCTTCATCGCAGCTTCGAGCTTTGCTCTCCGCTCTTGATCCGTGGTGTTAGAGGCTTCGAGAACGAAGGGGATTTCATTCCCTTGAGGAGGACGGTGGTCATCTCGATTTGTCTCTCGCCGGAACGTTCTTCTTGGATTTCTTTTGTGGTGGCATCGTGAGCTTCTCTTCGGCCGAAACACGGTGGGCGCCAATGTTGGGGGGTTACCCGAAAAATTCGGATGACTCCCCTAACACGAGAGAGGGAGTTCTTAACACGCTCAAACACGAGTTAGGGCACCGAGAGACAATGGTTCTCCCGGTCGATTGCACAAGTTCCAAAAAAATCGAATCCGTTTACACGTGCCCTCGCATCCCCTTTTATAGGGAGATGAAGGGACTTTTACATTCCTAAAACGCCCTCGAGCTCAAAGAATATTCCTAATGTGGATACATACAAGAATGTCTTTTTCATCTAACATATTTACAAGCCTACCACCAGCTCACACTCAAAACCCGGACTTTTTGGACGACAACTTTGACTTTGCTTCTTTGCGGATTCGTGAATTCCTCCACACATGACTTCCGAACCGGATTCCCGACAGATTCCCGAATCGACCGTCCTCCGAAGTTCGTGCCTTTGCTAGCTCGAGGTTCCAAGCTTCCGCGTGTTCATGACTCCGGTCTTCACCGAATCAAGATCCCCGAAATTCGCACGTTCGCGAATCCGAAGCTTCGCATTCTAGATTCCCGAAAATCGTGAATTCTCTCGTTCTCGAAAAACATATCTCAAGAATTTCGTTAAACTCAACGTTTCGAGGGACGGGTTCTCCCGAATTCCCCAACGGATACCTTGTCAGGTCCCAAGGACGTTTGGTTGCTTCGGGACTTCGTATATAGGTACTCCCTCCGTACCTGTGAACGAGTCCTTTAGGACAACGAGTCTCTAAAGGATAACTTTGACTTCTTATTTTTATAAAAATATTTATTAAAAATAACATATATATATATATATGTGTGTGTGTGTGTGTGAAAGTATTTTGAAAGACAAATTTATTCGTGTAGTTTTCACATTTTCAAATTCAACAATTTAAAAGTACTCCTGATTTATATTCCTAATGTTTAACTGAAATCTTGTCTAAAATGACTTGATTTATGGGTATGGAGGGAGTACCCTAAGATTGACTAATTGGCTTCAGCAAATCCCCATCAATGGACTACATCCACGGTTTCAGACTTGTGCCATACAAGAGCAGAATGGTCATGATCAATTCTCGACGCCTCCCAATCCTACACACGCAGCAACCATGCGTGCGTGTGCATCTTTTTGGCTGTTCGCTTCCACTAGAGGAATTGACACTGAAAAATTAAGTTGCGAGGCTGAACGAATCTGAATGCGCTGCCTCGCCATTGCCTTGTTATATTGGCAGTGTTGGGTGCCCAGGACATCTGAACTCTGAATAATAATGTGCATTAGGTTCACTCACATGTGTATCATATGGTTTTTTTCATATTTATTAGTTTTTTTTGAAAGTTTATACTTATTAGTATCAGATGGTTGAAGCCGCACCTAACAATGCACACATATATACGCTAGGTGATAGGTCCATATATAGGTTCAGAACATGCATTTGTCTCTGTCCTGCACACTTGATGGCACTGAAACTGAAATCACGTTGGACTGAAACAACCCAAGTAAGCGCCCGCCCGGCCGGCGAGGACGCAGTGCTGTGCTGCCGTCAGCCATGCCGACGGCGGGCACCGGTTTTGTACGGGCGATTCGTCTTGCAAGCATTTTAAGCCATTAAGGTAAGGTAAGAGTGTTGGTGTGGTTCCGATACGAGTTCGGGTTCCCGGCCCATATAATTGGGTCGGGACTCCGCCGAAACAGAGATCGTCAGAAACACGTAGAGCAAGGATGGCTGGGGGGAAGGGCAAGAGGAAGCAATCGTCGACGTCGGTGTTGGCGGTGACGCCGCTGCAGGAGCACCGCGGTGGAGAGAAAAGTGCTCCCAAGGCCCGGAAGGTGGCGCAGGAGGACATGGGGAAGAAGTCGACTTACGGCTTCACCATCACGAGCGAAGAAGAAGAGGAAAGGCTTGAGAATATCGAAGGGAGGATTGTGGCCAACTATGATTTCGACGACGATTTCCTCCACAAGATCGGCTTTCACAGCGATATGTACAAACTTCTGGGTAACATTGGTTGGGTGCAGTTCGCTCTCAACGGTCCTGTGAGTGTGCGAAAGGATGTGGTCGTTGAAATGTTCGTGACCATGAAGAAGGTGATGAGGTGCAACGAAGAAGGAGATGCACAAATACCATGGCTATCCTTTAGGATAAAGGACGAGGAAAAGATGATTACTTTCGAAGGCATCACGGAATTACTGGGTTTCAATCCGCAGGCCCCAGAATTCGGAGTCGTTGAAGCCGACGACTTGAAGGACTTCTGGAATAACATTGCCAAGGAAGATAACAGGCAAAGGAAAAACATTTGCAACTCCATTCTGCAAATATTCCATTTTTGGATGAGTCGTCGTATTCTCGGGAGAATGAACGAGACAAAAGTCACTGATGCCGAGCTTAATTGGCTCTATTGTGCGGTAGTGGGAAAACAAGTTATTGACCCTTCCTACATGATGATTAGCAGATGGTTAGCTGAAGCAACATCCGGGAGTGGAGCGGTTGGATCAGGGTGCTATCTCACCATGATAGCGTCTTTTTTAAAACCGGATATCGAAAAACTCCCTCAATGGTTGATCAGGGGAGGAAGCATCGATGCAAGGAGTATGAAACATGCACATTTGATTGGTGGTGAAGAAGAGAAGGGCTATATAGTTGGAGGCACAAATCTTAGATTGCCGGATAGAAGACTGGGAGTGTTTCTTGCGGGCAAAAGCAACTGGCGAGAAGAGGGGATATTGATCCCTGCCAAGAAAGACAAAAGGGGAAATAGAATTGGTGATGCATCGTCCTCCTCTCAAGCTGAACAACCTTACCATGGGAGTATCAACGAAACTCACACTGTCTTGTGTGGTCCGTTCGAAAAACCTTACCAGGGGAGGATACCATCAACAACAATATCATCTCAGTTCAAGCACCTGCCACAGCCACAGAGAGGCACACGCATTATAGGCGCATATGTCCAGAGGAACTTACAAGACGTAGACATAATGAGACAAGCTGCGGACAGGATCGAAGAAGGAAACTTGGCCATCGCCTACCAGTTGGGACTCATGGGAATTGCTCCACCAGAGAACTATCAAGGTGGCGGGCAAGAGTGTTATGAGCGGGGATTTTACGAGCACCAGAAGCAGGGAGTTCCGCACCAGGACGAGCCGTTGGATAGATTGGGTTAGAGACCGGAGGAATCGGATAAAAAGTGCACACATGTGGTTTGGTTTTCTTTCGATTTATTATTTCCTCGTGTGAGTTTGGTGTGCGTAGTACTCTTCTGTTTCATTTGATTTCAGTTTGTGTGTTTGTCTTTATTTCACCATGTCATGATAAATAAAACTTTCATCACTTGAACTTTCATCCCGCACAGGCTATATTTTTTATAAATTATAATACACATCATTTGTGTATACAATAATTGTTATATCATGCCAAAGTTTAAGAAATAGAAGATTATTTTAGAATCATATTTTGATTTATATTTTTAATATAGGTTATTTGATTCAATTTTTAGAAAATTGAAAAGGTTATTTTAAGTTATTTTTAAGTATTAGTGGTGTATAATTTATTTACAAATTTAGAGGGTTATATTAAATTATATTTTTATAATGGTAGAAGTGTAAATTTTGAAACGATTAGGGGTTAGTTTAGTTTATTTATGTAATGGTAGATGTGGGTAATTTAGATATAGGTTTAGGGAATTACTTTAGACTATTTTCATATCAACGACCAGATGTTTTGCTTTTTTAAAGATTTTTTAGGATTTCTCTCTTTTTTAAAAGTGTCACCTAGGATCATGTTTTCACCTGGAGGCTTCGGAGTGGTCAATTATAATAGTAAGATTGGGATGATTTAAATTCTTGCCATGCTGAAAGAAAGTGATCGTTGCGGTTGACTGGGTGCTGAGGACATGTGAATGAACTCTGAGAAGTCTGAATAATGTGCATTAGGTTCACTCACATGCATGATGCATCACATGGTTGATGGATCCGGGTGAAGCCGCACCCAACAGTGGCACGGAGCACATGCATTTCTCTCTCGTCAACATTGATTTTGTAACAGCCCAAAATATTTAATCATGACGTGGATCATACATGTGCATCATCTCTAGCCTCATTGCATTTAATTGAGTTCATTTGGTTTATCTTTATATCTGATATTAAATTAAAAACTTACCTTTTTCATGTACCTTGGGAGATGGCTTGATTATTTAGTATTTTTCTAAATATGAATTTAGGTATTTTCTTTGGGACTTTTAAGATCATCTTATCCTAAACAGCTTACTCGAAATCTCAAAGTATCAGTCTGGGAAGAATTTTATTTTGAAATCTGCAATAGCTATGATGACAATTCCAATTAAAATGAATCATTCTTGATGCATACTACCTTCTAAAAAAGTTTCATGATTTTTGAAGCTTATCCCTTTTCAGATGTATTTAAAACAGACTGTTTTTCGGGATCACCCGGCTCCTTCAGGGTCATCCGATGACATACAGAGCCGGCGGGCCGCCGACGGTGTGGGCCGGATTTCCCGAGAAAAATCAGAAAACGTTTTAACGCCGTTTCCCTCGCGTCCCACGCCCCCTCTGCCTCGCGGGTCCCGCACGTACGGAGCTGTCCATTCCGTTCCTGCCGGCCCGAGTAAATCCAGCGGCACCTCTCTCTCCTGTTCATTTCCCCAGCAACATGAGCCGCTCCGCCCCTCCGCTCCGGGGCCGTCGCCCACGGCAGCCCCGGCCGCCCAGCCCCCGCCTAGCCTAAGCTCTTCCCCCTTCTCTCCATGATTCTCTTCACCTTCCATGGTCGGTTGCAAATAGGGGTGGGCATTTTTTCACCAAAAACCAAACCGAACCGAGCCGAACCGAACCGAAATGTCGGTTTTTTCGGTTTTTCGGTTCGACTTCGGTTTCCAATTCTGTGTACTTCGGTCTTCGGCTTCAGTTTCCAATTCTGTGTACTTCGATCTTCGGCTTCGGTTTCGGTTTTCACCGCAAACCAAACCGATCCACCAAAATAACCGAATGAACTACGAACCCAGCAGCTGGCGCTTGGTGGTGACTTGGCCAAAATAAGTTTACCATCCCACACAAGCCCACCGCGCCCCTGGTCATTCTGCGCCCCCAAGAGGCTGAGCCCCAACCGGCCAAGGCCAACCCTAATCCCCACTCCCTATTCAATCCCCAAGTTGGCAGGCGGTGGCGGCCGGCGGCTCCACCCTCCAGGCGGCGGTGGCAGGCGGCTCCACCCTTCAGGCAACGGTGACCAGGCCTCCACTACTCGACCACTCCACCTCCACGCCTCCACCCTCCACCGGGCACTGGCCACTGCATGCCGCCAGGACGGAGGCCACAACATGGCGCAACCAGGAGGGCCGCAAGCACAACAGTGAGCAGAGTAGGAGGAGGCCAGAGCCGTGGGCAGATCTGCGACCCAGCGGCAGGGCGGCGGGCGGCGGCGGCACCCACAGAGACATCTCTGACCGGCACATATGTTGTGTCCTATTTTTCAATCAATGCATATGAACAACCATATACTCATACTCTGATTGATCCCTGAATGGCTACCTCCATTCTTCTGATTTGAATCAATTGCTATTTGTAATTTGTAGGTGGGGGACACTGAAAAAACAGTGGCAAATCAAGTGTTTGTAATTTGAACATTGGACTAATGTATTTGTGTACTGAATCTGTGATGAACTGGTGTCAATTTGTGAACTTTGTGATGTGCATGTGCTGCTGTGTAACTTTGGAATGCTTGAATAATATGTTTGGGTGAATTCATGTAATTTTTTTCTTCAATCTACCAATCTGTTAGCAGTGTCATGTCTATCGGAACTGAGGTGTTTGATGTCGGTTTAACCAAAAAATCAAACCGAAAAAACCGAAACCGAACATGTCGGTTTTGGTTTTCTGAAAAACCGATCGACTGATGTAGTCTAGAAAACCGAACTTTTCAATAACCGAAAAAACGAACCGAATTGTCGGTTTAAACCGAATGCCCAGGACTAGTTGCAGAAGACTATTTTTCGCAGTTTCTTCTCCAACTCCGGGAATATCCCCTCTATCGTGGAGTTTTCTCAACTTCTGAGCCTCTGAATCGTCTTTTCCCATCCTAGGTGAGGTTCCCCTATGGTTCCCCCCTCCTCTCTCAAGCTTTGGAAGCTTCTCCATTAGACTCCGATGGAGGTTCAACTCCATTGTTTATGCACGTCACCCAAACCTCCATGCATGTCGTTTCTTTGCCTAAAATTGAATATCCGCCACCTAAGAAAGATCTATCATCAAAACCCATTGCAATCGGTCGCTGGAATCACCGGTAATGCCATTTTCGGGAACTTGAGGAGTTATTTGTAATTGTGACATTAATGGAAAACGTGAATAAATTCTTGTTTTGTGTAGAATTTAATTATTCTATCATATATTAGATACTTGGAATTTATGTACTAGTATATTATAAAAATAGTTTACATTTTTTCATGCATGCCATACATCATTTGCATGTTCATGCATTGTTATTGATTATGCATCATTGCATTCATGTAGAGGCCGAGACGCCGGAGCTTGAAGAGGGTGAGCCCGAGCAGGATTCAAGGCAGACACCTAAGCATTCTTTAACCCTATTTTGGGTCAATTGGAGTATATGTGTCATGTTTGTGCATAAGTTATATTATGTATATGATTGCTTGGATGGCTCCTATTTGATGCATTATCCATCCTTAATTTAGAATAACCATTTATAAATAAGTATGCTTGTTTAGGTGTCATGAATTTAATTGCTTACTCATGCTTAGCTTTGGTAGACGCCAAGAGGTGGCAATGTCACAACCGCTTGCGAGTCATAGAATGTTTTTTAATTAAAATTAAACCTATGGTTGGCTATGAATGACTAAAACTGGACTCTATGATAAGATGATTTGAGACTTGAGCAAGAATGGTAGGGTCATGTGGAGATTGGAGTTCACTTGACGTAGTCTTGTTTAAGTCAGTTAAGGTCTGCCTGTTATTGAATTGTACTTGAGCACTTTTTTGTACAAACCACATGCTTACAATGGGCATGGCAAGCTAAGTAGCATAAGTCGCACCGTATCTTGAACGAATTAGGAGCGGAGTGGGATGAGGTGTGATCGACCGTGTTCGGTGCACCTATACACTTCTGGCCATTTGGTCATAATAGGGTGCGGGTATGTGAAAGGTTGAGGGCATGAATTAATACTTATCATCGATCAAGGGTATGGTTGTTGGTCTTGCGCTTCGTGTGGGAAAAGTTGTACACCCCTGCAGGGCTAAGATCTATTGCAATAGCCTCGCTCCAGGTTACGAAGCACGGTCCTGTACTTTCCCTTTAACGTAGAGTTGCGAATGGAGTTCTCAAAAGATTGAGCTCATGATTATGATATCACTTTACTTATTGCAATTTGCTTGATGTTTGGCTTAGAGCTTATAGAATGCTATGTCTTTTGCTTACTATAACTTGATCAAATGTAGATGCTTTTACGCAAATTTAATTACCTATACCAATCCTTGCTACTTAACCAGATGCATACTCCTTAAGCGTCGGATAATTATATACCCATATGTGGATAAGTCCTGTGGAGTACCTTTTGTACTCACGGTGCTACTGATAAGTTGATTGCAGGTGAGGCACAGTCGGAGTCCATCTTTGGGTACTTCCTTGCTGAGGACGGAGGTCCGGAGAGGAAGTAGGCAGCCATGGCTTAGGAAGGGCACTATCTGCATATAGTGCTACATTATTATTTTGTTATGTATCGTATGAGAGCGATGATGGAACTTTCCACTGCAAAACTCTAAGACTTATTGTAATGTAAAATTGAATCTATCTTTGTAATGTGATGGACTATGTTTGGATTGCTATGTGATGATGATGTTCATCTTGTATTGCTTAGTGAGGTGTGTATAAATCCTGGGCATTGCTCATGACACATCTCAAGGACGACCGGGGTTATTCCTCTTTAATTGAGTTGGTCAATGGTGATGACTTGATTAAATGAGATTAACTCGGAGGTTCCTCACAGCGTGGCATCAGAGCTTGGTTAGCATTCTAAGCATGGTTTATCACTTAATAAATGATGTGAGGCACGTAATTAAAATGGTGATCACCGAATTAATTTAGCGTTACTAAATTTTGCATTTTTCTAAGGTTATATCTCTTTATATGGTGTAATTCTTATCCTTCATAGAGCTTGTCTTATCTTATGTGCTGCATTTATATGATAAGTTTAAAATGTTCTCTAATTCATCTTGTCATGATAATGATAGATGGCAGAGAACTATGGCAACCTCATCACGGTCACTCGGGCTGAGGGTGTGCAAGGCTTCCCTTCCATACTCAACGAGATGCTATGGCGGGGTAACTTCTCGTATCGACCGGAGTATCAGTCTATGCAAGAGGGCTTGGGCCGGGTTTGGTGGACTACTTTGCCACCATGTTCATCCTTATGCGCCTAGTGGAAGGGGTGAATCACTTCCACAACTTTGTCGCCCATAGTACCTCAGTGGGTATGGCAATTCAAGAAGTGGCGTATAAAGCTATGACACACCTCCACCAAGACATTGGAGAATTATGGATGCCACCATTTCAACACTTCCCAACACGAGGACCACAACCGGGTGTGAATGTGGTTGACATAGCCCCGGTGGGTGCTCCTTTGTATGACAGGCAGATGTCGGAACTAGTGAGTGTTTTGGACTGCAACATGAGGTGCCTTCGTTGGGAACTAAGGGAAACCAGATGCCGTCTCAACGAGCTGCAACATGCTATAGAACCTTATGTCCGCACAGGGCGTGTTCAAGAGAATGTGCTCTATGCCAATGATGTTACTGTGCATGGAGAAGCTTTCCATAATTTTACCTATCCTTTTGTTCAAGGCTACACCACCCCAACATGTTGGGATGAAAGTTCATATGCCAGCCGGGTTGCGTGTCTGCCACTTTGCTCCTACTGATTGTACTAGAGAGACCATCTATGGAGGGCAAACGGAGAATCTCACCCATCCGGAAGCCAATCCCGGTGACACCGGATCACCCAATGCCCAACTTCTTGATGTGTTCCCACCTTTCTTTGCGAGGGCTCCATATGGTCCTAACTAAATTAATTGTGTAATCTCATGGCGGTTATGCGATTTTGCAAGCTATGTGACTTGCTGTAATGTATCACCTATTTTATGTAATCGGAATAATTAATTGGTGAGACGTTGTGAGACGCTAATTAGCTATCATGCCTATGTAATGTATTATTATTATCTATGTGGACCTCTGTTATTTATATGTGTGTCCTTATGATATATTCGTATGTTGTGGCATGTCATCATATATCATTTTCATGCATGCATCAATTTATTCATGTGGGAATTATTATGGGTTTATATTCTTAACTTTACAAGGAATTTATAATTTTATACTTGATGTCTAACATTCTTTAGTATCATCCTTTCATGATCTACATTATCTATTCCATCATATCAAAAAAAATCTCACTGTGAGATGGTGAGATCTAGACAGCCCACAGGGGTGCTAATCCCGGTGGTTTAGTTGCTCGGTGGGGTGGAATCTAAGGCTAAGAACTCGAAAGTCGCACACGAGTACGCGGAACTTAGAGAACACGGTGAGTTTATACTGGTTCGGGCCTTTGGAGAGTAAAACCCTACGTCCAGTTCTTCGGTTTGTATTGCTGGGAATTGCGTGATTGTACAAGGGTCGCCTCTCCCGCCTTATATGGGCCAGCGGACGAGGTCAGTTCCCAGACTCCTGGTCGGCTACGACCAGGAGACCTAAGTCTAGGTGATTACATCGCTTGCCATATCCTGTCGATCTGCTTTGGTCGAAATCCACCGAGGTTTTGTCTTGTATGCCAAGTCTTGAGGTCGTGATGGATTAGGTCGTCTGGGGAATCTTCTGGAAGGTCTTCAGGAGGTCGTGTGGGCTGCCAACTAGGTCGGTTGGGCCCACTGATAGGTCGGCGGGTCTTCTGGTAGGCTGGACCCACTTGTCGGGGATGGCCGTGAGCCTGGTCGGTGGGGACCCAGGGGTACCATTGTCTCACAAGCCCCCGAGCGAAGTGTAGGCGCATCGACCTTTAGAAAGGTCATAACAAAGTCGTAGAGCTATCGACAAGTAGAATAGCATGCATGTCGGTTCAAAAGAAAAAAAAGAACAAGTCCGCTTAGCAACCGACCTGTTTGTAGTCTTGCCGAATGAAGAGAGGTCAAGTGACGACCTATAGGAAGCAGACTTCTAATACATCGAAACGACGATGAAAAGTTCAGAGGGCATCGAAGATGCACTCATAGAGTAGTATCCGAGCATCGTGGCGGGCAGGATGGCCGGTATGGTGATCCAAAAAAGAGAAGAGAAGAGAAGAAAAAGTAGGCCGAGTAACGGCGTGATGAGAAACAGGTTTCCCAGCAGGTCGGTACGATGAAGAAAACAAGAGGGCGTCGAAGACGCACTCGTAGAGTAGTCCCCGAGCATTGAAGTAGGCAGCATGGCTGCTTTGATGCTCAAAAAAGAGAAGAAAAACAAAGTCATGGTCTTGATCGAATGAAGTGTAGAGACACCCAGATCTCCGAGCATAGCTGCAAGGAGTCTGGCAGGGCCGACCTTGAGGAGGTTTTGTAGGCGTGCCGACCTCAAAGAGGCCTCAAATCATAAATATCCAGTATCCGAGGATGCCCAGCAGGATCTTGAAAGTTGTGTTGAATGAAGAAGTCGTCGATGATGTTATAGCTGAAGTGATGTTAATCTTGAACATATAAAGTGTAGAGACACCCAGATATCCTGCATAGCTGCAAAGAGTCTGGCAGAGCCACCCGAGGCATGTCGACCTCAGGAAGGTCTCAAGACAAAAGTGCCCAAGCACCCGGAAGTACTTGGCAGGGCCATTAGGCGTGCACCCCACAGGGAGGCCTTCATTCCCGACGTAAAATCCTAGGTGTCCAGAGCGAGCTGGCAGGGCTATGAGAGCACACTAACCTCGGAAGGTCACGCATCCAGGGCACCCAACTAGGTTGGCGGGGCCATAGTCATACCTAGGTATTGCAAGACCTAGATATTTGTGGCATGCCGACCTGAGGAGGTCGTTTTGGTGTCCAGATGACCAACATAGCTGCCAGCCATCCAGCGGAGCCATTGTACTAAGGTACTGGCGACCTCAGCACTAGGCACACCGACCCCTGGGGCCCGACGAAATCGTAAATATCCATGGTGCTTCTGATCTCCAGGCGCCTGGACGGATTTGGCAGAGCAGCGAGGCACGCCTACCCCGGAAGGTCTTCAATCGAACCTACGACCATTCTACTCAGGAAACAGAAATGTAGGTTGATTGGAATATGTCAGTTTACGTGTAGAGCCATAGTGGGTGCACCAAGACGCAGAGCCTAGCGAGTGCAATGAAGAAACATCAGGTCATAGAGGAAGGTCGTGGAGTCGTCGTCGAAGGGGGCTAAGTTAGGCGCTGGGCCTTTTGACACAAGGTCAGGTTTTGTCGTGTAGCATAGACTGCAGGCTCACAGGTCAACAATGGTCGGAGATTCTCTTACCGCCCAGGAAACGACAAACTGCCCACGAATCAAGGGGGTTACTGTAGCCATGTGACTCTGTGGCGGGGCTCAGGTGCCATTGATGCGCTAGTGACAAGGACGTCGCGAGACTGGGAAATAAAGTTGTCGCCTTTAATCATACACATGTTTGCAGGTCCCATGGCCACATGGTGACATTGTCATCACTTCGCCAGCTGCCCAAGGCGTGGCTCCATCTATAAATAGCACTGTGAGGCTGAGGGAGGCAAGCACCGAGCATTGTTGAGCTATGAAGCTATAGAGTAGTGATCCCACTATGCCATGGGCATGTGCTCGTCCATCAGATTGTAGAGTGTTGTGTTTGTAGGAGCTTGGAGCTAGGAGAACTCTCACGAAATGTAGGCAACACCCCCACTCTTCATACCCTGCCTCTGCGTGGTACCAGGTAGAGTTTGGAGGTGATGCTGTACCAGCTGGAGGTGCAGCAGGACGTCGCTGGTGAGCATCGGGTGCTCACTGGGGGTCGGAATCCCGTGCCGAAGAGCAAGCTCGTACCTACATTCCAATAGTCTGGGCCGAGCATGCCTTAGGTTGCACGCCGTCCGACAGCTATCTTCCGCAAGGCCGCCATCAAGGTCCTGGTGCTAGGAGAAATCTCGCGACGTGCTCTGCTTCGGTAAAGTAGGTCGCGATGATTGCTCTGGTTGGCCCAGGCCTTGTAGTATGTTTATCTCTTGTGTCGGGTTCTGGATCCAATGAGGCCGCAGGTGACTTGTGTACCTTCGGATGGTATGTAATGTTCGCTCTCTTCTGTCATGTACTTGATCGTTTTGACAAAATGATTTGTCAAAGACCTAAATTAATGTGACGTGGGGGCTTGTCAATCTTGTTTGTGATCAGGGTGACCTGATGATGCTTTGTTTGCGGCTGACGACCTAAACTCAGAGTTTAGGTCGTGTCTTAGTCTGCTGACGATGAATCTGTCGTAATCTTCTCGCGAAATTATCGGGATAGAGTCGTTTAGGCGCGTTGTACGGCGGAAGGAACCGCAACGGGTAGATCGAGTGGACCCCCTATAAATAGGGTAGCTTGAGTCGGGGTTGACCCCATTTGCCCTTCTTCTTCCTCCCGTTGCTTTCACTCTCGCCACCGTAGCTGCTCGCAACAGTGCGGCCGCTTCCCTTGCGCGCGCTTCCATCCGGTCGTCTGCTCCGGCCATCCGCACGCTAGCACCACCGCTCTGCACCATGCGCCACCACGCATGCACATCAAAACCTTGTGCACCATTAGATCCAATCTGAACCCTAGCGGCAAAATGGCGGTGGAGGCGACTTCCATCCCAGACCCGCGCGCGGTGTGGGTCCGGTCGACTTTGACGGAGGCCAAGATCCAAGCCTTGGTGGACTGCAGACTGCTACAGTCGAAAGCGGAGGTGGAGTGGAAGGCGGTGGTTGGGGAGGAGTTCCCGACCGAGGACGTGAAGGAGCAGGTCGTCTTCGTGTCATACTACGAGCACGACTTCAACCTCCCCGTGGGGGATTTCTTCCGAGGTCTACTCTACTACTACAAGCTGGAGTTGGTACACCTTGTCCCTAACTCCATTACTGTAGTCTTGACCTTCATTCATTTTTGTGAGGCGTATCTGGGGATATTGCCTCATTTCTTGTTATGAAGGTATCTGTTCTGTGTCAAAAGCACTGTCAAGAGGTCGTGGCCAGTGGGGGCTGTAATGTTCTGCTTGAGGTCGGGCCTCAAGACAGAGTGGATAGATAGCGCCCTCCCCGACAACAACTTTGGGTGGAGGTCGGAGTGGTTTTGTATGGTAGATCAGCTATCGGGGCTTCCACGTCGTTCTGGCCATAAGCCAGTGAAGATATCCGATTGGGACTTAGGTTTGTCGTCCCGTGACACTGATGACCTCAAGGAGATCCTAGAGCTGGTCAAGGACCTGAAGAAATGGGGGGGGGGGTGACGGGAGCTTCAGTCGCCAGGTTGTTTTGCCGGCGGCTGATTCAACCGATCAAGGACCGGGTTCACCCCGTGAAAGACATCTAGGCCCTTAGTGGGCTTTGGTGTATTGATTGACAACTAGATTAAAGATCTAATGTCCTTGTTAAGCATGTGAGCAAGGTTGTAATATATAAATGACAAGGCATAATATATGACATTGGTTATCTACATGATGAAAACAAGCTATGTGTATACAAGATATGTTGAGGCATGGTTTTAGCCTCATATTGTGAAATGGCTTAAATCAATGGTGAATGTCATGATATTTGATATATATGTTCCCATGAAGCATATAGATGATTTATGACAAGCTAATAAAGGATAAGAAAGAGTCATATTGATTTTGGAACATTGGATGGCCTCTTGTTGAAGGAAGAAGCTTGTTACAATAAAAAAAGGGAGATTTAAATTAAAAGAAGGCATGATCTCAATAGAATTCCACTCTTGATGTTGAATCAAAGCTTAACTTGAATTGGAAACGAATGGATGAAGAAATCAAGCAAGGGATTAGCAACGAGGTACTAAGCTAAGGTTGGCCGAGTAGTGACTTGGACCATGTGCTTGGCTAGGGTGAAGTGGCTATAGCTTGGAAAGTTTCGAGGTATCAAGTCGAGCCTAACCGAGTGAAGCAATGAAGAAGCATTACATATTCGTTGAGTCATGTGAAGGGTGACTTAATCGAGAATTGAGTTTCATTCTTATATAAAGATCAAAGTCACTAGCTCAAGGTAGAAGTGCTCAAACCAATGAGACAATGATGGATGGATCTCT
This sequence comes from Cenchrus americanus, assembly GCA_947561735.1. Classification (NCBI taxonomy): domain Eukaryota; kingdom Viridiplantae; phylum Streptophyta; class Magnoliopsida; order Poales; family Poaceae; genus Cenchrus; species Cenchrus americanus. The sequence continues at coordinate 77,913,293 of OX387240.1, read as the reverse complement.
CATGAGGATATATTGATCAAGAATGGCTATTCTTGAAGAAGAAGCTCAAGAGTTCTATTATTGCTTTTATATTTGATCTTGAGTATAGGTACGCCGTACTATCAAGAGGGATGCAACGTGGATAGCTTTGCTTATGTCTTGGTGCTCAAACCTAACCTCCCAAGTGCTATCATGAGAGAAACACTTTTCACAACACATGCACCTGATGGTTTTGGAGCTTATTTTTAGTTGGAATGGATGCTCCTCTGAATAAGCTTTCCATAGAGTCCAAGATCATCGAATTCGGAGTCCGGAGTAAAAAGTTATGGCTTTTTCTCCGAGATGACTTGTGTTGTCTAGTGAAGCTTTGGATATTCCGGGGAATTTTCCGGAGATTCCGGACTTTCCAAAGATTCCGGAAAAATGTCCGGAATATCTGGAACTTTTGAATCTAACGGCTAGTTTTTGGGATTCCGGAGTATCCGGGGATTTTTCCAGAGTTTCCGGGACTTAACAGCCAATAACTAGTTTTTGGGTGATGGGTATAAATACCCCTCACCCTCTCCCTTTTGGGGCTGCTGGTTCCCCACATGAAAAACACATATCCATAGCCCTTTTAAGCCCTCCCATCTCTAGTATAGCAAGAGATTTGAGAAGAGAAGAGATTTGGGTGAGGGATTGAAAGATTGAGTGAAAGTTGAGCTAATCCATCCTTGAGCACTCGAGTTCATAGCAAGAGATCTTCGTGGCGTTTGTTACTCTTGGAGGGTTGCCTCCTAGACGGCTAGGCGTCGCCCATAAGCTCCCAAGGTGTGGTGAGCGTGGGAAAGTTTGTGAAGAACTTGCTTCGCCTCCGCAAGGGAAGAAGCCATCTAGTGGATCGGGAAAAGGGTTGAATGCAACCCGGCTTCGGTAGGAGAAGCACCCAACGGAGACTAGGATTCACACGGTGGTGAATCCGAACTTCGGTAAAACAAATCATTGTGTCTCTTGTTGATTTACCTCACATTTACCTTACTTCTTATTCCTAGCTTGCTCTTTGTCATATTTGTCGATCTACTCGGGTGTTTGTGTTTGTGAAGTGCGGACATTGAATATTCTTCAAAGAACTTCATTACGATCTACTCACCCGGCTTTAGTTGATTTCAAGCAAGCAATCAAGAAGGAGGTTAGAGGGGAGTCACTGCCGGTGCAAACCCGGTGGCACCGGATTTGCAAAACCGGTGGCATTGGTTTTGGGCGGTGTGCATATTCATTCGCGCAAGCGCTAGTCCAAAGATTCGGACTCTCCGGAAACTGCGGGGAAAAGTCCGGAGTATCCGGTTTCACTAATAAAATTGTTTTAAGTGGTGATTTTCGGGACTCATCTATTCACCCCCCTCTAGGCGACATCAAGATCCTTTCAATTGGTATCGAGCACGGTGCTCCGATTCGAGCTTAACCGCTTGGAGTTTAAAGATGTCGACTTCTTGTGAAGTATCGTTTGTGCCTCTTCGGTTTGATGGCTCAAACTACGATTCTTGGTCTGCTCATGTTCTTCATGTGTTAAATACTTGGGGTCCTCTTTTTGAGCGAGTTGTGGTTGCTAGCATGCTTCCCAAGGATTTTGATAGTGAGGACACGTCCAACCTATCAAAGGAGGAAAAGGAAAATGTGCTCCATAACTACTCTATTACTAACCTCATGTATAATAATGTGAGCAAGGTTATTCAAGAATTCATCTTCAACAATGAAGACATTTGCGATGATGCACATCGTATTTGGGTGGCACTCAAAGACATGTACACTAGTGCCGATGATGACGATGATGAAGATGAAGAGGAGGAGTCACTAGAGGAGTGCTCAACATCAACATCTTGCATCCCTCCTCTAAAGACCTCATCCACGAAGCAAAAGAGCAACAACATCGCGATCACTGCCTCTGACCAGGCAAACTCGGTGGCACCGAGTTCAGAACTCGGTGGCACCGGGTTTGGCAGTGAACAACACCAACTTGCTTCGTTGGACTTCAGAGCAACATCGCACAATAATAATGAGGTATCTACAGCCTCTAGTACTTCCTCACTGTGTGCTAATGATTCCAAGTCTCAAGTGACTAGATGTAGAAGGAAGAAGGGAAGTGAAGTTGAGCAATTTAACTTCGAGCTCGACAAGATGACCAAGAAAGACAAGAAAAATGTGCTAGAGCTCATAAAGAGAGTAAGAAGGCAAGAAGATGAGCTCACAAGACAACAAGCTTATCGAGACTCCTTTGACGAAACTTAAGGAGTCCAATGATGTCTTGGCTAGAAAGTGCAAGGAGGACATAACCAAGGCATATGCTTGTGCTACTAACTCTCTATCTTTTGCAGCATCCTTGGAAAAGGAAAATCAAGCTCTCAAGGACCAACTTGAGGAAATCACTTGCAAGTTTGTGAAACTACAAGGAACTCACATAGAACTTGAATATTCTCATGAGAGGCTTGTAGAATCACACACTTTGCTAGAAGTGGAAAATGAGGTTTTGGTAAACTCAGTTAAATCTTACACACCTCATTGCACCACTAGTACTTGTACTCAAGTTGAAAATGATATATCTTGTGCTAACGCATGTGGCCCAAAAGGCAAACCTTCTTGGTATGATTGTGTAGTTGCAGAATCTTGTGATGACTTCATTGCTCAAGAAAATGACAATCTTATGCAAGAAGTTGAAAAGCTCAAGAAAGAGGTGGCTAAGTTGAAGAGAAAAGAAAAAGTGCAACCTTCTCAAGATAACCGTGAACCCATAGTGAAGAAGCTTGAGAAGAGGATAGTCGTCACTAGATCAATCTCTCAACAAAGCAACAAGATCAATGATCACAAGATTGAGGACAAGATGAAGCTAGATCACATCAAGTGCTACAAGTGCTCACACATGAGACATTATGCATCCATGTGCTCATTCAAGCAAGAAGACAACTCAAACCAATCAAAGAGGAAAAAAAGTCTTGCTCAGAGAAGATGCTTTGGTTGTTGTGAGAAAGGGCACAAGATTGAAGCTTGTACCAACCAGGCAAAGGTTCCCTCAGGAAAACCCGGTGGGACCGGGTTTGCAAAACCGGTGGCACCGGTTTCCACTGAGGAACCACAAGTGAAGCTCAACAAAGGATTTCTGAAGGCTCAAGAAAAATTTAGAAAGAAGAATGGCCCAGTAACAAGTGTAAAGGGCAATGGCAACATCAAGCACAAAATTTGCTACACTTGTCGTCAAAAGGGACATCTTGGTAAAGATTGTCCCAATAGTAAGAATCCTAATCTCAACCATGTTCATTATAGTAATGAGAAGCTTAGGAATGACTCAAATGACTCTAGTGCCCACAAGGTGGTTATTTCACAAAGGAAGGGCACAAAGGCCATTTGGGTGACTAAGTCCTTGATCACTAACATTGTCGCACCCAATGCACGTTGGGTACCAAAACATGTCCGAAAGGACCTTGCGGGTACTTGGAGTAGCATTGGAAGCTTGGTTCACTTGAGAAGATATTAATTTTCATTCATCTATATCTCAAGAGAAATTTTGTGACTCATCAATAGAAAAGGACCAAGTGACATAAATCAAAGAAATCTCATTCAAATGCTCCTCCCATGATAAGCACCTTTCACTGTTGTTGTTCACTCTCATATGCAAAACTTGCTCATGTGCTAGTTGATCATATGAGGTGGACAACTTACATATGTTCTCCTTGGCAAAATTGTGTCAAATACCATTCGATGCTATTAACCGCTTCATCTAGAAGCATTAAGTGACCTGTGCATGTAGGAGAACTTATGTGAGCTAAAAGAGCAAGAAAGAATCAAGAAAAGGATGGTCAACTCTTGAGAAAAGAAAATTTGGGGAACTCGGGGGAAAATGCGGTGGCACCGGATTTAGAAACTCGGTGGCACCGAGTTTCCCCGAGATCAGCAAGGGTTGGAGAGGAAATGTTTGCAAATATCTCAAGGCACATTATTCTTGATTCAAAATAAAAGGAGACCAAGCAAATATAGTTTGTGAGCTACTCTTGATTTCATTCCACATATTCTTATTTGCTCATGAACTTTGACCAAAATGTGGAGCTTGCTACCCTAGTACTTTAATTGAGTCAAAAGTGCACTTCTCAAGATTCAAATACTTGGTGCACCTATTTAGGGGGAGCTCACTTCACATTTTGTGTCTCTTGGTACTAACATCACTTGCAAGGATTCATGTGTGTAGTTCAAGTGTGAGGTGTCTCAATATTTTATCTATACTCTTCACTTGAATGATTCTTATGGCAAGGGTGTTGGTTGTGAGCAAGCCACATGACAAGGAGGTCACCAATCCATATTTGTAATTGTACCTGTTTCTATTTATTTTTGGACTGGATTACATTTATCTTTGGCTACTCACCATAGCATGGTGTAAATTCCTTAACTTGGACATATTTGACCAAGGTAGTGCACATGTCCCTTCCATCCACATATACATGTGTGCACTATATCTTTGAGGAGTTTAGCCCATGCTATGAGGTTTCATGTTGGGTGACTTACTTCCATTCCACTCTCAAAGAGTCATCCATTGTGAGACTAGAGCTTGTGCTTTTAATATTTGTGTTCTTGTGTCATCTTTAGCACACAATGGGTATTTCTCATCAAAAGTGACAAGAGGAAGTTATTGAAAGACTAAAAGTACAAGTTAACTTATGTGAGTTTCTCTAAGTGAGAAAATCTATAATGAAGGCAAAGGTATGAATCCTAAATTCAAGTTATTAATTTGGGCATCTAGGCCCTATTCTTGCTTGTGTGAGTTTTGGTGTGCAAAAGGAGCTAGCATCACCTTGATTTGTTGCTTGGTGGTAGTGATGAGCTTTTAGATATTTAGTTGATGCCTCGAAGTTTTTGTTGGAAACTTTATTTTTCTAAATGTGGCTAAAAATTTTAGTAGAGGCATGAGCTAAATATTCTAAGACCTATCTTGGCTAGTAATCTTTGCATACTCTTTGTGACTTAGGATAGACTTTCAAAAATTCACTAGCATGTGTAGGTGGTGTGCTATTTGCAAAATTTTTGAGTCTTGATCTTCTAGATCGTGTCTTGTTATTTATGGTTATTGTTGCTCATGATTGATTGTTGGCTAACCATAAGTGGCAAGATTGTCTCAAGTTCAAAAGAAGCTACTCATTTCTATCTCAAGGGATTGCGGACTTTGGATTTCTCCCATTTCATCAAAATCTCTCAAAATCCATATACGAGACGAGAGGGTTATGCAAAAATGAATATAAAAGGCGAGAGAAAGAAAGAGAAATGAAAAAGGAAGTGCGAGAGGTGAATTTATGGACAAAAGTCCACGGGTTAAGTGAAACCGGTGGCACCGGTTTTCCAAAATCGGTGGCACCGGTTTCTGTCGGCGACACGGGATATACCCGTGACTTACCCGGTTACGATCTCTCATTCACCACATTTACCCCTCTCTCTCCCACGACTCGGAACGAGTAAAAGGAGAGGGAGAGAAGGCGATTTCTTGGCGATTTGAGGATTCCACCAAGGATTTCAAGGCTTGGGACAAGATCTCGATCCTCCAACTCGGTTGGACCGGATTCCTCTCCATTTCTTGGCCGCGGCAAGACTTTCACCATGTCGGGAGGTACCCCATGTCTTGGTTTTGCCCGATCTACTTTTCTAGGGACTATCTTTTGGATTCCTTTGGTAGAATGGCTTCTATATGGTCCTAGAACAGTTTAAAATTAATGGATTGGGATGATGGTCGGGGCATATCTAGGGTTCATACTAAACCCGGTGGCACCGAGTTTTCCAACACGGTGGCACCGGTTTCAATACTGAGCTTTACGGTTAAGTTGGAAAAGGGGCTACATAAAATTCAATTGCATATATTTGTGGCGAGAGAAATGTTCCTAAGACCCATATGTATCTCTCTTGTTCACGGATCCAAGGTTTGACATGGTTTATGGGAGAAGGCAACCTAGAATGAAGAATGCAAGTTTTGAGTTCGAGAAGAAGAGAAGGAACTAGCGGTGCTCATGAGATCACATAAGATGTTCCCGAGCCACCTAGAAGGTCAAAAAGGGCAGGTGGAAGGATTAATCTCCCTAGAGGTGCTATGCGCATTGAGGACTTCGAGCCCGAGTCAACCTCTAGTGATGATGATGAGGAGAGCCCATACGAGCGGGAACCATCCCCTCTTGAGTCACCTATAGCGGTAGCTCGGCATAAGAGAAAGGGCAAGAACATCCTCACGGCTAGCCATGAGCATAGTCGGGGCACCGAGAGATGATGATAGCGATGGTGAGTATGAGGGCATCTCGGTTCTTGGACCGCAGCCCGTTGAGAGTGGTGTTGTGACTCACTTCAATGTGAGAATGAGGCAACCCATTGACCACGAGCACCGCAACATAGTCAACTATAAGGGAAGGGGTATGACGAGAGCGGGCAAGAAAGGAAAGGGAAAATAATCCTTTGACCGTTGGTGTTAGGAACTTGGATTATCGCTTTGGCACCAAATTTCATCAAGACTATTATGCTAGTGCCATCGTCAAGAAGGACTTCCCCATTGCTCGCTCGGAATACATTGATTGGGGATTCTTGTCGGTCATGGAGGATCCGAAGATTGCTGAAATGATACGGGAGTGCAAAAGGAAAAATGTGTATGACATCATGGGCTTTGCCAAGTCATGGAAAAATGAAGTAATTGCACAATTCTATGCCACATGTTACTTCACCACTTGGAAGAATGACAAAATTGTGCATTGGATGACCGAGGGAAAATGGTTTGGCATCACTATCACTGAGTTTGCCTATCTACTTGGTTTTGATGAAGAAGATCTTGGAAGGATGAAGATCCATAGAGATCATGACATGGACAAGGTAGACATGAAGTTCATGTACATCCCGGGACAAGAATGGAACTTTGGACGAGTCAATGGCATGCTACCATTCTATGCATACTTGCACCGCATGTTTAGAAAGACACTTGCTCCCAGGGAAGGGGACCAATCAAATGTGTCAAATTATGGAAGAGATTTGTTGAAGCGCATGTGTCCTAGTGAGCCGGAATTTAGTGTTGTGGACTACATTTGGGAGGAAATTCATTCCATCTCCGGCTTGCCACAAAAGAGTTGTGGATATGCTCCTTATCTCATGCATGTCATTGAGACCATCACAAACTACACATTTGTCTATGATCATTAGCATAAGCCTTCACACTTGAAGAATGATGTTGTGGGACCATCACTAGCTGATTTGGAAAGGGGACAGGGAAATATTGGAGGCCAAGAAGCCCCCGAACAGCCCACTGCAGCTGCTGCACCTTCTAGGGCAGCAAGGCCTTCACATGGTCGAGGGCGTGGACGTGGGCAGCAACAAGTGCAAAAGCCCCCTTCCCCACTTAGAAAATTGTTCAACTTTTGGTGTGGGTCTTGCATGAAAGCAAGTGATGCAGTTCACAAGGAGAGACAACTTAGAAAGAGGGATTCAAGGATGATAAGGCTCATGTATGAAAATCTCTCTCCCAAAAATAGGCCTCCCATACCACATGCACCATCCGATGAGGAAGAGAGTGAGCCGGAGACCTTTGAGAGCATTTGGGAAAGATCACAACAAGTTGATCCGGCAACCAACAAGGACTAGATAGAGCCTATGGAAATTCATACTATAATCCTACCTTTGGAGGAGTGTATAGTGCTCGATCATCTTGTTCGAGAGGCTCCCTTCATGGGCACACAAGGCCAAGGTAGATCCTCTAGCATGCCTCCCATGGATCCTAATGCACAAGGAAGTTCGAGTCTTTGCGGTGGATACTAATATGGTACACTTTTTGGCTCGGTCAATCCATATGAGGGAATGCCGTCTCACTATCGTCCATTTCTGCCACCACCACCCTTTGTGCCTTCGAGTCAGTTTGTGCAACCGTTTCAAGATGATGAAGAAGAAGAACCATGAGCAGATGTCCAGGACCCCCAAGACCTTTATTGGTGATTAATGACAAAGGGGGAGAGAAGTGTCGATTGAAAGCCTGTTGATCTGTTCTGCATCTGCTCTGTCTGCACAAATCTGGTGGAACCGGTTTCCAGATCTCGGTGGCACCGGTTTTGGTGTGTCTCAGTCAGTCTCAGTATCTCCTCTGTCAGGCAAACTCGGTGGCACCGAGTTTCCGAACCGGTGGCACCGATTTTGGGCCGTTGTATGCAACGAGGCCCTTGTGATAAAATTCTCCTAGCTTCAATTGGACTTGAGAACCTTTGTTATGTGTGTAAAATGTGTGGTGAACCTTTTCATGCTTATTAAGACTCAATTGCATGTTAGTGTGATTTTATATGGGTTATGTATTTCTTTTGACGGGCTGCATGGGCAAAACCGGTGGCACCGAGTTTGGCAACTCGGTGGCACCGAGTTTGGCCGAGACAGATCTTTGCCTTTTCTTACTCTATGTGTCGAGTGCTTATTTACCGCATGCATCACGGTTCAAATGTTCACACACTTGTTTTGCACCCCACTTGTTGCTAAGATTTAGGGGGAGCTCCATTTTCTTGAAAATGTGCAAATTGGCATTTAAGGCCAAATATTGTGAACTCCATTCATAGCACATATTGAGGGGGAGCTCAACCTAAATGCGAGTTTTTAAACGTTATTGAATATCTTTTGTAAGCTTTAATCGAGGTTGTCATCAATCACCAAAAAGGGGGAGATTGAAAGACATCTAGGCCCTTAGTGGGTTTTGGTGTATTGATTGACAACTAGATTAAAGATCTAATGTCCTTGTTAAGCATGTGAGAAGGTTGTAACATATAAATGATTGGTTATCTACATGATGAAAACAAGCTATGTGTATACAAGATATGTTGAGGCATGGTTTTAGCCTCATATTGTGAAATGGCTTAAATCAATGGTGAATGTCATGATATTTGATATATATGTTCCCATGAAGCATATAGATGGTTTATGAAAAGCTAATAAAGGATAAGAAAGAGTCATATTGATTTTGGAACATTGGATGGCCTCTTGTTGAAGGAAGAAGCTTGTTACAATAAAAAAGGGATATTTAAATTAAAAGAAGGCATGATCTCAAATAGAATTCCACTCTTGATGTCGAATCAAAGCTTAACTCAAATTGGCAACGAATGGATGAAGAAATCAAGCAAGGGATTAGCAACGAGGTACTATGCTAAGGTTGGCCGAGTAGTGACTTGGACCATGTGCTTGGCTAGGGTGAAGTGGCTATAGCTTGGAAAGTTTTGAGGTATCAAGTCAAGCCTAACCGAGTGAAGCAATGAAGAAGCATTACATATTCGTTGATCATGTGAAGGGTGACTTAATTGAGAATTGAGTTTCATTCTTATATAAAGATCAATGTCACTAGCTCAAGGTAGAAGTGCTCAAACCAATGAGACAATGATGGATGGATCTCTCATGAGGATATATTGATCAAGTATGGCTATTCTTGAAGAAGAAGATCAAGAGTTCTATTTTGCTTTTATATTTGATCTTGAGTATAGGTACGTTGTACTATCAAGAGGGATGCAACGTGGATAGCTTTGCTTATGTCTCGGTGCTCAAACCTAACCTCCCAAGTGCTATCATGAGAGAAACACTTTTCACAACACATTCACCTGATGGTTTTGGAGCTTATTTTCAGTTGGAATGGATGCTCCTCTGAATAAGCTTTCCATAGAGTTCAAGATCATCGAATTCGGAGTCCGAAGTAAAAAGTTATGGCTTTTTCTCCGAGGTGACTTGCGTTGTCCAGTGAAGCTTCGGATATTCCGGGAATTTTCCGGAGATTCCGGACTTTCCAGAGATTCCGAAAAAATGTCCGGAATATCCGGAACTTTTGAATCTAACGACTAGTTTTGGGGATTCCGGAGTATCCGGGGATTTTTCCGGAGTTTCCGGGATTTAACAGCCAACGGCTAGTTTTTGGGTGATGGGTATAAATACCCCTCACCCTCTCCCATTTGGGGCTGCTGGTTCCCCACATGAAAAACACATACCCACAGCTCTTTTAAGCCCTCCCATCTCTTGTATAGCAAGAGGTTTGAGAAGAGAAGAGACTTGGGTGAGGGATTGAAAGATTGAGTGAAAGTTGAGCTAATCCATCCTTGAGCACTCGAGTTCATAGCAAGAGATCTTCGTGGCATTTGTTACTCTTGGAGGGTTGCCTCCTAGACGGCTAGGCGTCGCCCATAAGCTCCCAAGGTGTGGTGAGCTATGGGCAAGTTGTGAAGGTCTTGCTTCGCCTCCGCAAGGGAAGAAGCCATCTAGTGGATAGGGAAAAGGGTTGAATGCAACCGGCTTCGGTAGGAGAAGCACCCAACGGGGGACTAGGATTCACACGGTGGTGAATCCGAACTTCGGTAAAAACAAATCATTGTGTCTATTGTTGATTTACCTCACATTTACCTTACTTCTTATTCCTAACTTCTTTGTCATATTTGTCGATCTACTCGGGTGTTTGTGTTTGTGAAGTGCGAGGCATTGAATATTCTTCATAGAACTTCACTCGATCTACTCACCCGGCTTTAGTTGATTTCAAGCAAGCAATCAAGAAGGAGGTTAGAGGGGAGTCAACGCCGAGCAAACCCGGTGGCACCGGATTTGCAAAACCGGTGGCACCGGTTTTGGGCGGTGTGCATATTTCGGCGCGCAAGCGCCAGTCCAAAGATTCCGGACTTTCCGGAAACTCGGGAAAAGTCCGGAGTATCCGGGTTTCACTAATAAAATTGTTTTAAGTGGTGATTTTCAGGACTCGCCTATTCACCCCCCTCTAAGCGACATCAAGATCCTTTCACCCCGCGTACGAGTACTGGGGGCAATCGGACCCCACACGTGAAGTTAACCACAAGGTATCTAAGGAGGAGATGGCGGCTAGGGTGTCACAGATTTGTTCTGGGAAAGTGAAGATAAAGAAGTGCCCTAAGGCTCACTCGTTGAAGAGGCCGACTGACCCGGTAAGATCCTGAGACCTACCTTTAGGTCGTTTACTCTATTTGCCATTGTTACATCGTGTAACTCTCTTGGTAGTTGGTTGATTATAGGAACGTGAATGTTAGTTCTGGTGTCCAGCGCCTCTTCGTGAAGGCGAGCTGCACCGACGAAAACTTAGGTCGGACAAGTACCAGCCTCCAGCAGCTCGGCTGCTAGAGTTTTATGAGTCTGACTCGTCGGTGGAGGCTGATGAAGATACCGATGTGGAGGTCGGTGGTGATGCTGATACGGGCGCGGATGCTGGTGGTGTCGCAAAGTCCCGGCACAAGACCAGGTCAATGTTGGCGAAGCAGTCGGTCTCTACGACTGCTGCTGCAGTCTCTGCGGTTAAGGCTGCGGAGAAGAAGAGGAAGAGGAAGGCCAGCCCTCTGTCGGCGGTTGAGACGCTGGTACCGACACCTCACTCTAGGGAGGTCGAGTCAGAAGAAGAAGAAGACGAGGCCATCGAGGAGCCGCTGGTCGTGGAGGATCAGCCGACGAGGAGGTCGGAGAGTCCCGCTGCCAAGAGGCAGCGAGAGTTGGTGGAAAAAACGACGGAGGATGCCCTCCGTCAAGGTTTGGAGGCGCAGCGAACTGCTGCCACAGCGCAGGCAAAGATGCCTACAACAATTAGGCCTCGGTTCTTTAGGCCGAAGCCTCGCGTCCCGGCCGTCACGAGGTGAAGTCTTGAACACTCGATCTCTTTTACTTGTTGTTGTCGTGCTATTTGTTCGTTGCTTGACGTGGTGTCTTTATGCAAGTCGGTTGTAGAGCCTCAGCGCGACCTGGGTGCTCAGGCCTCACCCTCCCGCACGAGGTCGCCCAACCCTAAGGTCGTGGTGGAGTCGTTGACTGACGACGCGCGGACGGCCACCTCGCCGCCAGGAGCGGCTGAAAAGAGGGCAATTTCACCGCCAGTGGTGAATTCAGGAGTGGCAAGTCCCTCGCGTGCTGGTGACGCGGGAGCGGGAGGTGTTGTTGGGGATGTCGGGATGCCGGCTCCCCAAGAATTATTGACGTGGACCCCATAGGCTCAAGGACCTGCTGGGGCTGACAATGACCTGGTCAAGGACCAGGCTCAAATTGACCAGGCGCCAAGAGGTCCGGGGACATCTGGCGCACAGGTACCCAGTTCTTCCTCATCGAGCCCGAGATTACCACGACGAGAAATTGATTGGAATAACACTCCTTGGCAGGATGATATCTTCGATGACAACAAGGATATGCAGGCCTTGCGGACCAGCATTGTGACCATCAACCACACACTGATGGTAGGTTTACTTACGATGTACTTTCTGACGATGTATTTGTTGAAGTGTTGTTGACGAGCTTGTTGTGTTGTGGCAGTCTTTGGCGGACCAGGCCAAAAGCCGGGCCAACCTACTGAAGAATGCGGCGACGAAGGAGCAACGGATCACTGACCTTGAGCAGGAGCTCAAGTAGGTCCGGGAGGTGGCGGCTGCCGAGAAGAAGAGGCTCGAGGACGAGCTTGCTGAGGAGAAGCGCAAGGCCAAAGAGGCCACTGCGCAATTTAATACTTTAACCATTGGTGTGGTCGAAATTTGCATTGATAGCCTTGCTTCAGTAGTATAAAGGTATTTTTGTGGAGTGCTAATTTTGATGTCTCGTAGGCTTCCGCAATCATGAGGAAGAGCTGAATAACGACCTGAGGAATACTCGGGAGAAGGTCCGGGACCTGCAGGTGACTCTTTGAGAGGTCGAGGCTTTGGGCCAAGAGCTCAAACGGGCGATGAAAGAAGCTTCCGACAGTGAGTATGCTATACTTCAAAAGCTGGCTTATGAGAAAGGAGCTCGTCGGGACCTTGAGGTCGAGTTCGAGGTTGCTTTGAAGTCGTTGCAGAATGACCAAGTGACCATTGCAGGGTACGAGGTGGAGTTGAACGACCTGAAGGGCACCGCCAACTATGCAATGGATTGCATAGCTGTGCCGGCTGAAGGGGAGGAGGCGAAATTCCACCCGGTGCTAATTCTTTAGTCCCGGGTGGAGTTACCAACCGGGACTAAAGCGTGCCCTTTAGTCTCGGTTGGTAACTCCAACCGGGACAAAAAGTCGGCGCCCTATAAATCCAGCTTCTTCTTCCCCTTTCTCTTGCCCGCCATTCTTCACCAAGAGCTCAAGCTCCTCCTCCATGGCGCCTCAACCTTAGAGAGGTGTTGCTGAATTTTTTCTTCATGTATTTGTGAAGATTTCTCTCCTCTAAAGTGTTTCCGAGGTTTGATTCTTCTTCCTCCCATCATTTGTTGTGATTAATTGTTTTGATATATTTTAGAGATGGAGAAAATAGAAATCTTAAATCCTAGGTGGGAGGAGGTAATGAGAGATGAGGTTATTATATATATACTTTAGATTGAGAAAAATGTGGTTGGCTAAACACTAGCATTGTCTTGTTATATTTTATATTGATGTAGAGAAAATTGAATTTTACTTTTTGATATAATGAAACATAGAACTAATTATGATTTTACATTTATCTAAATTTATAGAAGTTTGTTTATAAAGAATGTAGGTAGGCCTCCAGTTCTCATCATTCAGTTTATAACGGAATACATCATCAAATTCACCCTTCTTCATCTTTCTCTTTGTTTACTTTTTAATATAACGAAACATAGAGCTAAACTTAATTTTACATTTAGCTAATTTTATAGAAGTAAGTTTATAAAAAGTATGGTCACTGATAATGGAGATCAAAATGGCCATCAAGTGACCTCTGTATGTTATTGTATCACAAGTTCCCAAGCTAAAAACTAGTCAGCTTCTAGCTTTTGAACCTCTGCTTCAAACACATTTATGAATTCACGTATTGTGTTGAGATGATCAACATGTTAAGGAAGGATGTAGGTAGGCCTCCAGTTCTCATCATCCAGTTCATAACGGAATACATCATCGAATTCACCCTTCTCCATCTTTCTCTTTGTTAATTTACTTTTTAATATAAAAATTGGACTTAATATGATGCAGATGAATCGTCAATGGATGAATGCCGACAGACGATCCCCGGAGTACATTGCTGGCATGCAAGCTTTTCTCGAAGTGGCCAAAGCCAACAAGAACCCAAAGGGATTCATGTGTTGTCCATGCTCTTTGTGCAGAAACGACAAAGACTACTCTGACTGGGGGACTCTTCATCTCCACTTGATTAAAAATAGATTCGTGGCGAACTATGTGCTTTGGACCAGGCACGGTGAAAGAGGGGTTGTGATGGAAGAGAACGAAGATGAGGAGGATGATAATAACATTCCTGACTGGGCCGCGAGGCAAGATTTTGCGGATACTTTAATGGAAGATGCTGACGAAGAAGAGATACCAGAACACGGCCATGTTGATGATCTTGGTCAAGTTCTAAAAGATGCACAAAGGGACTGTGGAAATGATAATGAAAAGGCAAAGTTGCGTCATATGATAGAAGATCATAGAAAACTATTGTACCCAGATTGCAAATAGGGTCACAAAAAGCTTGGTACTACACTTGAAATGTTTCAATGGAAGACAAAATATGGTGTGTCTGATAAAGCATTTGAGGGGATGCTAAAAATCGTGAAGGACAAGATTCCCGAGAACAATGAATTACCGCCGACAACATATGAAGCGAAACAGACTGTGTGCCCTCTGGGGTTGGAGGTTCAGAAGATCCATGACTGCCCTAATGATTGCATCCTATATCGAGGAATGGAACACGAAAATTTGGAAGCTTGTCCTATGTGCAACGCACTACGTTATAAGATCCGGAGAGATGATGATCCTAGTGCTCCCGAGGGGACACCTCCCAAGATGACGAAAGTACCAGTGAAGGTTATGTGATATTTTCCTATAATACCACGTTTGAATCATTTGTTCAGGAAGAAAGAAAATGCTAAGTTGATGACATGGCACAAAAGCGATCGTAAGCAAGACCACATGCTGAGACATCCGGCAGATGGGTCTCAATGGAGAAAGATTAATAGAAAATACAAAGATTTTGCTGGGGAAGCAAGAAACATAAGATTTGGTTTAAGCACAGATGGTTTCAATCCATTTGGTGTGTTTAGCAGTGGTCATAGCACTTGGCCTGTGACACTATGCATGTTCAACCTTCCTGGTTGGATGTGCATGAAGCGGAAGTTCATTATGATGCTGGTGCTAATCCAAGGTCCAAAACAACCTGGCAACGACATTGATGTGTATCTAAGACCATTGGTTGATGAACTATTACTACTATGGAAGAAAGAAGGTGTACGTGTGTGGGATGAGAATAAGCAAGAGAACTTCAACCTACGAGCATTGTTATTCATTACCATCAATGATTGTCCTGCTTTAAGTAACCTATCTGGACACTCAAACAAGGGATATTGGGCCTGCACCCACTATTTACATAAAACAGACGGTATTCATCTGAAAAATTGTAAGAAGGTTGTGTATATGGGTCACCGTCGCTTTCTTCCTGAGAAGCATCCCTTAAGGAAGAAAGGTTTGCATTGGAAAGGAAAGGCTGATCATCGTACAAAGCCCCCCCCCCATTTTAAAGGTGAGGAGATATTTGAGATGGTAAAGGATCTAAGGGTTGTCTTTGGAAAGGGTGACGGTAGTGAACCTGTTCCACATGATGCTAATGGGCGTGCACCAATGTGGAAGAAGAAATCTATATTTTGGGAGTTACCTTATTGGGAAATTCTTGAGGTCCGGAATGCTATTGACGTGATGCACTTGACGAAGAATCTTTGTCTGAATGTCCTAGGCTTCTTGGGTTGTTACAAGAACTCTAAGGATACATTGGAAGCACGAGGAGACCTGAAAATATCCATAGGAATGAAGCACCTCCGATAGAGGTTGATGAGGAAGAAGTAGATCCTGAAGAGGTTGAGGAGGAAGAACAAGATTACTTAGGTCCTGCTAGTTACACCCTGAGCAAGGAAGAGAAGGACATCATGTTTGATTGCCTAAACAGTATGAAGGTTCCATCTGGTTACTCATCAAATATAAAAGGGATAATAAGTATGAAAGATAAGAAGTTCACAAATCTAAAGGCCCACGACTGCCACATGTTGATGACACAGTTACTTCCAGTTGCGTTCAGGGGTGTTCTACCAGAGAAAGTATGATTAGCGCTCATAAAGCTTTGTGCATTTCTCAATGCAATTTCATAGAAGGCAATCAATCCAAGGAACCTAGTGAAGCTACAAAATGATGTTGTGCAATGTCTTGTCAGCTTTGAGTTGGCATTTCCACCTTCATTCTTCGATATTATGACTCACCTCTTGGTGCACCTTGTGAAAGAGATTACTATTCTTGGACCAGTATACTTGCACAACATGTGGCCTTTTGAGAGGTTCATATCAGTCCTCAAGAAATATGTTCTTAACCGCGCACGTCCAGAAGGAAGCATCACCAAAGGATATGTAACTGAGGAGGTTATTGAGTTTTGTGTGGACTTTGTCAACTCAATTGACTCGATTGGAGTTCCAATATCACGACACGAGGGGAGGCTACTAGGAAAGGGCACCATCGGAAGGAAAGCATGTTTCAGCAATGATACTGATTTGTTCAATAAAGCACACCTAGCTGTTCTGCAACAATCAATCTTGGTGACTCCGTACATTGAGGAACACAAGCAGATTATTTCTTCACAAAATCATCCAAAACCGAAGCTTGGGTTACACGCCATCACCTGGAAAATTTCCCCTCGTGGTTGAGTGAACAAGTTATTGGTGATTCCACAATTCACCCACAACTTGCTTTGTTAGCCAGGGGACCTTCTAGCACAATTGTCAAATTCCAAGCTTACGATATAAATGGTTATCCTTTTTACACAAGAGACCAAGATCAGAAAACCACACACCAAAATAGTGGTGTCCGTATAGACGCCATGGACAACAACAATAACAAGAACTCATATTATGGTGTCATAGAAGAGATATGGGAGCTTGAGTACGGGCCACTTAACATCCCTCTGTTTCTTTGCCAATGGGTAAAACTAACTGGAGGTGGCATAAGGAAAGATTAATATGGAATGGCAATAGTTGACCTGACCAATATTTGTTTCAAAGATGAACCATTCGTCCTTGCCAAAAATGTGCATCAAGTTTTCTATGTCAAGGATATGGCTAGCAAACCGAAGAATAAAAATCCCAAAGGACCACAAGAGCCAAAGCGACACATTGTTCTTCTAGGTAAAAGAGTAATCGTGGGAGTCGAGGACAGAACAGACAAATCAGATGACTATGATCAGTTCGATGGCATGCCTCCATTCGCTGTCGAAGCTGACCCAAGCATACCGCTTGGAAATGAAGAGACACCGTACTTACACCACGACCATGACCAAGGAACTTTCGTCAAGAAAAGAAACTTCAATACTGTACTGTAATGATAAATGTTCAAATCATTTGTGTAATGTTCTATGAGTGTATTGCTTTAGTTATTTGAACTGAAACTTGTTAAAGCCTTTCAGACGCCCTGTGAGAAGTAACCACAAAGTTTGACATTTTTCTTATGTTCTAGGAGACAAATGTTGTCGAGTCCGAAAAAAGTAAATATTTCAACTATTAAATTATTTTTTATATCGGAAAGTTAAGGCTGTTAACACTTAACTAAATATAATTTTGCATGGTTCAAATATTAAACTTACCATTTTTTAAAAATGTTGCAAAGAGAAAGATTGAGAAAATGAGGAGGGAAAATGGGAAAATAATTAAAGTCCCGCTCCAAATACACCTTTAGTCCCGGGTGGTTATACGAACCGAGTCAAAAGGCCACTCTTTTGTCACGGTTCGTTACACGACCCGAGACTAAAGAGGGAAATTTTCCCTTTTGACACTCCCGCGCAAAATCACCCTTTAGTCCCGGGTGGTATCACCAACCGTGACAAAAAGCACCCCTTTTGCCACGGTTCGTTACATGACACGGGACTAAAGGTGTGTCTATATATAAAAGCAGCGACCCTCCCCCTCCGGCACTTAGCCACTTTTTCGTCCCCGATCCGCCGCCTTCGTCGTCGTCGTGTCCTTATCCTCCGCCACCGCCGTCATCCTCGCCGACCGCCACCTTCCGCGGCGCCCCCATCCTCTACCCCACGGGATTCTCCACCGCCACCGGCCTCCCGAAATCCGCCGACGCCCTCGCCCCCCGCCACGCCGCCGGTCGCCGCCGTCGGCCCCCGAACGCGGGCGGCTTCCTCCCCGACTGTCCCGGCCTCCCCGGCCTCCGGGGCTCCGCCGCCGCCGTGCCGTCCTCCCCCGCCTCCGGGGGGCTCGACCGCCGCCGCGCCGTCCTCCCCGGCCTCCGGGGCTCCACCGACACCGCCCGCCTTGCCGCCGGCCGTCCCGAGCATTGTCGCCTCGTTACGCACGGTTGTCCTCCCCAATGCCGCCGGTAGTGCCGCGCCGCCACCCCCCGCGGACATCGACCCTGCCCCGGCTCAAAGTTGTCCTCCCAAATTGGGTCTTGCTGATGCAAGCAAATTAATTTTTTGTGTCAGCATTTTTTTAAATTTCTTTGAAAGAATTGATTTATGTATAAAATTGTACTAAATATGTCTATAATAATTCTAATTAAATTTGTTTCTCCCAGCATCACCGACCGCCATCTCGCTCCGGCTCCCCACTGCCTCACTCGACGCACCCAAGATCCCGCCGCCGTCTCGCCCCGGCTCCCCACTGCCTCCCTCGACACACCCAAGATCCCGTCGTTGTCTCGCCTCGGCTACCCACTGCCTCCCTTGACGCACCCTAGGATCCCAGGTCCCCTTCTCCTCACCGACTGCGGTAGGCGACACTATTGTATATTCCCCTTCTCGTAGAAATACATAGAAATTATTGTATATTCTCATAAATTCGCGTCGATTCATAGAAAATTAGTGTTTATTCTACATGGATACTAGAAATACATAGAAAATTAGTGTTTATTCTACATGGATACTAGAAATACATAGAAATTATTGTATATTCTCATAAATTAGTGACGATTCATAGAAAATTAGTGTTTATTCTACATGGATACTAGAAATACATATAAAATTAGTGTTTATTCTACATGGATACTAGAAATACATAGAAATTATTGTATATTCTCATAAATCTGTGTCGATTCATAGAAAATTTCCGTTAATTCTAGATGGATAACAATGACAACGATGAAAGGATTATGGAGGAGATTATTGCTGGCGGTGCAAATGCCTTTGCATCCTACACGGACGAGGAAATTATTCTAAATATAGTTGGTCAAGGAGGCATCACCGCCGATGACTTTGCAAATAACGAGGAAGACATAGCCGTCGACTCAGAAAATAATGACGACCTTGAGGATGCTAATGCAGAAGGTTCCAACGAGGTATACATATCATGCATTAAGTTCATTAGTATTAATTCAATAACCCTATTTCTTGTATATTCTCATAAGTTTATGTCGATTCATGGAAAATTACTGTTAATTCTTGTAGGCTCCTGGATCGACGATGAAAAAGTCCAAGAGAGGTCGTGCACAACTAATTGTCGGCGATGTGATGTATCGTATCACGGAGGTGTCAGAGCTTGGCCAGCCTGTTGCTCCAAAAAAAAGTCAAGGACAAGTTTGTGTCTCAATGCGGGGCAATTGTAAGGGAAAATGTGCCCATCAAGTATAGAGAATGGAAGGGGAAACCAAGTAATCCATATGTGGTTCCAAACTCAGTAAAAGACCAGCTGTGGAATGATGTGCTAAAACACTTCGCACTTCCTGAAGGCGTCGACCCAAACCTTGTTAAAGGTTGGACTCTAGTGAAGATGGAAACTCAATTTCAGAATTTCAAGAAAAAGTTGACTAGAGATTTTATCAAGAACAACCGAACTCCTAATTGGGATGAATATCCGAAGATAAAAGTTCACTGGAAGTCCTTTGTTGAATACAAGAAAAGTGAAACTTTTGCCCCAAAAAAGTGCCCAAGCGAAGATCAGTGCTAGTAAGAAAGGGGAGTACAACAATTGTCTTGGTCTAGGTGGTTACGCGGTAGCAATTCACAAGTGGCGGAAGATGGAACAAGACCTTATCGCCAAAGGTATCATATCAGCAGTCTTTCACTGGCCCGAAAGATCGAAGAATTGGTATTATGCACATGGAGGCAGATTGAACTCGGATGATGGTACCCTTGAATTTCCGCCCACGTTACGAGAGAAGGCACTTGAGTTAATGAACAAAATAGAAGATGTCAAAGCTGGTAGATTGAAGGTTGACAGAGAAATGGATGAGCTCACTATGGCACTCGGGAATCTAGAACACCTAGGACGTTGCTGGGGCTACGGGGTGGTGTCGTGGAAGTATTCCTTCAAGGGAAACCTCGATAGCTATAGAAGCCGCAAAAGAAGAAAAGAGCGCAAAGAGGATCATTGGCGCCAAATGATGGAGCAAAGACTTAAAGAACAAGATGAAAAGATGCAGGTAGAGATTGAACGGCGACTCGTTGTAACGATATCTAAAATAGCCCAAAGCGGAGCCTTTGCACGAAGTACCTCTGGATCCCGTCATTAGCCCTTCCGCTCGGAAAAGCAGTTGTGCTTCTACCTAGGTTGCACCAGGTGCTTGCATAGAGGTCGCACCGGGTGCTTGAACAGAAGGCCCTGAAGAGCCGAGGGCAATCGAAGGAGTTCCAGTGGATGACAACCAACAATACCCAGTGGATTTTCACTGTCGGTGCACCCCATGTGAGCTGCACAAGCCATTCGGCAACATCACAATGCAGGTGGCGTACGGAAGTGCTTTTGCGCATTTTCCTGGACAGACTAGCCACGACATGTTGATTCCACCCGGCGACACCTCGGTTTCTGTGGAGGAGATTTTTCAGGTACAATTTGAAGATTTAGAGCTAGACATCCCAGGAGGTGATGGGGAAAGGACACTCAAGGATACGGTTCACGGTATCATATTGTGGCCCAAACGTTACATTATAATCCCCCAGACGGAGGGATCAATCCCTCCTACAGATCCCCCGCAGACGCGACCATCATCATCTCCTAGGTCGTCCTAACGACCTTCAATATCACCTCGCTCACCGTCTACACAAGAACCATTATTCAATTCCTAAGGTGCGAGCTCCAGCCATGATATTGACATCAATCCCGAATCACCTCCAAAAAAGCAGAAAAAACAAATGCCGGCAACGCAAGCGCCATCAAAAGCACAAAAAACACCACAACACCACAGAAAAAACCTCCCAACCATGAAAGCACATTAGAAAAACCGCCCAACCACCAAAGCATATAAGAAAAACTCACGAAACCACCACAGAAGAAATCACTGTAGAAAAAACCACCTAGCCACGAAAGCACAACCGAAAAAACCGTCGGAGCACAATCTTCCAACCTAGTGCAACCACCAAAACCACCAACGATAAAGAAAATGGTTGAGCCCATCAGCAAAAGGAAGCTAGCATGGGAGACGACAGAAGAAGAAGGAAAAACAACGATTGGTGCCCAACATGTGCATGAATTTTTCAGCAATCTGAATACAAAACAGGAACGGAGGGAGCAAGAGAAGAGCAAACAACTAGATCCGTCAAAACTTGGGTTTTTCAAATTAATGAGTGAAAACAACAAGAGATTGACGATGCCCATACTGGCGTCGATGTCGTCTAAAGAAGATGCATCGATGAGGAAACAGACTTACGTTCCCTCCGACCTCAATGCACAGGAACGAGCTGTAGCAGAAATGCCTACACAAGAAGTAGTGAAGCTCCTTGGTTTCATGGAAGAAACAAGGATGCCTTTAGGTGTTGCACTCGTCCATGAAGAACCACCCCGGGATCCAAGTTTTGAGTATAGATGGCCCTTTCAGCTAGGAAAACCTCTTGTCAAGCCGAACCGGTACTTAAGCTCTCACCTAAGATGTACAAATTTCATGAGTGGTACATGAGGCAATCAACGAAAGGCGTACATAACACAGCTATGCTTGCTGCACCGAAGATTTTGCCACCGAAGGCAACAAGGTCAGGTTTGGATTTCAAAGATATTTATGAAGTTTACCATCAAGACGCCACGAGTACCGATCTTATCGTTGCTTGGTGTACGTAAGTGGCGTCTTTTTTATGTCTATTAATTAAATTATTACATATGTGAATTTACTAATTAAATTTGTATTTCCTTTTTGGTAGCCTGCAAAAACGTGAGATGCAAAAAAAGAATATTGCCAGTATTGGTTTCATGGACCCATCAAAAGTCAATGAGTCTGAGGTCAAGCATCAACCATACACAAAAATCGTGACAATCTATAGGACCTTGTCTAGGTTTCATGATAAGGATCTCATACTACTACCTTACAGCTGTGAGTATGTGCAATTGCCATCTAATTGTCTTTGCTAATTCTGTTTAGTTCCGTGACAACCCCATCCGAGATAATTCCGTACTATCGCCTAAACCACTCCATTTGGTCATTAAGCGATACTAAAGAATCATCCCGTTGAGTGTTGCCGGGTTTACACCCGGTAAATCACTTGTCAACACAGTGAGGATTGAACATATGCATTAAAACTCCCACGAAGGAGAGTCCAGAGTGCCTTACAAATTAACATCAAATCCCCCGTAAGGTCCATTATTACAAACATAGTTCTTTGACATAAAAGTAAATGGTTCAGAGTTTATTAAAACAGCGGAAGATAACTAAACGATACGATCACATCATTGGAGGCCTGTCCATGATGCAATCACTCCTCGTCATCCACCCATTCTAGCTCCCAGCCGGGTGGAAGTTCTCCGGGCCACACATCACATGCATTACCTGGAAACAACATTTATAAAGCAAGACTGAGTATACTAATATTCAACAAGACTTACCCGGCTAAAGGAAAGACTTTTGGCTAGTGGGTTTGTTTGCAAGGCTTTTGGCTAGTGGGTTTGTTTGCCAAAAAGCTGCTGAGTAGTGAATCCTTACTTTCAATATTTTAGCTCATGTTCTAGTGGAAGTAATCATTACTAGATAAGCAACTATTGCAATCAAGGTTGTGCAAACAATTAATCAAAGTAATAATCTTCACAAAGTTCCATCATAAAGGGATATCATGGCCAGTAGATTAAGTAGTCTCAGATAACAGTGAGAGGCCGACAATCAATTGATTCAAAACCTTCCAAGGTGGACCTAAGCACACGGGAGGTGCCCTCACCAAGAGTTCACCAACCAGGCGGTTCCCGTCATTCCTCGGATTGGGATCAGATGCTACAGTCTCAAGTACGAGGTTTACTGGGCTACGCCACCAAGGTCACCCAGCCTCACGCAAGTACTCAGGTGGCGAGCCTGGGGCCGCAACCCTAAGTTTAGTAGCGCAAAGTTCCCGCACCGTCTCATTTAGGTACTAAGCTTATCGTACCCATTTCCGACAAGTGCTTAGTACTATCAAACACTTAACCAACGAAGCCATTGGACCGGAGCCCAATCGCATGATCTTACCACATGAGCAATCCATTTAATCCAT
This sequence comes from Cenchrus americanus, assembly GCA_947561735.1. Taxonomy (NCBI): domain Eukaryota; kingdom Viridiplantae; phylum Streptophyta; class Magnoliopsida; order Poales; family Poaceae; genus Cenchrus; species Cenchrus americanus. The sequence continues at coordinate 77,889,936 of OX387240.1, read as the reverse complement.
AATGTGATTCCATAAAGGAGATTCTATTCTCGTGAGTGACGAACATTACTCGACTTGTATCGGATCCTTAAAGCATAGCAACTAGCGACCTAACATGCTAGTAAAAGATCATGGTACTTAAGGATCATGCAACTAGGGTTTCAATCAACTCCTGAACGTAAATGCACATAAGATAGTAATAATAAATTTAGAACTTGAGAGTAAACACATGGGTTAAATGATTAAATCGGGCTTGCCTTCGTCAGCACAAGCAGACCCACAACCTTCCGGACTTTGGTCCGGGTCTTGCTCTACGGTCACGTAGTGCACGTCCCCTCCTGCTCCCTCGTCCTCGTCAGCCGGCACGAGCGTATAGCTACTGTCGGGGACTTCTACATGGAGGATGCAATGCAAAACTTAAGTGCCAATTTGATTTAGTTAGTCACAAGCAACACATGACAACCATGGGTGCATGGTTGACCACATTCACCTAGATAATAATACATTCAACATACTCTTCCTAAAAAGGAGCAATATGTGATGCTCTATCATCTAGACTTTTTAGTAGTGGTTGTGCACATATATATACAAATGAATTAATTTAATTTAAGTAATAAAACAGTAGCAACAGCCCCAAGAAGTATATGGCTGGTCATATTCACCTTACCAAAAGCATTTAAACATTTTCCCTTTAAAGATAAACACAAAGAGACTATATAACACTCTCATGATGGTGATAGGGTACCTACAGCAAGAAATTAATTATTTTAACACAAACAGCAAGGGAATGTACTTTCATGCCACCAATTACCCTCCTAACTCATTTATATAGTTTAGGCACAAAAGATTTGGTTTTTCCTATTTTTCCCTCACTAGACTAATCTAGTTGCAACCTTTAATCAACCAATCACCCATCAAACTTGCCCAACAGTGCCCACTGGTCTGAATGACCAAGAAACACTCCTATGAACAGCAATCAACTAGTTTGCACCACTGAAATTAAATGCACCCAAATAAAAGTATTTCTAGCTAGCATTTAAAGGATTAATGCATATAAAAATAAATATAACAGCAATAAGGCCAAACTTTCTCCTACACATGCTCTGACCTAAACAAGACCAAAGAACCAACAAACACACTTAAAGCTATTGTGGATCTTGCTCTATACATTTATGAGTAAAAACAAGCATAAATTTGGGAATAATATTTCTAACAGAGATAAAATCAGGGTAAATTCACCAGAGAGGCATTTTAGCATAACATGAGAATAGCCAGAAGTAGGGCTCAAAAATTATATTTTAAGCTACAAAAATCATCTAGGCAGATTTGACAATATCACAAGATAATTTATATAAAAAGATTCCTTCAGTAATTTTGTGCAAATTTTGGCATAGGACCTACACATGCTATTCTCCACAACATATCCAAAATCCAGGGCAAGATATTGTATGGATTTTGCAGAAACACAGATCTAGGTATTTCACATTTCAATTTTTCTAGCAAAAACTAAAATTCAAAAGTATATACATGCTTTGGGAAAGTTGTAGTTCTAGTCACACAGAGTACAACAAAATTTGGCTTGCTATTTTTGGATTTTTCTTCGATTTTATAAGCATTTTACAAGTCACTGTATTGAGTTGAAACAAAACTTAGTTAAAGATCATCACAACCAGGTCCCTAATTCACATATATGCCCTCAGCCTTCCTAACAGTGCCCCGACGGCGGTGGGCGTGCTCGCCGGCGGCGAGGTGGGATCAGGGGACGCAAACAAGCGAGTGGGGGGATCGATTGGACTCACTAGGGTTCGATTGGTGTCGGTGACTTGGCCGGGGAACGGCCCGGTGTTGGCCGGCGGCGAAGCAACCGCGGCGCCTCCGCGGCGGTGAGGTGGGGCTAAGCCATATGTGACTGTGGAAGCTCTGGTGGGGGTTAGGGAAGGAGTTCACAAGCTTGGTCGGGCCAGGGAGCAAGCCGAAGGGTAGGTTCACCGCAGCGGCGCTTATGGTGACGGCGGCGGACAACGTGCTCTCTGGCGTGGGCAAGGAAGGGACTCAGGGTTTTTATAGGCCAGGAGCGTCGCAAGATAGCTTCGCCCGAGCTTCGTGATCCACAGTGGCATCGGCATGGCGCGGAGGCGGTTGGCGACGTGCTGCGGGCCGACATCCAATGGCGGAAGGCGGTGCGCGCGGGGGCGAGTGCGCGGTGGGCCGCGTGGCACCGGCCTAGGGGTGGGCGACGAGTCACGCCCGTAGGCACACGGTGCTCGCGGAGCCCGGCCTCGGACCGGCGGTCACGGCCCGCTCGGCGTGCACACACCGGCGGTACGGCGGCGAGGCCGACGTGGCACGCCCCGACGCGACGTCGTGCGCGGGAGCTCGGTTTTGCAAAGACAGTTTGACTTACCCCTTTTGCACTCGAATTTTCTCCAGTTTTCAAAATAGAAGTGGTCCAAACTTTGAATACCAAAGTTGTCTAACAAGTTACCCTCTTCAAAAATGCCAAAGGATCTAGGGGGTTTTTCTCACTGGCTTAAGCAAGAACGGCCGTGCAAAGTGACCAAAAACTCGGCACCCAGGAACAGTGTACCAACGTCTGTTTTTGCATTTTTCACCACCTTGCGCTCAAAATCAGCAATGCCACTCTTCATGAAAGTTGTGTGCCTCGCAAAACTGCACATTTTTCCCATTGGGTGATTTTGAAGTGTTTAGGGAAATTTTGGAGAACGTGCCGAAGTTTCATAATGGCACAAGGGGGTCAAAGGGAACACTAGGGTTTTAGGCTAGGGTTTTGACCATGGGTTGACCTAGGGTTCCCAAGGGTAGTTAGAGGAGTAGTTAAGAGTGTCATTAGCACAAATCACCACTGAGCAAAAACACGGGGTGTTACAAGTTCTAATTTGTATGACTATTATGATCATGTATGTACAGTTTCCACTGGATTCTTATGATCATTCAAGTCGACAATAGCAGTGTCATGGTATGGAATTCATTGAGAAAAAACCCCGCAAGTTACCAAAATCTTCAAGATATGTTTCAAGTGTAATAATTCTACCTAAGACATTCTTTTAAATGCAATATATATATATATATATATATATATATATATATATATATTCTTTTACTCGCAAGTTACCAAAACCTTCAATATTTGTTTCAAGATATGCTTTTACTAACACATCATCTCTCATTAATTTTCCTTAGAGCTTGGCAAAAATTCATTGCAGAGAAAGATGGTGAATTTAACCCAGCAATTACATTCTATACTGATTATCCGGTACGTAATCCAAATAACAACTTCAGATTTGAGAAAATTTAAATTTATCACACTTATATTTCATAACATTTTCTTCTATCCACTTTAGTGTTTGAGACAGGAACAAGGAAATAATTTATGTGGATACTATGTTTGTGAGCACATACGATGTTTGGCAAGTGCAAAGTCCAGAAATTATGATGTAAGTTAATTAAATAAACCTATTAATAATACATCATTTCCTAATATATTAGCATATTTTCATATTATACGGATGCTTCTATATTAAATTATTGGGTGCAATATATTAACATATTTGCACATTATACAGATGGATATGGTTAAGGACGAGGTCATTCAGAAGGATCGTCTTTCGGCGATTCAAGAAAGTCTCTTGGGATTCATCCATGAGGAGGTGGTTATGTCAATAGGAAAACATTATTATGATGCATCCAAAAAATCAAATAGAGACTAGAAATTTGAAGTGAACAATATTTTGATGTATAAATACTATCTATTTTGTCTGTATATTTTTAAGTTTATGTAAGTTTATATATAAGTCTAACTTCAAAAACTTTATATGGTATATATAGACAGGTATATACCTATATACATGTTCAAATACGTATACGTGCATATACGGGTTAGACAACAATTAGAATATACGCTGAAATTGAAAACCAAAAAAAAGAGAAACGAAACCCTTTAGTCTCGGTTCGTATTACCAACCGAGACTAAAGGGGGTGGGCGCAGGTGCTGCGTGGCCCCCCCTTTAGTCCCGGTTCGTGATGCCACCCGGGACTAAAGGAGCCTTTAGTCCGGTTGGTTCGACCGGAACTAAAGGGGGGGCTTTTGTCTCGGAACTTTAGTCCCGGTTGGACTTGAGAGACCTATACTCCTCTCCAACCGGGACTAAAGCCCCTCTCCCTACCAGTGCTAGCTCCATCATCAGACAAATAGCAAGTTACCTTGTCAAACTGGATAGTCAACAGCAAGAATGGAAAGCACATTTGCAGTGACGAGGAGGCTCCTTCATAGGGATATAGGATCCACGGTACTGACAAAAATATTAATAGCAGCAAACTACGATGGTTCACTTTATTGGTCAGACCTGATAAGTAGCATTGTGAAATTGTCAGTATTGGAACAACGGATACAGTTTTGTTTTGCCATTAAATATTTCACGTCACCTTAAAGCAACCACACATGAGTTGTTGCCCAGGTGAGCATTCTCTCAGTAATCTTCTGCTTCTGATCTTGGTTGTTGGGTAGTTGTAGTCTCTCGCATCTTCAGTATCAACATTCACTGAATAGGCTTAGCTTCTGGTACTAATATGATTTTTTTTCCATCACTGAAATATTGAATTATTCAATGCTCCTGGTCACTAAAATGCAACTATTTGATTAATTTCAACAGCTTCTTAAGCCTAACCTGTTGCCCTTAACCTGAACTAATTACATGGAAATCCATGCACATTGCGAGGACGGGAAGAGGAAGGGACTCGATCTACTCGATTGAATGTTTGCTGGAGCTTAGGTTGTTCTGAACTCCACACTTGGATCTCGATTTAGGTTATTCGGATATCAATGTGCATTATCTGTCATAGAAATTTAGTGTGGTAGGGTGTGGGTTTTGATCTCCTGCGATCTTTAATGCTTACCTGCAAAATGGATCAGCGATATCATCCTCTGTCCTGTGATCGTCGCCGCCTCTGTAGCTGGTGATCCGCGGGCAGTGCTTGCGTGGCCTCCGATCTGCAAAATGGAGAACTACTAACTATAATAACATGTGCATATAAATATCTCTTACTCTTCTTATATTGCTCTGGTTTCTATTTTTTGGCTTGTACCAATTTCATTATATCTACAATTTGTTAGTTATGTTTATGTACATTATATATAAACGTTGATGAGAATATTAGATAGTTAAGAATATATTGAGATGTAGGTTTAATAACCCATCTGTATTACGATGTGAACATATTGCTACATTAGTCTTGCCGAAGTCCAATAGTAATTGCACATACATCTAATAGAGGAATGCATTTAGTCATCTGTTTATTTGACACATTTTTGTGTTTTTCGTGCCAGTTTGATAATAAATCAAACTTAAGAAGTAGAGAGATAGTGATGTTTAGTCCCCATTTGCAAACCTTTTGACATGATGACCACAAGTTTGGGTTGAACTGGACATCACACAAATTTTCCTTATAACCACAACTAACAGCAGCCGTCCATTTGTGGTTCCATGTAAATCACAAGTGACCATTTGCTTTTACTTGATTGTTGAGTTGGCATGTGCCTCTTATTGTATCACGGTGGATCAATATTTTGACTATTTTAGTACTCTGAATTTTGTTATGGTTATATTGGTGATCCAGTTGTATATGGAGATCAATGGCCTCGAGGTTGTGTCGAACTTTTGCTATTAACTGTGAATAAAAATCAATTGGATTCATATGCAAAGCTGGACCCAAAGGACAAGCTTATGTTTATTTATACTCATTGCGAAGTCAATTTTTTGACATTGTTTATTTTTTACTCATTCCAAAGTTTTTGCCAATTAAAATGTAGTGTTGCATTTAGGTGAAACCTTGCATAACCGTAACACATATGGAATGAATTAAATGTTTTATGTTTTTGAGTTTCTACGTGTAAATATTTCGCACAATCCAACTTCATGGTGCACAATCCAAATTGATGGTTATATAAATTTGTTTTGCCCGTGTCAACGCACGGTCACGATCCTAGTTTAACATTAAAGTGCCAAACATGTGGGACAAATATGGTGGAGCAAATATTTTGCTCCTCTAGTTCCATTTACCCCTAAAAAGTAGCAAATAGGAGCAAACTGTGGTGGGCCCATCTCTCTCTCTAGGGATGGATCCAAAACATCCGAATTGTGTAATAGATTGATACTTTTAGATCATAATAAAATAAATTTGGTGCTAATTTTTTATGCATTATAACCAGTTAATTACTGGAAAAAATAAAAAAAATTAGCTACATTTTTTTATGGATTATTTGCTTACGATAGAGAAAAAGGTGAAAAAACATCCGTATCCGAATCCGAATAGATATCCGAATTTCTTTTCATCATTTGATTAAAATATAGCACACATTTGGGGTTTATTTTGCATGCATCTTAACAAGCACAATTCCAAGAATAAGAATATAAATTTTTGATACAAAATATTATGGCTAATTTAGCTAAAATCAAAAAAGAACGGCAAAAAAATGATATCCGAATTGGTTTCCGAATTGGGAGATCTGGAAGGAGAGGAATAGACGAATCTTCGACTGCCGGGAGTCCTCTGTGCCTAGCGTTGTGAATGGGATCAAGGCCGAGGCCTCACTTTGGATTGTTGCGGGCTCCAAATGTTTGGCGGCCCTCTTAGTGTCAGAGTAGTTCCCTTACCTTACCTTTTTTCGGCTCTTTAGCGGGCCTGTACATGTACCCATTTTCCCCCTATATCAATGATATAGGCACTGTCTTGTGCCCGTTCATTAAAAAAAGTTTGCCAAAGAAATTTAGCTTCAAAATTAATACAATGTTGCTATTTATTTTTATTGTTGTCGTTACACAATAATACACACCTAGACGCATTGCGTTAGCTTAAAATCAAATATGAGGCAATGGGATGCGGCAACCAAACATGGACACACCAACAGTCCCATCATAGGCATTTGGTTCCTTCCTAGCACCACTTTCTTAAATTAGTGCCAATTGCTTAGACAAACCCGAAGAGACAACTCTTATTATGAGATTCTATAAGTAAGCAACCAAACGTCTCATATCCTCCTCAATTCCCTCCAACCCTCTCCAACCATTTGATACTAGTTTGTTACCAGACGCTTTCAAGTTTAAGTGGGACAGTTGGGGGGCATGCTAATGGGCGCGTGTGTCAGGGATGCTTCTCAACCGTCCCAATTCCCGACAGTCCCTATACCCCCTGAACTTTTTTTTAATATCATAATGGATACACGTAACTTTGATGCATATCGTTTTACTATCAAATTATTTTGAATTTTCTACCGTAAATTTGATGCCTGCATAGCTTGTGCTTACAGTTTTTACTTATAATTTACAACATTACATTTTTATAAAATTATAATTTATACACATAGTTTATACATATATTTTTTTTCTTAGCAATAACTGATATGACAAAATGTGCAACCCAGATTTCATGATATATACAATTATACACATATGCCAGTCATCATTTTTACGAATGTTGCTAAGAAACTTATGTGTACGATTATTCACATAATAATATTTACTTGAATACTTGATTTCAGTTTCAGTGCCATCAAGTGTGCGGGACAGACAAATGCATGTTCTGAACCATAATCACCAGAATGTCGGGCGACTGGATCGAGGGTTAGGGTCGAGGGACGAGGGTCGTAAGTGTATGAAAACATGAGTCGAAGGAAGTAGTCTGGAACGATTGACCACAATAAATTTGGGTCGATAAACCCGGGTTGATGAACTATGACTATGATACAGAAGTTCTATTCAACCTAGTAAATAGGAAAAAATATCAAGAAAAAATTGATCTGGGCTGTGTATAATGGATCACCAAGCCCATTATTCCTCATTTTGTAAGCCCATTATCTTAACAATGACACTCTTTTTCATCTTCCCTCCCCTGTTACTCAGTACAACCTACTTGATCCATGTTGTGACCCTACGGTTGTGGATCGATGACCTATGCATGAATAGGACGATGTCCCCGCTTGACCCCGACCCACGATTTGGTACAGTGAACCTGGGTCGAGGAACGCGGCAGCGACCCCAAATTATGTGACTATGTTCTGAACCTAAGGGCCTATTAGTATATGAGTAATATCGTTAGGTGCGGCTTCAACCATCTGATACTTGAGTGAACCTAATGCACATTATTCAGGTTTCAGAGATGTCGTCCTGGACACCCAACACTGAAGCCAATATAACAAGCCAATGGCGAGAGGCAGCGCATTTCAGGTTCGTTCCAAGCAGCCTCGCAACTTAATCAGTGCCAATTCCTCTAGTGGAAGGGGATAGCAAAAAGATGCATATGCAGCCAGGGATGTAGATATGCCGCAGTAGGTATCGATCTCACATGGTATCTGAACACATGGTTTGCTGCGTGTGTAGGATTAGGAGGCGTCGAGGATTGATTTATGGCCATTCCATGCTCGTTTGGCACTATTCTGAAACAGTGGATCTAGCTTGTGAATGACAGCCTGCTGAAGCCAATTACTCAACCTGATGGTACATGTATATGGAGTTTTAAAGCAACCAAACATCCCTGCGACCTGCCAAAGTGTACGTACATGGTCGCTGGATACTGCTTTCCTCTCCTTTTGCTTGGTGGATGACTCAGAAGGTCACCGCTGCAATGAACCTATGGAACCAGTTGCTGCGAACAATGCGGCCGCCAATCGGGATTCAACTAGTAGAGACGATCATATTGCATTGCACACGAATGTAACTATGCATTACAAAGGCTTACAAGCAAGCATCAGGAGAGGTGATCTCTTTCCGCTGCCACGTGTATTATTCATGCTTCATTTTAAAAAGGTTTGAGGCACAAGGGTGAAGAACGAAGCACGCCTTGTCAAATTTTCCTGCAAGACTGCAGAATTTTTACACTAGAATAGCATGCAACACACTTCTCTAAATTGTATTTGGTGCAAAAATTAATGACTGGATCACTGGAAAGACATCAAATACAAATCCTACCGACCGTCACCATGTGTGTGCACTTCTTTACAGATTTTCAGTTAGCAAGAGCAATTTATTTTGAGCAGTCAGCACGTGGGAACCGCCTGGTATCTGCCACTTGATTGGCTCGAATTATAATTTTTAACCCCAGTTGCTTACTTTCTTATTTAGATGCGTTAAGTTGTTGAAGCCTGAAAAGACGCTGAGGTCAATATAAGGCAACGCGGGATGCAAAAAGAAAAAGGTCCGGCCGGGACATCCACAACGCCACCAAAATCATCCGGGTTCCTTCCCCAATTCTATCTCTCGCGTTGAGTTTGGATGAGCCATTGTGCAGTCTTAGAAGGCCTCGGGAAATATAAGACCTCATCCAAATCTATCTTGGTAGGCATCTCGATTTTTTTCTCAGAGCCAGCAGTTGAGGTTTTAGGCCAAATCCCCATCATCTGAACCGTAAAGAACATAAGGCGATGGGCAGTGGCGGAGCCAGAATTTTGTAGTTGGGTATTCCCACTTTTTTTTTAAAAAAAAATCAACAAAATAAAAAAGTGAGTTGCCTAATGTAGATTCATTGATAGAGAGAATAGGTGGGAAAGTGAATGTTTAATGGCGTATTTGGAAGGTTTCTACCTCAAATAAGAGAAAATATTGTCCAATATAAACTATACATACATGCATTGTTGAGATATACATGTTTGTTTGGGAGAAATGTTGGGTATTCCTGGGAATACATAGGCATAAATGTAGCTCCGCCCCTGGCGATGGGATGCGACGACCAAGCATGGACACACCAACAGTCCCATCACAGGCAATTGGTTCCTTCCTATAGCCCCACTTTCTTAAATCAGTGCCAAATGCTATACCAAGATTGGAAGAGCCAATTGTTGTGAACCATGAGCAGGAATGCTCGGTTAAAGGCTTAGGGCAAGTACAACAGTTTAGATGGTTGTTGTCTATTTGACTCGTAGTGACAATTAAATAGACAACTTATATAATGAGTCTTCTGTGTAGCTGTCTTTAAGGTATTTAATTCATCCTTTGACACATAAATCATGATGATCATGTGCACATTAGATCTTTGTAGCCATTTTGATGCTCAAATGTGTTTGGAGATACAATTGTTTGTACATGGTGTTCAATATTTATACAGACACCTGCGCTAGGAATGCATGAAGCCCATTCAACCATTCACACATATACCCATTCAGTCCACAAAGTTTCAATTCACAACAAATTTCAATTCACAGAAGATGGACTCAACAATAAAGTTTCAGTTCACACTACTGACACAAGATAGTAGAAACTGTATCTGAAATAACCAATAGTTGCCTCTTTGATTCATATAATTTCAATCCTGCATAGTGATCTTAGTTTCTTTCATAGAGTAACACATAGCTGAACTCCGAGTGATTACACCCAAAATACCAGATATATTTGAACTAACGAACATCACAAAAGTTGCCACTCCTCTTCTTCCTTCGAGCATCCCAATAGTACAACAGATTGGCAAGACATTCTTTAGTTTAGGCTTCACATTTGTCCACAAAGCACATGGAAAAATTCAGTATTGAACTGATCAAAATTATTTTAGAATCGGTGACTACTGAACCAAGCTTACAATTATCAATAGTTAGCCTACTCTTTGAAGCTTATAGTTGAAAAAAATACAAATTGAAGAAAAAGATTTATAGTAAAAGTCACTCTTCGAGGCTTATAGTTAGGCTACTCTGAAAATTTCAGAACCAGCAGAAGGGTAGCAATTCATACTAGCAGAGCTGATTCTTGAAGTTACTACTTTGTCTGAACATAGCATAGCTGAATGAACTCAACAGTGGCTCCTTTGTCTGAAGGCTAGTGAAGATTATAGCTTCACTAATGTGTGTAGACCAGTGACAGATCAGTGAAGATTAGTTTCACTAATCAGACAAAGTTGCGCTCCATTCGCAGATGATTAACACATCACTGCACTGCAACAAGAAAAATATCACTTTATGAGCATCAAATGAGATGTGCACCAAAAGATCGAGCAAATGCATACATCTGTTTCATGTTTGGACTTGCTTCGCCCCTTTGGTTCCTCATCTGAGACATCCTCTTTCACAACAAAATCACCAATCCCCAATGCCAGAAGCTGATCTAGCAGAAGCAACACTCACCCAATCCACCGACCACCATCTCAGTCTTCTCTTTGGTATCTCCACCATCTAATCCGTAATCACAACATCCAAACTATTTTAGGCATAATTTGACTGCAATCATTGATTTAGAGCAAACTCATCAAAATTGACAGCAAGCTTATAAGAATTGAGATTGATTTGCTACCATGTTGATGGATTCAAAGCTCGAGGGCGCATCCATGGATTAGCAATCGGGTGCCATCTTTCCCTTATGCAGTGGCGCCGCTGCGCCATTCTCCTACTTTATCGACGTCGTCCGCTTGCGCTGCTGTGCCGATGCCGCCCCCGTGCCGCCTCTGCTTGTAGCAAGCCGGAGCCTTGGGTTGCCACCGTATCTAATTGACCTCGACTCATCTTCGATTTCTTCTAGGGTTTGGAACGGATCAGGGCAAGAGGGGAAGCTGTTCTATGAGGAAAACTAGTGCAAATGAAAGAATCGGCCGTCATGTTTCTGCGCCCTCGCGCCAAATCCTTGCTGCCACACGGGATTAAGCGGCGCCATCACCTGAGCATACAACGCTGCTGGAGCGGGCGGGACGACTTGGGAGCACGAGCCCCGTCGTTCCTTCGCGAGACGACGACGGGCTTGTCTCTTCGGTGTGGCGGGGGGTTTCCTGCAAAATGTTCATCACATAGACGGCAAACAGACCACCGTTGTACGTGCCCTAATATTTGTCCTTCATCCAAACGCCTCAAAAGGTCAATTTTACTAGGGGCAAATGACAGGGACAAAACATTTACCTAGGGGTAAATATTTACCCCTTTCATCGAAACATGCCCCTCTCATTTCGGACCACATAGTCGCATTTCTCATGTACCAACCGGTCACAGTCTTTTCACGATACACTGAAGAGACAGACCACATATATTTATTTTTTGTCAGGACACTGCATTTATTTATTTTTCAGAAAGACAACAGTCTTTCGTTAATGGACTTTCGCTGTGTCACAGCTTGGGATTAGAGTAACGGCCGCATATATGAATGTCACCGTAACTGATGACGATGATGCTAACGGGCCAAAAAGCCCAACAAGCAAGTGTTCGGTAACTTTGTGAGGCGGCCTTAGGCCCAGATACGTGCTCTCGCTCTTTGTTCACTTGTTTTCTCCGAGGACCGACCCTAGCTCGGTTGGCATGCCTTGCCGGTGGGCAAGCAGCCGGTGCAGGTTCGATTCCTGGAATCAGCACCCGCGTCCCTCACGGGGGATTTATTCCCCGAGCGGACGCACGTGTGTGCGGTGGTTATCTGCGTTGTTGTAAAAAAATCTCCTCGCCTGTCCCATGTCAAAGCACGGGTCTAAGGTCGGCCTAATCTCACGGGTGTTGCGGTGACGCTATGTATGAGTGGGGCGGGGGTTCGGAGATTTTCTCGGCTGTGTGATAAGGTCTTCTTCTTAATACAATACCGTGGGGGTGGTCTTTACTCCCCGCAGGCCGAGTTTTTTTGATACGGGTATACTGTTGAATATTGCTGACTCATATCATGCTCTGCTCCCTCGAGAACTACCATTTCTCCATTTAATTTCAGTTCTCATGTTTGTTGGAATAGGTGTGTCGTTGAAGATTGCTGCTGCATCATTAGAAACAGCACAAGGTTAATTCCTGATGTCTTCTAATCCTATTGCAGGTCTCATCCAAAAGAAACATGAACGCAATCTCTGTCACACGATAGGTTTCATCTAAATGCAATGCCAGCGCCGATGTCTTGCAACATGCGTGCCATCCGCCTGAGGAATTAGCCACACGGTCTGCAAATGGTGGCTTGGAACAAAATATATGTGGTGGGCATTGTGGAAGTGACGGCACTTGTTGCTACACACAGTGGCTTATATTGACGTGCGTGTGTCCTTGATTTTTAAATGTCTCTTTACATATAAAAGGAAAATGAACCACCCTCGTGTTGTTACATCATCCAAAATCATAAGTGTGAATTGCATAAGATAAAAATAAAAGGCAGACTATATATGACATCAAACACAAGTATTAGATGCAAAACATATGAACACTTATATTAGCTTGATAAAAGAAATAAAGTCAAAGGAGATTGTAACAAGCACTTCAATTAATTCAAGAAGTGAAGTGCAAATATTTCATATTTCGTAATTGTGTGTAGCCGGAAGATGGAGGAGAATGATTGCGATCACAGCAGATGTTCGCGGAGTACGTCGGGCAGGCGCAGCTGGAGGAGTTTGAAGCCCCTCGACCAAGGCAACAAGTCCGACGCACAACCCATGGATGATGTACCATCATCAAGTGATAATGAACCTGCATTGTCCCTTCCCTAGCTAATTTCCCTTCGCTAGCCATTCCTGGCAGAGCCATTCCAGCGATGCCGATTGCCATTCCCTCTCTACTGTCAAACTCGTGATTTTTGCTAGTGTCTTGCTCTGGTGTTAGCCGATGAAGAGTTGTAGTATCATATATGTAGGATTACTTATCTGTTCTATGTTTGTTTTTAAATAGGAAAAAGTCTATTCCATAACCCTCATCTATATGCGCTGTCCGGGTTTCAACCCCCAACCACAAAACTAGGTATTGGACACCCACGAAATATCAAAACCGTCGATTTACCCCCTCGGTAGTTTTTGGGTGGTTTTTGCGACGTGACCGGATAAGCCCCAAAACATCTTTTCTCCTCGCATAAAGGTCCCTCCCCAAGTCCCTACTCCCTAGACCCCACCGGTGAGGTTCGCCCCTCCGTCGCGGTGAGCTCGCCATCCGGAATGGCGGCGGCCGCCGCACCTTCCTCGGCGGTGTGTCCAAGTGGCGGTGGAAGCGGATGCAGCTCGGGGCGTGCCTCGCCCAACTTTGCTCTCCGTTGTGGCCGAAGACTAGCTCGGGGCGCTCGTCGACCGCTTCCACCACCCCGACGGCATCGACCTGCGGAACGACCACGACGGCCACGGGTTTTCGCATCCATGGCCACCGGTGCGACCATCGTGCATAGCTTCCGGCCCTACGCGCTCGTCAACGACGGTGGAGATGCAAGCACGTCGCATGCTCGCGGGAGCACCGCAAACATCTTTGTTGTAGGCGTGAAGACGGTGGTGCGCACAAGGTGTTCGTGAGAATGCTACCGAGAATGATGACGTCACACAACCTCCGCCGCGTTGCTGCCGTGCGGCCTCTTCTTTACACACCGCGTCACCGTCGTGCAGCTCCTTTCCGTGCGTGTTGCGGTCCGGCCGACGCCGTCCTCCACCCTGCTCCGCCTCATCAGCACTACTGTTGCCGCGCCGCGGGAAGGGAGGGAGGATGGCATATCACCTGCTTCACTACTATTGGGCCTCATGGGCGCCTCTGCTAGGAGAAGCGCCGGCAACCTCCGTGGGCGCGGCCGCCAGGAGGGGTGCCGCCCGGCCCGCCTATAAATCCGCCGCTAGAGGCCCCCACGCGCCTCTGTTGCAGCCGGAGGGGCGCCACCGTGTGCCGCGGAGCTCGTGGTCATCGTCGGTGAGGTAGGGCCGTAGTGGACCTCAGTAGCGCGAGCAGGAGCTCGAGGCCGTTGGGGACGTCCGCGGCGCGAGCAGGACCAGCGAGTGTCGGGCATAGGGACAAGGGATGACGAGGGCGAGCGCCTTCTATGGGACAAGCGGCGGTGACCGACCGGAGGGGACTAGGGACTTGGGAGGGACCTTTATGTGAGGAGAAAAGACGTTTTGGGGCTTATCAATAAATATTTGTACACATTTACAAACTGGTTTGGGGCCATGTTGGCGAAAACCACCTCAAATCCGGCCACGTCAGCAAAAAAAAAGAACACTCAAAACTGTTGAGGGGGGGGGGGGGCTAAATCAGGCGGTTTTGAGAGTTCGTGGGTGTCTGTTACCTGGTTTTGTGGTTGAGGGTTGAAACCTAGACAACACATATAGATGAGTTTAAATACCTGATGTTTGTTTCAAATCTATATGTGTGACCCTTGTCTGTGAATCTGCAGATTTGTTTTACGGCAGTGTTACATTCCTACGATTGCAGCTAAGCAGAAGAGCATCCCCACCTGATTTTCAATTTCTCAGAGAATGACGAACATTATTCCACAGCAGAGCTGTTTTGCCTTGGGTGTTGAGGCCAGAGCTGCAAAGTGGCAGGCCAAAATGGTGCGGTCACAGTCTTCCTCGTCAGCATGGCAGATCTGGCACACGGCAGTGCTCAGATTTCTCCCGCAAACCCTCTTCCTCACGACCAGGCTTGAACGACACAAGAAGCGGCCAAGAAGGTGAGCCACTAGTGTGGCGAAGAAAGTTGCCCATGTTCGATTCCTGACGCCTCCTAATCCCACCATTTCAGATGCCATACATGTGTTGTCCCCCTTCATCAACAGGAATTGCATTGGCACTATGAAGGAGATGGTTTGGGATGAAGCTGCTGCTGTGTAAGGTGATTAGCACTGTGGGTATATGATGGTTCTTTGTTGCTGCCTGCCTGCCTCGCTCAGGTCTTATATAGGCTTATGGTGGCCCGGTGGGTGCATAGCAGCATAGGGCATATGCATATGTATGATGCCTAGCCTAGCAATGCACGTCCGATCAATCCATGTTGTCTTGGATTGAGGTCTTTTACGGTACACAATACCATTCAGGGGTAGTACAGTGATATTATTGGTTTTTTCGGTTTTTTTGCTATGGGTAAAATGATTTTTTTTCGGTTTTTTTTGCTAAAATTGCACAATTGCCCGTATACAATTCGCAAAGAAGTAAAAACATGCTAATGAGAGTATTATGTCCCTTTCTCGAAAATTACAACGAGAAGTTTCGGAAACTAATGTTAACCCACGCCATCCATCATGCTAACAATGGGTGAAGCAAGGCACATTTTTTCCTAAGAAGGATTTAAGTAAAACTGAATATATTCTTGGAAAAAGTCTATTTTGACCATCCAACTATTGTCTCAGTTTGATTTTGTCTATCGAACTTCAAAATCGGATATCTTTGACCATCCAACTCTTAAAACCGTTCACAATTGGACATTAGGCGGTTTTGATGGGTGGTATTTACTTTCTTTATTTACAATTTAGTCCTTAGCACTTGAAATGATCATAATTTTTTACTTGAAGCTCCGATTTAGGTGATTCTTTGTACTATTATCACTATTTGTTATATTATTCTTATCTTGTTGGGTAAAAACAACAAGAAAAGAAAAGTAAAACAAATAGTTACAAAATAATATGAACACATTTTAAAAGATAAAACTCATCATTATTAACGTATGATTACAAGAATCGCTTAAATTGGAGATACTGTTGGATCAATGGCTCGTAGAAGGGGGTTGAATATGTGCCTTCTTTTGAATTTCTAAAGCATTAAGAAAACCTTAACCTATCAACTAGTGTTGCCCATCTAAAAAGATTTTTCTCTACTACTAAGCACACTAACAAGAGTTTCCTTAACAAATATCACACTAAGAGATATGGAACACCCTAGTAAAGATATGAAGCAAACGAGCAACTTAACAAGAACAAGCGCAAGGAAACTTAAGTGCGGAAATTAGGTGCTGAAATTAAATGCAAGAAAGTAGAGAGAGAGGCACAAGAGATGACTGAAATTTTTTCTCATGGTATCGAGAAGTTGACGCTTCCCCCTAATCCACGTTGGAGCACTCACTTAGAATATTGCTCCCCCTCGAGTCACCAAGACTCAAGTGCTCACTAAGAGTACCCGTTCTCCATCTTTGGAATGGTGGGTCTCGAACCGTGTACACCAAGCTTTTCTTGAGGCTCCCACAATCACCAAGAGCTCACTAAGAAGCCCCCCAAAGCACCAAGACCATCTAGGAGCCGTCAAACTCCAAGAGTAATAAGCCCGCACACTTTCACTTGACCTGAGCACTCAACTAAGCCATGTATGCACCTTGAAAACCCTTGATCACTAAGAAAGAGCTCCTTAATGAAGAGGAAGAGAATCCCAAATGGCAAGAACACACTCTCCTTCTCTCCTTGGGCGCGGTAGATCTTCGAATGGCAAAGGCGACTCAAGAGAGGGGGGGGGGGTCATATTTATAGGCCTAGCAAGGGAGGCTAGCCGTTGTAAAAGTTTCCACGAAAAGTAGTACCGTCGGATGAACCGATGGTTCCCCCTGCGCTAGCGTCGGATCATCCGGTCACTCACAGGTGCTGAAATAGCCGTTGAACCAAGTGACTCAGTCTATGCACCGATGCCCCGTCGGATCATCCGGTTCTGAAGAGCACCCACTCGGTGTAGTACTGTGTAGTTTAAACACAGGCGTCAAATGAACCACTTGGTTGGATCTGAAGCGTCGGTTCATCTGGTGCTGAAGCAAATGTTTTGGCGCGTCTCTGTATGATTTAAATGCAAGCGTCGGATAGATTGCTGGTCAGAGCGTCGGATCATCTGGTGCTGAAGAGGCTGAGCTCTGATCCTTACTGTTGCCAAACCCTAAGGCATCAGATGAACCACTGCCTATACCATCGGTTCATCCGAGGGTCTATTTTGAAAACTTTGGCCGCCGAACTCATCCGACGAATGTAGAAATGGTGGCGTCGGTTCATCCGATGCTATGACTTGAATTCCAACTCATCCATTTCAAATGCCTTTGAGTTTTCTGTTGATTGTTTTGCTTCTACTTTGCTTCCATGAACTCTTTGAGCTTAATAACATCTAAGGAACTTGAGTGTGCATATTTTCATGGCTTTTGGTGCATGGTCAAGCTACTAGTTCATGAATCCCTCTTAATAGTATAGTCGAACACTACAAACAAGCAATTCAAGTGTCCTTCATCTCCTTGTGACACTTGGAACTATCAAAGTCCTCAACCTTGTTGTATTTTTCCATTGATCGTCCATAAATTCAAATTGAGGGGTATCTTTTCATTCGATACTCATGACAATAACCCAAGATAAAATCCACTACAAAACAAAGATTAGTCACAAGCATATGGTTGTCATTTATCACCGAAACACACCCTTACCAAAGGTGCAAAAGGGCCTAGATGGTTACAATCTTCCCCTTTTTGGTAATAGATGACAACACGAGTAGAGATATACGAAAAATTGAATTTAAAAGCATATAAACTCTACTTCTAATGCATGAAACAAGATATAAGAGATAACACACATGCATAAGGTAAACAAGCACCACAATCATGATTAGACATGTAAACCAACGACATACACAAGATCCAAATACATGTCTCATCATGAAACTTCACAAAAGCGAGAGAGGCAACAAAAACTCAAACTCCTGCACTCTCCCCTAACTCCCCCTATCTATCTCCCCCTTTGGCAATGAGCACCAAAAAAGAATCTAGTCCTGCTGAGGTGGAGAGGAGGGATCCAGCGGCGACGTAGAGACGGCCTTCGAAGGCCGAACGGAGAAAGCAGAGGCGTCGTCCTCGTCAGAGTCATCACACAGACTGGACCAAGCCGGAGAAGAGGAGCCCGGAGGAGGAGGAGGAGGTGGAGCCGTACTCGTCCCGATGCCTAAAGTAGGAGCCTGAGTGGCCTCAGGACTTGGAAGCTTTGGGTCGGAGGCGATCACTAAAGAGATCTGCTCAGTGACAGCTCGAAGGTAGTGATCTTCCTGACCCAAACCCTGTGTCTGTGGTGTAGTGAAGAAGCTCGGAAGAGGAGAAGACATCCGTGGACTGGGTAGTGAAGTGTGAGCTGGCGTCTCAAAAACGAGTGGTCCTGTGGTGAGTGGAGACGACAACTGTGATGACGTCAGAGTGACCATCTGAAGCTGATGAAGGAAGGTAGTAGCTGCCACTGACTGAGGTGTCGTTGTCTGCGGTACCGCGAATATCCCTGTCTGAAGAAGTGGCAACTGAGGAAAGGACGCTAGAGGGATGTTCACGAACCCACCGACAGCTGGTAGAGGTGCAGTCGGGTTGGCCTGGAGCTGCTGAGTGGTAGGAAGCTGAGGTAGCTGCATCCCTGACTGCTGAAAGAGCTGACCGAGGTAACCAGACATGAAGGTGAACATCTCAGCAGTCAACATCTGGTGCAGCTGCAGCTACTGCCTCTGTGCCTCTTGCTGCTGGTGAATCCCCTCAAGAATCACCTGCTAGGCCTCCGGTGCCGCTGGGGCCGTGCTCGCATCCGCCGTTGGACACGGAGGGTAGCCCGAGTACGAGCGCTAGAGTCCGAATCAAGGCTTGAAGTCGATCCAACCGGGTCACCCGAGCACGCGGTGATCCGTGGAGGAATCGGTGACTCGGCCTCTCTCGACCGGGCAAGGAAGAACCTGCGGCCTCGTCGTTGTGAGCACGGTGAACTGCGGACACCGGCTCGGGATCAAGTACGAAGTCATCGTTGTCGCTACAAGACTCGTCGTCCGTCGCAAGGTGCGGGGAAGAGGTGCCTCTCGCCGCAAGAGTAGCGTCCTGTCGGGCTGCCTCATCCATCACGGCCTCAGCTCCTGCTCGTGCCTGGATAGTCTCCTCGGCTCTCCTCAAACCTCTCGGACCCCGCCTCCTGTCACAGGGCATCAGAGGCCGGTAGGTCAGGAAGGTGAACTTCGACTGCTCTAGCATCCCCACGTACCGCTGAGCCTCAAGACGGGACAATAGCCAGCTGATCCAGTGTGCAAACAGCTGCTGTCATGTCATCCCCATGCCATCCATAATGGCGTCCTCAACCTCGCTGATCAGGATGTCCACTATGTAAAACGGATGCTTCACCATCACATACATCTGTAGCCACTGCTGCACCCCTGTGAGCGACTCGGCGTTCCCCATCCTGTAGAGAATGGACCTCCGGAGCGCGTAGTGTACCACGTACGCCTCACGAGTCAGACGGTCCGGAGTCCTGGGAGTGCCGGGGAGGAACGGCTGGAGGAACAAGAAACTGATCTCGCCGTCAGAGGGTAGCACTGGAGAGTGAGCACGACGGGGAGCCTCGACGTCAGGGTAGGCAAGGTAGTGGATCGAGTCATCGTGAAGGTCTACCCCAAGTAACTCTGCTATCCCCTCTCTGGTGAGCCGCTGCTGCTGACCCATGAACATGAAGTGGAGTGACAGCCGGTCAGCCTCAACGTACACTGTAGCGTAGAACACCCGAACCCAGTCGGGGACGTACCGAGATCTCCTACTCACCAAGTCTGCCAGGCCCCGAAGGTAGTCAAATAAAGGTAGTATGGGCTCCCTGGCTGCTACTGCTCTGAGTGCTGTGAACTGAAGCATCCTGTGCTGACTCAGCTGTGAACCTCGGTGAACGTAAGAAGCGTAGAAGCTCTCCTGCAGGGTAGTCCAGAACCTGGGGTCACACTCCTCGCGCCCACGAGGAAACTACTGATCGTCTGGCACACTCCTCAACCTCCGAATCTTCGGTCCAGGCAAGTTCCGCAAGTTGCGGAGGTAAACACCGAAAGCCTCTGCCCATGGACCTGCTTCTCACGCTCGACTATCTCCTCAACGACAACTCTCTGCTGTCTCGGAGTCGGTTGTGGCTATGTGTGTCCTCCACGAGTCCGAGGACCAGACTTGGCAAGTGAAGGAGGTGTCTCTGTCGGCTCTGGCTGCTGACTCCGGCCTGAGCACCGTAACTACTGTTGTGGCTACTGCTGCTCACCCTGGGGCTACTCCCCCTACCTCTGTGCACTCTCTCTAATCCTGATGCCCCTCTGTGACTGACCCTGAGTGTTTGGCACTGCAAGTACCCTCTCCCACTCCTTCTCCTGACGGGTCTTCTTCTTCTTCGGCTCAGCTACCACCTTACCCTTCCTCTTGTCGCCTGCCATCTGTCAAAGAAACGGTAGAGGATTATAGAATGGCGAGATGAGAATAAACATAATAAGTATCTAGAGGTAAGTGGTCCTTAAGCATAGCAAAAGAATAGATATGAGCCTAATGACGAGACATCTAGTAGATGATCAAAGCCACAAGAGTAGGATATGAAGCTCTAGGCAGTCCTTAGGTGAACAAGATGTGAGTGTATGTGGACAATTGAATGGATCATGTAGGATCAATTACTGTTTGCAAAGGATAAGCAACTGTAAACGCTAAAACAACAACACTAGGCTAAATATAGCAAATAACTATATAATAATTGAGCAAGGAATCCTATGATCATGAGCAAAACAAATGCTAAGAAGTTATTTACTCATGATCACATAGCAATCCCAAGGAGAATTTTACTAATTCACCCCTAAATTGAACTGGAACAGTAACAAGGAGGGGTGAAAACCGGGAAAGTGCTCACTACAGCGAGGATGTGGAACAACGAGTGGCTGTGGAGGCAAAGAAGATGTGCACCCCGAGATGGACGCCGACGAGCCACCATGGCTTCACCTGGTCAGAATTCGGCTGACGGCGGAAACCCTAGCCACAGGTCGTGGTGACGCGCGCACAGGAGATGCATGGTGGAGCGGCGTGGGCGGCCGGCGGCGGACGCGGAGGGATGGTGGAGGGTGCGAGGAGGCGTGCATGCGCGGAGGAGGCCGGAGATGGCGAGAGAGCGGTGCACGGGCGGCAGACGGCTGACGGCGGCGCGGGTAGATTAGGGTTCGAATGAGAATGATACTGCGCCGAACCGTTATGATGGACGGGACCCACGAGTCAATGTAGCGTCGGATGAACCGACGGCTGGAAAAAGCGAGCGTCGGTCGAACCGTCAGAATGGTTCTGCTCCGCAGTGAATCAACGCACTGGATGAACCGATGGCCTGATTTTTAGATGCGTCGGAGCAGTTGAGCGAGGGTCTGTGAGAGAGGTGATTTTCCTTCAGCACCAAATGAACCGCTGGTTAGAAACACGTTAGCGTCGGTTCATCCGACAGTAGGAAAATTTCTAACAGAGAAGCACTGAGTGCACAGACCCTAGGCAGCGGTTCATCTGACAGTGACATTTTCTATTTGCTAAACTAAATCTCATTTTTGATCCGACAAATGTCACACACAAGCCAACACAAACACATTCTTGGATCAATTCTGAGTGACAACCTCACCCCTCAAGCACTCCTTTGTAAAATACTTATAGATACACAATTATCTCCCTAAAAACGGATAAACCATATATAAAATAGGCAAATTAAGAACCAAAGGAGAGGAGGGAACTCCAAAAAAGGAATGTATGAGTTAATTTCCTTTGAACTTAGAGATAGACACCTTAAGCTCGTTAGGACTTAACTCAATAGGCATTAAGCACAATCATTTGTCTCATCACACCTTAAGAGTTGTTGATTTTCATTGAACGCTAAGCAATTTTCTCATAGTGTGAGTTTCCTTTGTGACTTCTCTCGCGCAATGCTATGCAAGAACAAATGAATGAAATTAAACATGAGTGCAACCTACATGACAAGCATAATTGCAAAGCGAAAAGATAAACTATCTTGCCAAGTTTGAACCCTTGATAAGATTATTCATGGTGAGCCTTCCAACATGCCTTGAGCGAAACAAGAGAACCACTGGCTCAAGCAAGACCCGTACTCACCACTATCTCATCAAGGTTAGACAAGCCCCTAATCATGTACATATGCAAATGCAAACTATATGACAAGCATTACATGATGTTGAACGCATCAAGCACATTTAATTCACTCCGAAGCCTACAAAAGGTGTTTTCATCAAGAGGCTTGGTGAATATATCCGCCAATTGCTCCTCGGAGCGAACACCACAAAGGACAACGCCCCCTTTAGCAACGTGGCCGCGCAAGAAGTGATGACGGATATCAATGTGCTTGGTGCGAGAGTGTTGAACCGGGTTGTTAGCAATTTTTACGACACTCTCATTGTCACAAAGGAGGAGAACCCTATCTAGAACCACACCATAATCCAAGAGGCTTTGCTTCATATAGAGGATTTGAGCACAACAAGCCCCCCACGAAATGTATTCCGCCTCCGCGGTGGATAAGGCCACGGGGTTTTGCTTCTTAGAGGACCAAGCAACCAAAGAGCGACCTAGCAAATGGCACCCACCCGAAGTACTCTTAAGGTCTACTCGACATCCGGCAAAGTCCGAACCGAATAACCCAAGAGCTCAAAACAAGCACCATGGGGTTACCACAAGCCAATGCTAGGTGTGTATTTTAGATATCTAAGGATCCTTTTCAAAGAACTTAGGTGGGACTCCTTAGGGTTGGCTTGAAACCGAGCACACATACAAACACTAAACATGATATCGGGCCTAGATGCGGTAAGATAAAGAAGAGAACCGATCATATAGCGGTAAAGCTTTTGGTCAACCGATTTACCTCCCTCATCTAGGTCGAGATGTCCATTGGTAGGCATTGGAGTCTTGATCGACTTACAATCATCCATCTTGAACTTCTTGAGAATATCATTAGTGTACTTCTCTTGATGAATGAAAGTCCCGTCCTTCAATTGCTTGATTTGAAACCCAAGAAAGAAGTTGAGCTCTCTGATCATTGACATCTCGAATTCCCTAGTCATGAGATCACTAAAGTCCTTGAACACTTTGAGGTTAGTAGAGCCAAAGATAATATCATCAACATAAATTTGACAAATGAAAAGCTCATTGTTGACTATCTTTGTGAATAGCGTGTTGTCCACTCTACCAATCTTGAATCCCGCTTCAATGAGAAAATCCGGAGCCTCTCATACCATGAGAGCTTGCTTGAGTCCAAACAAAGCCTTGTGCAACCTATAGACATGGTTAGGATATGTAGCATCCTCAAAACCGGGAGGTTGCTCCACATATACTTCTTCATTGATGAAGCCATTCAAGAAAGCACTCTTAACATCCATTTGAAATATGCATATGCAAAGAGGATACGAATAGCTTCAAGATGTGCTACCGGAGCGAAGGTCTCTCCATAGTCCAAGCCTTCTACTTGAGAGTACCCTTTGGCGACAAGCCTTGCCTTATTCTTCACCACAATGCCATGTTCATCTTGCTTGTTTTGGTAGACCCACTTAGTGCAATCACATTCTTGTTCTTGGGGCGCTCTACTGTTGACGGTGAAATTCCATGAACCTAGCCATGAGTTTGCCTTCGGTGTTGGCATGAGTTTTATATCTTATCGATTGGTACTAACCTCTTTGATATAACAAGTTTCATTCGTGCATGTCGGTTTTGGAGTTTAGTGTTTATGCAGGGTTTTGACGTTGAAAGCAAGACTTCTGGGATAAGTTCAACAAGCACCTTGACAAGACCTTGAAGCCCGGTACAAGTCATGCAATGAAGCAAACTTGACTCTAAGAAGCCCATGGACCTAACCCGAGAAGATGACAAACTCCAAGGACCTAGTCGGAAAAGTCTTCGAATCTTGCGGGACAAGGAGCTTCGTCCAACTCGGAGAGAAAGCGACGACAAGGGCCCACATGCGAAGGGGGAAGGATCTAGAAGACTCGGGAACCGACACCACGCAAAGGAGGCGGGCAATTGGGCCGAGGTGGGCCTAGGCCGGTCGGCCGACCCATTCCGGGGCCCGGTCACCTCCCTCTTTGACCTAGCCGCCATTCGGGCTATTTATAGCCTCGGGGTCACGAGCCACGCATCAATCCTTTCACCATTGGCCGCCGAGGGAGCGAGAGAAGAGAGGGACACCATCTCAGAGAGGAGAGGGTCGAGCTAGTTGACTAGGGTCTCCCTAGCCGACGTGGGAACCTTGCAAGGAAGACCACGTCGGAGTTCCCGGAGCTAGAAGCAAGATCGAGGTAGGATCCCGATGGTGATCTTGGTTCGTTTATCATGTACTAGTTGATGCATCAAGTTGAATCCAATTTTTAGCGACTAAGTGTTTCTCTGAAGTCTTCGTTTTCGATTGGCTTTTCTTATCTTAGATCTATTCTCGAGATAGATCACATCGGGTGTTCTTGTAGCCGTGGTGGCTAGAGGTGCACACCTGACCTTCCGAAAGATCTCGACTTGTCCTCGGACTCGCCCTAGACTACACGCACGAATAGGGGTGCGTTGTGACAAAACGGTGGCCAAAAGGCGGGCGTTTTCAGAGTCGGATGGGAAACCATGGTTTAAAGAGGCTTCTAATGAGATTAAGCTTGCTACTTCTTCTTTTGCTTGGAACTTCAACAAAAGGCTTGATCTGATCTCTCTAGATCAGTTTATCTATCCCCCTCTATCTCTTGCTACCTCCGGTCTTTAGTAGATTAAATTCGTTTTTGATGTTCTTTGATTAGATGCATTAGGGTTTCAGCTCTTGAAGATTGATGTTTTTCGGCATTACTAGATCAACTCTTGCATCACACATTTGTTCCATGGATTCGATACCTTGGGTTCACCACTCGAGGGAAGAAGGGTCCCTTGACTACGACGGGAGACTTGTCCGCTTGAGTGTAAACGAACTTTGATACAACTATTAACCGTCAACATCTACCAACTACCACACTTGATTTCTTGCGAAGTTTTTGAGCTCATCTTGCATAACCAAGATCCAATCCGGTTCCCCAAGAGCTTCATCTATAGTTGTGGGTTCTACAAAAGAGACAAAAGCATGATGTTTACAAAATGAAGCATATTGCTTGCGCTGAGTCCTTGTACCCCCTTTGGGATCACCCAATAGAAGATCAATTGGATGGTTTGTTGAAGTCCTTGTACGCCTTCCAAATGTTGTATAGGTGGGATCATCTTGAGATTGAACTTCCCCCATTTCCTCTGCTTGATCTTGAGTGTCTTGTGATATAGGAGGTGGTTCTTATGAGGAAGATGGACTATCTTGTCTTGTGGGGGATGATGTTGCATGCCTTGGTTGGTCATCATTGTCATCATCATCGGAGGAGGAATCTTCATGAATGGAGTGAGAATCATTATCCTCCTTTGGCTTGATGTCACCAATAGTCATCTTCTTCATTGCTTCTCGAAGAGGTTCTTTTCCTACATCATCACAACAAAAACCATCTCCTTGGGAGCCATTAGCTTCATCAAACTCCACGTCACATGTTTCTTCAATCACTTGTGTAGAGTTATTGAATACTCTATATGCCTTGGAGTTAGATGCATAACCAACAAGTATGCCCTCATCTACTCTACTCTCAAATTTCTCTAGATGCTTTCTCTTCTTGAATATGAAACACTTACAACCAAACACCCAGAAGTAGGAGATGTTGGGCTTTCTCCCAATGAGTAGCTCATATGGTGTCTTCATCAATAGTCGGTGGAGATACAATTTATTTGAAGCATGACATGCCGTGTTGATAGCTTCCGCCCAAAACCTTTGTGAAACCCCATAGTCTTGTTCTTTCTCTCTACCACACCATTTTGTTGTGGTGTATAGGTTGAAGAGAATTCATGCTTTATGCCTTCACCATCACAATACTCTTCCACTCTTGTGTTGCGGAATTCCGATCCGTTGTCACTTCTACTTTTCACCATGGATGACCCAAACTCATTTTGGGCCCTAGTAGCAAACTTCTTGAAGATGTCAAATGTCTTGCCCTTGTCCTCCAAAAAGAATGTCCAAGTATAGCGTGAGTAATCATCAACAATGACAAGACAATAGAGATTACCACCAAGACTCTTGTATGTAGTTGGTCCAAAGAGGTCCATGTGTATGTGCTCCAATGGTCTTGTGGTCGATACATAAGCCTTCACAGGATGATGACTTGCAACTTGCTTGCCGGCTTGACATGCACTACATAACTTGTTCTTCTCAAATCTGACATCCTTCACACCAAGGATCATACCCTTCTTCAAAGCTTTCTTGAGTTGGATCATGCCTATATGTGCAATACGTTGATGCCATAGCCAACCCTTGGATGTCTTGGAGATGAGGAAAGTAGTCAAGTTTGCTTCATGGGATGCAAAGTCTACAAGATAAAGATTTCCATAGCGGAATCCCTTGAAAACAACTTCATTAGTTTTCTTGTTAGTAATTGTGACCCCTTCATCATGAAAGGTGCATGAAATACCAAGGTCACAAAATTGTGCAATAGAAAGCAAGTTATAACTACAAGAATCCACAAAGAGAACATTGGAGAGGGATAGATCATTTGCTAGAGAGATTTCACCCAATCTGGAGATCCTTCCTTTAGAGTTATCACCAAATGAAACTTGTTCATGATCTCCCGCATCATCCACTAGAGGTGAACATTTTTACTTGGCCGGTCATGTGTTGAGTGCAACAACTATCAAGTATCCAATGACTCCCTCCGGCCTTGTAGTTCACCTACACACAAGAAATTAGGATTGAGATTTAGGAACCCAAGCTAGTTTGGTCCCCTTGATGTGAATGACAAGAGCTTTCGGAATCCATAAGCTTCTAGGTGGCTTGACTTTTGGTTTGGCACCAATGAACTTGACCGCAACCTTGCCATTGTTTTTCTTCATCAACAAGAAATGGTTATCATTGTACATGGACTTGAAATTGTTAGGCAAGGTGGGTAAAGGGCGAGTAGGTCTTGGGCACTCCCTTGTGTGATGGCCGGTGACCTTGCAATGTTGACAATAAGACCCAACCTCATTGATGAAACACCCATATAACTCCTTAGACCTAGGAGTTTCCTTGATGGGATTTGGGAAAGAACCAAGTCCCCTTGTCCCATAGTCTCTTTCATTATAGTAGAGGATTTCCTTGTGTAACTCCTCACCCTTGGCTAAAGTCTTCACAAAAGACCTTAGGCTTCTCACTTCTTCTTCAAGAGCTTTCACCCTATCATGGTTAGTCTTGGAGGAAGATGCAATATTTTCATCATTAAGCAAGACCTTAGGTTCTTCAATTAGATCATCACATGAGGTAGAGGCATTGGTTTTAGTGACTTCTCTAGCATTTGCATGCCCACTAGAGCCAATGTCCTCATATGCAAGCTCAAGCTCTTTATATTTCATCTCTATGATCACATGTTCTTTCTTAAGCTTCATATGATTTGACTAAAGAGACTTGTTAAGCACGGTTTTGTCGTCATGCTTGACGATTAGCTCATTGTGCTTATCAAACAACTTGTTGCGGTCATCTCTAAGTGACTTGTTGGACACTACCAAAGCATCATGTTCTTTGCTAAGGTCATTGTGCTTTACAAGAAACTCATAATTTGATAGCTTAAGTTTCTCATGGGTCTCTTCAAGTGCCTTGAGCTTACTCTTTTGTTTCTTAATCATGGAAGTGTATTCATCAAGAAGAACCTTAAGAGCAAGTGGTGAGAGATCATCATTACTACTAGAATAATCACTACTATCACTATCGCTCATCTTTGAGTGCTTTGACATGAAGCGATACCGGCGATCTTCTTGTTCTTTTCTTGTTCACTTTCACTTGACTCACTTGAAGTTTCACCACCGGTTACCCATTCATTGACCAAGAGAGAACTATGTTCGCCCTTCTTCTTGTGGTAGGGCTTGTTTGATGACTTCTTGGATGAGCTCTTCTTGTAGTACTTGGCATCTTTCTCATCCTCATCGTTCTTCTTGCTTGAGCTTGATACTCGCTTGTCGGGCTTGGGGCAATCATATGATAGATGATCATAGCTTCCACAATTATAGCACTTCCTATTGCTTCCTTCACCATTTCTTCTTGATGCCCGAAACTTTTGCTTCTTGGGATCATAGTTGTAACCCTTCTTGCCAATCTTGGAGAGCATTCTTGTAGTTCTCTTCATGAGGAGAGCAAGCTTTGCATCATCGCTCTCCACTTCACTTGAATCACTTTTACCTTCGCTCTCACTTGAGGAAGGAGGCTTTTCATTGGTCTTCTTGGACTTGATCTTCTCACTAGTCTTGAGTGCAAGATCTTTATTTGCGCTTGAGTTAGAGGTAGATGATTCCTTGTCTTCCATCATGAACATCTCATGGGAGCGAATCTTGTTCACAACCTCAGTGATGGTGAGGGTAGAAAAATCCTTCTCAAAGAGAAGTGCCTTGACGATGTTGTACCTAGGCTTGGGGAGCGTTTGAAGGATTTTCCGGATGATTTCCTACTCGGAAAGGTTAGCAACATCGAGAGCATTGATACTTTGAATGAGCACACCCATCCTAGAATACATTTGCTCTACACCCTCATCATCATTCATTTTTAACTCATTGAGTTCCACCTTAAGCAACTCATATTTTTCCTCACGGATCTCTTTGTTACCCGCATGGATTTCTTTGAGTTGCCTCCACACTTCATGGGCGGTTTCCAAAGCAAAGACCCGATCAAACAACTCCTCATCTAGCGAATATGGTTTCTAGCACACGCATTCCACTTAGCCTCACTCTTGGTGGGAACTCTAGGAAACAGATACATGGTAGTGCACCACACATCATGGTGTTGTGCTTGAAGGTAGCTAGCCATTCTATGTGCCCAAAAGGTAAACCGTTTCCCTGCCAACTTGGGAGGGCTATTGCCACTACCTTTCCCCATCTCCCTAGGCGGTTAAGCCAAGCAAAAGGGAACCTGGCTCTGATACCACTTGTAGGAACAATGACCCGTAGAAGGGGGGTTGAATATGAGCCTTCTTTTGAATTTCTAAAGCATTACGAAAACCTTAACCTATCAACTAGTGTTGCCCATCTAAAAAAGTTTTTCTCTACTACTAATCACACTAACAAGAGTTTCCTTAGCAAATATCACACTAAGAGATAAGGAACACCCTAGTCAAGATATGAAGCAGACAAGAAACGTAAAAAGAACAAGCGCAAGGAAACTTAACTGCAGAAATTAGGTGCTTAACTTAAATGCAAGAAAGTAGAGAGAGAGAGGCACACGAGACGACTGAATTTTTTTCTTGTGGTATCGAGAAGTTGACGCTTCCCCCTCATCTATGTTGGAGCACTCACTTAGAGTATTGCTCCCCCTCGAGTCACCAAGACTCAAGTGCTCACTAAGAGTACCCGTTCTCCATCTCTGGAACGGTGGGTCTCGAACTGTGTACACCAAGCATTTCTTAAGGCTCCCACAATCTCCAAGAGCTCACCAAGAACCCCCAAAGCACCAAGACCGTCTAGGAGTCGTCAAACTCTAAGAGTAACAAGCCCGCACACTTTCACTTGACTTGAGCACTCAGCTAAGCCATGTATGCACCTTGAAAACCCTTGATCACTAAGAAAGAGCTCCTCAATGAAGAGGAAGAGAATCCCAAATGGAAAGAACACACTCTCCTTCTCTCCTTGGCTACAGTAGATCTTCAGAATGGCAAAGGCAGCTCAAGTAGGGGTCATATCTATAGGCCTAGCAAGGGAGGCTAGCTGTTGGAAAAGTTTCCCTAAAAAGTAGTACCGTCGGATGAACCGATGGTTCCCCCCTGCGCTAGCGTCAGATAATCCAGTCACTCACAGGCGCTGAAATAGCCGTTGAACCAAGTGACTCAGTCAATGCACCACGCTATGCACCGACACCCTGTCGGATCATCTGGTGCTGAAGAGCACCCACTCAGTGCAGTACGGTGTAGTTTAAATGCAGGCGTCAAATGAACCGCTGGGTTGGATTTGAAGCGTCAGTTCATCTGGTGCTGAAGCAAATATTTTGGCGCGTCTCTGTATGATTTAAATGAAAGTGTCGGATAGACCGCTGGTCAGAGCGTCGGATCATCCGGTGCTGAAGAGGCTGAGCTCTGACCCATACTGGTGCCAAACTCTAAGGCATCAGATGAACCATTGCCTATACCATCAATTCATCTGACGGTCTCTTTTGAAAACTTTGGTCGCTGAACTCATCCGACGAATGTAGAAATGGTGGCGTCGGTTCACCCGACGCTATGACTTGAATTCCAACTCATCCAATTCAAACGCCTTTGAGTTTTCTGTTGATTCTTTTGCTTCTACTTTGCTTCCATGAACTCTTTGAGCTTAATAACATCTAAGGAACGTGAGTGTGCATATTTTCATAGCTTTTGGTGCATGGTCAAGCTACTAGTGCATGAACCCCTCTTAATAGTACGGTCAAACACTACAAACTAGCAACCCAAGTGTCCTTCATCTCCTTGTGACATTTGGAACTATCAAAGTCCTCAGCCTTGTAGTATTTTTTCCATTGACCGTCCATAAATTCAAATTGAGGGGTCTCTTTTCATTCGATACTCATGACAATAACCCAAGATAAAATCCGCTACAAAACAAAGGTTAGTCACAAGCATATGGTTGTCATTTATCACCGAAACACACCCTTACCAAAGGTGTGAAAGGGCCTAGATGGTTACAGATACAAGAACAAGTAGTAATCATTTTAAGATTCAATGACTAAACTGTAAATAAAATGATTAAAAATAGTCCTTGTACCTTAAAATGATCACTATTTTTTCTTATATCTCCAATTTAAGTGATTATTGCGGCCATGCGTTGATAAGATGAAATTTATCGTTTTAAATGTTGCTCATATTATTTTGTAACTGTTTTTTATTTTTCTTATATTATTCTTTTTACACAACAATGTAATAATAAAATAAAATTGATGATAAAATGTATAAAAACATTCTAAAACGCTCACCCTTATGAACATGTGACTGTGAGAATCACCTAAATCGGAGCCACGAGCAAAAAGTAATTATCATTTCAAGTTCTAAGGACTAAATTGTAAATAAAAAAAGTTAAAACCACCCATCAAAACCGTCTGATGGTCAATTGTGAATGGTTTTAAGAGTTGGATGGTTAAAGATATCTGATTATGAAGTTCGATGGCCAAAATAAAATTGAGTCAACAGTTGGATGGTCAAAAAATGGACTTTTTCCTATATTCTATGAAGACATTTTTTTTGCTAGAACACTGCATTACAGTGAGCTGAATATGTCTATCATCAAGTCGGATCATCATGCTCCCGTGCTTCAGTCCAACACATAGGACTTCTTCTCCGCTCTACATTTCGCTTCGTCAGATATAGAGTCAAGTCATGGTTGTTAGAGTCGAGTTATTGGGACCCAACATCACGGTTCATCTCAAGCTTCTTAACTCCCTCCGGGATTTATAGATGGCTGACCTCGTGAAATCTCTCAGAAACTATGTCGAGAGTTCATCATTGCTCGCTTACCGAGATGAAGCCAGCGACGTTAATTCCTGGTGCCCTTCAAGCCTACACAAAAGATTTCACATGAATAGCTACTGATAGTGAAGCTGGAAAGGATCATGTTGCTTATATGAGTGTGTCTGCTTATATATGGTGCTGGTGCGCATTTGCTTGGGGTTGTTGCCTTATATCTGCTATGGTACGGTGCTCGTCCTTGACTCGCTCTAAGTGCTGCCATCTGAAGGAGTACCAGCTCATATATTTTTCTTTAAAAACCTCTGGAAAATGTCTCTTTAAATTAACCTGGGCTATTCAGTAAGCTCACTTGAACATTTTCATTCTACTAAAGTGGGATTAACAAAGTAAAAAAAGAAAATATAATGAGAAAGAAAGGAGAATAGTTTATAAACTTTCAATTCAACAATTTTCTTTGAGCATATACAATTAAGATTTCATTCGGCCTTTTAACTTTATGTCGTTTTTTCTCTTCAGTACGGACTTGTATTTTCTTCCTTGAAAGTTGATGAGGTCATTTAAATTTGTTAGCAGTTTCCATGGATGAAACATCAGTTGCTTAGGTTCAAGAATCAAAATGGTCATCGCTGTGAGCCGGGCTAGAGGCCCAGATACCTTGCTCTTCCTCAGAGATCTTCACCTGTTGTATCCCTTTGCCATCTCTGAGGAAGAAATAGGTTGTTCAAGATTGCTGATCCCCTACCTTTGTTCTTCTTTCTCGAGAAGTGTTGTTTCTCTTTTTTAACTTTCTTCTAATCCTACTCTAGGTCCCATCCAAACGCAACATGAGCGCGATTTCTGTCACACGATAGGCTGCTATCTCTATATGTGGCGACGGGCGGATGGTGTTCATGATGAGCAATTGTGGATTGTGACAGTGCTCTCGTTGCTGCTTCCATTGTCTCGTATCAGCAACGACCACACGCGCTACTTACCTATAGGGAGAGGGGCTTTAGTCTCGATTTGAGAGGGGTACAGGTCTCTCAAGTCCAACCGGGACAAAAGTTCTGAGACAAAAGGCCCCTCCTTAGACCCGGTTGAACCAACCGAGACTAAAAGGATCCTTTAGTCCCGGGTGGTATTACGAACCGAGACTAAAGGGGGCCCAACCGAGACTAAAGGATCTCGTTTCTCTTTTTTTCGATTTGAGTGTATATTCTAATTGGTGTCTAACCCGTATATGCACATATACGTATTTGAATTTGTATGTATGTATATACCTATCTATATATATCATATACACAGTTAGATTAGACTTATATATAAATTAAACCCTATATATCTACATATATAAACTTATAAATGTATATACACATATTAATTTATACACATGAAAATAAATAGTATTTTCTTAAACTAGTATATATACATCAAAACCACATATAGTATATATATATATACATCAAAATATCATTCAGTTCAAATTTCTTGTCTCATTTAGTTTTCCTCGGAGGTGAGTCGGTCAATTGGATGATTGTCATAATGATGTTTTCCTTGTGGATTAACCACCTCGTCCATGAGGAATCCCACGAGAGCTTCTTGAATTGCCAAGAGACGATCCTTCTCAATGAGTGCGTCCCTTTTTATAATTCTCTGTAATTTGCAAATAGGTTGATATAATACAGCAAGCGATTAAATATACAAAAAGGATAAAAATGATGTAATCTTAATAGGTTCATTTTACTTACACTATCATCACCCGCGTTTCCACTGTGATGGTGTATGAACTCACAAACGTAGTACCCGCATAAATTATTTCCTTGCTCTCGTCTCAAACACTAAATTGGAGAGGAGAACAGAATATGAAATTGTAGTGTTATACATTTTAAATATTCCCAATCTGAAGTTGTTATTTGTATATGTACTGGAAAATCATACACCCATCTAATTTTGGGTTGAAATACTCCTTGGTGCTTTGCAATGAACATGATCCAAGCTCGACGCAAAATAATAAAAGATAAAATATCTCAGTATAAAAGTTAAATATATATATATTGCATTAAAGAAAATGTCATAGATAGAATTATTACTCGTGGAATACATCTTCAAGGTCTTGTTATTCTGAGCAATCTTTTCTCAATGAATCATACACATTGATGTTGCTATTGTTGATACTGATTATGAGTAGAACCCAGTGGAATCTGTATGCATCCTCATGGAGATTAGAATTGACTAAATAGAATTAGCAATGATAATTAGATGACAATCATACTTACTTGAAGTTGTAAGGCAGTAGTATAAGGTTCTTGTAATGAAACTCATCTAAGTGCCTAAAAATGCTCTCGATTATTGTTTTTTGTTGGTTTTTAATCTCATTCGCGTTAACTTTTGATGTGTCCATGAAAGCAATTCTTGAATAACCCTTCCTTCCCATCTCAATAAGTTGCAGGCTACACAAGAAGAAAGTCAAATGTTAATTAGTAGATCGACAAATGTAATAAAGCTATTTATAAACATATGAAAATATGTCACTTACAAACACCACGACATCATAAGATCGGTATTCAGGGTGTCCAGATGGTAAATTTCATAGATATCGGCGAATCGGAGCCGGACCACCTTCTCATTTTGAAGAGAAAAATCTCGGGTCTCACGAGCACACTAAACATCTCCAGGCCCTCAGTTGACTTCTTCAAGTACCAGTCATGAAATCTGCGCATCTTAGTTGGGAGCTTGTTGACCAATTATGGCTTCACTAGAGGTTTTCCTAGCTCAAAGCGCCATCTAAATTCTTGATTTTTATCCGCTGGTAGGTCTTCAAGGCTGATAAGACAACCAATAGGCAACTTTGTTTGTTCAAAAAAGCTAATGACCTGAGCCAGTCCGTCTTCACCCATGTCGTCTTCACCCGGTATTTGCTCGATGTTTCTAGCGGTCCCCGACGTCGACACAAGAATCTCCTCGTTCTTGTCTAGGGCGGCGGTCCTCGACGTCGACGCGAGAATCTCCTTGTTCTTGTCCGTGGTGGCGGTCCCCGACGTCGACACATGTATTTGCTCGATGTAACTATTCGGCGACCCCCGTTGTTTCTTCTTAGCATAAGACTTGTCCACCGAATACTCATAGTCCGTTTTCAACGAGAGGTTTCCTTCTCCTTTTTGTTTCCTTATCGTTTATGAAAGCATTGAGTCTCTCCTTACGACCTTCATTTTTTGGCCTCCGGCTCTTTGTTTTCTTCTTTCTTTCACTTTTCCAAAGAAGTCCTTGACTTCTTTCCGTACGTACCCTTCGTTTCTTCATCTGTCTTTGCCTCTTGCTTTTTCTTTGGTGATCGTTTTTGTTTTTTCTTTGGTGGTTGAACCGACACGAAAGATTGTGCTCGAGAGCTTGTGACGAATGGCGAATGATTGCTCGGAAGACTAGATGCTCCGAGAACTACAACGATCTCACCTCACCATCATATACACCTCACTCTCCCACTTACGGTACTACACATGCGCTACACCTCATATCTAGTTACGGTCCAACATCACGGAGCCGCAGGCGGTCCCCACGTAGCCCGTGATGTTAAACCGTAGCTAATTAGGATGTGGGGCTCGTATCAAAAACAAGAAAAAAAGAAAATACTTACATTTGTTGTCTATAAAACTTACAAAAATACTTAATAAAAGAATTTAATCTTATATTTCCTCCTATAACAACCTAGAAATAAAAGGGGCCATAGAATTCGATCTGTATTTTATAAACTATATGTACACATACCTACATATATATAGATTGTATTCGATATATGCATAAATAAAAAACAAAAGGGGATAGAATTCAACACTATTATTACTGTACATAACCTTTACGAACCAATGACTCAGAAGATCTAGATGCTCTAGGAACTACAACAGTCTCACCTCACCATCATATACACCTCACTCACCCACTTACAGTACCACACATGCGCTATACCTCCTGTCTAGCTACAGTCCCACCTCACGAAGCTGCAGGCAGTCCCCACGTAGCCCGTGAGGTGAAGCTGTAGCTAATTAGGACGTGGGGCTTTGTATCAAAAACAAGAAAAAAATGCTTATATTTATTGTATATAAAACTAAAAAAATACTTAATAAAATAATTTAATCTTCTATTTCCTCCTATGGCTACCTAGAAATAAAAGCATTTCTAAACAGTGAAATAATGGAAATACATACCTAGTACATTTTCTGTATGTCTATTGTTTTCTTTATGAGCATTATAAACTAAATGTACAAGTAAAATTCAAATTTACGAAAAACAAGAAAATAAGAGAATGCTTACATTTATTCTATATAAAAATTAAAAACATACTTAACAAAATAATTAATCTTCTATTTCCTCCAATGGCTACCTAGAATAAAATCATTTCTAAACAATGAAAGAATGGAAATACCTAGTACATTTTCGGTATGTCTTCTTTTATGAGCATATATTTTATAAACTATATATATGTACAAGAAAATTTAATATTATGAAAACAAGATTTTAATGAAAGAAGGAACAATGCAAGTACCATCCTAACTACATATTCACGTTTATATACAAAATCTCATCTCTCTAATTAATTTAAGCCCCCCTACCTAGCTACAAATTAACATTTATATTTTCTCCATCTCTAAACCATAAAACAAAATTTAGTCACCA
Organism: Cenchrus americanus; assembly: GCA_947561735.1. Classification (NCBI taxonomy): domain Eukaryota; kingdom Viridiplantae; phylum Streptophyta; class Magnoliopsida; order Poales; family Poaceae; genus Cenchrus; species Cenchrus americanus. The sequence continues at coordinate 77,853,417 of OX387240.1, read as the reverse complement.
TAAATGAAGAGAGGATGAAGATTCTAACCTTTACAACACCTTGGAGGAGAGAAATCTTCACAAACTAATGAAGAAAAAAATCGCGAAGCACCACCCTAGGCTTGAGTCGCCATGGAGGGGAAAAGCATGAGCTCGCGGGTGTGGCTCGGTGAATGGCTCGGGTGGCGGGGAGGAAGAAGGAGGTACGAGCGTTATATATCGGCTAGGACTAAAGGCCGGGGGCAATTATTGCCGGATGGAGCTGTTGGGAGCCCCCTTTTGTCACGGTTCGTAATACGAACGAGGACTAAAGGGGGCCCGGCTACAGACGAGCATTTCGGCCCACGTCGACGAAAGGCCTTTAGTCCCGGCTCTTAAGTTAAACCGGGACTAAAGGCCCGAACAAAAGGCTCGATCTCCACCAGTGTGAAAAACAAAACTTTCGTTGAGGGTTTTTTTTTGTCTGCACAGGGAAATTATCATTTCCTTCAAGATTTTCGTAGAACACACAGGGAATACCAAAACACACAGGGAAATCAATTTTGTGTTTCCCTTTTGGTATATTCAACTTCCGGTAGTGGCACACACAGGGAAATTTTGTTTTCCATTAGTGACGGTTATGCCTCTTAAGCCTACACAATGTGTCATCCGAGTACAATGCGAGTGCCGATGTCTGCAACATGAGTGTACCCAATCTCTATCCGCCTGAGCAATTGTGCACACGGTATGAGAATGAGGCTTGGAAAAAAATAGCCGTGCATGATAGGCATTGTGGAACTGCCAGCACTCAGTTGTTAGCTTGTGCTACATCACGTTGTCTTATATTGGCCTGCGTGTGTCCTTGATTTCTAAATATTTCATTACATAAAGGAAAATGAGCCACCGTCACATTGTTTCATTCATCATACAAAATCCTAAGTGTGATGGGATAAAATTAAATAAAATGTGGACTATATATGACATCACCAAACACAGGTATTAGACGCGACACACATGAACACTTTACTAGCTTTGATAAAAGAAAGAAAATAGAAGGAGCTTTTAACATGCACTTAAATTAATTATTGTTCAAGTAGTCAAGTGCAAATATGTCAGATTTCGTAATGTGTATGTCTCCCGTCTCCAGTCATCTGAACAAAATACAATTCAGAGTTGGTCAATAATTACTCAGGAAAAGCCTGAGGCATGTCACTACTTTCTCAATAATGACATTGTAAACTTCATAATGTGGCTCACAGATCATTCCCGATGCCTTCCAAACATACTTGATAATGATTCAGATTCATCTTTATTATATATAGTTGATCAGTGATCATCTTCGCAACGAGCTAGGAAATGGCCTGTGCATCAATGCCTTGAGCTTTGCATTGTCAATAGCTTGGATTGGTATTACGAATCCAAGCTATTGACAATGCAAAGCTCAAGGCATTGATGCACGGACGTATTATTGGTTTTTCTCTAGTTGTAAATTGGTATATATTATTTGATAGATATATATTATTTGGAAAAAAATTCCCCGCTGCCCCCTTATACTATCTAAAACACTTCATATATTTCATTTCCTTTATTACAACAATATCATTTTACATTTGCGATAATACCCTTATACTACCCATCCGACCTTTAAATACTACCGTACGACAGCTTAGAAAACCAGTCGCATAGAATGAATGTCAACCGTCGGATTCTTACATATAGGTCCTTTTCTATTACATAAAGCCCCTTTTCAACCGGTCGTACAAGTCGTATTGTGTACATAAAAAAACCTCTTCCCGACATCTTCTAAGCCTATAAAGAAGGAAGCAAGCTTGTAATCGTAATGAACCCGATGGGTAAGGTTGTGAGCAATGTGTACAAGAATGTGCATAGGACATGTGAAGCCATTGCTGAAAGATGACAAACTATATATGCACCTAGCAATGCACAGGTGACAGGTGCATGTGATTTTGGAGGTTCAGGCCTTGCATTATATATTTATATCGTCTACCCTACTAACATTCCACAATTGATGTTACCGAGCATTAGTTGATTTTGCTGCGCAACACGGTGAAAACACAGCACCGGGGCACTCGCATCGTCCCTCGGGGGCGGCTCGGGCGGACCACCGCCGCTTGAAACCACCCTCCCCACCGCGTCCGTCCACCCCGCCGCCGCTAGGGTGCGCCGTCGGAAGCTAGTGCGAGCGCAAGAACGGCGACGACGAGGCCTCCCCTCACACAAACACCTCTCCCCAAGTCATTCCTCCCCGGAATAGCGCCATGGTTGAGCGAGCTCGACGTGGAGAGGGTCACCGGTGGCCGGATCCGGCACCTCCTCGACCGGATCAGGTGCCTCCATGGCTGGATCTAACCTCCCCGGCTCCGCCGGGTGGGGCCGGTGTGGTGGGTCAACGATGGCCGGATCCGCCATCTTGTCGGCCATCGAGCGCGAAGAGGGGCATCAAGAGGACCTCTAGCGGGCCAAGTGCCCCCCGAGGAGCTTCGCTTGGGTCCCTTCCGGTCGCTAGCCTCGGGGTACTAGGTGGGGACTTGATGACCGGCGGCTATGGCTGCCCGACCGCCTAGCCCCCTCGCTCGGCCTTCGCTCCCACGGCTACCAATAAGGCCCTTTGTTCCCCCGTTACGATGGTGTCGCCCTTTATTTGGATGGCTCCAACACTACAAGAAAATCGTTGATTAGTGACACAACCACATTTTGGTGTCATGGAGCCGGGGCCTATTCGACGGCGGTGAATCGGTACCAACTACGTCTTCTTGAGCTACTTCGCCTCCGTGCTGAAACTATTGATCTTGCCTTCCCGGTGGCCTCTCACGGGTGCGTTCGGCCATAGTTATGGGAACATTGGGAAAAATCCCTAATTGGTTTCTTGCCGGTCGGCAATGACGACACTATAACACCGCTTTCTTCACGGAGGCTTTGTTGCGGCGTTTCAAATACTCACGGGTTTGTGCTTGTTTCAACTACTATCCGAGGCGAGGCATGGTTGGACTCGAGGTGGAAATCGCCGGTGATGGATGGGCGTGGGAAACCGCCGGTGGAATCTTAAGTTCAACACCGAAGGACCGATTAGGCGACCGGAGAGGAGAGGAGTGAATGGGAGCCGATAAAAATTCTTCTCAAATGGGATGACTTCCCACACAAGATGAACTCGGTCGGACACCCAAAATCACACGCTCCGCACTTAACCTTTCGTTTGCCAAAACCACGTAGCCACCGAAGTGCTACCGGTCCTAGGAACAAACACTACCAGGCGGCCTCGACTCCTACACGCACACGGCGGCGAGAAACGACTCGGAAGCGGTGGCGTTCGTAGGGGGCGGTTAGACCGCCTCCACCGGTAACCAGGAAATCCTCCGAAACACCTCTTCCGAGCACCAAAACGCACCATGGTTTCACCAACGGAATTCTCGGTCGGGCCAAGCATGCTACCGGGGAAATCTTGGTGAAAACCAAAACTTCACCCATGGGCCTAGGGGCGGTTAGACCGGCTACCACGGACGGTCTAACCTCATGTACCTAGCAACAAACACCAAGCAAGAACTCCTAGCAAACGGCGCCGAAACGAACCGAGATTTCACCGAACGCTCCTCGATCAAGGCGAATAAACTCATAGAGGAAAATCCAGCAAAATCAAAACCTCCACCGGATGACCCGGGGCGGTTAGACCGCCCCTTGGCGGTTAGACCGCCCTACCCGAAAAATGCGGCCGCGGGGTCAACCCTCAACTTCCCATCGCCCGATCTCCCCGATTCACCCCACAGATTGTGGCGAAACTTTGGGGATAGCTAGGTTAGCTCTTGGGCAACCTCTCCCTCAAAGGAATCGAACCGAAACGCCCACAATCAAAGGGAATCGTGGATTTAGGCCCTCTAGATCAAGAATTCGAGCAACTCAAAAAACCACCAAATTGAGGTTGATTCAAGGGAGTTCTTGGGGCAAAGTCACTAGCCAAAGGGGCACAAGGTCCTCATACGTGAGACCCAACAAGAATCCCCAAGAAATCTCCCTCAAAACTCCGCCAAGAAAATCACAAGAAAGAGCTCGAGAAAATCACCAAAGGGGAAAACGTGAGAGACAACACAAGACCTTGAGGAACCGCGCCGAATCATCTATACATACCATGAAGGTTCATACAAGAGCTTGCCACCCGATCATCCATCCCTCTCTCTATATCTCACATGAAGCACTCAAGCTAGTCCTAGAAAACTAGAGGAAAATAGAAACACAAAATGGGAAAACAAATGAGCTAGGGTTCCAAGAGTTGGTCGCCATCCATCCCCTCAAGTGTTTATATGGAGGCACCCAAAAGACTAAACTACCCTTACTAAAGAACTAGGGATACATGCCCCTCAAGGACAAATTTGGAAGTCTTCATATTTTCTCCATCGGACGGATGTCTAGCGACAAGCAACCTTGCTTAGCCTCGACGCAAGCCTTGCGATCCCGACGCGTGTCCTTTGCTTCGAAGCTTCTCGACGGCCGCAACCGGGTGGTCGACCGCCCCCCCTAGGCGGTTAGACCGGCCCGGGCGGTCGAGCCGCCCCTCCGGGCGGTTGAACCGGCCCGGGTGGCCGCACCTCCTTGTCGAGTCTCCGGCCTCGGCTTTGTGGCTCAACCGAGTAACCCGGTGGTTTTACGGTGAACCACCGCAAACCCCGCGAACTCGATGTAGCCTCCACCAATCGCCACTCATGACTCGGCTCCCACGTAGTCCCGGCTCGACCTTGGTTTTGAGGCTCAACCAAGAAACCGTCCACGACTTCGTCCCATTGTTCTTGCCACCATGCGGCCCGCACTTGACTCCGTCGACCACCGGTCCCTCGAACCAAGCCTACTTGTCTTCTCCACATTGTTGACGGTGTATATTCGTATCAAACTTCATATGGATTTGCAAGCGGACAAATCCCCCGTCGTAGTCAAGGGACCCTTCTTCCCTTGAGTAGTGAACCCAAGGTATCGAATCCGTGGAACAATGTGCAGCACAAGGATTCAATCTAGTAAAGCAAGGAAAGCTATCTTTTGAAGAACCAAGTTGCATCTAATCTAAGAGATCATCGAGAAAACTCATCTAATCCTCGGCGGCGGATGTCGAATGAATTGATGTGTGGCTCTCGGTCGGGGGGCTATAAATATCATGAGAGGTAGCTAGGTCAAAGGGGGGCGACCGGGCCTCGAAGTGGGCCGGGCTGGTCGGCTCGGGGCCGACCGGCCCGGGCCCACTTCGGCCCGGCCCCGCGGCCGCCTTTTCCGGTGTTGCTTTCCGAGTCTTCTAGAGTCTTCCCCCTTCGCATGTGGGCCCTTGTCGTCGGTTTCACTCCGAATTGGATGAAGCTCCTTGTCCCGCAAGATTCGACACTTTTCCGACCGGGTCCTCGGAGTTTTTCATCTTCTTGGGTTTGGTCCACGGGCTTCTTGGAGTCATGTTCACTTCATTGCTTGACTTGTACCGGGCTTCAAGGTCTTGTCACAAGGTGCTTGATGAACTTATCCCGGAAGTCTTGCTTTCAACGCTAAATTCCTGCATAAACATTAAACTCCAAAACCGACATGCACGAACGAACTTGTTATACCAAGGGGGTTAGTACCAATGGATAAGATATAAAACTTATGCCAACACCGAAGGTAAACTCATGGCTAGGTTGACGAATTTCACCGTCAAACACACCTGGAGGCCTTACCGGCAACAACCTTTCGCGCTTGTTCTTCACCCGCACCAACGCTAGTCAAGCCGCAACCTCGCACCCGCAATAATTAGCCAAGAGTCGGTTCACACAACGTTGTCAATCACTCATCACACCGGAAGCGACCATCCACCGGTCCTCGAACCACACATGGTCCTCAATCTCCCCCTTGATGGGTGCATTGACAAGACACAAGATATGGTAACCAAAGAGAAAAGTAAAAGAAAAAAACTACTAAAAGAAAATCCATCAAGTGATCGAAAGCCAAAAGAGAAGCAAAGAGCAAGATCACTTGAAGAGGAACAAATCTCTAACCCCTTAGGCAAGGGCAATGGCTCGACACATCCGAGACAACCATGCTCAAGAAAAGAGCACAAACCACCAATCCAAAGCTCGAACAACACAAAGAGCTCCCCCTGAACATATGCTAGCTCCCCTTAAGTCAAAGCACACTCCCCCTGAATCAATGCAACGATGCAACATGGGAATGCAACAAAGAGCAAAAACCTACTCACTCTGCCCAGGGCGGTTAGACCGCATGCCCTGGGCGGTTAGACCGCCCCTTTGGGATCTGACCGTCTGGGGGTGGTTAGACCACCCCAAGAAACCGGTCCTGCACCAAACTTTTCAAAAACTGCCCGAACCACTTTGAACACCTTCCAAATGCTCCAGGTGCCCAAATCATGCACAAACTTTCTCCCCTTGTTGACAATGCATGAATCAAGGCAAAATACGAAAAGTTTCCACATAGAGCTTCTCAAATATGCAAAATTCATTACGAGATGCAACACATGTCCAAATGAGCAAGTTAGATACTCTATAGCTTCATAATGACATCAACTACATGATCACCAAGTTTCACAACCATTGGACGAAGCTAAGATGGAATTGAGCAATTTTGCGAAAATTTACCCTCTCATGAGCAAAGTCCTAAACATGGGTAAAACATGTCAAAATGGCAAAGCCACACAAACTTCATGCTAGGACAACCATTCTAATCATAAGACCGTCATAAACACCCACAAGCACCTCATGTCATGTCAAAGCCACCGAGCCATGTGCCTACTTCTATATATGAGACTTCTCATTGGTCGGCATCATGCAACGGTTTAGCACCCAAATCAAATTTAAAATTAGCACGTATGACACGAGAGCACATTTTCTAAGTAATTTACATTTCATTTTCAGATTCATATTTGGTACATGAAATGTCTTTGCGACAAAAAGGAACTCATGCCCCTCCACAAGATAAAGCAAGGGGGCTAAACATTCATTATGGCAAATGAGCCTTTGGCCCCATATGATCAAAATTAGCTATCCAACCACAAATTAAGCATAACCAAGCCACTAAAGCATGTCAAGATCATATAAAGGCATTTACTCACAAGAGAGCATATATGTGACATTTTTCAAAAACATAGCCATTAACCATGGATTATAAATCAAGATCATCAAGAGCTAAGCCAAACTAACCATAACATAACAAACTAGCTCACACGATCATATATAGCACATCATGGTGAACAATGTACGTAGGAGAAGCTTTTCCTAACTAATGCATATGACACAAAATGCATGCAACCTAAGATACAAAGATGCCTATACATCATGTTACATATGCCATGCCAAATGCAAGAAATGCAAATAGGAAAGCTATACATATGCTACAAAGGAGCTCCCACACACCAACTCAAGAAATCAAACAAACACCAAGCTACAAAGGAGAGCAACAACTAGGCCGTGGCAACGTACTATGCCTCAGTAGTGGATTGAGCAACACTCGACTGTTTGCGGGAAGACCAAGACACCAAACAAAAACCCAAAAACTGGCAAGTCCCACAAGTGGACATCCAACTGACACTTGGCAAAATCCGCGTCTGAAAAACCATGAAGCGCCAAACAAGAAGACACGGAGTACCAAAGGCCGAAGTCGTGAGTGTGATACAAGTACCTGAAAATTCGCTTCAGCGCTTGCCGATGCGAAGTCCTCGGAGACGCTTGAAAACGAGCACACAGACATACCAAAAATTGGATGTCCAGCCTCGTCACCGTCAAGTAGAGGAGTGACCCGATCATGCTTCGGTACTCCTTCTGGTCCACGTGCTCACCTTCCTCATCTGCATCAAGAGCTGTAGTCGTACTCATCGGCGTCACCATAGCCTTGGAGTCCTCCATCTTGAACTTCCTCACAATGTCCTTGGTGTACTTAGCTTGGTGCACAAATGTTTTTTCCTTCGATTGCTTGATTTGTAGCCCGAGGAAGAACCGCAACTCGCCCATCATGCTAATCTCAAATTCCCTCGCTCATATCCCTCGCAAAGCATGCAATAAGAGAGTTAGACGAGCCACCAAAGACAATATCATCCACGTACACCCGCACAATAAGGATATTTCCGCCCGCCCTAAGTAAAAACAAGGTCCGATCAACCTTTCCGATCTCAAACCCTTGCTCAAACAGAACCCCCTCAACCTACCATACCAAGCTCTAGGCGCCTACTTCAACCCATACGCCGCCTTCCTCAACTTCTACACTTGGTGGGGGTACTTCTCACTCTCAAACCCCGGTGGTCGCCTCACATACACTTCTTCCTCCAACACACCGTTCAAGAAGGCACTCTTCACATCCATTTGGTGCAACTTGAACCCTTCGGCCACGAAAAGGCTAGAAGGATCCTAATCGCCTCCAAACGAGCTACGAGAGCAAAGGTCTCCTCGTAGTCGATCCCCTCCTTATGATCGAACCCCCGAGCAACAAGCCTTGACTTGTTCCTCACCACTTCACCTTGCTCTCCCTCTTTGTTCTTCCACACCCATTTGGTCCCAATCGGCTTACACCCCGGTGGAGGGTCAACCAATTCCCAAACCTGATTTCTTTCAAAGTTCTCCAACTCTCCATGCATCGAATTTACCCAATTATGATCGAAAGTGCGTGTCCAATGTCTTTGGGCTCAAAGGTAGCAACAAATGCAGCATGAGCGAAATGAGAATTGTTTTAAACCCTCGATCGTGTAGTGTGTTCATTCATGTCGCCGATGATCCTCGAAGCCGGGTGATCCACTTGTACTCGTCGGGGAGGTTCTCGCCTTGATGCTACCTCCCCCCTCAACCGTAGCTTCTCCTCGATCTTGATTTGTCATCGTAGGTGTGGGAGAGGGGCCGTCCATCACCGTAGTCGAAGTAGTAGGTACATGCTCGGCCGCGGGCACCACCCCGCCATCTTCATCGTCTCCATGTTCATGCTTCTCCTCCCGAAAGACCTCCTCGCCAAGTTCATCATCACCCGCACACTCAAAGATAAGCCGACTACGTGGCCGTGTCTCGTCGAAGGTTACCTCGCAAGTCTCCACGATTTGGTTAGTTTCAAGATTGAGCACACGATATGCTCTAGAGTGAGATGCATAACCAAAGAAAATAGCATCAACCGACCTAGCCTCAAACTTGTCCAACTTCTTCCCTTTCTTTAGAATAAAGCACTTGCAACCAAAAACATGGAAGTGACTCACCTTGGGTGTGCGACCGTGCATCAACTCATAGTAGGTTTTCTTCTTATGCACTGCGAGGTAGATCCTATTCGACACATAGTACGCGGTATTCACCGCCTCGGCCCCGAACCTTCTCGAGTCCTATGCTCATCGAGCATCGTCCGAGCCATCTCACACAAGGTCCTCGTTTTTCCGTTCCACCACACCATTCCGGGGAGGCGTATACGGACTCGAAAACCGGTGTTCAAGACCCAAGTCATGGCAAAAGGTTTCAAAACGAGAGTTTCGAATTCCCCGAGCCATTGTCACCGGCGGATTGCTCGTATGGCATCTCCGTGCCTCTCACTCCTCAACCTCAACACAAGATCTCGAACGAACCAAACGTCTCCCCTTTCTCCTCAAGAAAGAACACCCACGCATACCGAGAGTCGTCGTCCGCCACAACAAGGACGTACCACTTCCCACCCGCGGATCGCACAGAGCCGGGCCAACAAGGTCCATATAGAGTAGCTCGCATGGACGCTCGGTCATCACATCGGTGAGAGGCGGGTGAGAAGAGGCTACCATCTTGGCATGCCTACACGACGCACAAACCAACTCTTTCTCAAACCTCAACCGTGGCAATCCTCGGACCAAATTGATTTTACTCAAGCAAGACAAAAGGTTAAAGCTCAAGTGACCCAACTTCCTATGCCATTTCCACACCTCACTCCAAGAACCGCCCAAGAAACAACGCTCAACACCGAGAAGACTAAGAAAAATCAGCTCGAAACACCTGACCCTCGGGAACGACCATACGGACAAGGTCCCCTCGAGAGTCCAAAATCCGAGAACCACCGAGGCCAAAACAACACCTCAAAACCCTCATCCAGCGGTACCGGGACACGTAAAAGCAAATTGTATCCAAGCGATTGAACAAGAGCAACACGCCTGAGAGTGATCTTGTCACTCACCTTAATCTCACCTTCTGAAAGCACACGCCCACGCCCATTGTACCCAAAAGTGATGTACCAAATTGTCACCACGGGACGAGACTTGAGAACCACTCCTTGTTCCGGTCATATGCCTCGAGCAACCGGAGTCGGTCGCGTTCTTCAAGTCTCCCACCTAAAATTCAAAAACGAGCACGTGAGCGAACAAACGACTCAAAGATCGGGGTTAATACCAAAAGAGTAAAATCGGCGCCGAGCCATTTGCTCGAAAGTGGGGTTAGCACCAACCAAACCATCTTTCCTACCAAAGCTACCTCCACGAACACCACCACGGTAACCACTATGAGGGAACCATCCCTCTCTAACTGGAGGAGGACCAAAACCATGAAAGAAAGCCCGTGGAACATCCCTCCTCTCCAACTCAAAGCTACGACCCCTCCCATCCCCGTATTGAGCACGAGGAGGAGAACGCCTAGCAAACTGACCTCCTGCAAACTCTCCAGCCCAACCACCAGAACCCCGACCTCCAGAAACAAACCTCGCACCTGTACGAGCACGAAACCCAAACGTCGCTCGTCTAGGCTCGCACCCGTCCGACCGGTGCCCCTCACCGGTCCGACCGGTGTTGTTGACGCAAAAAGTGCACCTAGCGCCAAACACACGACAAGCCGAAAAGGCGGCTTCGCACGCGCAAAGAGTAGAGATGACGTGCCGGTCAATTTTTTCCCGAAAATTAACAAAAGATAAAGAAGTTAAATACCAAAGCTTGGAACTTGCCGGTGGTACCGACAGTTCCATATTTACGGCTAAGAAGCCACACGAGATGACACATAGCTATATGAAAGCTATTTGCCAAAGAATTGAAACCACTCGGGAACTTATGAGAGGAAAAATGATACCGCCGAATGGATGACGTAAGCGTGATGGCAATCGGTCTTTGTTTGGTCAACAATGCATAAACACGGTATATGACCGATCCCATAACAACAATGTTAAATAAATGAATGAAGTAAAGCACGAACGTAAGCATGTAATAAACAAGCATGCATAGATCCAAAGCACTAGTCTACCGCATGTCTAGGTACTTAGAGATCCGTCAGGTACGATGCCAAAACAAATCTATCCACCGCATGATACGACTTGCATGAAATCGTACCACTTTCCACAAATAGATCTATCCACCGCATGATACAATCTAAACATGGAAAGCTAAAAGCACGCATTGTTTAAAGCATGAATTGCGCACGTGTTCTACTTGTGGAGAAACATAACCGAATACGGCCGGGACGTACCGATTCGGGGTCCATGAAGAAGGAACGAACATTACCACGCGGATAAATCTATCAAAGTTGATTCGAAATCTAATCCACCGGATGACTAGCTCTAAAGCAACCCAAAAACCTCGCATCTACCGCATGATACCCGGTTCTTTCAAGATTTATACCGACAATGGCAAGCTTGAACCCACAACACGTAACAACCTAGATCGACTCGGTTTCGGCTATCGGAAGGCACAAGATCCACGTGCTAAAACGCGAGATCTACCCATACAGGGATCACAAAGGGAACGAGCCGATCCAAACCCATCTAGATTGGGCAAAAGTGTTACATGAATCTAAACATAAAGTAAAAACTCGAAGTAACACTGGGTAACTTAATGAATCTATTGGATCTTGCCAGAATCCAATAGAGCCGATAACTAGCTTCAAGCTAGATCTTAGCCTACCGCATGGCTCATGACCTAACAAGAAACCCTCTTGAACCAAGCTTGAATCTACCGCATGACACGAAGCATGGTAACAAGACTACTTGCATCGATCTAAATCCACCGCATGATACTAGACATGATACAATGTTGCCGGTACTCACGGAGGTCGACGGATCGATTGGCCCTCTCGAAGAACTCGACGACACGACAAAAGGACTCTAGGGTTTGGCGTAAGGCCGGTGTGTATTAAAGAATGATTGTTTTTACATACATTCGGGGGTCATATTTATACCCCGTCAAGTACAACTTCGAATGGATTCGTTGCCTAACTTATCTCTAAGCTTGATCACCTATCCATCCATTCGTCCTCCCCGAATGAGCCACGTCACCATCCAATCCCGCAAAATCAGCTCTCTTGTTCCTTTGCCGAACCGGAGCGGTATAGCCGACCGCGAGATCTCTTTGCCGAATATCTCTAAAAATATCCTTCCTCCCACCAAACGGACTCTTTATCGAATCGGACCCACAAGTCGACTCCTTACCAAATTTTGGTGTTAACACATGCCCCTTCAATTGTGGGATAAAAGTAATTTTGTTCCACAATTGACTCCGGCCCACGAATACTTCAAATCAAATCGTCAACACCGTTCTTTGCAATCCGCCGGAATCTTCATCCGCATCCAAACCCTAGATCCCCTCGTTCCGAGCTCAAATCTCCAATGGCACTCGAACCAAGATGCTCGGGTAAATTCATCCCCCGCAAGCCTCGTTCGGCATTTAGATTTTCAATTTTACCCGAGATTTCCTTTTCCGCTCTTCCTCCGGGAGCCTTCTACCGAGCTTTTGATTCGCACCGAGGCCAATTTGAGATCCTATTATCTTGGTCCTGTGGGGAACTCTGACCCTCGAGATTTCATCGCAGCTGAATCTCAGAGAATCCCCTTTAAAGCAGCTCTGTCTCCACCGCCTCGGTGGCCGGACGCTTTCAAGAACTGGCCTTTACCTCCAATTGCAGGCTGGAAAACTTGGTACCGGAGGATTCTCGCAGACAAGAGCGGATTGACCAACCTGGATACCCTCCGTATCGCCCAGTGCTTGGAGTTATCCGTGGCTGAGACCCCCAAGAACGAAGACCTCCTGATAGCAGCCTGCCACTTCTGGTCAAACGGCGTCAACGCCTTCCTTTTTGGCCATGGCCCAATGTCTCCAACCTTGGCCGATGTATATATGATCACCGGCCTTGACATCACAGGATCTGTCCAGCCCTGGAACTTCAAAGGTTCTTCACGCCAGACAGGGGTAAAGCCAGGGAACGGATATAAGAATTACATCTTGAAGCACATGAAAGACAATCCCCTTGGCGATGTTGAATACAGAGCATTCCTGAATATGTGGCTGTGCAGATTTGTCTTCTGTGGCAAAGCCAACGAGCCTACCTTGAACCATATTGCAATGGCGTCTCATTTGGCCAGTGGCAACCGCCTTCCCCTTGGGAAATTCTTCCTCGGCAGTGTATACCATATGCTTCACCAAACTGTTACTCAGATGTACACTAGACAAAGGATAGCATGTGTCAACGGCCCTTGGTGGTTCGTTCAGATATGGCTGCAGCTCCACCTGCATCAAATCGTTGGTGTTGATCTGAACACCAGGCTTATCCCCTCATCCAATCACCCTGAAGGAGAAAACAATGCTACCAGGGGATGCCAGAATTACGGAGAAGCGGCTTCAACTGTTCTTATTCAGCAAGACATCAGCCAGCTTTTTGAATTATTCTTCAAAGGTTTCCAGAACCCTCTCTGGCTCCCCTATCTCGATAATGATACATTGATTTTTCCTGTTGAATTCTCCTTTGAGCCTGGTCGTCAAGATGGGAGATTCTTGGAAATTTTCAACATCATAATCCGCCCATGTATACTGTCGGCCGAATTCAATGGAGGAAGGCTGAATTCTAGCACCTATGAATATTATCAGCCCAATGTAATGGCCAGGCAGATTGGGTGTGGTCAGATGCCCCCAAGATTGTTCCTGCATGAATTCCTCAAACCCGGGAGAGGAAATCAAAGAGAGTATGCGGTGAAAGCAGATCTTCTATTATGTGTGCGGTCCCACTACCTACACATGTCCTTTTGTGCCCACAATCATAGCTCATCCCTCCTTCAATTCCTGGTGGCAAGAATTCCACGATCACATCTTCGGTGAGCCCGTACACGTGTTCGTGCGAGTTGATGCCCGACTTCCCGCCAACTTCAGAGGTAACATAATGAACCTTTGGATCAGACATTTCTCCTCTCAATCACGATTCTGATCTCATTCTTTTGATTCCACAGAACACAGTGCCTGCCCCTCAAGCTAGGAATATCACCTACAATCCTGTAGGCCCAATCTCAGCATTGGGATTCAAGTCAACAACTCTGGCTCAGTTAATGGCCGGGTTTGCTACAACGGATCCCGACCTCTCTAGCCTTGCTGCCGACGAGAGGCAAGGTTTATCTCTCGGTTGCTCCTCCAAATGCCAAGAGGAGGAGAACTATCAAGAAAATCCTCGTTAAGGTAAAATCCTTTACCTTCTTGACCCCAAGATTACTTCGTTCCCGATAAATTATCTCTTTGTGCATTCTCGGACCGAGCTCAAAGCAACCTTCGGCATCGAACCTGCCAATGCCCCATCCACAGGTATGACCTTTATTGTCCTCTTTTAAGGATGAACACTGGCATTTACCCTTGTGACTTGACATTTGCAGAAGAAACAGTGGAAGAACAACTGGTTGATGTCCCAGTGGCTCAACAAGCAAGTCCATCCAGGGTTGAATTACCTATCCCAGTGGAGATCTCATCTTCATCACCCTCTGCAGAAGCAATGAATTCTCCAGAGATGAGTCTCCCAATCCAGCCGGAGCCATCAAGTCCTCCAAGGGCACAATCACCTGTTGGTCACGCAGCAACTCCAATCCCAACAGAGGTGGATCCGACTTCTCATCAGCCAGAAGCCCACGAGCTACCAAAGAATCGCATCAACACCTTCTAGCTTGGAAGCTTCGGCTCTACCTGGAGCACCTCCTTCACCTGTGATTACCCCTACTCAAGAAATCGACCACGAGGTAATCATTTGCACTCAACTCGCTATTTTTACTTTTAGCACCTCTAACTCGGCAATACGGCTTCTTAGGATCAGGCTCCATCATCATCAAGCCTGCCGTCGGGGACCAATCCAGTTGCCGAGGCGAGGAAGGGATGCACCAGCCTCTGTCAGATGAGGTGCTAGCAAAGCTTCGAGAAATTGTTGCCTGGCTGGAAAGAGATGCACAAGATCAGTTCAAGGATCTTGATCACTTCGAGGAGATGCTTGAATCCATCAGCCAAGAACTTCCCGAGGATATCAGCGCTCCTCTGGTATCCATCTGTGGCCTGGACGTCCTTTACGCGCCCATAAGACATGCTTTGAGGAAACTGCGCTCCCGTCCGGCCATCGAAAAGAAGAGATCCGATGCCGAACAAGCCATGAACGGGGCGCAATCCCGGACAGAGAGCCACGGAGACACATTGTCTAATCTGCGTGTGCTTCTTGTGATCTGAAAATCGCCAGGAAAGCCGCTCTAGAAGCGGAGCTGAGAAGCCTGTCAGCTGAGATAGAGGCTGATAAAAAGAAAATAGCCGAGCTTCCTGGATTGATAGAAAAGACCCAAGAGGAAGCAAGATCGGCTATAGCCAGGATGGAACAATGTGATGCAGAACTCACCACCTTGTCCAGCGCCCAAAAAGATTGCCAAGAATTGTTGGACAATTTCCG
Organism: Cenchrus americanus; assembly: GCA_947561735.1. NCBI lineage: Eukaryota > Viridiplantae > Streptophyta > Magnoliopsida > Poales > Poaceae > Cenchrus > Cenchrus americanus. The sequence continues at coordinate 77,837,845 of OX387240.1, read as the reverse complement.
TCAGGCAACATCCAATGCTCGTGGTGTGATTGCGAAACATCTGAACATTTGAATGCCCCCATTGCTGTATAACCGAATTGGCCGTTCTTGTGATATTTTCTTGTAATTTGTTTCTTTTCCTCTGCGTACCTTCAAATATAAATGCTGAACGACCCATTCGGCAAAGAAACGCCAACTCCCGAATGGCACTTTGATTCTCCTTAGCCGAACCAATCAACTGAATGCGGCTCAGCCTAGAACTCCAAGCGACCCGTCGGCGGGCTGGCCAAGGAAACCTTTCCACCTTCTCGATTTTCTTGGGATATGCGCCACGATCCGCAGCCATGACTCGAAGCCACGATTCATCCCCGCCGGGCCTATAAATGCAACCATAGGTGCCCCTCGCTCTCCACCGGCCTTCTAGCTCTCGAATCTTTGCCAATCTCGGCCCTTTCTCTTTTCCAAACAAAGGCACATCCCAAAACCACCATGGTGCGCCGCCTCAACCGCCGCCGTGCTTCCGATGAAGCGGAGGGGAGCAGCGCCAACGCGCGCGGGAGGCAATGATCGTCGATTTCCTCTTCTTTGATTCGACTTTTGATCTTCTTCTTGTTTTTGACGATCATCCCTCTTTTCGCATTGATTCGGTGGAATCCGTCTCCTCGCGCCGGCCAATCAACCCCTTCCGGATGACTCCTCGGAGTCCGACGGCCACCCCCCCGTGCCGTACGGGGAGGTCGATGCCCTCCGCTTGAAGGAGGAGCCGGAGGCGTCCCGACGTGAGCTAGAGGACGTCTCCAAGAAGGCGGGCATAGCCGAGCCGGAATGGGAGGACCGGCGTAAACGGCCACCGGAAGCCATCGATGGTACGGCTCTAAGAGTAGTTCTTGATCCGGCCCGGCTTTTGATGCTAATCTTCTTCTTCTTGCTCTTTGCGGCCCGCGGCGCCGAGCTCAACCGCCCAAAGGCGCCGGTAGAGCAAACTGGCCGAGAAGGTGAACGCCCGCGGTGACACGCCGGCGGAGCGCCTTGCCGCGGTGGAGCACCGCGTCGACGAGGTGGCCACCCATGGTGTTCGTCTGGGCACCACCTTGGGCCTGGCTGCCATGGCGACGCATACGGACGTCGACTACTCCACCAGGCCGCGCGGCTTCCGGGGCGGCGCGCCGGAGGACATCGACGAGATCGAGCTCATCCTGGAGCGCCTCGATGGCCACGGCGACGCCATTGCCGAAATCACGCATCCCCAATCTGTACTGAACAGGCTTTTCGACTAGATTGTATTAGGGATGTTTGATAATCGGCAATAAATAAGAACCCTTGAATTTCGTGTTTGTGCCGTTATGAATTCGTCTCGCACTTGCATCCATGATTCTTATTTTTCCTTGAATGCATCCGGGAACTATCTTGAGCCGAACGCGCGAGAACAACTGCCCCTTGGCGCAAAATACACAGAAGATCCCGATTCGGCAATTCATTAACACTGTTCAAGCAAAACCCTTCGCACCTGGGAGAAAACCCTGCCGTTTGATGTTCCAACAGTGCGTACTGGCCGGTCATCACTCCCAATGCACCCCTTCGGTCAATAAAATAGCCTGCCGGGATGCCCTGCAAATCCACTCGCGCACTCATCCATCATTTCTCATCTCTCCCCCCGTCCTTAGAGGAGAAAACCCCAAAGCCATGGATAAGGGCAAGCAACCCCAGGAGAGTAGCTCATCAAAGAAGCGCACGATTCGAAGGTGAGTTTTTCCTTGATCTAATCCTCGTTCTCCACATGATCTCGCGCTTCATGTTCTCCTCTTTTCCTCTTCCAGTCTTGATTTGCTCCCTGAAGAAATCATCGGGACCGAAGATGTGCCGGAGTACATCTCCTCCGATTCCTCCCTCGAGGCAGAGGAGGCCACGCCTGAACAGAGGGCCAACCATCAACTGCGCCGCCGCGTTCGGCATTTGGAGCACGGCCTCAGGGACATCACCGCCCGTTGCCAAGCCGAGCGCGAACGTCGCATGGCATTGGAAGCACTAGTAGGGGGTAAATGTTTCTGACTTCTTCTTGACCTTATGCTCGCATTTGGATTTCTTGCCCCTAACATCGATTCCTCCGCTTCAGATGTCTCTGACAGGTACAACAACCTGAAGACGGCCTGGGAGAGCTTGGTGGAGGCCGCCAACCATGGTCACCCCCACGCGTTCCAAGTTGCCGTCACGGTGGTCCTGGAACAACTGAAGAGGGAGCAGCAGAAGAAGCAAAGAAAAGATTGAACCATACTTTCGCTTCTTCCTCCACGCCTTCTGCTTCCCACCCCCTTGAAGATCTGACCATCAGGGTTGTTAGATGTAAACCTGCAAGAAGCAGTTGTAATATGATTTTTGTGCTAAGGGCAATGCATCTAGGCACTGGCCATGTCTTTTGCTTATGGATTTTTTGTTCTGAAGGCGGCCTCGTTCTTGAGCGCCGGCTACTCTCGTGTCGATGTGTGTAATCATCGATCGATCTCAATGCTAGGATAATATTTCTTCGGATATCTCCCATTTATTGCAGCGGAAAATTTTTCTCCTAGCAAAGTTTTCAATATATATGCATTACCAGGGACGCATCTGACCACGCGAAAAGGTCCTTCCCAGTTAGGGGACCATTTGCCGAATTCACTGTATTTAGTTCCAATCGGCAATAGCGCTTTCCAGACCAAATCGCCTTCTGCAAACTGCCTTACTTTTACTTTCTTGTTATAGTACTTGGCAACCCGCAGCTTGTTTTTTTCGATGTTTTCCAGGGCTCTAAGACGGATCATATGTAAATCCTCCAGCTCGTCCATCATTAGGCCACTGTAATCTTTGGAGCTCAAGTCCTTTTGCAGCACTACTCTCCTTGAATCTGATTGCATCTCCCAAGGAAGAATTGCGTGATGCCCGTAAACCAACTCGTAAGGAGAAGTCTTTGTAGCTCCATGGGGGGCCATTCGGTAAGCCCACAGTGCTTCACTGAGAACCGAATGCCACCTTCTTGGCTTCGATCGATCTTCTTTTGTATTAGCTAGATCATGATCTTGTTAGAAGCCTCTTCCCGACCATTAGCCCGGGCATAATAAGGAGAAGAGTTAAACAATTTGACCCCCATGCTTTCGGCAAACTCTCTCGAACTCCAAAGTGACACGAATTGTGCCCCTTGATCGGTGGTAATTGTCCGAGGGATTCCAAATCGGTAGATGATGTGCTCCCCGACAAATTCAATCATGTTTTCCGACGTCACCTTCTTCGATGGGATCGCCTCGACCCATTTAGTGAAATAATCAGTAGCCAAAAGCACGAACTTATGCCCCTTGCTAGATGGTGGATTAATTTGGCCAATCAAGTCGATACCCCAACCCCCGAATGGCCATGGCTTGATGATGGGATTCAATGCCGATGCGGGGACCCTTTGAATATTCCCAAACCTTTGGCAATCCCGACATCCCTTGTAATACTCAAAGCAGTCCTCTAATATCATCGGCCAAAAGCATCCACTTTGTCTAATAACCCACTTCATACGGTAGGCCGATTGGTGTGCTCCGCATATCCCATCGTGCACTTCGCTCATCATGTTCTTGGCTTCTTCTCGGGACCCGTGCATCGTAGTAATACCCCATCCAATGATTTATAGAATAAATTATCATCCGGAAGAACGAACTTTATGGCTTTGTACCGAGCTTCCTAGAGACTTTACGGGATGGATCCTTCAAGTAATCAACGATCTCTTTCCTCCAATCATCTTCTCGCAAGATCCGCCCCTAGTGCACACACCTCTCGCAAAGAAACACTTCTTGACTCTCTCTCGTAACCGAGGCGCTCCGAGCCACCCTATTTGCTTCTTCGTTATGTTCTCTAGAAATGTGTCAGAGAGTCACCAATGGGAAGCTCTTCAAGATTTCCCCGCATTCTTCGTAGTAACTCCTCGCCGCTTCACTTTTGCATTCATATTGGCCGTTCAATTTCTTGATTACCAGCTCGAATCTCCATAAACTTCAACCGAAACGGCCCCCGCTTCTCTCAAGTACCGAAGCCCTCGAAGTAATGCCTCGTATTCAAATCTCGATTATTTGTGACAGGTGGGCCGAATAGGGATGGCAAATTCAAACATCTCACCTCTAGGAGAAATCAAGTAGGATCCCTACTCCCCCACCTTTGCCACATGATGACCCATCAAAAAATAAAGCCCAAGGGGTAATCTCAGCGTATCAATTGATGGATCACGATGTTCGGTTATAAAATCGGCAATGATCCGACCTTTGATGGCCTTTGCCGATTCAAACTTCGGCTCGAATTCGATAAAGCTAAATCCACTTGCCAATCCCGCCGTTCAAAATTGGCATAGATAACATATGTTTTATCACATCGAACCCGGAATACACAAGGCATTCGGCATTCAAAAGTAGTGCCGAAACTTTGTACACGAGTAGTACACGCAAAGACACAGCTTTCTCTACGGTACCGAATACTCGGTTTCAGGATCAAGTAATTTTCGGCTAAGATATGCTACTACCCGCTCCTTCCCTTCGAATTCTTGAATAAGGGCCGATCCAATGGTTTGGGTATCGGCCGCCACGTACAACTTGAAAGGCTTGTCTAGCTGAGGAGGAACCAACACCGGTGGCTCCTTCATGTACTGCTTGATCTCATCAAAAGCCTTTTGTTGTTCGTCGCCCCACGTGAACTTCTGATCTTTCTTCAGCTTCAGCAATGGAGAGAATGGCAACACCTTCTGTGATAAATTTGAAATGAATCTTCTCACGAAGTTGATTTTGCCGAGCAGTGATTGCAACTCCTTGAGGTTAGTTGGAGGAACAACTTCATCAATGGCCTTCATGCTCTTCTTGCCAACTTCAATTCCTCCTTCGTGGACCAAAAACCCCAAGAATTCTCCAGCTGATACCCCAAAAGCGCACTTGTTTGGATTCATCTTCAAACCGTGTTTCCGGGTGCACTCCAAGGTCTTCTTCACATCTTCCAAATGGGTGTCATGACTTAGGGACTTGATTACCACATCATCAATGTAGATCTCCACAATCTTGCCGATCAACTCATGAAAAATGTAATTCATGGCTCGTTGATAGGTTGCACCGCATTTTTCAATCCAAACGTCATGACGATCCACTCGAATAGGCCTATATGACCGGGACATCTAAAGGCCGTCTTTGAAATGTCTTCTATTGCCATGAAGATCCGATTGTATCCCGCATTGCCATCCATGAAACCGATCACCTTGTGTCCGGCGGCGGCGTCAATCAACAAATCGGCAATAGGCATCGGGTATCCATCCATCGGAGTAGCTCCGTTTAGGTCCCCGAAATCTATGCAAACCCTCATTTTTCCATTCTTCTTGTATACGGGGACAATGTTAGAAATCCACTCCGCATATCCGCATGGCCGAACGAAGTTTGCATCAAGCAATGTTTCAATTTCTTTCTTCACATCGGCCAATACTTCATCCTTGTAGATCTTCCGGGCGGTTGCTTGTATGGTTTGAAACCGGATTTGATTGGCAACCGATGCTCGATGATAGAACGATCCAATCCGGGCATCTCCGAATAATCCCGGGAGAAGCAATCTTTGTACTCCTTGAGAAGCTTAATTAATTCTCCCCTGAAGTCCGGCTGCAAGCCTGCGCTGATGAATGTCGGCCTTGGCTTATCACCATTTCCAATGTCAACCTCTTCCAGTTTATCAGCCGACATGAATCCCCGCCCTAGCTTGCCATCAGTGCCGTCTACGGGGTTCTCCATTAAAAATTGCTATAAGAGCCGACTGCTTGAATCGGCTGTTGATCACTGCTGACAGGTTCAACAGGACCTTCCCCCCGTCTTTGCTCGAGAAGCAATCAATTCCCCGGTACTCCCGAAAGCCGGTTCCATGTTCGCCACGCTCACGGAGTCATCCGCTCGGACGACCTCAATCTCATCGTCCACCCACCGGATAAGCCGTTGATGCATGGTGGACGGGACGCAACAGCTTGGCATGGATCCGGCCCCGCCAAGCGAGGCAGTCGTAGGCCCCCTTGCCTTCGATGACAAAGAAGGTAGTGAGCGAGCGTCTTGGACCCGATCATCAAATCCACGTGAGCACACCCCTTGGTATCCGAAGGGTTCCCGGCCGAAGTCGTTGAGGATTATACTCGTGGGCGTCAAATCGCTCGGGCCCATGCCAAGCTTCCTGAAGGTGGTGTACGGCATTACGTTGACTGCCGCTCCACCATCGACGAACATCTTTGTCAATGGCTTGCCATTGACGTATCCTCTTAAGTACAGCGGCCTCATATGTCGATTCTTGGCCGGCTTGTCGAAGATTGCCTGCTTGGCCAGCACCAATTGTGCCAGCATCCCCTCGGCCTGCTCATCATCTATGGCCGCTTCCTCCTGCACAACCTGGTTAGCAGGAGCCATGAATTCGTTCGGCAGAAAGTATACCATGCATGTTGGAGCCGAACGCTTCGATCCTTCAGGTTGATCTTTGGGGCGCCACACTTGACGCGTCTGGATTCCGGCCGCCTCAACTTGCGGTTTCTCAAGCGCCGGACCCGTCTCTTCGGCTTCTCCTCAGGCCGGGCGGGCACCATTGCCCCTTCCGCCGGACGTAGTCATCTTCATCCTCCTCTTGATCAGCCCACCTGAGATCAGCACGCCGCTTCCTAGGATGATCAATGACTTCAATTTTTTGGCGCCGATCCCCATTAGGTTGGATCCTTCCAATTCTCTCGTGGACGGATCGGCGATTGACAGTCTCCTGCCTGTACTCAAAATACCTGTCACTGCATTTAGGACAATTCTTCAACGTGGGTAGCTTCAAGCCCTCATTCCAGCAATACCTGAAGAAGGCACATCCCCAGTGTGCGCGCTCCTGCTCGCGCGTGTACTGCTCTTGGTCCCTACTGTGTGCTTCCTCTTCGGCTCTGCGCCTCTCCTCCTCGTAGCGCCGCTCCTGGTAGCGCTCTTTCTCTATCTGGCGCTGCCATTTGTTGAGGATGCGCGATGTCACCCTGGGCTTGGCTTTGGATGACTCCCCAATTTCGATGTGACTCCTAAGAATGCGGGGGGCCTCACCTTGCACCTGTTCCAGAGTCACTTGGCGCTGCGGGTCCCTTCGCTCCACCTTGTCTAGACCCGGCCGAGGTCAAGACCTTGACTTTTCCCTTCTCCTCGGCAGCTATCACGTTAACGAGAAAAGCCCACCATGTTCGAGGGAAGGGGTGGCCATCCGGCTTCATTTTGTTGTCGAACTTAAGGTGACCCTCCTGGATGGCCTTCTGGATCCTCATCCTGAAGACCCCGCAATCATTGATGGAGTGTGAATCCCCGTCGTGGAAGCCACAAGTAACGTTTTGCTTTAACTCCATCGGGCCGAAGCATGGAATGCCCCTCGGGCGCCTTGATTCGGCCTTCCTTCACTAAGAGCTCGAACAATTTATCGGCCTTTGTGATATCAAAATCATAAGTGCCCTTGGTCTCGCTTGACCCGGCCGATTCATTGTCAAAGGCTCCTTACCCCACATGATCTCTGCCGCGGGTACATCCGGCTCATCATCGAGTCTTCGATCGGAGTCGGCCTTGTCTAGAACCGGTTGTAGATGTCGGCAACATCATGCCGCTTGCCGAACTTGGCGTCCTTCTTGAAGCCGTACGCCCGGTTGCTTATCGGTGATAGCTTCGTGATAGCCGGCCCGGGTTCTCGAACTCCATCCCGAACAACTTTTCGCGTACGGCGGCGGCATCCCGACGACGGCCATGTCGCCCAACCGGTCATCCGGCAAGTTAAGCGAGAAGCACATGCCTTTGACCTCCCTGAACCTCCTGAGAAACTCCAGCGGCGTCTCGCTATGCCTCTGCTTCATGGTAGCTAGGTCAATCAGCTTCTTCTCCGAGCTGCCACTGAAATAGTGAGCGTGAAATTTCCGCTCCGGGTCCTTCCATCCGCTAACCGATTCAGGGGGTAAGGACGAGAACCACTGGAACGCTGGACCTGTCAGTGACGCGGGGAAGTAACGGACCCTGAATGCCTCCTCAGCTGAGCATTCCCCGAGCTGCATGAGGTAACGAGCGATGTGCTCAACCGTGCTTGTGTCGTCTTGTCCTGAAAACTTGGTGAACTCCGTTGGCGGCTTCACCCTTGGCGGCAAGAGCACATTGTAGTACCATTCTGGGAACGGCGGCTTATAGGCGGGTCCTTGCATTTTTGGCTTGAGGCCGAACTGATTTTGCATCAATTCGGCCATCTTCCACGCCAGGGCATCGTCCTCCCCGCGCGCCCGCAACCGGCGCGTATCCCGGATGTGGGAAAGCATCAAATGCCCCGTAGTTTCCCACCTCATGATAGCCTCCGCCGTACAAGTTTCTCTCGCGCGGCCCGTTGGTCGCCGGAGCAATCCTCTGACCGGAAGTGAGCGGGGCGCCGGGCGAGCCGAATGCTAAGTCTCCGTACGTGGGCTAGTACGGATTCGGGCCGTTGCACGGTTGACCCGTGCCGCCCGCGGTGGTGGCCGGATTGGCCGTCCCGAGGCCTCGCAAAGGGAGGCCGAACCGCCGTTTCCCGGCGGCTTCGTGGCGGAGGCCGGAAAGCTTGACTTCCGGCCGCTTTGGGGAGGAGGCCGCACCGGCGGGCTCCGAAGTGGCGGCCGAGAGCTTGATTCGCCCGGTTCCACGGTGCCCCCCCGGACGGGCGCTTTCTTCGAACGCTTGTTCCATGCCGGGGCCGAAGACGGCCACCATCATCCGCTGGAGCGCGCCGAGGAAAGCCTTGTTGTGCTTGCTCAACATGTAACCGCGGATTCCCGGAACACCCGCATGCACTCCTCTTTCTCCGTTGGACCGTAGTATCGCTCTCCCCCGGTAGCAACACCCCGGGCATCTCGTTCTTCAAGTATGGGACGCCACTCCTATTTTTCTTAAAAGACAAGCAGAATTCTCGCCGAAATCGGTCCATGGCGTCCTAGCGCCAAACACACAAAGCAAGCCGAAAAGTCGGCTTCGCACGCGCAAAGAGTAGAGATGGCGTGCCGATCAATTTTTCCCGAAAATTAACAAAAGATAAAGAAGTTAAATATCAAAGCTTGGAACTTGCCGGTGGTACCGATACGGTTCCATATTTACGGCTAAGAAGCCACACGAGATGACACATAGCTATATGAAAGCTATTTGCCAAAGAATTGAAACCACTCGGGAACTTATGAGAGGAAAAACGATACCGCTCGAATGGATGACGTAAGCGTGATGGAAATCGGTCTTTGTTTGGTCAACAATGCATAAACACGGTATATGACCGATCCCATAATAACAATGTTAAATAAATGAATGAAGTAAAGCACGAACATAAGCATGTAATAAACAAGCATGCATAGATCCAAAGCACTAGTCTACCGCATGTCTAGGTACTTAGAGATCCGTCAGATACGATGCCAAAACAAATCTATCCACCGCATGATACAACTTGCATGAAATCGTACCACTTTCCACAAATAGATCTATCCACCGCATGATACAATCTAAACATGGAAAGCTAAAAGCACGCATTATTTAAAGCATGAATTGCGCACGTGTTTTACTCGTGGAGAAATATAACCGAATACGGCCGGGACGACCGATTCGGGGTCCATGAAGAAGGAACGAACATTACCACGCGGATAAATCTATCGGGTTGATTCGAAATCTAATCCACCGGATGACTAGCTCTAAAGCAACCCAAAAACTCGCATCTACCGCATGATACCCGGTTCTTTCAAGATTTATACCGACAATGGCAAGCTTGAACCCACAACACGTAACAACCTAGATCGACTCGGTTTCGGCTATCGGAAGGCACAAGATCCACGTGCTAAAACGCGAGATCTACCCATACAGGGATCACAAAGGGAACGAGTCGATCCAAACCCATCTAGATTGGGCAAAAGTGTTACATGAATCTAAACATAAAGTAAAAACTCGAAGTAACACGGGGTAACTTAATGAATCTATTGGATCTTGCCAAAATCCAATAGAGCCGATAATTAGCTTCAAGCTAGATCTTAGCCTACCGCATGGCTCATGACCTAACAAGAAACCCTCTTGAACCAAGCTTGAATCTACCGCATGACACGAAGCATGGTAACAAGACTACTTGCATCAGATCTAAATCCACCGCATGATACTAGACATGATACAAGGTTGCCGGTACTCACGGAGGTCGACGGATCGATTGGCCCTCTCGAAGAACTCGACGACACGACAAAAGGACTCTAGGGTTTGGCGTAAGGCCGGTGTGTATTGAAGAATGATTGTGTTTTACATACATTCAGGGGTCATATTTATACCCTGTCAAGTACAACTTCGAATGGATTCGTTGCCTAACTTATCTCTAAGCTCGATCGCCTATCCATCCATTCGTCCTCCCTGATTGAACCACGTCACCATCCAATCCCGCAAAATCAGCTCTACTGTTCCTTTGCCGAACCGGAGCAGATAGCTGACCGCAGATCTCTTTACCGAATATCTCTAAAAAAACCTTCCTCCCACCAAACGGACTCTTTATCGAATCGGACCCACAAGTCGACTCCTTACCAAATTTTGGTGTTAACAGTGTAGCCCGTCCAAAGAAGACCTCCAACAGCCTTTCGCTCTCCCCAAGCCGAACTCGTCCTCACACTAGCCTTGGCCCTTGGCATCCGCACACGAGGCTCAAGTAGACCATTGGGAGGGTGGTACTTGTCCTCATTAGCCCACTCCTTCGCCATTCTCTCTCGCTCGCCTCATAATTCATCCTTATGGCCATCTCTCCCACAATAGCCACAATGGAATCTCACAAGCTTAGGCTTGGGTTGGGGCTGCTCACTTGGTTTCTCTCCATTCACCTTCCCAACCAGTTTCTCCTCACTAGGCTTCTCACCCGACTTCTCCTCACTTGCATTCTCACTTCCTTTCCCAAAGAACACTTTTCCTCGAAGTGCTCACAAACTAGATAGGCTTTTGGAAATCTTTTGTTTGTGGAGGAAACACGGGTGGAGCCGGGGTTGTGTCTAGTCGGTCCCGAGATGGTTAGGTTTAGGAGGGAAATCATTTTTGTGGTGGGTTTTTGGTGGCTCGGGGATATTCTCTCCACTTCCCTCACCAATCTTGTTTGCCCCAAGTCCCTCACCATCCTACCTCTTGTATGTCTCGATCATTATCCTCAACCGAGGCTCATGACCGGACAACCAACCTATCTACTTTCTCAACTCATCATTCTCATCCCGCAAACGATCAACATAATGTGCAAGTTCCGGATTCTTCAAAACACGCAATTCATAGGTAGAGCAAGATGTAGGAATTGGTTCTTTCAACTTAGCCTCAAGAGAAACAATGTAAGCATGCATCTCATGAATTTTTCCATGCAAAACAGGGCAAGAAGTGCAAGCACCTAGCAAATTAGGTCTAGACTTAAGCTCGCCCACTTCAACCCTAAGCAGATCTAGTTCCTCACACTTGGAGGCATGCTTTTCTTTAAATATATCAAGATCATCAAGGGAAATAAGACAATCAAGACATTCAACTTCATCGAAACAACGGGTGAAGCTTTCGGAGAGTCAATTTCAAGTTTAACATCCAAATTCCGTGTTTGTTGACGGTTAATGTTTGTATCAAAGTTCGTTCGTGACTCGCAAGCGTACAAGTCTCCCGTCGTAGTCAAGGGACCCTTCTTCCCTCGAGTGGTGAACCCAAGGTATCGAATCCGTGGAACAAATGTGTGACGCAAAACTTAATCTATTAAAGCCAAATAACTGCAATCTTCAATAAAGAACCTAATGCATCTAAGTAAAAGACACAAAACAGATCTAATCTACTAAAAACCGGAGAAAACAAAGTAAGATTGGGTAGATAAACCGATCTAGAGGGATCGGGGTAAGCCTTTTGTTGAAGTTCCAAGCAAAAGAAGAAGTACCAAATCGAATCTTAATAAAAGCCTCTTTAAATCGTGGTTTCCCGTCCAAATCCGAAAACATCCGCCTTTCGAGACCCCCGTTCGTCACAACGTATCCCTATTCATGCGGGGAGCTTAGGGCGAGTCAAAAGACAAGTCGAGATTCTTTCGGAAGATCCGCATGTACCTCTAGCCACCGCGGCTACAAGAACACCCTATGTAATCTATCTCGAGAATAGAATTGGAATAAGCAAAGCCGATCGAAAAACGAAATCTTCGAGGAAACACTTGATCGCTGAGAAAAGATTCAACTTGATAATTCAACTATAACAATGATACATACACAAGATCACCACCGGGATCCTTCCTTGATCTTGCTTCTAGCTCCGGAACTCCGACGTGGTCTTCCGTGCAAGGTTCCCACGTCGGCTAGGGAAACCCTAGTCAACTAGCTCGACCCTCTCCTCTCCTAGATGGTGTCCCTCTCTTCTCTCGCTTCTCGGCGGCCGAAGACGAAATCTTCTCTCGCGTGGCTCTCGGTCGGGGGACTATAAATAGCCCGATTGGCGGCTAGGGCAAAGGACGACGCGTTTGGGCCCTAAATGGGCCCGGGCCGACCGGGACCGGGCCGGCCGGCCCGGGCCCATTTAGGCCCGGCCCGCGGGCTCCTTTGCCCGAGGTCGGTTCCCTTGCTTCCCGGATGCTTCCCCCTTCGCATACGGGTCCATGTCGTCGGTTTCTCTCCGAATTGGACTCAACTCCTTGTCTTGGAAGATTCAAGCACTTTTCCGGTCGTGTCCCCGGAGTATGTCGTCTTCTCGGATCAAGTCCCCGGCTTCTTGGAGTTAATTTTACTTCATTGCATGACTTGTTCGGGGCTTCAAAGTCTTGTCATGAGGTGCTTGATGAACTTACCCCGAAAGTCTTGCATTCAACACTAAATCCCCGCATAAACATTAAACTCCAAAAACGACATGTACATGTGAACTTGTTATACCACGGGGGTTAGTACCAATGGATAAGGTATAAAATTCATGCCAACACCGAAGGTAAACTCATGGCTAGGTTGACGGATTTTCACCGTCAACATCTCCCCCATGCTTAAACCTTGCTCGTCCTCGAGTAAGCCTTCGATGGATATCATCATTGCTAAACAATGTTTAAACTTTGCATTTGATCATACATGAGAAAACATAATGCTCTCAAAATATTAATTCATTAAAGTTCCATAATGTACTAGCCTTCATCTCCACGGAGGGTAGATTCTTATTAAGCTTATCCCACAAGTATTAACATGCTCACAAAGTTCTAAATGGATCTCGTAATTTTTGAAATGAAGAACGAGATAAGAAAAGCTAAACCAAATTCACAAATTTAAATCATCTCATGTATTGCTCATAAACTCTCATCTCACTTGTCTCTCAAGCCTATATATTCTACTCCTTTCCCTCTCATATATATGTGGTAGGCTTTATATGGAGCTTTTGGGAAAGTTTAGTCCTAACAAGAATTTATAAATGAGGTGTTGTCAAAACAAGACAAGCTTCTCATGGTCTTACCGAGACTCGTCAAAAAGGTCATTGGAAAATAATGTTAAATCAAGGAGGGGAAAGAGAAAAATACACACACTTTAGATGAATGGACATGTGCAAATGGCAAAGAGTGATCCCGAGGCACAAAGAAAGTCCTCGTTATCGGATTGCACATGGTTGGAAAATTGAGAATGGATCTTTTTATCTTGAAGCCTTGAATGCACTCTTAGAGAACCGGGGAGTTCACTTTACGCACAAATATATATATTTTTTTTCTTTCTCATTCTTTCCTTTCTTTCATTCATTCATTTTTTCTTGCCTCGTCATATATTCAGTCCATGACTTTCACAACGAAGTTTTGATTTTTTTATACCTTGAAAGTCATGAATATCACTGGATTTTTTTTTCTTTCATCATTATATATATATATATTTTAAATACTCCCTTTTGAACTCTAAAACTGCACCGTACCTACCTCCTCCCCCATGCTTAGACGTTGCTCGTCCTCGAGCAAAGAGGCGAAAAATAAGGTAGGTACCGGAGATAATTTTCCTTGGAGAGATACTTGAAATCTTCAACGTTGGCACCGTCTTGCGATCTTCCTTGAATTGATGATCCATCCTCAATGATAGGTTGTGGTCAAGGAGGTAGTCACAAAAAGATGATATTTGGTTTAAGGGTGGATATCCGGCGAAGTTTGTGAGATCACCGATGCGGGGATACACAATGCACGGATAAAAGGCTAGCAAAAAGATAGATACGCAAAAACGGAATGACCAGCTTCTTAGTCTCGGGCCGGAGAAATCATGGCCTGCAAAAACTCACTCAAAAATAAATCTTGTACACTAAGGTTTATGCACTCAAATATATATAAGGCTTTGGATAGGTTGAGCAACACACAAGTGATATTTGTGACAAGGTTAGCAATATTTTTGAGCATAAAAGACATCTTCAATCCATTCATAACTCGAGAGCACATAAAACACTATGGGTCTTTATTTTAATCATAACCTCCGCTGAAAAATAAGCTAGTATTTAAATAAATTCAGATCTGTATTTTTAAGAGAGCACTAGCTTAAACATGCATAAATCAACTACAAAGATGAACAAAGCTGCAATTTTAATCATATATCAACATGGCACGAATTTTGTAACTTTTCTAATGATATAATCAAGGTGGTGACTTTATTAATGGTGATATCAAGTTGAAATACACACTGAAAATAAACATACATGCTTGCTGAAAATTAAATAAAAACAGAAAAATACTACGCAAACACACATAAGCAAAAGCTGAAAATTACAGAGAAATAGAAAAGAAAAGAAAACAAAAGTTCCTAAATCTTCTAGTCCTCCGCCGGTGGTTGATGTTGGTAGTCTTGATAATAATACCCTTGCTCATAATATGAATGAACGCTTCCTCCGTCGAATTGATTTGGCTCCACAAGGTGAAGGCGTCCAAGTTCAAAGGCAATATTTGCGTTGCCTTCACCGAGTTGAGCTGCGTTGGATTGGATGGCTGCGATATTTTGAGCATTTCTTGCAGCATACCCTCCAATAATAGCCATGCTTTGTTGTGGTTGGGGATGATGAGCGTAGGACTCCGCGAAGTTAGCGTTGGGCACAACATAATTTTGTGGGGGTACCGGTGCACCACCCCCCCATGCTTGTTGTTGAGACCCTCCGTAATAACTTGGCGGAGGAGGAACCCCGCCGGATGGTTGCACATTGGGTTGTGCTCCACCCGCTTGTGCGGAGGATGTTCCCTCTTCTACGATTCTTCCTCTTTTGTTCTTCCTTGCAGGGACAAGTAGTCCCTCTTCCAACCAATCTTCCCTTCCTTCGGTGAAAAGCCTAAGCCTCTCATCCGGAAGAGGGAGGTTTACAATGGCCAATCGGTAACCTCTTCTCTCATCTCCACTAATGTACTTGCCTTGCCGCAAGTACTCAAAACCGAGAGAGGTACCGCGCAAAAGGTGAGCGGGGTTTCTTGCGATCCCCGGTCGCAAGGAAAAGGCCAACATGGAGAGGTAACACCCCGAACCAATATCACCAGCCCCCGATGTTGCTTCACAACACCAACGGTTGATCATGAGGTAAGAGGGGTCAATTGGCTGCCTGGCAATTAAAGCCGAGTATAGCCAATTTAACTCCGTGTCGGTCACCTTTGTTTCCCTCATCCTCCCCAATACCCTCTTGCACATCCAAGAGTGAAATATCCGGATAATGGGGTTGCGGATGCTTTTGCGTTGTTGATGGGCATCTCCGGAGATCATGCCCCAAAATTCCGCCAACATGCCGGGAGGCACGTCAACTTTCTCCGGAGCGCCCTTGTGGAATCCAAGCAGCTCCCTTACGTGCTCGTAGGGAACCACTTGTTGGATTCCCTCCAAACGGAATGACAAGCTTTGCACCCCATCATCATCAACGATGGGTGCAATAGTCATTAAAATTTCCAAGGTGTAACCCAAGTGGGTGTCCACCGATATTCCGTTGGAGAACCGAACCCACCCGAGGTGCCCCAACATGTAGTATATGTCGGTGCGAAAACCCAAGGTGTGGAGTGCTTGGTCGTCGAGCTCGACGTTTGGCACAAGCCTCTTCTCAAGATTTGCGAGCCTATCCTCCTCCTCCGCCGACAAGATGATGAAGCCGTACGAAGATTGTGTCGGGGTGTAAGGAGGTGGTGCGGTTGAGCGAGTCGATCGTCGTGGTGGCGCGGGCTGCTCCTCCGTGTGCCCACGAGGTTCGGTGAACCTCATGGAAGTGCTTCTCGCAGCCCTCATACCACCAAGGAGGAGAGCGTCGTTCCTCCTCGGTGGTGCCGTGTCCGTCTCCATGCTCCGGGAGACTCGGAAACCGAGTGCCTCCTCGAAGACGTAGTTGATGACGGCTTGGACGACGACGAACTCTTCTTCTTAGAGAAGAGACTTGTGGTCTTCTTCCACATGGTTGCTGCACTCTTTCTTCAACTAAAAATCCGGGTTGCAACCGGTAAACTAGGCACTTAAACTCTTTGCTTCGGATGTGGACTTGGAGTGGATTAAGGAGGTGGATTTTTTTTTCTTGAGCTCTCAAGCTTGGGTGGTTGGCTAAGTCTACGGAGGTTCTGAGCACACAAACTTGAACACACAAACAAGGGAAGGAGAGGGAAGCTTTCCCGAGAAGACGGGCGCCGGGGGACGCCATTTATAGGGCAGGCCGGCCGGCCTAGGCCGGCCGGCCCGGGGTGCTCCGGCTCTCCCTCGGCGCGTCTTTCTCCCAGCACGATCATATCGCCTCCGCAACTTTCCCCGCCCGCGTGCTCCACGAGTTGCACCGCCCAAACGCTCTCGTCCACTCCTTTTCTTGAATCATTGGTCCTCCCACTTGATGCTCCATGCTTTGGGTCATGTCCATGCTCCCTAGCTCCACTTGCTTCACATGCCACCATGAAAATCCTGCAAAGTTGATGCTTGCTGCCCACCATGCTTGTCCTTTGCATGTGGAATTGGTGAAAGTTGATAAAAGGGAATCCAATGGTGCATGCATGATTAATTCAAACTTGATTGCCTCCATTTAGGTGTGTTTAAGGTTAAGCACTCCTCTAATTCGAATTTTAAAATATTTTTCAGAGCCATGCAAGAGCTCGAGCATAATTTTAGAAGTTTTTAAACCATTAAAAACAAATGTAAGTCGAAAATATTTTTCGACTACGTTGATTTTGGTCTTACCGGTAAAGTCCGCTTTCATCGGTTGAGAGCGAACGTTTTCCGGCTTGATCATGGGGGCATAGGTTTAGGTTCTAATTTTGGCTAAATAAGAAAGATTTTGAATAAAACAAAATTAGAATGGGCTTAGAAAAATTCTAATCCTAGAGAAACCAAGGATAAAGATTTTTAAGACCAACCAAAAGCTTTGATTTCTAGGTTCACGCGAGTCCTACCACGTGCTGAATTTTTATAACACTTGAATATAAATCGTGGCTCTACTCGTGTGGTTTTAGCATGAAAAATAAGTCAACCTCAGCACCATAATGAGGGTGTAAGGTTGAGCTAAGGTTCTGAAATTATTTGGTTGAGGGGTTTCTCGAAAAGAAAAGAATCAAACAAGCACATAGGAGGGTTCATGCAAAGGGTTTATGATAAAGCAATCATTCAATCAAGAATTATGTCTCTAATATTGTTCAACCACTTCTAAGTCTAATGTCTTTGCGTAATAAAACTCAAAAACTAAATTATTAAAAATACTAGAAAAACCTGGAATCGGGTTGTCCTCCCGTAGCTTATTCTTGACTTGACTTGACGAAACGGGTTGCCTCCCGCCTAGCGCTTCGTTTATAGTCTATAGCTAGACTTCTTCACTTGATTACTCCGGATCAACGCTCTTTGCGGGCGTTGCAATCTTGGGTACCCACTTCCGCACCATCTTGGGCGCGGGCTTGTCTTTTGGCTTGGCCGGCTTAGTCATTTTTTTGGTCTTCACGAGCGGCTTCTCTTCCTTTGTCTTGACGGATGCAACACCTTCTTTAATTTTCGTTACGTTCACTTTTTTCGGCTCCTTCTTCTTTTTCAGCCCCTCCGTTTGTTTTGGTTCTCCCTTCACTCCAATCATGTTGCATGCCTCAATCCTTGGACGGAACTTGAAGGAACTCCTTTCTCCGTTGATATCGAACATGATCTCCCCCTTGCCAACATCAATAGTTGCTCCCACGGTCTTGAGGAACGGCCTCCCTAGGATGAGCGGTGGCTTCTCCCTCTCTCCCATCTCGAGCACAACGAAGTCGACGGGGGATGAAGTGGTGTCCAATCTTCACGGGTACATCTTCAGCAATGCCCAAGGGATAGCGAATGGAGTTGTCACCCAACTCCAAACATATTCCCGTAGGCTCCATCGGTAGGCGTAACTTCTCGAACACATCCCTCGGCATGACACTCACACTAGCTCCAAGGTCGCATAACGCCTTCTCGAAGTTGAAAGAACCAACTGAACATGGAATTGTAGGGCACCCGGGGTCTTTTTGCTTCTCTAGCCCATAAGCAATAGCCGCACTACACTCCTCGGACATTTTGACATGATCTACCCCGAGTGTTGCTATCTCATATTTATTTGCAAGTATGTCTTTAAAGTAACGAGAATATGTAGGTACTTGTAGGGCATCTAGTAACGGCATGTTGATGCTAAGTCTACGCACAACTTCCACAAACTTCTCAAAGTGGTTGTCAAGTTTACCTCGGAAGTAGCGTGGCTTGAGTTGCGGTATCCTCGTGTCGTCTTCCGGCATCTCGAATTCGGGTTCCTCGGTGACGATCCCCGTAACCTTCTCTTTAGCGGCTCCTTCCACCTTGGTGGACGGTTTAGGCTTCCTTGCTCCCGCGGAACGTTCCGGATCTTCGGCCTCCTTCCCCGAACGCGTTTGAATGGCCTTCGCCGATTCGGGACATTTGGGTTGTCCCGGAAGCTTCCCTTCATCATTTGTGAGGCGCCCCGCAAGTTGTCCAACTTGCGTCTCGAGCATCTTCATCATGTTGAGCACTTGATGATTGGAACTTCCGACCTCCGTCACTTTGCTATCGATGTTCTCCAACACCTTGTCTATGGTCTTGAACTTGGTGACGGTGTCCTTGTTGATCTTAGCTTGCTCATCCATGAACTCCTTCAATTGTATCCGAAGTGGAACCGCGTTAGGAATAGATGAGCTTGCATTAAATTGAGGCCTACCTTGCCCGTAGCGGAAGTTCGGCAATTCTCCCTTCCTCATGTAGTCAAGCACTTTGGCTTCCTCCGGACAATCTTTGCGGACATGGCCATACTCTCCACATTCTTCGCATGTGGACCTTGCTTCGGCGGCCTTCAAGTCTTGAGCCTCTTTCTTTTCTATCTCCATCTTCTCCAACCTCCTCATGAGCGAGTCGATCTTGCCTTCGAGTATGTCTTCCTTCTCCACTTGCAAGACTCCTTTGACGTTCCCCATGGGTTGAGCCGGGTGTAGGCGCCCGGATGACGCCCACGTGTCATTATCCGCGACCTTCTTGAATAGCGTGAAAGCTTCCGTCGGTGTAAGCTCGATGATAGATCCTCCCGCCGATGCATCGATGATCGTCCTTGACGCCATGGTGAGTCCTTGATAGAACTTTTGCACGAGGTCTTCTTTCGGGAACTTGTGATGTGGAACCGCCCGAGTGTACTCGTTGAAGCGCTCGAATGCCTCCGAGATAGTTTCGTAGGATATTGAACAAAGGTGGCAATCTTATTACGCAAGCTTTGAGTTTTACCCGGCGAGTAGTATTCCTTCATGAAAGCCTTCATCAACGTGTTCCAATTTTGCACCGTCTCCGCCGGTTGAGAGTGGAACCATTGCAACGCCTTCCCGAGTAGTGAAAACGGAAAAAGCCTTGCCCTCATTTGATCTTGAGTCACCCCCTCCATGTTGAAAGTCTGACATAGTTGAATGAATGCTTGGAGGTGAAGGTTCGGATCCTCTTTGCCGGTGAAGGGTGAGTGTTGCACCATGCGGATTGTTGAGGTCTTGATCTCGAACGGTCTTCCGATCTCGTCGAGGTTCAAGATTGGTAGGTCGATGATGTCTGGGGTGCATAGCTCCCCAATCTTGCGTTCTTCCGGTGGTTGGTCACCCATCGGTGGACGTCGGTTCTCCCGCGGACTTTGAGGTGGTGAATTCTCCGGAGATTCCCGCGATCCTTTGTCTTCCGACTCCGAATCTACAAAATCCAGCTTTTTAGCTTGATGTGCTTCGCGTCTCCTTAGCCTCGTAAAGTTTTTCCGGATCATCCACAAAATTATTGGGTTTGTTGGAGAGGCAGCCGTCCATCTCTTGTTAGGGTTAGCAATAAACAAAGTATGCAAAAAAAACTAGAAAACAAAACAAATCTATAAAGACTAGAGTTAGACAAACTAGATTAGATGTATTTTGAGGATGATCGAAGCTTAGTAGATGCAAGAATAAAATAAAATCAGTACTGAAAATTACAAAAAAAAGCAATAAAAAATCAAATCTTGATCACTTGTTCCCCGGCAACGGCGCCAGAAAAAGGGGCTTGTTGACGGTTAATGTTTGTATCAAAGTTCGTTCGTGACTCGCAAGCGTACAAGTCTCCCGTCGTAGTCAAGGGACCCTTCTTCCCTCGAGTGGTGAACCCAAGGTATCGAATCCGTGGAACAAATGTGCGACGCAAAACTTAATCTATTAAAGCCAAATAACCGCAATCTTCAATAAAGAACCTAATGCATCTAAGTAAAAGACACAAAACAGATCTAATCTACTAAAAACCGGAGAAAACAAAGTAAGATTGGGTAGATAAACCGATCTAGAGGGATCGGGGTAAGCCTTTTGTTGAAGTTCCAAGCAAAAGAAGAAGTAGCAAATCGAATCTTAATAAAAGCCTCTTTAAATCGTGGTTTCCCGTCCAAATCCGAAAACATCCGCCTTTCGAGACCCCCGTTCGTCACAACGTATCCCTATTCATGCGGGGAGCTTAGGGCGAGTCAAAAGACAAGTCGAGATTCTTTCGGAAGATCCGGCATGTACCTCTAGCCACCGCGGCTACAAGAACACCCTATGTAATCTATCTCGAGAATAGAATTGGAATAAGCAAAGCCGATCGAAAAACGAAATCTTCGAGGAAACACTTGATCGCTGAGAAAAGATTCAACTTGATAATTCAACTATAACAATGATACATACACAAGATCACCACCGGGATCCTTCCTTGATCTTGCTTCTAGCTCCGGGAACTCCGACGTGGTCTTCCGTGCAAGGTTCCCACGTCGGCTAGGGAAACCCTAGTCAACTAGCTCGACCCTCTCCTCTCCTAGATGGTGTCCCTCTCTTCTCTCGCTTCTCGGCGGCCGAAGACGAAATCTTCTCTCGCGTGGCTCTCGGTCGGGGGACTATAAATAGCCCGATTGGCGGCTAGGGCAAAGGACGACGCGTTTGGGCCCTAAATGGGCCCGGGCCGACCGGACCGGGCCGGCCGGCCCGGGCCCATTTAGGCCCGCCCCCGCGGGCTCCTTTGCCCGAGGTCGGTTCCCTTGCTTCCCGGATGCTTCCCCCTTCGCATACGGGTCCATGTCGTCGGTTTCTCTCCGAATTGGACTCAACTCCTTGTCTTGGAAGATTCAAGCACTTTTCCGGTCGGGTCCCCGGAGTATGTCGTCTTCTCGGATCAAGTCCCCGGCTTCTTGGAGTTAATTTTACTTCATTGCATGACTTGTTCGGGGCTTCAAAGTCTTGTCATGAGGTGCTTGATGAACTTACCCCGAAAGTCTTGCATTCAACACTAAATCCCCGCATAAACATTAAACTCCAAAAACGACATGTACATGTGAACTTGTTATACCACGGGGGTTAGTACCAATGGATAAGGTATAAAATTCATGCCAACACCGAAGGTAAACTCATGGCTAGGTTGACGGATTTTCACCGTCAACGGTGTTTCTAACTCAGCCACTCTAGTCCTAGCATCCTCAAGTGAAGCCCTAAGCTCTTTCATCATTTTCTTAGCCTCTCTAAGCATGTCATCATGATTATCAAGCAACAAGCCAAGTCGTTCATTCTCCCGACGCAATAAGGGAAGTTCATCACGCACCTCGTCGACGGAGTCGAGTCCGAGTCGCTCCGTGTGCTTTTCTTGCCGCCGGAGCTCGGCGCCATGGTGCGAAGCCGTCTCTAGCGAAGCGGCCTCGGCCCGCTCGGGTTCTTGGATGACTTCCTGCCCTTGCGACGATCACCTTCATCTTCACTGCTGCTCGAGCTCGAGGTGGAGTACGCGGAACTGGAGTCGATGTCGCTCGCTCCAACCATTGCTCGGGCCTTGCCTCGACTCTCCTTCTTCCTCGATCGTCGCTCGTCCTTGTTCTTGCTCTTGTGGTCACGCCTCGACCGATACTTGCCATCCGTCTTTGAATTTTTCTTGTAGCTGTCCTTGTTCTCGACCTTCTTCGGGCAGTCGGCGACGAAGTGTCCCAGCTTGCCGCACTGGAAGCATGTCCTCGTGTTCCTCCACATGTTCACCCGGTTCTCGTGCAGCCCTTCAAATCTCCTCGTCGGCATCACCGGTTCGTCCTCTCCAAGCACGTCGAACTCCTCATCTAGCATTGACATCAAAGAGGACAAAGAGAACATTCGGTGGATGGGTTAGCGTTAGTCTTTCCTTTCGAACCACCAATGAGGGCTAGACCATGAGAGTCGGTCGGGCCCTCGATCTTAGCCTGTCATGCCCCTATCCACCTTAGCCGACTTGAGCTTCGAGAACGGCTCGTTCACGGTCGAGTGTCATACTTCTCCGACTCCACAATGGCCTTGAACTTTCCGCCCCAAACCGTACGATCCAACGAGTGTAAGAGCTTGATGTCCCTATCATGATCATCGTACGGGAGCATGTCCACATTGGCTCTCGTGTTGTTCACAACAAGTGTGAACCTCTCGAAACAAGGTATCGATGGACTCGTCGGGGAGATGAGTGAAGTTCTCGTACTCTCTCCGGTAAGTCGCATACATCCGAGCTCGAACCCGGGTATTCCCAACATGAGCTTCCTTCAACACCGACCGGATTCTACAAGCCAAGTGCTCGGTGTGCACCCGATCGAATTCGGCCGACACAAAGAACGAAACAAGTAGTCGACCGCCTTGTTGTTGGCGTTGAACATGTCCCTCGATCCTAGAGCAAGGAAGTTCATCGGCTGGACATAGCCTCGTGTCCACCGTGACATCCCAAAGGACTCCGACCCTTTTCGCGGAGGAACGCCACCATCCGCTTACTCCACATCTAGTAGTTTTTGCCAATGAAGTGTGGAGGACCCGAACCCCATTCCGGGTACACCATCCTTGGATCTTAGATCGGTTAGAGTCAATCAAGACCCATAACCGGCTCGATACCAATTGAAGGACCGATACGGCGAATCGAGAGGGGGGAGTGAATCGGAGCCGATAAAAATTCTTCTCGAAGAAGATGGAGGCTCCAACAAGATGAACACGGCTTCCAACACACGTCTCCGACTTACTACCCAAGTTGGTCAAGCCCACATAGCCACTGGAGTGCTACTGGACCTAGAAACCAACTCCCAACCTCACGGACCCGAGAACGCAACGGAACACAAAACTCGAGCCTCACTGACCTAAACCGGTTAGGGCCGGTGAGCACCACCGGTCGACGGCTCGGTGGTGAAACTCGGCGACTTCCACGGAACCGCTATACACCGGTCGGGCCGGTGAAACACACTCGGTCGACCGGTCCAAACCGTAAAGGCCCAAAACACCAAACAGAGCCTACCGAGCTCCAAACTAACCCAAACACGAAACAACAGCCCCCACGGGACAACAACGAACTCACCCAAACGTTCACCCAAGCAAAACACAACAGGGGTCCGCACCGGTCGACCGGTGAGAGGCACCGTCGACCGGTGTGACTCGACCTCGTTGGGATGAACAAAGACCGCGGGTCAACTCCCTCAAATCCAAACCCCGATCTCCCGAATCGCTCCACGGACTTGCGCAAGAATTTGGGCATAGTAGGAACACCTCACGGGGAGTCCATAGCCAATATTTTGTCCACCAAAACTTGCCAAATCAAGAGGAATCGAAGAAATCCTCGCCAAGAACTCCTCTAACCCAAGAGCACCGAAAACCCCAAAATCGAGCCCCTTAACTTACGGATTTGGGAAAGGAATCAAAGGGAAATAAACCATGAAGGGTTCACACATACATCCCCCACCAAATACCCAAGAGCAAGGTCCCGAAAACACACCAAGAAAAACACTAAGAGAGGGTTCCGAAAATCACCACCAAGAACAAACGGGAACCACACAACCAAACCTAGAGGAACCACGCCGAATCATCTATACATACCAAGGAGGTTCATACAAGGTCTAGCTTGCCGCCCGATCATCCAACCCTCTCACAAAATCTCACCACGAAGCTCCCAAGCTAGTCCTATAGAAATCCTAAGAAAATAGGAATGGAAAATAACAAAGCAAATGAACTAGGGTTCCAAGAGATGGCCGACATCCTCTCACCTCTTGGGTTATATGGAGGCAACCAAAAGTCTAAAGTACCCTTACTAGCTAATTACGGATACATGCCCCTCGAGGGCAAAATCGTAAATCTTTGTCATCGCTCCATCGGGGACGGATGCCCGGCCGACCGCAAACTTGCTTATCCTCGATGCAAGCCTTGCGATCCCTACGTGTGTCCTCCACTTCGAAGTCTCCGAATACGTCGTCACACACCGGTCAAACCTGTGCTCCTCACCGGTCGGACCGGTACCCACCTGGTCGGACCGGCTAGACCCACTAGTCGACCGGCCCGGAGCCGCCGCATCTCTGTCTTCGGTTCTTCGGTCTTGGCTTTGTGGATCAACCAAGGAACCAAGTGGTTTTCTAGTGAACCATCGAAACCCCGCGAACTCGGTGTAGCCTTTACCAATCTCTAGTATGACTCGGCTCCCACGTAGTCCCGGCTCGACATTGGTTTTGAGGCTCAACCAAGAAACCGTCCATGACTTCATCTTCTCGTTCATGCCACCATGCGTCCCGCACTTGACTCCACCGGCCACCAGGTCCCTCGAATGAAGCCTACTTGTCTTCTCCACACACGGAGACCTCACCGGCAACGACCTTTCACGCTTGTTCTTCACCTCGCACGAACACCGGTCAAGCCACAACCCGCACTTGCAATACTTAGCCAAGAATCGGTCCACACAACGTTGTCAATCACTCATCACACCAGGAAGTGACCATCCACCGGTCCTCAAACCACACATGGTCCTCACCAGGTGGAATCGGTATGTCGTGGCTCGTCCGTCCGGAAACCGTGCAAAAGCACTTTCGTCCGCCACCCGAGAATAAATATTTAATTATTTATTATTATGAATGCATGTCCACAAAAATCAAAGTAATGTATATGATCAATTATTGAGGTAATAAAAGCATGAATTAGACATACCTTCTTTTTGGTGTTGCCGAATGGCTTGTGAAGCTCACATCCGGCGCGTCGACCACGGGGTACCGTTGGTTGTCCACTTGAACTACTTCTATTGCCCTTTGCTCTTCGGGAACCACCGCGGAAGCACAATCGCTTTTGTGAGCGAAGGAACTTATACTAGAGGCAGTCCTCCGGATGGGGCCATCTCATTTACGGTGGCGGCCACTCACCGTTCAATATCCGTCGTCAACTTTTCTTCGTGTTCTTTAAGTCTTTTCTCTAACTCTTGCCGCCGTTCCTCCTCTTCATGCTCTCTTCTTCTTCTCGCGGCTTCGATAGGTGGCAATGTCTCTCCCGAAGCCAAATTTCCTTTGTACCACCCCCGAAGCCCCTGCAGTGTCCTAGGTGTTCGGGATTCTTGAGCGCCATAGTGAGCTCATCGATCTCTCGTCGGCCTTCACTCTGCCCGCTCTGACATCTTCAAGTATTTTCAATATTTCAAGTGCAGTCTCTCGTAACGAGGGTGGGTAATCAAGGGTACCATCTTCGGAGTTAATTGTGCCTCCATGAGCATAATACCAATTCTTCACTCGCTCGGGCCAATCAACGACCGCTGGTATGGTACCTTGTGCGAGAAGGTCTTCTTCCATCTTCCGCCACTTGGGAACTGCAAATGCATATCCACCTCGACCAAGATGATGGTCGTGCTCCTTCTTAGCACGACTTTGCTTCCCTCGTGCACTCGCCTTGGCGAAATCTTCACTTTTCTTGTATTCCACAAAGGATGTCCAATGTTCTTTTAACTCGGGATATTCAATCCAATTTGGAGTTCGATTCTTCTTGATATAATCTTTATCGAGTTGTTGTTTGAACTTCTGAAATTGTGTTGCCATCCTCGTGAGAGTCCAACACTTCACATTGGCTGGTTCAACACCTTCAGGAAGTGTGAAGTGTTTTAGGATTTCATCCCAGAACAAATTTTTCACTGATTCTGGAACCACGTGTGGATTATCTGCTTTTCCCTTCCATTCTCTATAGCTGATGGGCACGTTGTCCCTTACAATGGCCCCACACTGTGACACATACTTGTCCTTGATTTTTTTGGAGCACATGGTTGGCCATCATCTGATACTTCTGTGATCTGATACATGACATGGCCGGTGAGTACTTGTGTACGCCCTCTCTTTGTCTTTTTTGATGTGGAGGCTGAAGCCTACATGTTGCGTATTAGTTATTTAATTAATTAGTACTAAGAGTTGAGGTTAGAAAAATAAGAACTATGAAGTTAATGCATGATATATATATATATATATATATCGTGGGAACATTCAATACTTTCATTCACAACACTTTCCTCATTGTTTCTAGAATTGTCCTCAATATTAGTTGTTGTGTCCATGACAAGGGCAGCAGTGTCCTCATTCGGAGGTATGTTCAAGTACATGTCCGCCTGACTACACTCCTCCTCGGTGAAGGTTGCAATTGTACCACTAGCTATAATGTCGGTCATAAAGTTGTCATGGTTGTCATCGGAATAAACAAGAATATTCTATGAATTTATGTAATTTTCAACAATTTCTAGAACTTTCTATATTAAGAAGTATTTACTAAGAATTTCTTTATTAAACAAGAATTTTCTTTGAATTTGTAGAATAAGCAACAAGTTTGTATATGAATTTCTAGAATAAACAAGAATTTTCTATGAATTTCTATAGTGAACAAGAATTTTCTATGAATTTCTATAATAAACAAGAATATTCTATGAATTTATGTAATTTTCAACAATTTCTAAAACTTTCTAGAGTAAACAAGTATTTACCAAGAATTTTCTTTCAATTTCTAGAATAAGCAACAAGTTTTTCTATGAATTTCTAGAATGAATAAGTATTTACTACGAATTTTCTTGAATAAACAAAGTCAAAATATTTCTACTAACTCTTGGACAGACGATGGTTGTTGATGGTGGTGCCGTGGGGGAGAATGACAGAGGTGACGGGAAGTCACTTGTTCGAGACAACACGACGATCGTCGACTTCGAAGTACCAAACTAATGAAATTGTATATTAGAAAACAATTAAGAACTCAAATACACAATTAAGAACTCAAAATTACATATATATTAGAAAACAATTAAGAACTCAAAATTACATATATATTATAAAACATTTAACAACTCAAATACACAATTAAGAACTCAAAATTACATATATATTAGAAAACAATTAAGAACTCAAATACACATTTAAGAACTCAAAATTACATATATATTAGAAAACAAGAACTCAAATACACAATTAACAACTCAAAATTACATATATATTAGAAAACAATTAAGAACTCAAATACTCAATTAAGAACTCAAAATTACATATATATTAGAAAACAATTATGAACTCAAATACTCAATTAAGAACTCAAAATTACATATATATTATAAAACAATTAATAACTCAAATACTCAAAGATATGAAATTGTATATAACAAAACAATTAGATTTTGGTACACAAATATACACGCAAAAATATACAAAGCATTACTATTTAATTAAACTAAAAACTCAATTAGATTATGGTACACAAATATACACACAAAAATATACAAATTTCTAATTAAATTTTCTTTCTATTCATATAATAAAATTTCATATTAAACATTTACAAACAATTATAATTTCTAATTAATATCAACACATAAACTAAATCATTTAAAATTAATAAAAAATGCTTGCTAACGCCGGCATTTCACGGGCCGACGTCGCAAGGCAAAACCCCCGCGCCCGGCCGGTCATCGGGCACACGCACGCCGGCCAATGGCCGCGGGAGGGGGGGGTCGGCAAGCGGAGGTGTCGGCGGCGGTGGCGCGGCATCCGGGCCGGCGGAGGCCGCCGCCGAGGAGGAGGGTCGGGGGCCGCCGCCAAGGAGGAGGGTCGGGGGTCGGCGCCGAGGAGGAGGGACGGTGTGCGGTCGCCGCCGATTAGGGATCGGGCGGGCGGGGCGGGGGGGGGCGGCGAGTCGGGGAGGGCCTCCGCATCGGGGATGGAGATGCACGTCGGGGGAAGGGGAGGGAGGATGTTGGCGCGGCCGAGCTCGCCGGTGGCGGGGAGATGGCGCTACGCGCGTGTTAACACCAAAATTTGGTACGGGGAAGGAGTCGATTTGTGGGCCCAACTCGGTGAAAAATCCGTCCGGGAGAAGGAAGGTTTCTTCAGAAAGATTCGACAAAGGAGCCCGCGGTCGGCAATTTGTTTCCGTTCGGCAGGAAGATTGTTTGCGCTGATTTTGCGGGATTGCGTGATGACGTGGCCCGAACGGAAGGGACGAATGGATGGATAAGCGATCGCACTTAGAGATAATTAGGTATCAAATATTGTGCTCGTAGTCCATTCGAAGTCATGCCGTGACAGGGTATAAATATAGACCCTGGATGTATGTAATGGTAATCGAAAACATTCTCAATACAAACCGGCTTTACGCCAAACCCTTGAGTCCTTTGTCGTGTCGTCGAGTTCTTCGAGAGGGTTCATCGATCCGTCGACCTCCGTAAGTACCGCAACCTTGTATCATGTCTAGTATCATGCGGTGGATTTAGATTGTGATGCAAGTAGTCTTGTTACCATGCTTAGTATCATGTCTGTAGATTCAAGCTTGGTTCAAGAGGGTTTCTTGTTAGATCATGAGCCATGCGGTGAACTAAGATCTAGCTTGGAGCTAGTTATCGGCTCTATTGGATTTTGGCAAAAAATCAATAGATTCATTAAGTCACCCCATGTTGCTTTGAGTTTTACTTTGTGTTTAAATTCATGTAACACCGTTTTACCCAATCTAGATTGGTTTGAATCGGCTTTGTCTCTTTTGATGATCCTTATACGATTTGAGTTCCTATCCTCGGCTTAAATAGCACGTGGATCACATGTTCCCTAATAGCCGAAACCGAATCGATCTAGGTTGTTACGTGTTGCGGGTTCAAGCTTGCCAAATCTTGTATAAATCTTGAAAGAACTCGGGTATCACGTGGTAGATGTAGGTTTTTGGGTTGTTTTGGAGCTAATCATCCGGTGGATTAGATTTCGATTCAATCGATAGATTTATATTCTTTGGTAATGTTTGTTCCTTCTTCATGGACCCGATTCGGTACTGTTCGACCGTATTCGGTTATGCTTTCATGAGTGAAACGTGTTTATAAGTTATGCTTTAAATATTGTATGCTTTCAGCTTCCATATTTAGATTGTATCATACGGTGGATAGATCTATTTATGGATGGTTGCATGATTCCCAAATAAGTCGTATCATGCGGTGGATAGATTTGTTTGGCACCATGCTTGACGGGTTTTAAAGTACCTAGACATGCGGTAGACTAGTGATTTGGGCCTATGCATGCTTATTTATTGCATATTTATGATCATGCTTTACTACATTTATTGTTTCTTGTTATTTACACACGAAGATCGGTCATGGTTTTGCGCATGCGCAGTTTTTGTCCAAATAGAGATCGATCTATCGTCATGCTTACATCATCCGTTCGGCTATGTTCTCGTTTTGCACTTTAAAGCTCCCGAATGGTTTCCGGTTCTTTGCGAGATAGCTTCTTATAGCTATATGTCATCTCACTTGGCTTTATGGCCGTAAATATGGAACCATGCGGTACCACCGGCAAGTTCCAAGCTTTGAAATTTAACTACTTTGTCTTTTGTTAATTTTCGGGGAAAATTGACTGGCACGTCTTGGAATCTTTTCGCGTGTGAAGCTAGCTTGTTCGGCTTGCTGTGTGCTTGACGTAGGGTGCGGATTTTGCGTCGGCACACTTTTGGCATGCCCGGTGGGACCAACAGCCGAAATTAAGATGCCTGACATCAGTGACATTCTGGATGTCGCCATCGAGGACCTATCTCCAGAGCAGCTACAACAGCTAAAAGATGCTACGGATCAGTTTCAGCAAAAGTGTTTGATGTCATTCAAAAAGAACAGAAGTGGCGTTCTGTATCTCAAAAATGAGATGCCCAGGGTTCTACTGTCAGGAGAGACTGACGCCTCAACTCTACAAGAGAAAGAAGAGTGCATGCAAGTGTTTCGGGATGCTGCGGAAGACGTCTCGGGCGGGGCATCATAGGGCTTTCCTAGGCGTGTCGGATGATGGTGGGCGTATTTGGCCCGGCATGGAGCAAATGTTCAATCGAGTATCCCCTCAGGGGTACTGTGCGGAGATTGGAGAGTCCAACTCTGCCCAACCAGGAGCTCAGCCACCACTACGAGCCGGCCGGTCCGGCCTCCTCCGCGAGTGTTGGGAGCCAGCCCATCCAGCCTCCTCCACAAGGCGCCGGAGGTCAACCGGTTCAACCTCCTCTCGCGGGCCACGGGGGGGGCAGCCGGCCCGAGCCACCTCCACAAGGCGGACGGGTCTACCGATTCAACGGCACCGAACCCATATCGGCCCACGTATGGGGAGATGGCGTTCGGTTTGTCGGGAGTTCCGCTCGCTTCCACCTACAAGATTGCTCCGGCTAGCAATAGATTGCGAGAAGAACTTGTATGGTGGAGGTTACCACGAAGTTATGGACTATGGCGCCATTGACGCTCTCCCGAATCCGGGGTACGGTGCGGTTGCGGGAGTACAGGAGGACGACATTCTGGTTCAGAAGATGGCCGACCTAATGCAAAATCAATTCGGCCTCAAACCTAAAATGCAGGGGCCAGGCTACACGCCTCCCTTCCCGGAGTGGTATTACAGAGTGATCCCGCCGCCCGCAGTGAAGCCTCCCACAGAGTTTACAAAGTTTTCTGGACAGGATGACACGAGCACGGTGGAGCACATTGCTTGTTATCGATGCGGCTTGGAGAGGCCTCGACCGATGAGGCATTCGGGGTTAGGTACTTTCCCATGTCATTGATGGGCTCCGCATTCCGGTGGTTCACTTCTTTGCCTCCCCGGTCGGTTGGCACGTGGAGGGAAGCGGAGCGAAAATTCCACGCCCATTACTTCGGTGGTAGCACGGAAAAGAAGCTCATCGACCTTACCACTTTGAAGCGAGAGGCACGGTGAGACACCTTTAGAGTTCCTCGGGGAGGTTCGGGGACGTCAAAGGCATGTGTTTCTCGTTGAATCCGCCGGATGATCGGTTGGCCGATATGGCCGTTGCGGGGGATGCCGCCGCCGTACGAGAAAAGTTGTTCGGTATGGAATTTGATAACTCGGGCCAATTGTCTCAAAAGTGTCATTGATGAGCAACCGGGGCTTATGGGTTTAAGAAGGACACCGGGTTCAACAAGCAACACGATATAGCTGACATTTATAATCAGTTCCTGGAGAAGGCCGACCAGATGGAAGACTCTGACGATGATCAGGAGATAGCTGCCGCTGAGATCATGTGGGGCAAGGAACCGTTGACCATGAACCAGCATTGGATCAAGCGGACCAAGGGCACATACTACTTTGACGTCACCAAAGCCGATAAGCTCTTTGAGTTCTTGGTAAAAGAAGGTCGAATCAAGTTGCCTAAGGGGCATTCTATGCTTCGGCCCGATGGAGTAAAAGAGAAAAGTTACTGTGGCTTCCATGACGGGAATTCTCACTCCATCAACGATCGCGGGGGTCTTCGGGATGAGGATCCGGAAGGCTATCTAGGAGGGGCACCTCAAATTTGACAAGAAGATGAAACTTGGATGGCCATCCTTTTCCCCGGAATATGATAAGCTTTGCTTTTAACATGGTGACTGCCGAGGAAAAAGGAAAGGTTAAGGTCTTGACGTCAGCTAGAGCGAGACAAAATGGAGCAGTGGATCCAGCACGGCAAGTGACGTTGGAGCAGGTTCATGGAGAATCCCCCCGTGTTCTCAAAAGTCATATCGAGGTTGGGGAATCATCCAGGGCCAAACCCAGGGTCACTACGCGCATCCTCCTCAATAAGTGGCAGCGTCAGTTAGAGAAAGAACGCTACCAGAAGCAGAGGCACGAGGAGGAGAGACGCGGAGTCCGAGGAAGAAGCGCGCGAGAGAGAAGCGGGAGCAAGACACGCGCGAACAAGAGCGTGCGCATTGGGGGTGCGCATTCTTCGTGCACCGCTCGGAATGAAGGCTTGAAACTTCCTACATTGAGAAACCGCCCGAGTGCAGTGATAGATACTTTGAGTATAGGCGAGGAGATCGCAATCGCCGATCCGTCCATTAGAGAATTGGAAGGATACATCCTAGTGACGACCGGCGTCAAAAAATAATTGAAATCATTGATCACCCCGTAAAGAGGCAAGCCGATCGGAGATGGGCCGATCAAGAAGAAGATGAACACGAATACATCTGGCAAGAAGGACAGTGGTGCCCGCCGGCTTGAGAAAAGGCCAAAAGAGAAGGGTTCAACGCTTGAGGAACCGTGAATTGAGGCGGGCGGGGATCCGGTAAGAAACAAGGTGGCGCCCAAAGGACAAACTTGAAGGATCGGGTCGTTCGGCTCCGGCGTGTATGGTATACTTTCTGCTGAATGAGTTTATGGCTCCAGCTAATCAAGTTGTGCAGGAAGAAACATCCCTGGATGCCAATGATGATGAACAGCTTGGGGGACTGATGGCGCAACTGGTGTTAGCCAAGCAAGCCACCTTCGACAAACCGGCCAAGAATCGACACATGAGGCCGTTGTACTTCAAGGGATACGTCAATGGAAAGCCATTGACTAAGATGTTTGTCGATGGTGGGGCTGCAGTCAACGTGATGCCATACACCACCTTTAGGAAGCTTGGCATGGGCCCCGGAGATTTGATGCCGACGAGCATAATCCTGAACGATTTCGCTGTGAATCCTTCAGACACCAGAGGATGCGTGCACGTGGACTTGATGATTGGGTCCAAGACATTGCTCACTACCTTCTTTGTCATCGACGGCAAAGGAGCCTACAGCTTACTGCTTGGGCGGGACTGGATTCACGCCAATTGCTGCATCCCATCTACCATGCATCAGCAGCTCATTCAATGGGTAGATGACGATATTGAGGTGGTCCAAGCAGATGACTCAGTGAGCGTCGCAAATGTAGAACCGGCTTTTCCGGAAATATCGGGGCATTGATTGTTTCTCGGGGAAAGGCGGGGAGAAGGTCCTGTTGAGCCCGTCGGCGGTGATCAACAGCCGATTCAAGCAGTCGGCTCTTATAGCAATTTTTAATGGACAATCCCATTGATGGAACTGATGGCAAGTTGGGGCGAGGATTCATGTCGGCCGACAAATTGGACGAAGTTGACATTGGAAACGGTGACAAGCCGAGGCCGACATTTATCAGCGCAAACTTGGGATCAGATTTCAGAGAGGAATTGATTAAGCTGCTAAAGGAATATAAGGATTGCTTCGCTTGGGATTATTCGGAGATGCCTGGTTTGGATCATTCCATTGTCGAGCATCAGTTGCCAATCAAATCTGGTTTTAAACCATATAAGCAACCTCCCCAGAAAATCTACAAAGACGAAGTATTGGCCGATGTGAAGAAAGAAGTTGAAATGCTACTTGATGCAAACTTCATTCGGCCATGCAGATACGCGGAGTGGATCTCTAATATTGTCCCTGTCTACAAGAAGAATGGAAAGATGAGGGTTTGCATAGATTTCAGGGATTTGAACAGAGCTACTCCTATGGACGGTTACCCCATGCCTGTTGCCGATTTGTTGGTTGATGCCGCTGCTGGACATAAAGTTATCAGTTTCATGGATGGTAATGCAGGGTACAACCAGATTTTCATGGCAATAGAGGATATATCAAAGACAGCCTTCAGATGTCCTGGTCATATAGGCTCGTTTGAATGGATAGTCATGACATTTGGGTTGAAAAATGCCGGTGCGACTTATCGGCGAGCCATGAATTACATCTTTCACGAGATGATCGGGAAAATTGTTGAAATTTACATTGATGACGTCGTGATCAAGTCTTTGAATCATGATTCGCATTTGGGGGATGTGAAGAGAACTTTGGAATGCACCCGAAAGCATGGCTTGAAGACGAATCCAAACAAATGTGCTTTTGGGGTATCAAAGTTGAGAATTCTTGGGATTTCGGTACACGAAGGGGGGATTGAAGTTGGCAAGAAAAGCATGAAAGCTATCGATGAAGTTGTCCCTCCAACCAATCTCAAGGAGTTGAAGTCACCGCTTAGCAAAATTAATTTTGTGAGAAGGTTCATTTCAAATTTGTCGCAAAAGGTTTTGCCCTTTTCTCCATTGTTGAAGCTTAAGAAGGATCAGAAGTTCATATGGGGTGACGAACAACGAAAGGCTTTTGATGAGATCAAGCAATATATGAAGGAACCACCGGTGCTGGTCCCTCCACAGTTGGATAAGCCTTTCAAGTTGTACGTGGCGGCCGATACCCAAACCATTGGATCAGCCCTTATTCAAGAATTTGAAGGAAAGGAGCGGGTAGTAGCGTACCTTAGCCGAAAATTACTTGATCCTGAGACCAGGTATTCGGCACGAAGAAGAAGCCGTGCCTATGTGTGTACTACTCGTGTACAAAGTTTCAGCACTACTTGTTGAATGCTGAATGCGTTGTATACTCCAAGTTTGATGTAATAAAACATATGTTATCTATGCCAATTTTGAATGGCGAGGATTGGCAAATGGATCTTAGTCTTATCGGAGTTTGAATTGAAGTTCGAATCGGCAAAAGCTATAAAAGGTCGGATCATTGACGATTTTATAACCGAACATCGTGATCCATCGATTGATTTGCTTGAAATTACTCCTTGGGCTTTGTACTTTGATGGATCATCGTGTGGTAAAGGTGGGGAGTAGGGATTCTATTAATTTCACCCGGGGTGAGATGTTTGAGTTTGCTATCCCTATCCAGCCCACTGTTACTAACAATCAAGCCGAGTACGAGGCATTGCTTCGGTGGCTTCAATATTTAAGAGAAGCGGGGCTATTTCGGTTGAGGTTTATGGAGATTCGAGTTGGTTATAAAGCAATTGAACGGCCAGTACGAGTGTAAAAGTGATGCCCTGAGGAATTACTACGAGGAATGCAGGGAAATTTTAAAAGTTTTTCAGTTGGTAATTCTACAGCATATTCCTAGAGAACACAATGAAGAGGCAAACAGGTTGGCTCAAAGTGCTTCAGGCTATAGAGAAAGTCAAGCAGCGTTTGCCATGGAGGTATGTGTGCTGGGAATGGATCTTGCAGAGGATGATTGGAGAAAGGGAATCATTGATTATCTGGAGGATCCATCCCGGAAGGTCTCTAGGAAGCTCAGGTACAAAGCCATAAAATTTGTTCTTCTGGATGAAAGTTTATTCTACAAATCATTGGATGGGGTATTGCTGCGATGCCTGGGTCCAGAAGAGGCAAAGAAAATGATGAGTGAAGTGCATGACGGGATTTGTGGAGCACATTAATCGGCCTATCGTATGAAGTGGGTTATCGGGCAAGTTTGGGTGCTTTTGGCCGACGATGTTGGAGGATTGCTTTGAGTATTACAAGGGATGTCAAGACCGTCTCGAAGTTTGGAAATATTCAAAGGGTTCTGCATCAGCACTAAATCCCATTATCAAGCCATGGCCATTCAGGGGCTGGGGTATAGACTTGATAGGCCAAATTAATCCACCATCTAGCAAGGGGCATAAATTTGTGCTTTTGGCAACGGATTATTTTACCAAGTGGGTTGAGGCGATTCCACTGAAGAAGGTAACATCAGAGAACATGGTTGAGTTTGTTAAAGAACACATTATTTATCGGTTTGGAATTCCTCAAACAATCACAACTGATCAAGGAGCTCAGTTTGTGTCCTTGGAGTTCAGGGAGTTTGCCGAAAGCATGGGGATCAAATTGTTTAATTCTTCTCCCTATTATGCCCAAGCTAATGGTCAGGCAGAGGCTTCTAATAAGATCATGATCAAGCTTATACAAAAGAAGATCGACCAGAAGCCAAGAAGGTGGCATTCGGTACTCAATGAAGCTTTATGGGCTTACCGAATGGCCCCTCATGGAGCTACAAAAACATCTCCTTATGAATTGGTTTATGGGCACCATGCAGTTTTACCTTGGGAAATACAATCAAATTCTAGGAGAGTGGTTTTGCAAAAGGACTTAAGCTCCGAAGATTACAGTGGCTTAATGATGGACGAACTAGAGGACTTGCACATGATTCGTCTTAGGGCCCTGGAAAACATCGAAAAGAACAAGCTGCAAGTTGCCAAATATTACAACAAGAAAGTAAAAGTTAGGCAGTTTGCAGAAGGGGATTTGGTTTGGAAAGCTTTACTGCCGATTGGAACCAAATACAGTGAATTCGGCAAATGGTCCCCAAATTGGGAAGGACCCTTTCGGGTGGTCAGATGCGTGCCCGGTAATGCCTACATGTTGAAAACTTTACTAGGAGAGGAATTTTCCGCTGTAATAAATGGAAGATATTTGAAGAATTATTATCCTAGTATTGAAATCGATCGTTGATCACAAGCATTGGGATTACATGCATTTGATACAGAAGCAGCCTGCGTTCAAGAACGAAGCCGCCTTTAGAACGGAAATTCCTAAACAGAGGAAATGGCCAATACGTAGATGTATTGCCCTTAGCACGAAACTACATTGCAAATGCTTCTTGCAGGTTTATATCTAACAACCCAGTTGCTCAGAACTACGAAGGGGTGGAAAGCAGAAGGCCTAGCGTAAGAAGCGAAAGTATGCTTCAATCATTTTTTCTTTGCTTCTTCAGCTCCTCCCTCTTCAGTTGTTCCAGGACCACCGTGACGGCAACTTGGAAGCTGCGCGGGGATGACCGTGGCTTGCTCGCCTCCATCAAGTCGTCCCAAGTCGCTTTCAGTTCCCGTACCGTCGAAACATCCGGGACGGAGGAACAGTTGTTAGAGACGGGGATCCGGCGCAAGCATGGAGTCAAGGTGAAGATGGAGATGTTTACCTCCTACCAACGCCTGCGAAGCCATGCGACGCTCGCATTCGGCTTGGCAGCAAGCGGTGATGTCCCGTAGGTCATGCTCCGGATGCCGGACGCGGCGGCATAACCGGTGGTTGATCTTCCGCCCGGCGTGGCATCCTCTCGTTAACACCAAAATTTGGTACGGGAAGGAGTCGATTTGTGGGCCCAACTCGGTGAAAAAATCCGTCGGAAGAAGGAAGGTTTCTTCGAAAGATTCGGCAAAGGAGCCCGTGGTCGGCAATTTGTTTCCGTTCGGGCAGAAGATTGTTTGTGCCGATTTTGCGGGATTGCGTGATGACGTGGCTTGAATGGAAGGGACGAATGGATGGATAAGCGATCGCACTTAGAGATAAATTAGGTATCAAATATTATGCTCGTAGTCCATTCGAAGTCATGTCATGACGGGGTATAAATATAGACCCTGAATGTATGTAATTGTAATCGAAAACATTCTCAATACAAACCGGCTTTACGCCAAACCCTTGAGTCCTTTGTCGTGTCGTCGAGTTCTTCGAGAGGGTTCATCGATCCGTCGACCTCCGTAAGTATCGGCAACCTTGTATCATGTCTAGTATCATGCGGTGGATTTAGATTGTGATGCAAGTAGTCTTGTTACCATGCTTAGTATCATGCGGTAGATTTAAGCTTGGTTCAAGAGGGTTTCTAGGTTGGAGCCATGCGGTGGGCTAAGATCTAGCTTGGAGCTAGTTATCGGCTCTATTGGATTTTGGCAAAAATTCAATAGATTCATTAAGTTACCCCATTTTGCTTTGAGTTTTACTTTATGTTTAAATTCATGTAACACCTTTTTGCCCAATCTAGATTGGTTTGAATCGGCTTTGTCTCCTTTGATGATCCTTATGCGATTTGAGTTCGTATCCTTGGCTTAAATAGCACGTGGATCACATGTTCCTTGATAGCCGAAACCGAATCGATCTAGGTTGTTACATCTTTGCGGGTTCAAGCTTGCCAAATCTTGTATAAATCTTAAAAGAACTGGGTATCACGCGGTAGATGCGAGTTTTTCGGTTGTTTTGGAGCTAATCATCCGGTGGATTAGATTTCGATTCAATCGATAGATTTATCTGCTTTGGTAATGTTTGTTCCTTCTTCATGGACCCTGATTCGGCTGTTCAGCCGTATTCGGTTATGCTTTCACGAGTGAAACATGTTTATAAGTTATGCTTTAAATATTGTATGCTTTTAGCTTTCCATATTTAGATTGTATCATGCGGTGGATAGATCTATTTATGGATGGTTGCATGATTCCCAAATAAGTCGTATCATGCGGTGGATAGATTTGTTGGGCACCATGCTTGACGGGTTTTAAAGTACCTAGACATGCGGTAGACTAGAGCTTTGGGCCTATGCATGCTTATTTATTACATATTTATGATCATGGTTTACTTCATTTGTTGTTTATCGTTATTTACACACGAAGATCGGTCATGGTTTTGCGCATGCGCGAGGTTTTGTCCAAATAGAGATCGATCTATCGTCATGCTTACATCATCCGTTCGGCTATGTTCGTTTTGCACTTTAAAGCTCCCGAATGGTTTCCGGTTCTTTCGGAAGATAGCTTCTTATAGCTATATGTCATCTCACTTGGCTTTATGGCCGTAAATATGGAACCTGTCTCGGTACCACCCGGCAAGTTCCAAGCTTTGGAATTTAACTACTTTGTCTTTTGTTAATTTTCATGGAAAATTGACCGGCACGTCTTGGAATCTTTTTGCGTGTGAAGCTAGCATGTTCGGCTTGTTGTGTGCTTGACGTAGGGTGCGATTTTGCGTCAACATCCTCGGCTTTGATGGAGGAGTCAGAGGAGATGTATTCAGGCGTTTCTTCGGTCCCAATGATTTCCTCAGGAAGCAGATCAAGGCTAAAAGAAAACAAAGAGGAGGTAAAGCACGAGATCACACAAGAAAGACAGAAGCAAGTTAAAGGAAAACTCACTCTCGAATGGTGCGTTTCTTTGGGGTGTTGTCCTCCTTGGGTTGCTTGCCTTTGTCCATGGCTTTGGGGTTTTCTCTTCCGGGAACGGGGGAGAAGATGAGAAGTGATGGATGAGTGTGCGAGTGGATTTGCGGGGCATCTCGGCGAGGCTATTTTATTGATCGAGAGAGTGCATTGGGAGTGATGATCGGCCGGCGTGCGTTATTGGAATACCAAGTGGCAGGGGTTTTCCTCCCGAATGCGAAGGGTTTTCATTGAACAAGGTGCTTATGGATTCCGAATTGAGGATTTTCTATGGGTTTTGCGCCAAGGGGCATCCGTTTTCACGTGTTCGGCTCAAGCAAGTTCCCGAATGCGTTTAAGGAAAATGAGGCTCGCAGTTGCAAACACGGAGGAATCATCACGGTACAAGCATAGGAATTGAAAGTTCTTTATTTACCGCCGATAATCAAACATCCCTAGTACGATCTAATCAAAGAGCCCGTTTAGCACGGACCGGGGATGAGTGAGTTCGGCAATGGCGTCGCCGTGGCCGTCGAGGCGCTCCAAGATGACCTCGATCTCGTCGATGTCTTCGGGAGCACCGCCACGGAAGCCGCGGGGGCCGGGTAGAGTAGTCGACGCCGGTGTGCGTCGCCATGGCGGCCAGGCCCAAAGTGGTGCCCAGACGGATGCCGTGGGTAGCCACCTCGTCCGCACGGTTCTCCACCGCGGCAAGGCGTTCCGCCGGCGTGTCTCCGCGGGCGTTCACCTTATCAGCCAATTGCTCCACCAGCATTTTCAGGTGGTTGAGCTCGGCGTCACGGGCTGCAAAGTGCAAGGTGATGGTGATTAGTATCAAAAGCCGGATTGGATTCGGGGAGCGAGTTCCGGGGCCGTACCGTCGATGGTTGCCGGCGCCAGCCGCTTGCGCCGGTCCTCCCACTCCCGGTTCGACTATGCCAGCCTTTTTGGAGACGTCTTCCAGCTCGCGCTGGGCCACCTCAAGCTCCGCCTTGAAGCGGAGAGCGTCAAGTTCCCCGTAGGGCACGGGGGAGTAGTGGTCCGACTTCGAGGAGTCGTCCGGCAGAGGTTGATTGGCTGGTGCAGAGGACGGGTTCCATTGAATAAGCCTGAAACAGAGATGATCGTCAGAAACAAAGGGAAATCTAAGACGAGTCGTAAAGGAAAGTTGACGATTATTGCCTCCGACACGTGCTGGCGCGACTCCCTTCCGCCTCGTCAGTGGCGCGGCGCCTGTTGTTGCTGCTTGCCATGGTTCTGGGGCCTGCGTTGATAATTGGGAACAGAAAGTTTGAGGTTGGCGAAGATTTGAAGGCTAAAGGCTTGGTAAAGAGCTGGGGGCACCTACGATTTTATTTATAGGCCTGGTGAAAAAGATCGTGTCCTCATATCGTGGCGCGTATCCCGAAAAAATTGGAAGGTGGAGAGGTTTCCTTGACCGATTCGCCATCGGGTCGTTTGGGATTCAAAGCTGAGTCGTGTTCGGTTGACTGGCTCGGCTAAGTTGCAAATGAGGTGCCGTTCGGGTGTGGCACTATTTAACTACTGATTACCGAATGGATCGTTCAGAGTTGCAGTCGAAGTCGTGCAAAGAAAAGGAAAGCGAATTTATAAAAGG
Source organism: Cenchrus americanus (assembly GCA_947561735.1). Classification (NCBI taxonomy): domain Eukaryota; kingdom Viridiplantae; phylum Streptophyta; class Magnoliopsida; order Poales; family Poaceae; genus Cenchrus; species Cenchrus americanus. The sequence continues at coordinate 77,797,043 of OX387240.1, read as the reverse complement.
CAAAATGTTACGAGAACGGTCAGTTTGGTTACACATTGCTCAGCACAGCTGGATGTTCAAGTATTTTGCGATTACATTGGAGGCATTTGATATTGTTTGGTGGATATTCTCCATCCGTTCTTGGTAATCTTTCTGGGCATTGGACAGGACGGTGAGTTCCGTATCGCACCGATTCACTTCGGCCTATGACCGATGATGCTTCCTCTTGGGTTTTCTCTATCGGTCCGGGAAGTTCGGCTATTTTCTTGTCGTCGCCTTCTATTTCGGTCGATAAGTTTTTCAACTTTGCCTCCAATGCGGCCTTTTCGGTGATTTTCAATTCATGAGCGGCTTGCGGATTGGCCAGCATTCCCTTGTGATTCTCACTTTGGGATTGTGCTCCCTTCACGGCCTTGTTCAACTTTAGCTTTCTTTTGCTCAACAGGTGGTCGGGTAGACACATTCCTCGGGGCTCGCCTTATGGTCACATAGTGAATATCTAGACCGAGAGATGGGTTCTAACAAAGTCTTGATGTCCTTAGGGAGTTTTTGGCCGATGGGCCCAAGCATTCCTTCGAAATAATCGATATCTCTCGATTTGGTCTCGAGCATCCTTCGCTTGCGGCCAGGCAAAGATTTCTTTAAGCCTTGCTTGGGTTTCCTCCGATAGGGCTTGAGTTCCTCCTTCTCTTGTTTCGGCGGCAGGATTATTCTCCACTAATGGGCTTGATGATGATGGAGTTTGATCCGAAAGGGTAACATTGCCGAATCGGGGAGTGGTTTATTGAAAAATAAAGAAGGCGACGGAGTTAAGTGTAGGTGCTTACCTCATGCCGACTTCCCGAGTGGGGCAAGGTTTTGTTCATTTTCGGGGGGGGGATTTCTTGAGCCACCGGTGAAAGAGGAGTCCGAGGAGCTCTTGGCAAAGCCGAGGCTTCGTTTGAGAGGGTACCGGTGCGTTTCCGGCGGATCCGAAACTTCGGTCGAAGAGGAGGTGGATTTATCTCTCGTCATGGTGAGAGTTTCTTCCGGCCAATAGGGGATTGAACCCTTAAAGGGCTTGAAGCCTCTGGTTGGATTGAAGGGTTCATCTCTGGTGAGGCTGGTATCTCTGTTTGAGCAGGGGTGACTGGGTCCCTAATGAGGATGAGATCTCTACTTGAGCAGATGGCTCAGCCCTTGGTGGACTTGCATGTTGAGGGACAGGGATATCCACAGAATGATTCACTAGTGTTTCTTCTGCGAGTACCAGATTAAGGGTAAATGCCAGTGTTGATCTTTGAGGAAAAAGATAATAAAGGTCATACCAATAGATGGAGCATTGGCAGGTTCTGAAGCTGAAGGCTGCTGGATTCTAGTCTGAAATTGCACAAGGTGAAATTTGTCAGAATGAGAGTAATCTTGTGATCAGGAAAGAGGAAATCTTACCTCAACAGGGACTTTCTTGGTGGTTCTTTTCCTCTTGGCAGCTGGAGGTGCAATCAGAGACAGGCCTTTTCTCTTGTCAGCAGTGGCACTGAAGAGAATTGGGTCCATTGTGGCATACCTAGCCATCAGTTGAGCCAAAGTTGGGGACTTAAAGCCCAGTACTGAGATTGGGTATACTGCATTATAAGCAATTGTCCTAGCTCGAGGGGCAGGCACTGTGTTCTGCAGAGAATGGTCAAGATCATGGTTACTAAAAGAATGTCTAATCTGAAGAGAAAGACAATTATGTTACCTCTGAAGTTGGCTGAAAATCAGGCATCAGCTCTAAACAAATGAGTGCACTGGCTCACTGAAAATATGGTCATGAAATTCTTGCCACCAAGAGTTGAAGGTGGGATGAGTTATTGTTGTGGGTCCGAAAGGCCAGGTGTAAATGGTTGACCGCATTCATACTCAAAGACCCTTCGGATTGTATATTTTCCTTGATTTCCTCTCTGGGTTTGAGGAATTCATGCAGGAATAATCTTGGGGGCATCTGACCACATCCAAGCTGTCGGGCCACCATATTTGACCGATAGTATTCATAAGTGCTGTGATTTAACCTCCCTCCACAAAATTCACTCGGTAAAGGACATGGATGGATCAAGGTGTTAAAGATCTCTACAAACCTTATATCTTGGCATTCAGTCTCAAAGGAGAATTCACAGGGGAGAGTTAAATTGTCATTATCAAGATAAGGAAGCCAAAGAGGGTTAGGGAAGCCTTTGAAGAAGAGCTCGAAAAGCTGGCTGACATTCTGATTAATGGAAACAGTTGAAGCAGCCTCTCCATAGGTTTGGCATCCTCTGGTGACCTGAGTTTCCCCTTCATTATAGCTGGATGAAGGGAAAAACCGGTTGTTGAGGTCAATGCCGACAATCTGGTGCATATGTAGTTGCAGCCACATCTGTACAAACCACCAAGGGTCATTGACACATAGTATCTTCTGGCCAGTATGCATTTGGGTGATGGTCTGATGAAGCATATGGTACACACTTCCTAGAAGGTGTTTTCCAAGAGGAATGCACTTACCACCGACCAACCGTGTAGCCATTACAATATGATTCGAGTGGGCTCATTGGCTTTACCGCAGAAGATAAACCCGCACAACCACATGTTCGGGAATGCCCCGTATTCAACTTCACCAAGGGGGCCATCTTTCATGTGATTCGGATATACGGTTTATATCCACTTCTCGGCTTCACTCCTTTTTGTCTTGTGGAACCTTTGAAGTCCCGGGGATACACGGATCCGAAACATCAAGGTCGGTAATCATGTATACATCGTCCGGGGTTGGGGACATTGGGCCATGACCAAAGAGGAAGGCATTGACGCCGTTTGACCAAAAATGACAAGTCGCTATCAAAAGGTCTTCGTTTTTCGGGGTCTCGGCCAAAGAAAGCTCCAAGCATTGGGCAATACGGAGGTTGTCCCAAGTTTGGATCTTAACACCGTTATCCGCGAGGACCCTTTTGTACCAATTTCTCCACCGCAATTGGGGGCAAAGGCTAGTTCTTGAAAGCATTTTGCCACGGAGAGGGCATGGATAAAGCTCGCTTTGAAAGGAACTCTTTGGGATTCGGGCCGTGATAAACTCGCGAGGGTCAGAAATTCCCACAGGACCGAGGAAGTAAGACGTCGAATTGGCCTCAGTGCGAATCAAAAGCTCGGTGGAAAGCTCCTGTTAAGACAAGGCGGAGGAGAAATCTGAGCTAAAACCGAAAAGATAATGCCGAATGAAGTTTACGGGGATGGGATTTACCTGAGCAGCTTGATTTTGACCTGCCATTGGGGATTTGAGCTTGGGGAAAATATGACCTAGGGTTTGGATCTGGACGGAGGCTCCAATGGATTGCGAAGAGGGAGAATAGGTGTTGAACAGATTCAATTTGAAGACGTTGGTGACTGGAGTCAATTCCGGAATAAAATCACTTTTATCCCGTAATTGAAGGGGAATATGTTAACACCAAAATTTGGTACAGGAAGTAGTCTGATATGTGGGCCCAACTCGGTGAAAAATCCGTCCGGGAGAAGGAAGGTTTCTTCAGAAAGATTCGACAAAGGAGCCCGCGGTCGGCAATTTGTTTCCGTTCGGCAGGAAGATTGTTTGCGCTGATTTTGCGGGATTGCGTGATGACGTGGCCCGAACGGAAGGGACGAATGGATGGATAAGCGATCGCACTTAGAGATAAATTAGGTATCAAATATTGTGCTCGTAGTCCATTCGAAGTCATGCCGTGACAGGGTATAAATATAGGCCCTGGATGTATGTAATGGGAATCAAAAAAACATTCTCAATACAAATAGGCTTTACGCCAAACCCTTGAGTCCTTTGTCGTGTCGTTGAGTTCTTCGAGAGGGTTCATCGATCCGTCGACCTCCGTGAGTACCGGCAACCTTGTATCATGTCTAGTATCATGCGGTGGATTTAGATCATGATGCAAGTAGTCTTGTTACCATGCTTAGTATCATGCGGTAGATTTAAGCTTGGTTCAAGAGGGTTTCTTGTTAGATCATGAGCCATGCGGTGGGCTAAGATCTAGCTTGGAGCTAGTTATCGGCTCTATTGGATTTTGGCAAAAATTCAATAGATTCATTAAGTTACCCCGTGTTGCTTTGAGTTTTTACTTTTTGTTTAAATTCATGTAACACCTCTTTGCCCAATCTAGATTGGTTTGAATCGGCTTTGTCTCCTTCGATGATCCTTATGCGATTCAAGTTTGTACTCTTGGCTTAAATAGCACGTGGATCACATGTTCCCTAATAGCCGAAACCGAATCAATCTAGGTTGTTACGTGTTGCGGGTTCAAGCTTACCAAATCTTGTATAAATCTTGAAAGAACTGGGTATCACGCGGTAGATGCAGGTTTTTGGGTTGTTTTTGGAGCTAATCATCCGGTGGATTAGATTTCGATTCAATCTGATAGATTTATCTCCTTTGGTAATGTTTGTTCCTCCTTCATGGACCCCAATTCGGCTGTTCAGCCGTATTCGGTCATGCTTTCACGAGTGAAATGTGTTTATAAGTTATGCTTTAAATACCGTATGCTTTTAGCTTTCCATATTTAGATTGTATCATGCGGTGGATAGATCTATTTATGGATGGTTGCATGATTCCCAAATAAGTTGTACCATGCGGCGGATAAACTTGTTTGGCCTCATGCTTGACGGGTTTTAAAGTATCTAGACATGCGGTAGACTAGTGCTTTGGGCCTATGCATGCTTATTTATTGCATATTTATGATCGGGCTTTACTTCATTTATTGTTTACTATTATTTACACACGAAGATCGGTCATGGTTTTGCGCATGCGCAGCTTTTGTCCAAATAGAGATCGATCTATCGTCATGCTTACATCATCCGTTCGGCTATGTTCGTTTTGCACTTTAAAGCTCCCGAATGGTTTCCGGTTCTTTGCGTATAGCTTCTTATAGCTATATGTCATCTCACTTGGCTTTATGGCCGTAAATATGGAACCGTTCGGTACCACCCGCAAGTTCCAACCTTTGAAATTTAACTACTTTGTCTTTTGTTAATTTTCGGGGAAAATTGATCGGCACGTCTTGGAATCTTTTCGCGTGTGAAGCTAGCTTGTTCGGCTTGCCGTGTGCTTGACGTAGGGTGCGGATTTTGCGTCAACGGCGTGTGTCGGGGAGGAGCGGCGCGGCGCGTCGGAGAGGAGCGGCACGGCGCGTCGGAGAAGAGGGGCGCGTCGGGCACGAGCGCGGTGAGGAGTGGCGGTGGCGACGACGACGGAGGAAGAACGACGCGATTTGGGGGAAAACGACTAAGTGCTCGGAAGGCGACGGGGCTTATATAGAACCCCCCACCTTTGTCACGGGTCGTATTACAAACCGTGACAAAAGGACCTTTAGTCCCGGTGGTATTACGACCCATGACAAAAGGGGCATTTCGCGCGAGATGCCCCGAAGGCGAATTTTCGCCCTTTTGTCACGGGTGTTGTTACCACCCGTGACAAAGGGGGGCCTTTAGTCTCGGGTGGTAACACCATTCGGGACTAAAGGGGAATTTTGCGCAGAATGGTATTTTTCTTTTCCTTGCTCATTTATCTCATTCTTTTTGCTCGAACATTAAAAAATTCATTAGTTAAAATATTTGTGCCATGCAAAATTATATTATGTTAATACAAAAAATACTTACTATTTTATGCACATATTATTTCAAGATTTGAAACAAATATTACTATTTTTTGTTTACAATTTGAAGAGGAAAATAAATTAAATTGAAAATATTAGTAAACCTACTCGAAAAATCTCTGGTTTAAACAAATTTATGAATTAGCGTATTGTCTTTAAATGATCAACATGCTCATTTCCTTACTCATTTATCTCATTCGCGGGCTTTTTCTCTTTTCCTTGCTGATTTATGTCATTCAATTTTGCTTTCAACATTTAAAATAAATCATTAGTTAAAATATTTGTGCCATGCAAAATTATATTATGTTAACACAAAAAAATAACTACTTTTCTATGCACATATTATTTCGGGAGTTGAAACAATTATTACTATTTTTTATTTATAATTTAAAGGGGAAAATAAATTATATTCGAACATATTAGTAAACCTACCCGGAAAAATCATTGGTTTAAACAAATTTATGAATTCGCATATTGTCTTTGAATGATCAACATGCTGATTTTCTTGCTCATTCATCTCATTCGCGGGCTTTTTCTCTTTTCCTTGCTCATTTATGGCATTCCTTTTTGCTTTCAACATTTAAAATAAATCATTAGTTAAAATATTTGTGCTCGCAAAATTATATTATGTTAACACAAAAAATACCTAGTTTTCTATGCACGTATTATTTCAAGAGTTGAAACAATTATTACTATTTTTTATTTACAATTTGAAGGGGAAAATAAATTAAATTCACAAATATTAGTAAACCTTCTCGGAAAATCTCTGTTTCAAACAAATTTATGAATTCGCGTATTGTCTTTTTGATATAATGATCCATATAACTACAATGGCTTACGTATACATACGAGGTCACCGATGGTTATTACAAGGCACGACATTAATTAATACCGGTGGTACCAAGTGAAGCTGGTCGACTTCTAGCTTTTGAACCTCTCGCTTCAAACACATTTATAAATTCACATATGAATTCAAACACATGAATTCATAATAAAGTACGTAATTAAAAAAATTGATAATCGGTTTCTAAAGGTTCACATATCTAGATAATAATTAATACAAGTTCACATAATAGGGTACGGTACAAAGCCTTATCCATGCATGCATAATGTTAGCGATGAGCAAGCACGTGCTTGCGGATATGAAACATGGTTAATGTCCGCAATCCTCCGCCTAAGAACTCCCTCAAAATAACCTAGAGCGCATACTAGTGCACTCTCCTTCGCTTGCGGAGGAGTGTCACAAACACCACCGCAGACATCAAACAATGGAGCATCGGGTTCTGCCGGCTTGTAGAAAGTTAGAATTGCTTGACACTTCCAATTGTTGTTGAAAAACGGCTTCCCACCATAGTAATCCATCCCAACTCTTTCCACGACTTGATTCGAGAATCGCATGGAAGCTAATTGAAGAATAGGTAGAACCGAGTGATCCCGCACACAAGAAGATGATGATGAGATATATGTACCAAAAACAAATTAATTAATAATGAATAGAAATTATTTTATATATAAATGTATATTACCACATCTTGTTGAGCCCCGCAAAGCCTCTCCGTAGTCCGAATCACGGTTCCTTCACCCGTCTCGAGTTGTCTTAATTTAAAATAGGAAAGATCCGGCACGAAGCAACATTATTTTGGAGCTGTTGTAGACAATTCTCCACGGCAGTCCTCTCTCGGGTTAACCGAATAAGTGATGTTTTGCCAACTGTTGCAATGACAACCATCGGGTGTGGTGCGCCTTCTGGCAACTGGCCGTAGTATACATATCGAGCAGGTACGGTGAAAGAGATATACACTCTTTCCATGTGCTCATCAATGTGCTCAGTTTGCACTATAGGATGAGTACCATTCATATCCCCGATAATGTCTCTGAGCCATCTGATATTGTTGAGAACCTACAATAATTATATATGTAACTAAAATTACAGATTTTCCATGTGAAATGAAAAAACGTTCTATGTAAAGCAAATTAACTTCAATTCCTATATTACCACGTTAGCTACACGTCCTGGATCACCCATTGGCAAGGTAATCTCGCGGTGAAAGTGCAATCCTGGACGTAGAGGCAGCGAGTCCTCCAAACACCTCCACGGCCACCAAGACCTGCACAGCAAATGCCACGGCCACCACGCCCGCCACGATGACGGAATATGCCACGGCCACGGATGCCATTTCCAACACCACTTCACGACGACATTGGTAGCTCAAACTATATCCAAATCAAAATAACATACATTATTCACAATAAATAGGATTAGTTTGCATATATACATTGGATTCAATATATGCATAAATAGAAAAACAAAAGGGAACTATTACCGCACATAACCTTTATGAACCGGCGACTCGAAGACCTAGATGCTCCGAGAACTACAACAGATCTCACCTCACCGTCATATACACCGACTCTCACTTACAGTACTACACATGCGCTACACCTCCTATCTAGCTATAGTCCAAAGATCGCGGAGCTATAGGCGGTTCCCACATAGCCCGCGATGTTAAACCGTAGCTAATTAGGATGTGGGGCTCGTATCAAAAACATGAAAAAAAGAAAATGGTTACATTTGTTGTCTATGAAACTAAAAAATACTTAATAAAAGAATTTAATCTTCTATTTCCTCTTATAGCAACCTAGAAATAAAATAGGCCATATAATTCAACACTATATATTATAAACTATATGTACACATACCTACATATATAAATAACTTATTCAGTACCCGACCCAACCTCAGCCCCTCGGCCCCTTTCCTACGCACGCGCTGCACCTTTGATTTTTTCCTCCCTGGTACGTGCGCGTTTTTTCTTCCGGTTCCAGGCGTAGTGGGCAGCCTTGCCGTTGCAGATTTTTTCAGAGAAGTGACGAGGTTGGCTCCTGCGGAAATTGGAGTGCGACCTACGTAGTGTCTCTCAGGTTGCTTTTTTGCACGGATCGCCATTTGCAAAGTTAGTTGAGAAAAGGAATGCCATGATTGGCAACAAAAATGAAATCTGTTTTTAGATTTATTAAAGGGTGTGTTATCGGGTGACATAACAATAGAAATGCATAGATTTGAACGGAACTGTTTTTGGCATTAAATAATTTCTCGTCCGTGATGATGAATAAAAAGAATACAAGTGACGTTCATTGCCCATCATCATAACTTGGATTCAACATGAATGTATGATTTTTTTCCATAAGTCCAATCAAAACAAAATCATACATACGGTTTTCAGCCACATGAACCAAAGGGCTAGTACCACATATATAACAGCTAACACTACCAGGAACCAATATCTGGATCCTAATCCAGCTTTGCCTGTGCTGCTTGCAATCATTTCATTTCACCAATTTCTATGACTCTTGCATCTTCACTTCTAAATCTGCAGCAGTTGTGCCATATCCAACCCCTCAAAATTCTTGGCACGGATTGCAATCTGCCTCACATGAACAAGCTATCACTCAGATTAGCGAAAAGTGAAAATAAAACCCCCAAAAAAATCCCACAGTGCTCCTTCAGATGTATACTAAACATGAGAAAAGGACTGCTAAACTTGTCAATATATGATTTAAATTGTAATAGAACACATATCTACAAAAGTTGGAATCAGGAATTAATCCGACAAATTAAAAAAGCTCTGAAAAACATGCACCAGTGGAGTTTCATAGAAAAGAATACAATGCTAGTCAATGATAAAGGGACAAGTAACCTGAAAGCACGAACTCAACGCGTCGGATTGAAACAGCAACTAATCGGATCAAACCACATCAAATAGTTGAGGATATAAAGGCTCAGATAAAGAGGCAGCTCATCAATAGAAAACGCATCCAGTCAATGAGGGATGTAAAAGGGTGTGCGAGTGAATGGATTGACAAGGAACTCGGAGCTGCATGCCCTGTCAGCAACATAAATTAACTGTTTTCCCTTCTCAATTAGTACCTTTTAAGAAAGGTAACACATATATCAAGCATACAATCGAAGCATTTCCATGGCCCGAGGCCTATGCAAGCGCCAGGATTGCCCATGACATGTACATCAATTTGCAAGCATCAGGCAGAATTGAAAATCTTAATCAAGTCATCATATTCAGAAAATTAAGGGATTAGTTGCTGTTGCAGGCTCATTTCTGGCCCCATTATTGTCCTATTAGTGACGAATTGGCAACTTCATACATAGAACTATAAGCCTGTATGCTTCTGCATCTACAAAAATCTAGAGAAAGGTGCATAACCTATCTCAATGAAAAGAATGCAAATTATTGTAGAAAAAATAAAGTTCAATCAGCCATAGAATTCCACCATCAAAAGCAGCATAACCTAGAACAAATAGAATAGGGTGGCAACTAAAAGAAAAATGGAGTGTTTTCAATCTAGACAAAAAAATCATGTCTAATGTTTGCCAAATCAATGATGTACGGCTCCGTAACTCAAGCTTTAGATCTTACACATACTACCTCGTATACTTCTGAAAGGTCACCAAATCTGGCACGCTAAATTGGGCGTCCTTTACGACTGAAAACATGTTTTATTTAGCTGTACAGAAGAGAAGAGACTTCCATACTTCTCAGAGTTGTACATCGTGTTTAACTACCTTTTCTAAAGGAAACAAACAATTAACTTTTAGGGTCTTACATGTTTGACCAGGCATTCTCCCTATCTCTATCTGTTCTGAGTTTTTGTTATCAGCACTATGCAGCGGCTCAATATCTCCTTATTATCAGTTATTTTCTCATTGTCAATAGTTTCCATCTTATAAGCCAGATCAGCTTTACACCTGACTGTGCTTAACCTTAATCCATTCTCAACCAAACTCCAGAGCACAAATCCACTTGAGGACCATTTTGCAGGCAATGATTCGGTATCACAAAGTCACAAATGCAGGAACAAGATGGCTTCGGAATGATACCTTCGAAAGGGCGGAGATGTTATGCTGGTGGCCGCAAGTCAATGGGACTACTGCAGCCTGCAATCAGAGGCATGGCTCACCAAGCCTTGAAAGCGTGTGCAGGGAGCCCAACTACAGGGGATTTTGTTCGAAGCCTTGAGCGCATGTGCCCCCGGCCTTTCATGGTGCCACCGTTGCCTGCGGAGGGCAGAGAGCCCGGCGAGCATCGTCGCCGGCAGCGGCACGAGAATGGAATAACACCATGGGAGCTTGCCTGGCCTCCATAGATTGGAACCAAATCATGGGCGCTTGATCTGCACAGAGGACAGGAAAATCGAATTTCGTATTAATTAATTACCAGCACAGTAGGTAGGGGGATTGACCTTCACAGATCACGGGCACGGCGAGAAACAGATCAGCTTGATCCAGCTGCCAACGGAGGGTGGCTCAGAGGCATCTCACTGGGCCATGGAGACCTGAGCACCCAGCTCTGTGATGTCACAGTCTTCATCGCCGCCCAGCTTCTGCAGCAAGGTGCGGCCGTGGAAGCCCTCGACGACCGCACGGATGGACCAATCTCCGTCGGGCAACGAGAGCGGTAGGGTCGGACGCCTTGCGAGGAAGGTCCGCGCGCGATGGAGACCCTCATGGACAGTGTTTATGTGCTTGGAATCGGGGGTCGATGCAAAGGGGTGCAGCTCCGGCGGACGCCGATCTAGCTCCGGCGCGCAGGAACGAGCTGCGGAGACGGGATCGGTGAGCGGGCGGCGACGCCAGCGGAACAGGGGTAGGGGGGACGAAACTGGACAGACGGAGGTGCGCCACGATCTAATCGGTTCCGCAGGTCAAAAAACCGGAAAAAATCGGATGAGAAAACAAATCAGCGAGTTGCGGTTGGACGCAAGCCCGATGAATGGGCTCGGGAACTCAATAGTATTCGGTACCCAGGTACCATATAATATATATATATATATATAGAGATTGGATTCAATATGGCCCAAATAAAAAAACAAAGGGGTAGAATTCAACACTATTATTACTCATAGCTTAGAAGACTAGATTCTCCTAACTATGACGATGCCTCACCTCACCGTCATATACACATGAGTCTCCCACTTACAGACTACACACATGCGCTACACCTCCTATCTACCTATAGTCCAACATCACGGGGGCAGTGGCGGTCCCCACATGGCCCGTGATGTTAAAGCTCACGTAGCTAATTAGGATGTGGGGCTCTATATCAAAAACAAGAAAACAAGAAAATGCTTACATTTGTTGTCTATAAAACTTAAAAAATACTTAATAAAAGAATTTAATCTTATATTTCCTCCCATAGCAACCTAGAAATAGAAGGGGTCATAGAATTCAACACTCTTGTATTTTATAAACTATATGTACACATACCTACATATATATAGATTGGATTCAATATATGCGTAAATAAAAAAACAAAAGGGGATAGAATTCAACACTATTATTACTGTACATAACCTTTACGAACCAATGACTCAGAAGATCTAGATGCTCCAGGAACTACAACAATCTCACCTCACCGTCATATACACCTCACTCACCCACTTATAGTACCACACATGCGCTACACCTCCTATCTAGACCTCCTATCTAGATACGGTCCCACCTCGCGGAGGCCGCATGCGTCCCCACGTAGCCCGTGAGGTGAAAGCGTAGCTAATTAGGACGTGGGGCTCGTATGAAAAACAAGAAAAAAAACTTACATTTATTGTTTATAAAACTAAAAAAATACTTAATAAAAGAATTTAATCTTCTATAGTTACCTAGAAATAAAAGCATTTCTAAACATTGAAAGAATGGAAATAAACTATATGTACAAAATAAACTATAACTACATTTTTACGTATGTCTATTTTTTCTTTATGAGCATATATTCATGTGTATATACAAAATCTCATCTCTCTAATTAATTTAAACTCCTCCTACCTAGCTACAAAATAACATTTATATTTTCTCCATCTCTAAACCATAAAACAAAATTTAATCACCACAAATGAAGGGAGGATGAAGATTCTAACCTTCACAACACCTTGGAGGAGAGAAATCTTCACAAACTATTGATGAAAAAAATCGCAACACCACCATAGGCTTGAGTCGCCTTGGAGCGGAGGAGCTTGAATGGCTCGGGTGTGGCTACGGTGAATGGCTCGGGTGGCGGGGAGGAAGAAAGAGGTACGGGTGTTATAGTTGCCCCGACCTTTAGTCTCGGCCGGTGTTACGAGCCGAGACTAAAGGGGTACCTCGTAACACCGGCCAAGACTAAAGGCCGGGGGCAATTATGGCCGGATGGAGCCGGCGGGAGCCCCCCTTTTGTCATGGTTCGTAATACGAACCGGGACTAAAGGGGGGTCGACTACGCCGAGCATTTCGAGCCACGTTGACGAAAGACCTTTAGTCTCGGCTCCAAAGTGGAACCGGAACTAAAGGCCCGAACAAAAGCCTCGCTCTCTACTAGTGCCAACACCGTCGAGTGGATTGTCCCCGCCGACGAGTCCATGTCGCGACCTCCCATGGGGTACGTGGTGTCGTTCGTGGCCTTCCACGAGCGCGGTTTCTCGTCCCCGCCGCTCGGTCATCCGCGGGGTGTTGTTCGCGTACGGCCGCAGCCTCCGGCACCTAAACCCGAACGGCATCCGGCGGATGGCCGCCTTTGAAGCGATGTGCGAGGGGTACCTCGGCATTGGCACCCACCGGAACCTGTTCCGGACTTCTTGAGGTTCACCTACCCGAGGGACGGCTCCCGCGCGGCGACGATAGGGCCGCGCCAATCTTCGGACGAAGCAAGGCCGCGGCGACGACTATATCCCGGTGATGTTGACTAGCTCGAACGGCGGCCGGCACAAGGGCTAGTTCTACTTGCGGAACAACCCCGAGTTCGCGCCCCCGTCATACACCGGTGCTCCATCGCGAAGTCGCGAGAACCTGGGCGGATGGCCACCACCAAGAAGGAGTAGGAGAAGATTCTCAAGCTTCACCGGGCCATGTTGGGGCGTCTCCAAAATGCCGAGTCACCCCCGGCGAAGTGATCGGGCAGTACCACGCCCGAGGTGTCGTGCCGCTCCGGAGGCGGCCGCTTTGCCTCTGCGACATGACGGCCGACAGGCCCCCCGGGTGGGGACCATGACCGCACCTTTGCCCCCGTCGCCGCTTGAGGTTCGGTGCCGTGTGGCGTAGGCGATCGGGAGATCGACTTACTCGTAGCCGCCGTCGCGGATTCTTCCGATGCTCCCCCAACGCGGGGACAAAAAAAATTTGTAAGTTGTCCGTCTTCTCGGCATGTTTCATTCACCCTTTGTCATCGTGTTGATCTTCTCGGGGTTGATCTTCGTCTTTTCTTGTCGTCACAGTTGAACTGTGCCCAGCTCGTCCCCGCTAAGGTGCCTCTCCCGAAGGAGGCGATTTTCAACCAAAACAAGGCTGCAACTGAGAAGAGGCGCGTTGCGCGCAAGGCTCAACACAAGAAGCGCCAGATCACCAAGCGCTATCGCAACAATAACCGCACAAAGAGGCGGAAGGCGCGGGAGCTGGGCGTCTTCTCTGATGAGGACCCGTCGCCCGAGCCGTCGTGGAGTGGTGATGTTGCCAGCGCGGCGGTTGACTAGAGGAACATGTCGGGGTCGTCCTCATCGTCGCCGCCCCCGCGACGCCGAAGTGTCGTCATCGCGCGTGGCCGCGGTGAATGGGCGCAAAAGACGGTGGGCTCGAGCTTTCGTCGGTGGCTCCCCCCGCCCGAGAGGACCGACGGATGATCCGCTCCCGTGTGGTGCCCGGCGAGACGGGGTGCTTCCGAGCCGCGGAGATTTGCACCTCGCCAAGCCGATCCCCCCCCGAGAAGGTCGGAGGAACGGCCACCGTCCGCCCGCCGGCTTTATGACGGTTCCGACCGTCCCGACTCCGACTCCTGCAGGCGCCGGTCGTGGGGGAGGTCGTCGGACTCGACGTCGACGCCGAGCACACCGCCGGTGGCGGAGCCAAGTGGCCGCCCCGCGGCGATTGTAGTCGCCGCTCATCCGGGTGGCGGAGCCCTCGGACGTTCATGTGTCCCTCATCACCGGCGGTGCCACGGTCCAACCCGACCGGTGCAGGGCGGGGAACGGCCCCCGAGCGCACGGGGGGAGAGTGTTGCCACCGTTAAGGTGGTAGGTCGAAGCGGAGCGCCCCCAAGACGGCGGGCCCGAAGCGCGCGGCCCCCCGAGCAGGCTCGAAGCGTGCGGGCCCCCGAGCAGGCTCATTGGACCGCCCGGCGAAGAAAGCCCGGTGCGCTCCAAGATGTAAGTTTGCGACTTCGGATATTCTTTGTCGTGATTCTTCCGACTTGTTTGCCGACGTTGCCTTCTCGTCCTTTTTGTAGACACGCCAACACCGGGGTGCTCGCCTCGGGTCCTCCGAAGCGCCTTGCGTTGAGCGCCCGGGGTGATTTCTTCCGAGCCTCGTCCCTAGCCCTAAGCATTGAGTCGGTGCCACCGCGAGCCGAGGAGGTGTCGGCGGCATCGCCGCGGCGGATAGATCGATCGCGCCACCGCCACAAGTCCCTTCCGCCGCCGTTGATGAGGGTGTGGTGGCCACCGAGGCGACCGCTTCTTGGGCGGTCCTGGAGCGCCGGGCCGAGGCCGTCCCGAGCGGCGGAGATGTGGTGATGGTCTTGGATGAGGACGCGACACCTCCCCCGCCGTCGGAAGCCGTGATGTCGTGATGGCTCCGCGCCGGAGCTCACGCCGGACAGTGATGGCGACGGATTCTCTTCCGGCCACGGGGGCGCCGAGCCTTCCCCGGTGGCTGAGGTCCCTGGTTCTCCCGCGACCACGGAGGTGGCAGAGTCTTCCTCGGCTCGGGATGCCCTCACCGTCGAGGAAGTGATGGAGCTGGCGACGTGCCGGTACATTAACTTCCCCGGTGTCAGAGTCATCGACCTTGAAGCGCCCCAACTCCCAGAGAAGGTGCTAGAGGTGGCGACGGAGCGGATGTTTTCCGAGCGTTCGATCATGGAAACGATCGCAACGGTCTCAAAGGTGCTGCAAGAGTATGAGCGCACGGCGGCTTTGCTCCCCGCCGTCGCGACGTAGGAGGCGGACGCGGCTCTCGAGGCACCCACGGCCGATCCCGGGCCGACCACAAATGCGCTCGCGCCCCCCGCCCGCTAGCGGGGTCGGGAGGTGTCTCTTTCCCCGGCCGGCGGAAGCCGGCCGAAGCTGGCCACCGCCACCGCAACGACCGGCGTAACCGAGGTTGTTGTCGGAGAAGGCCCGGATCGTCGCGGCCTCGCCCGGTCGCGGCACCGAGGCCAACGAGGTTCACGCCCTCGGCGGAGCCTCGCCGCCACCGCCCAAGAACAAGTCGCCCCCGAGGGAATAGCAAGGGTCACCTCCCCGGAGATCCAAGGGGTCAAGGAGACGGGCGCGTCCTTGTCGCACGGCGCGGCAAGCGGTGAAGTCTGAGGCCTCGAGCTTGCCTGCACTCGATGGGCGACCGTTTTCAGGTCCGACGACGATTCCGAGGACGATGAGGAGGTTGTGGCATGCAACACCTTGGAGCGTGGGATGAACTGGGCACGCCGCGCCTTCGATGAGCTCATCCTCCCCGCGACCTCGGTAAGTTCTCTTATTCGAAGCTCGAGTTCTTGAAAATGTGGTCTTCTCGGGGTACGCTGCTTATTTTCTCCTTGTCGGCGGCGGACCCTCGAGTCATCGGTCGGAGACGTGCCCGCGAGGTGTGCAAACTTCGAGCGAGCGGACTCGGCTGGAGATGCGCTCGTCGTGGCCCGGTTGCGGCGGGCCGGTGCCGTGGCGAGCGAGACATCCACGCGGGCGTCCCTTAAGCCGCCCGCCGGTCGGCGGAAGACCGAGCCACCACCGCCGAGAGCGCCGCCGCAATAGCCGCCACCGAGCGGGGCTTGTTGGCGTCGAGGCTCGCACTTGCCAATGCCGAAATTGAGAAGCTTCGAGCGCCGCAACTCGGCGGAGGCGCCCGAGAGGGCCAAGACCGCCGCGGCCATGACCGAGGGCGCCGCCCGAGATGCCACCAAGGCCACGCTTCGTGAGAAGGCCACCCTTGAGGCAAAGGTGTCGGAGCCGGAGCGCGATCCGGGCACGACCACATCGGACCCGGTGACGACAAGCCGCCAATTCTCCCGAGTCACCAACCGGCTCCGGTGGCCACCGAGGAGGTGGCGCGTCTTCGTGATGCCAACACCAAGTTGTCGCAAGATCTTGACGGTAAGCCGAGCGGCCCCTCCCCTCGTTGTCCGGGCTTCCTCGCTTGCTCCTTTTCAAGCCCCGACTTGTCCGCCATGGTTGCGGGGGTGTGGGTGATTCGTGCGGAATGGTGGTGCGGTGGCGGGGTCAAGCGAGAGAGGAACGCCGCCATCCTCAAGGTCATCGAAAAGGAGGGTGCCATCGGGGGCGCTCGTCGGAGCGACTCCGCAGTGAGTATTGAACCTTGGTCCTCGTTCTCCTCTCTTTCTTCTTCTTCTCGAGCCCTTCATGACTTCTCGTTCTTGCTTGCCTTTCGAGGTCCGGGGCCGAGGCCGGAGTAGTCTCGAGCATCCGGGAGCGAGGACGCGGCCGCCGGAGCTAGGCTCGCGACGCGCGGCGCAAGTCGGAAGCCATCGGTGAGAAGGCCATCGGAGACATCGCCAAACTCGGCGGGGTGATGAGTGCGGCCATGGCCGAGCTTAGCATGTCGCTTGGTCCAAGAACGCTTGAGACGCCGATCGAAGAGGTCGGGCGCCTTCCGGGTGTGGTGCGGGAACTCGAGTTGTCGACGGCTCATCGTGCGGTGCATCGGGTCCTTGCCATGTTCGAGTCGCACTACCAAGGGCTAGACCGCACGGTGCCGAGCGGCGGCCGGGCCCCGTGCGTCTCCGATGATTAGTGCGACAAGTTGGTGGAGGACCGCACCGCCTTTGCTCGCGTGATGGCCGACGCCGTGTTGAAGTATCTAGAGTTGCTGCCACGGAACGAGTTAGAGGACCCGGGAGTTCCCGGGCCCCCAAATTAAACATGCCACAAATTATTTTGTTACAATAATTTGAACAAGTCGCCATGCCACCGTGTAGCTAGGTTTTTTATCTTGTGTTATCTCTCGACCGCTTCCGAGCACCCGAGGACGACCGCAAAGCAACGCGCGGTCGAACTTAGAGAATCGAAACGAGTCAAGCCGTACTCCGGAGCCGCGGGGGGGGGGGGGTAAGAGTCGTAAGGCTCGCCCTTCAAACCACTAAGCGTAACCATTTGTTCGCAGCCCCCGGGAACTCGAGAGGTTCGGTAGATAACTTAGTCGAGGTTTTGGTCGAGAAAACACCCATTTTGGACTGGAGTCCCGGTGGTCACTCGAATGTTCTCGAAAAGAGGTCGGATGAAAGCTGGAGACTAGAGAAGTACCCGCTAGTCTTTGTGCTCTAGCCACGGAGGCGTTAGCACTAGGAGCTTTGAACAAATAGCGACTCACCATCCCATGCAAACTGTCATCTTCTCTTTTCTCGAGTTTGAGCTTCCATCAAAAAACTTCTCGCTCGTGCGATTGGTCTCAACAAAGTTGTAGGAAATTTTTTGAAAATTTTTTGAGAAAACATAGAGGGCATGAGGGCATTGTGCCCTTGGTAGCGCCCGGGCAGGGAGCGTCTTTACCTTGGCGCAAAGACGCCGTCTCGCTCTAGCTAAAGTATTGCCATAAAGAAAAAGTATACGCCGAAAGTAAACTTGGATTTCGGAGACATGTGAACAAAAACAAGCAGCATTTACTTATGCCACATGAGTTATGAACATTTACTCAAGGATAAAACGGGCGCAGGTGTTCGATGTTCAATGCGTTGGTGACGACCCTCCCGTCCCCGTACTGGATCTTGTACGTCCCTGGTCGTAGCACCTCGTGGGTGATGAAAGCCCCCTCCTAAGGTGGCGATAGCTTGTGTCGGTCCTTGCTGCCTTGAACCCGTCGGAGAATGAGGTCGCCGACATGGAACTCACGCGGGCACATGTTGCGCTCATGGTAACGTCGTAATGCCTCGCCGGTATTTGGCGCTGCGCCAGCCGCAACGTCACGCGCCTCATCGAGTTGGTCGATCGCGTCCTCAAGCGCGACTTGATTTCCTTCTTCGGTGCATGCTCGCACCCGTGGGCCGCCGTAGTCGATGTCGGTGAGGCGGGGACCGCCTCGGAGCCATGTAGGGAGCACTTTGAGAAGCTCCCGGACACGCCGTTCCCACACCACGAGGTCCCCGTCAAGCACACACTCGGGGAGTGCCGGCTCATGAAGAACTACGTCAAGAGCACCCTCAAGCCAAAGGCGGCGGACCGCCCCCGACAAGCAAGGCCCCTCCCACGATAATGACGGTGGCACAGGGGCGTTCCCTCGGTGAAGACGACGCGGTGCACATGATCTTTGGGGGATCACCGGTAAGACTCTCCGGGCGACGTGAGAAGATCATCGGCGCGAAGTCATGCACGCCGACGTTGCGACGCCGTCCTACCTAAAGTGGTCGGAGGTTCCGATAACCTTTGATCACAAGGACCATCCCGACAAGGTGCCACAACCCGCATCATACCAACTAGTGGTAGCTCCCCTATTCAAATCCGGGAAGGATCCACAAGGTACCGATGGATGGGGGAAGCGGGATCAACGTGCTCTACTCATCTACGATTGACGAGATGAGTATCCCACGGTCCGCTACATCCGATCCACCGAGTTCGTCGAGACACACGATGTGCCCCTACATGGCGCGCCAACTATCGGGGTTCTCTACCGCCGCAAAGAAATTTCTATCGATCGTGCGTCGAGCTCGGATGGTTAGCGCAGGAGACAACCGGATTTATATCGGTTCGGGCCTCCGGGAGTAATACCCTACATCCAAGGATCCGCTGCCGTGTTCCCCGAGCCGGTGTGTGCTCGTAGTAGGGGTTACAAGCCGGTCGGGGAGAGGGAGTTCGTTCCCGTGTCCCGGAGGTGGTGTTCGATCCTATGGAGGTCTAACCCTTGTGACCGTTGCCATCCTCTCCCTTTTATAGTCACAAGGGGAGGGGCACAAGGGGAAGTAAAAAAGAGTTACGGTGCTTAGCGTACCGGCACGTCCTGTCGTACGTCGTCGTCCGTCGGGGTGCATTGAAGCCAAGTCGCGATGCCTTGTCGGGGAAGCCGCCGCGTGGCCGGGTTGGACCGTTAACTCGGGACGCTTGGCCTTCTCTCCAAGTAGTTTGGGCTTGTCTTAGCCTCGCCCGAGTACTTGCCTAGCTTGCCACGCCTCGGCCCTAAGTCTAGGCTTGTGCGCGTCGAAGATGGTGCCGGAGTGCCTCGGGTTGAGTCTTGCGTGTAGCAGAGTGGGAGGTGATGGGGATGTGATGGTCGTGCGGTCGGTCGGACCCGCATTAAGGCTCTTGTCGGGGCGGGGCTATCTACATGGCCGCCACCGTTGTTCCCGCGTGACGTGGAGATTCTTTCCTTCACGCGCGTTGGTGGCGATGCTCACTCCCTGCGTCTGGGCCCACGCACTAGTCGGAGCCGGACTTGTCATGCAAGGCAGAGACTTGTTGTGCGAGGCGGAGGCTAGTCGTGCAAGGCGGAGACGGGTTCTTCTAGTGGGAACCGGTCGGAGATGCGGCCAACCGGCTAAAAACCGTGCGTCTTGCCGCAAGGGTCTTGATGATGATCCGCATACCACCACGCGGGCGAGGCACCGGGTGAACGGAGGACTCCCTCTGGATGTTGTAGTCGGCAACGGTACGGCCATCCTCAAGGCGCTTGCCGGTGAACGGAGACTCCACCTTGAGGGTAATGGTCTTGCTATCTTAAGAGAGATAATCTTCTTTGTCAAAGAGGGCCCTAATCCGGGCCCTCGTCACCCTTTCTCTCCTTTTTTTTGGATATGATGACTACATTATTATGGTCATGTTTGGATGGAGGTGTTAGTGTTAGTTTGTAGCAAACTAACACCAAAACTAACACTTTGGAGCCAAACATATGTGTTAGTTTGGTGTTTAGTTGGAACTAACACCTCCAAGAGGTGGTAATTGGTGTTAGTTTGGTGGACCCCACCCCTTCTCTCTCTCTCTCCCTCTCCTTTTTGAAATGTTTGGAAAAGTTAATTCAAATACAAACTAAAACCTCCTTCCAAACATCCAAGATGTTAGTTTTTTATGTGTTAATTTGGAGGTGTTAAAAACTACCACTAATAGTAACACTAACATCTACCATCCAAACACGGCCATTGGAGACGATGTTTGCTTACTCCATGTATCATTTAATTCTACATTGGAATCACTACCTCTCCGCTCGCTCCCGGCCATTGACTAGCAGCAATTTCGCCATTGACCGTCATGGGAACCTTCTCGACCGTTCATGTGCTCTTGATCTTATCCCTTCCTTATTTTTCTATAAGAAGGCACCGATGCCTATCGGTCCTCCTCACTTCAAGTTGCTTCCTTCTTCCCTAGATCTAGATCTAGCTATATGCTTCCTTCTTCGATACAATAAAGCGAGTCACTTGCCTTCTTCTTCTCTAGATCTATATCTAGATAGTATATGGTTCCTTCTTCTAATACAATAAAGCGAGTCACTTGCTTCCTTCTTCTCTAGATCTAGTTCTAGCTATGGCGCAAATAATAGATCTTGTAGGGTGCAAGATTTTGCTTTTCTCTCTTCTTCCTCCTCCTCGATCTCTCGAGTTGCTAGAAGAATTCTTGTGATGGGGGTGATTGGATTGCTCATCCCTCGAACACGAATTTCGCAAGAAGAATTCTTGTGACATACCCCTTGCTCGCAGCTCGTGTCCGGGAAGGTAGCCCAAAACCTCCCGGCATCGGGATGAACAATTTCATCTTGTGTCCAATGATCATTGTTTTCGGGATGAACAATCCTTCATCCCGTGTCCAATGATCATTATTTTTCCTATGCTTTATCCTTCCACTCCGGAATGCTCTTGCAAACCAAAAGTGCGGGTTTAGCTAGGAAGCTTTGTGGTCTCATTGCAAGCCAAGAATTAGCTCTCTAAACCATCAACAAAAATGGAGCTTGTTCAATGACCACGTGCGGCAAGATCGACGACTGCGAGCAAGATCGATGTGTGTGTGTGATTTTGCACATCTCGTCATGAAGATATTACCGCATTGTAATCTTGTTCGATGTATCAATGATGACCGTAATCTGTGTGTGTGTGATTTTGCATATCTCGTCATGAAGATATGGCTGCATTGTAACCTTGTTCTGATGTTTTAATGATGATTGTAATTTGTGTGTGTGTGATTTTGCATCTCAAGAGACATGCTTTTGTGAAATTATGCCACATTGTTGGAGATGAACTCTTTTTTTACTTGGCATATCTTCTTAGAAGTTGGTAAAGCACATGATTTGCCAAGTAAAATTTGGCAAACTCTTGGAGATGCTCTAATCCGTGTATCTTTTGATGTAATCTGTTCGTGATTTCGCATATCTTCTTGCCCATAACGAAAGCGTGAGGACCGGGAGCGTCCCGGTGGTCGGTGGATGACCGCTCCTCGGTGATGAGTGATTGACAACGGGTGTTGGACTGACTCTTGGCTTAGTGCGCGGGTGTAGGCCGCGGCCCGGTTCGTGTTGTTGCGGGTGAAGAACGGGCGCGAAAGGTCTTCGGTCTTGAGGGGCCTCTCGGGAGATGGAGAGACAAGTAGGCTCGGTTCGAGGGACCCGGTGGACGGCGGGGACCGGGTGCGGGCCACATGGTGGCAACACGAGCAAGACGAAGTCATGGACAATCGAGCGGTGCATGGTGGCGGTTGAGTCAAGTGGTTTGGTGGGAGGCCGGACCGAGCACGCGGGGTTTGGTGGTTTGCCCACAAAACCATCGGTGGACGGTTTCTTGGTTTGGGCCTCAAAACCAAGTCCGAGGGCCCAACACGACGGAGACGGGATCCGGGCGTGTCGGGAAGCTTCGAGGGCGGAGGACACGCGGCGGGATCGCATGGCTTGCGTCGGGAGGACGCGGGGGTGCGGCAAAGGCGTGGCCGTCCGATGGCAAGACCCACAAACATTACCTAAATGCCCCCGCGTGGGTTGTATCGCCGTAGTTAAGTTAGGGGTAGTCGAGTCATTTACCACTCCGGCGGGACCCGATATATAAGCCATAAGGGTGTGTGAGTGGCTCTCTCTCTTCGCGACTTAGGGTTCCATTTCCTCCCTCCCATTTCTCATTTTGGTAGCTATTTTTTTCTTCTATTTTCTCCAGGCTAGCATGAGAGCTTCATGAGAGATTTGTTGAGAGGGATGGATGCTAGGGCGGCATGCTAGACCTTGTGAATCTTTCCTGGTTTGTATAGAAGATTCGGAGTTGTGTTTCTCGTGGTCTTTTTGTGCTTGTTTTCGTGCTTTTGTTCTCGGTGCGATTCCGCGGATTTGAGTGGGTTTCTCCCCGGATTTCTTTGAGGGAAACATGGATAGATGTCTCGTGCATCTTTGTGATTGATCTTGTGCCCTCAAATGCGGGAAACCACTTCGATTCGAGAGTTTTCGTTCGGTGTTCAAGCTTTTGGTGGTGCTCAAAGGATTCGCGATTCCCGGTGATTTAGGGAGTTAGGAGGCAAGATTTTTGGGCCATAGCATCCTTGTGTGATGCTTTTCAAGTCCCCAAACCCTTGTCTCCACGGCTTCAACCGTTTGGGAAATCCGATGATGATTTGAGGGAGTTGACTTTCGGGGGTCGGGTGTTTTCGCTCCGTCCGCACCTGGCGGACGTCCGCGAGGACCGGGTGGACGGTCCGCGCCACTCCCGGTTCGTCCCGTGTTCTTCGTGTTCTTGCTCGCCTTTCGTTTCGATCCGTCGCAATTTTGAGTTTCGGTTGGACGGAGTTTCGGACGGTTCGCGAGAGGCGGACGGTCCGTGGGTGCACGCGCGGACGGTCCGCGTGCTCCCCGCGGACGGTCCGTGGTTCGTGGTGTGCTTCGTTGGTTCGCGTGTGATTTAACGGACGGTCGCGGAGTAGGCCGGACGGTCCGCGGTGTTGGCACGGACGGTCGCGGTAGCGGCGGACGGTCCGCGAGGCCGGTGCGGACGGTCCGCCCCTCCCTGGCCGGACGGTCCGCCGAGCCTGTGAGCTTTGCTTCTTGGTTCGATTCCTCCCTTCCTTTGTCATGCTTCCGTGTGTGCTTCAAGGAATCATTCCTAAGGCTAGAGGTTGATCCATAACATTGTTGTTTTGGCGATTGGTGTGTGATTCGATCCATCGCTTGTGTGTGACCGGGATTTGA
Organism: Cenchrus americanus; assembly: GCA_947561735.1. Lineage (NCBI taxonomy): Eukaryota > Viridiplantae > Streptophyta > Magnoliopsida > Poales > Poaceae > Cenchrus > Cenchrus americanus. Next base: position 77,773,322 of record OX387240.1, on the reverse strand, counting down.
CTAGGGTATAGGCCGGGTTCTTCGAAAAGAATTTTTACCGGCTCCTATTCACTCCCCCCCCCTCTCTAGTCGCCATCCTTCAATTGGTATCGTAGCTTGGTGCCGGATTCTTTGCGACTTTGACAAGTCTCGAATCCTAAGATGGCGTACGTTGAGCGGGGCGGTCCGCCGCACTTCGATGGCAAGGGTTACCACAACCGGGCGGCCCGAATGATGATCTTTCTTCGTGGGAAGTCGTTGGATTTCATTGTGCTTGACAAGACCTATGCTATTCCGGTCAACATCCATACTCTTATGGTGACCGATGCCCGTGCTAAGGCCAAGTATGAGGCTAATGCAAAAGCCGTTGATCACTTGGTCCGAAGCTTGTGTGATCCGAGTTTGAGCGTGTTCGCCATTTGAATCTTGCTTGGCAAATTTGGGAGAAGTTGTTGGTTGCTCACGGTGGTGCTAACCATGTGAAGGCTCGCCTCTTTGTCTCTTACCTGGATGCAATATGAGAACTTCACTCCACTTCCGGTGAGGACATCGATGCGATGTTTCGAGGTTCACCGCCATCGTGAACAACATGAAAGCTAATGTTGAGGATTTTCCTTACACCGAGCATGATCAGGCTTTGAAGCTCTTGCATGTCTTGGACCCAAATGTTTGGGGTGCTAAGGTTGAGGCCATCAAGGAGTCTGGGCAATATTTGACTATTGAGTTGGATGACCTCTTCTCTAAGCTTAAGTCGGCTGAGGTTGACAGGAAGTTGCAATCCAAGCATGAGGGCTCGACTGACCATAGTCTTGCTCTTGTGGGCGGATCAAAGGGCAAATCTAACCCTTCCTGTCGACAGTTTTCCTTGTCTTCTCTTATGTCTATTCCAGATGAGGAGTTTGATGTCTTTGGGCGAGGAGGAGGCCGGCCTTGCTCTCAAGAAGGTTTGATCGACTACACGAGAGTCGGAGGAATGCAAGGCGGAGCTCGGGGACGTGCTACAAGTGTGGCAAGCGTGGCCACTTCATCGCCGAGTGCCGGAAGCGGAGGAGAACAAGTACAAGATGAACGAGTACAAGGCGCATCCAAGGCGTGAAGACAAGTACTCCTCCAAGGGCAAGCACTTCAACAAGTCCAAGAGCAAGGACAAGGACAAGCGGCGACCGAGCAAGAGCGGCTACAAGAAGAACAAGGCAAGAGCGATGGTGGCCGGTGTGAGCGATGTCGACTCAAGCTCCAGCGACGAGCAGTCAAGCTCAAGCAGCGAAGATGAAGACGTCGGGAGGTGCAAGGGCAAGAAGAGTGCAAGCCGGAACCTCAGTGGGTTGAGCTGTATGGCGCTTGAAGGCTTTTGTGGCATGGCCCATAGCTCGAGCAGCAAGAAGAGCGACAAGGAAGACAGCGACTCCGACTCGGAGGATGAGGTAAATCGTGACCCCGACTCTTTGCTTGCTGAGATCACTAGGTTGAATGGCTTGATTGACAACCGTGATAGTGTGCTAAGAGATGCCAAAAAGATGAGGAAAGATCTTAGGGCTCAACTTGAGAATGCTAGTGAGAAAGTAGGAGAATGACTGTTTGAAACTTGCTCCTACTACTCCTGATGATGTTGAATGTCTTGAGTGTGATGCATGGTTGAATGAGATCAAGTTACTTAATGAGAGGAATGCTTCCACTTTGGCTAAACTAGATGCTCTTAGGACTGAGTATGATGAGCTTAAGGCTAGACCTACTTTGCTTGGTGCTTGTAAATCATGTCCTACTATGCATGCTAAGCTTGTTGATGCTCGTTCTACCATTAGTTCTTTGGAAGCATCTTTGAAATCTCCTGTTGCAAATGCATGCTCTAGTTTGTGATGAAGTTACTTTGCGCAATCTTGAACTTACTTCCCGTTTGGATGTCATCTATGAGGAGAATGACTATTTGAGGAAGGTGTTGGGTTGGTTGTCCGGGGGAACCTCAATTGAAAATCATGATGAAGGAGTTCAAGAGAGCCGATGGTCGTGGTTTGGGGTTTGAGAAGTTGGGTGAGAAAGTGGGAGAGAACAGTGGGGAGAGTGTGTATGAGAAGTGTGTTGAGTCTAACCCCGAGTTTGAGGTGATCGGAGACATCCAAGTCCCACTTCCAAAAGCACCCAAGAACTCGTTCACACCAAAGCCCAACCACCTTTGCAATAAGCTTGACACAACCCAAGATCCACCCAAATTCCCACTCAAGACAAATGACCTCAAGAAACCTGTGAAGTTTGTGAGTGAGAAGGGTGTGAAGCCTAGTGAGAAGCCAGAGCCAAAACCAAAACCCATCCCCTTCAGGTGTGAGTATTGTGGCAAGGAGAGGCATCTTGCGAGTTTTGCTACAAGAGGAAGAGGGATGAGAGGCTTGCTAGGGAGCAAGCTAACCGGGACGGTATCGCCGGTCTCATGGTATTCCGAGCCTAGAGTGCCACTTCCACGGGGTGTGAGAAGTGTGAGGAGTGTTGGTAGGTTCCCACGGAGAGGTGGTGGTGCGAGGATTGAGAGGAGAAATGATGGTGTGCGTCTTTGGTGAGAGGTTTGGTCGGGCTCGTGGTGGCTTTCTTTGGACGTCCCCCTACTCGTCCTCAATACGGGTTTAGGGGAGATGATCGCGGCTTTGGGTTCCAGAGGAACTACGGACCACGTTTTCCCCCTCGTGGTGCTCGTACTTCTTCCATGGGACATGGGAGGCTTGGTGGCAAGGGAATGATGTTTGCTAACCCCTCTTTTGAGCGGATGGCTCGACAACCGGTTCAACTTTCTTTGTGCTAACCCCGGTGTCGAGTCGCTAGCTCATTCTCGTTCTTGTTTCGACTACGGACGGGAGGCTTGGAGGACATTTGGTTGATCGACTCCGGTGTTCTCACACATGACCGGAGATAAGAAGTGGTTCTCCAGCCTCACCCCAGTGAAGGAAAAGATGTACATCACATTTGGGGACAATGGACGAGGAAGGGTGATTTCTGAGGGTGTTGTGCATGTGAGTGACAAGGTAACGTTGAAGAGAGTGGCTCTTGTGAGGTCTTTGGGTTTCAATTTGCTTTCGGTTTCTCAGTTGCTTGATGAGGGTTTTGAGGTGCGTTTCAAGTCTGGCGAGTCTCTTTTTCTTTGGATTCTCGAGGTGATCTTGTACGTATGATCATCCCCGAGGGTCAGATTTTCAGGGCCGATTTCTCTCGTTCTTTGGGTCCTGCTCGCTGTTTGATGGCTGGTCCTTCTTCTGATTTGTGGAAATGGCATAGGCGGTTGGGACACTTGAGCTTTGATTTGGTTTCCCGCTTGAGTGGTCTTGACCTTGTCCGAGGATTGCCGAGGTTGAAGCTTGAGAAGGATTTGGTCTGTGCTCCGTGTAGGCATGGCAAGATGGTAGCCACTCCCCATCCACCCCTGACCGATGTCATGACTGAGTGTCCGACAGAGCTGTTGCACATGGACCTCGTTGGGCCAGCTCGAGTTCGCTCGGTGGGTGGGAAGTGGTATGTCCTTGTTGTGGTGGACGATTACTCTCGCTATGCCTGGGTGTTTTTCTTGGAGGATAAGAGTGAGACATTTGGCTTTGTTCGAGATCTGATCGTGAGGTTGAAAAACGAGAGGCATGGGAATGCTATTCGAGCTATCGCGGTGATAATGGCTCGCAGTTCAAGAACTCTCATTTTGATGCCTTTTGTCGTGATCTAGGTCTCGAACATCGGTATTTGACCCCTTATGTGCCCCCTCAAAATGGAGTCGTGGGAAGGAAAAAATCGGACTCTTTGTGAGATGGCTAGGACGATGCTCGATAAGCACGGGACTCCTAGGAGGTATTGGGCCGAGGCGGTCAATATGGCTTGTCATGTTTCCAACGGGATTTTATTGCGAGCTTTCAAGAAGAAGACCGTTATGAGCTGATGCATGGTCGGGCACCCAAGGTGAGTCATTTCCGAGTTTTTGGTCGCAAGTGCTTCATTCGAAGAAGGGAAAACTCGACAAGTTTGAGGCTAGGTCTAGTGATGGTATTTTCTTTGGATATGCTAACCATTCTAGAGCCTATAGGGTGCTTAACCTTGAGACTAACAAAATCATGGAGACTTGCGAGGTAACCTTCGACGAGACAATGCCATGTACCTCTTTTGGCTTTGAATGTGCGGTGAAGAGGAGATGGCCGAGGACCTCTTTGAAGAGGAGAAGGATGAAGCCTGGAGATGATGATGGAGAGAACCATGCGCCCGAAGCCGAGTGTGTACCCACTACCTCCCCTACGACCACTACGGAGCGTGGACCGTCTACTTCATGGACGACAACGGTGCGGCAAGAGGACCGGGCGAGAGAAGCCGAAGGTGAGGGGGAGGTAATCTCGAGGCGTGAGGCTCCCCGGCGGATTCAAGAAGTGCATCCCTTGTCGAAGATTATTGGGAACATCGATGAACGCACTACACGGTCAAGGTCCGAGAATTCCTCTCATTTTGCTCATCGTTGCTTTTGTTGCCACTTTTGAGCCCAAGGACATTGGACATGCTTTATCTGATGCAAACTAGGTCAATTCTATGCATGAGGAGTTGGAAAACTTTGAGAGGAACCGGGGTGTGGGAGTTAGTTGAACCACCTCCAAATTGCCATCCCATAGGAACCAAGTGGGTTTGGAAGAACAAAGAGGGAGAGAATGGGATGGTTGTGAGGAACAAGTCCAGACTTGTTGCTCAGGGGTTTAGTCAGAAGGAGGGGATCGATTATGAGGAGACCTTTGCTCCTGTGGCCCGTCTTGAGGCAATTCGAATCCTTCTAGCCTTTGTCGTGACTAAAGGGTTCAAGTTGTTTCAGATGGACGTGAAGAGTGCTTTTCTGAATGGGGTCATAGAGGAGGAGGTGTATGTGAAGCGACCACACGGGTTTGAGAGCGAGCCGTACCCACACGGGGTGTACGGGTTGAAAAGGGCTCGTATGGGTTGAAACGGGCTCCCCGTGCTTGGTATGGGAGATTGAGAGGTTTTTCGTTGAGCGAGAGGGTTTGTGATGGGTACCGTGGATAGGACCTTGTTTCTCCTCAAGCATGGAAATGACTTGTTGATTGTTCGGATATACGTGGATGACATTGTCTTTGGTGGCTCGTCACATAACCTTGTTGCCAAGTTTGCGGATGAGATGAGCGGGGAGTTCGAGATGAGCATGATGGGCGAGTTGCGGTATTTTCTCGGCCGCGAGATCAAGCAAGTGAAGGATGGAACATTCGTGCACCAGACCAAGTACACGAAAGACATGCTGAGGAAGTTCCAGATGCAAGATGTGAAGCCGATGTCGACTCCCATGGGGAGTACGACCACTTTGGATGCGGATGAGGACGGAGAACCATTGGACCGGCGGGGAGTACGGGAGCATGATCGGCTCCCTCCTCTACTTGATGGCAACGAGGCCGGACATACGGTTCGCGCGTGTGTCCGTGCGCTCGTTTTCGAGGCTTCGCCGAGGACATCACATCGACGGGCCGTCAAGAGGATTTTCGGTACCTACGATCGCCCTCGGTCTTGGCCTTTGGTATTCTTCCTCCTCGACTCTTTCTCTTCATGGTTTTTCCGATGCGGATTTTGTTGGTTGTCGAGTCGAGAGGAAGTCTACTTCGGTACTTGCCGTTTCTTGGGTCTTCGTTGGTCTCATGGTCTTCCCGCAAGCGGTCTAGTGTATCTCGGTCTATCACCGAGGCGGAATATGTTGCGGCGGCGAGTTGTTGTTCCCAGTTGTTGTGGATTTCATACACTTTGAGAGACTTTGGTGAGGAGTGCACCCGCATCCCACTTCTCCGTGATAAGTGTAGACAAAAACCCGGTACTTCACTCCCGGAACCAAACACATAGAAGTGAGGTATCATTTCTTGAGGGACAATGTGGAAAAAGGAACCATTGTGTTGAGTCATGTCCCTACCCAAGATCAGCTAGCCGATATTTTTACAAAGCCTCTCGACCAAGCTACATTTGTGCGCTTGCGGCGGGAACTTGGGATTTGTTGTCCTTTCTAGTTGATTCTTAGGGGATTTTCTCTTGTACCATATGTATCATACCATGTTTTACTTTGATGTATATACATGCTTTGCTTGATGTATAAACCATGGTAGGATAGCCATCTTGTCATATATCATGTTGCATTTGTATCATATTGCATTTTAGGATGATGAGCTTCTTTCATATGCCATATTTGAGTTTCGTGGCTATTTGTGAGATATTGGTCATATGTGTGGAGAAATGGTGATGTGAGTCTATGCTCTTGGAATATTTGAGATATATGTGTGGTGAGATAGCCCTTCTTGAAATAAATGCTAATCTTGACTAATTTTTGATGAAATATGCTCCACTCGTGTGTAGTTGTGTATCCATGTCACGGTTAGGTCTAAATGTGCTTTTCATGCTTAGATTGTGCTTGGATGCCTTGTTCTTGCATTTGGGCCAAAGGCCGAATATCATTGTGAATGTTTAGCCTATGTTGCATTCATGGGGGAGCATAAGCTTCTTTTTTGCCGCAAAGGCACTTCATGTACCATGAAATGATTTAATCTTGAAAAGAAGTGTATAATGCTTGAAAAATGCTCCATCCATCATGTTTATGCTTAAAATGTATTATCTTTCACATATGGGTGCAAAACATGTTGCATGATGTTCACAAGTGGAGAAGTCTCCCGAAGTGGACACATGGCTCATGAGCTTTGACATGACATGCTTTGCTTTATGGGTGTTTGCCATGATCTTTTCTTGAGAATTTGATATCCTTGTATGATCTTTGAATGGTATGCATGTTTGTGGCTCAAGTGTGACATGGATAGGCCTTTACATGTGAAGTGAGCCTTGTTTTGGTAAAAGCTGCTTAACTCGAAAATTTTGCTTTGTCACATGCTTGTATTTTCATATATTACTTGTGGCAATGCTTTGACTATGCTATGATTCATATGTGTGATCTTTGTCTCATTTTTTAGCCTTTGACACTAGATTTGGCCTATTTGAGAAGCTCATGTAGATGTTTATATGCTTTGTTTTGCATTTCGCATTTTCACGTTGATTCATACATTGTGAACAAGGGGGAGTAGAGGTGAGCTTAATAAAAATTCAGAAGAGGTGAGCTAAAATTTGGAAGTTTGCATCCACATGTTCGGGGGGGAGCTTGCATTTGTTCGGGGGGAGCTTTCTTCTTGTTTTCGGTGTGGAGTTTGTGCTTTGCTTGGCTTGTGACCTTTCTTCGCCTTTCTTGAGTTTTGGTCATGAGTTGAGTTTCTTTGTTTTTCTTTCTTCTTCCTTTATCTTTTTCTCCGAATTTCATTTCGCGTTGTGTGTTGTCAATGCACTCATCAAGGGGGGAGATTGAGGACCGGAGCGTCCGGTGGTCGGTGGATGACCGCTCCTCGGTGATGAGTGATTGACAACGGGTGTTGGACCGACTCTTGGCTTAGTGCGCGGGTGTAGGGCTGCGACACGGTTCGTGTTGTTGCGGGTGAAGAACGGGCGCGAAAGGTCTTCAGTCTTGAGGGGCCTCCGGGAGATGGAGAGACAAGTAGGCTCGGTTCGAGGGACCGGTGGACGGCGGGGCGGGGTGCGGGCCACATGGTGGCGACACGAGCAAGACGAAGTCATGGACAATCGAGCCGGTGCACGGTGGCGGTCGAGTCAAGTGGTTTGGCGGGAGGCCGGACCGAGCACGCGGGGTTTGGTGGTTTGCCCACAAAACCATCGGAGGACGGTTTCTTGGTTTGGGCCTCAAAACCAAGTCGAGAGCCCAACACGACGGAGACGGGATCCGGGGCGTGTCGGGAAGCTTCGAGGCGGAGGACATGCGGGCGGGATCGCATGGCTTGCGTCGGGAGGACGCGGGGGTGCGGCAAAGGCGTGGCCGTCCGATGGCAAGACCCACAAACATTACCTAAATGCCCCCGCGTGGGTTGTATCGCCGTAGTTAAGTTAGGGGTAGTCGAGTCATTTACCACTCCGGCGGGACCCGATATATAAGCCATAAGGGTGTGTGAGTGGCTCTCTCTCTCCGCGACTTAGGGTTCCATTTCCTCCCTCCCATTTCTCATTTTGGTAGCTATTTTTTCTTCCATTTTCTCTAGGCTAGCATGAGAGCTTCATGAGAGATTTGTTGAGAGGGATGGATGCTAGGGCGGCATGCTAGACCTTGTGAATCTTTCCTGGTTTGTATAGAAGATTCGGAGTTGTGTTTCTCGTGGTCTTTTTGTGCTTGTTTTCGTGCTTTTGTTCTCGGTGCGATTCCGCGGATTTGAGTGGGTTTCTCCCCGGATTTCTTTGAGGGAAACATGGATAGATGTCTTGTGCATCTTTGTGATTGATCTTGTGCCCTCAAACGCCGGAAACCACTTCGATTCGAGAGTTTTCATTCGGTGTTCAAGCTTTTGGTGGTGCTCAAAGGATTCGCGATTCCCGGTGATTTAGGGAGTTAGGAGGCAAGATTTTTGGGCCATAGCATCCTTGTGTGACGCTTTTCGGGTCTCCAAACCCTTGTCTCCACAGCTTCAACCGTTTGGGAAATCCGATGATGATTTGAGGGAGTTGACTTTCGGGGTCGGGTGTTTTGCCTCTGTCCGCACCTGGCGGACGGTCCGCGAGGACCAGGCGGACGGTCCGTGCCGCTCCAGTTCGTCCTGTGTTCTTCGTGTTCTTGCTCGCCTTTTGTTTCGATCCGTCGCGATTTTGAGTTTCGGTTGGACGGAGTTTCGGACGGTCCGCAGCAGAAGGCCGACGGTCCGCGGGTGCCTGGCGGACAGTCCGCGTGCTCCCCGCGGACAGTATGTGGTTCGTGGTGTGCTTCGTTGGTTCCGTGTGATTTAACGGACGGTCCGCGGAGTAGGCCGGACGGTCCGCGGTGTTGGCGTGGACGGTCCGCGGTAGCGGGCGGGACGGTCCCGCGAGGCCGTGCGGGACGGTCCGCCCCTCCGGCCGGACGGTCCGCCGAGCACCGTGAGCTTTGCTTCTTGGTTCGATTCCTCCGTTCCTTTCTCGTGCTTCCGCGTGTGCTTCAAGGAATCGTTCCTAAGGCTAGAGGTTGATCCATAACCTCGTTGTCTTGGCGATTGGTGTGTGATTCGATCCATCGCTTGTGTGTGACCGAGGATTTGACTAGGGTATAGGCCGGGTTCTTCGAAAAGAATTTTTACCGGCTCCTATTCACTCCCCCCTCTCTAGTCGCCATCGATCCTTCAAAGCGACGCGGTTCGTTAGTCCTCGTCTCTTGACCGTAACAAAGGCGATGATGGTTCGTTAGTCCTCGTCTCTTGCCCGTAACAAAGGCGACCGGGTTCATTAATCCTCATCTCTTGCCCGTTACTCGAACCGAATCGGAATATAAACGAGTATATATAGTATCTTTGGTCGAATATATTACAAGAAGGATTCAAATTCCACCACATCACATGTATTACAAAAAGGATTGAAATTCCACCTATACATCGCATCCTTTATATTACAAAACAGATTTCATTTCCACCAATAGACACATCCTCTAGCATTACAAAAAGGATTCGGCGGAAATCGGGCTTGCTTTTTCTTTCTTGATTTCGTATATGGATTTTTCACTATGGTCGCTTCGCAAGTACGGTGTTTTGTTAGTTCCCAAGAGCCGGGGCTTGTATGAAGTGTCAAAGGATGGAATTTTGTCAAACCGGTTTTATTCCTCCTCAACAACATTTTCAATCCCCACAATCCTTTTTTTCCGGGCATAACCACGGACCAGTTCTTCTTTGCAAGGTCGGGTACATAGAACACTTGCTCAACATCATTGGCGAAAACAAACGAGTTCATTTTTTGTGACCAAAGACCTAGAGATCAACACTAACATAACCATATTTGTCCTTGCTCACAGCTCTCTTCCCATTGGTGACCCATCTACACCAAAACAAGGCCACCTTCAATCCTACATAATCAAGCTCCCATATCTCCTCTATTTGACCATAATATGTGTCTGTCTCCGTGTCATCATCATCGTTATGACTATCGTCAACGAAGACCCGTACACACACACCACTATTTTGATAGACGCTCTTTTTATCCTGGGTCATGGCTGTCGTCAACGACGGCCCGTACACACACACCACTATTTTGATAGACGCTCTTTTTATCCTGGGTCATGTCCATTGATATTCATTTTGTCGTATCTTGTAACAGTGAACAATGGCCCCGTTGCTATATTCCTTATCTCGTCGGTAATTACAACATTATTGCTGCATGTCTCGACATAATCTCGGAGCCACTGCCGAAACCTTGCATGTGCATCATTGCAAGCCAAGCCCTACCACGGTTAGGGTTGTCTTCACGTAGTTGTCGTTTGTGCTCATTGGCAAACAGTGTAATTAGGTGCATCTGTTGTATCACGGTGAAATGAGCCTTTTCAAAGGCATCTGCATCCGGAGTGACTGACCTTTTCCCCATGGTCCCAACACCTGAAAGCCTACCTTCATGCCGTGAGCAAGGCACACCAATGGGGTTTTGTGGGTGCATATAACCCATGGCCCACTCCACTACTTCGATGGTCTCGTAGCCACGAACAATGGCTCCCTTCGGAAATAACCTGTTATGTACCAATGATTTCAGGAATCCATAGAACCTCTCATATGGAAACATCTGATGAAGGTAAGATGGGCCAAGGAACGAGATTTCCCTCGCGAGGTGTCTTTGTTAGATGCGGCATGAGATCAAAGAATGACGGCGGGAAGGTAGCTTCAAGCAGGCATAGGGTCTCAAAATGCCTCCTCTCCAAGTCCAATAGTTTTTCCTCATCAATCACCTTCTTTTCTATTACATTGAAGAATAAACACAAGCTCGTGATTGCATCGCGAACCGGTTCGTCCCGATACTTCTAAGTGCAACGGGAAGAAGAGCTGTCATCAACACATGGCAATCATGAGATTTCATCATGTTGAAATTCATTTTCATGTTCTTCACCGACACTAGCCTCTTGAAGTTTGATGAGTAGCCCGAAGGTACTTTCAAACCATGCAAAAATTGACGAATTCTTTTCTCTCTCGCCTTGAACAAGATGGTTATAGCAACGGGAAGGTTCGTCGCCGTCTCTATTTCCTCTCGCATAGAGCTCGGCCTAATGTCCGGCTCTTTAAGATCCTCTCTTGAATTTTTATGATCCTTTCCTTTAGACTTCGTTGTAGCAATGTTCCACAAGTAGCTTCACACACATTCTTCTTGACGTGCATGTTGTCAATCGAATGACGCACATCCAACATCGTCAATACTCTAGCTCCCGTAGAATTGATTTCTTGTTCCACATTCCTTCTTCTCCTTCACCATCTCGTTTCTTTCTTTTGCCAAGAGTTTTTTCGGTCGCTTTGGGTAACTCCTCGATTGTTTTGATGTCCTTGACTTTCAAGTGGACCGGATCTCTAGTTACATGCAATGGCGCCTCTTGATTATCCTTTTCCCCATTAAACCGGCAATTCATGGCCCGGTATGGATGTTTGTTACCGAGGAAACGATGGTGCCCCATAAATACATATTTCTTTGAATGTCTTAGCCATATTGCGCAAGTATCTTCCAAACGGTGTGGGCAAGCCGCACCTTTCCTTTTACTGCGGCGGGAGAAGTTGCACCGAGCCGGGTTGTCGTTGATGGTGATGAACAACATGTAATGCATTGTGAACTCCTCACGCTTGTACTCGTCCCAAACCTCGGGCACACCGGGCTTCCACAACTTCAAGTCATCAACTAGTGGACTCAAGTAGACATCAATATGGTCACCGGAGTTGCTTTGGCCGGAGACCAATATTGTCGGCATCATATATTTCGTTTCTTGCATAGCTAGGGTGGAAGGTTGTACAACGACAGACACGACAGCCAGGTGCTATGTATTGAGCTCGGTTACCGAATGGGTTCACACCATCCGTGCTCATAGCAAATCGTATGCTCCTTGTGTCGTCAAACCATGGGAAGTGGGTAGTAATGTTACCCCACCGCGCCGCATCCGCGGGGTTCCTTAACTTGCCATCTTTCTTATAATTAATCTCCTTTCGGCCTTTGTCATGCCAATGCAAGAGTTGGACCTCCTTTCGTGTTGCCAACCATCTTCTCGCCCGAGGAATGATGCAAAAATACCATGCCATCCTCACAGAGCCCCTCTCGTTAGCCTTATTCTTCTTGCGTCCGATCTCGCCGGGCTCGTTCTCGTCATCGCATTATTATCATCTCCACCATCCTTTTTCCTCTTGTACCGATCATAGCCACACTTGGGGCACTTGTCAATGTCTCGCATAATCTCCACGGAATAATACACAATTGTTCTTGCATGCATAGATGTTTTTCAACCTCTATTCCTAGAGGAACATTATCTTCTTCGCCCGATAGACAAACTCGCTATTTGGTTTCCTTCGGGTAGCATGTCTCTAAGCACATCCAATAGATGTTTAAAACTTCGTTGCTCCAATCATGATCCGCCTTAAGCCGCAAAAGTTTTAGATCACTAGAAAGGCGAGAGTACTTCTAGCAATTAGGATAGAGGGGTTTCTTTAAATCTTCAATGAACTCGCCGCCTTCGCTAATTCAGAAGGTGTGTACACTCATTGAAACTCAATATCCCGCAACATTTGATCAACATTGTGCACACGTTGCAACACCTCACCATCATCGAAGCCCCTAACTTCTTGATCAGTGATATCCTCAGGCCTCAACACATTTGGTGGGAATAATGGTTCATTTCCCTCAAAAAGTCCACTGTCATCAAGGTCATCATCATGGTTAGCATGGTGTCGCACTTCACCTTCATTTAGGCGGCACCGCTTCGAGTTCATTAAGGCCTTCCTCACCATGTTTATTCCAACACGTGTAATTTTTTGTGAAACCACGTGTGACCAAATGATGAAAAATGATTTCCCATTGTGCAAATTTCTTTTGGTTGAGACAATAAATACGGGGGCGAAGCATTACCCGAACACCACGGTTTCTCATATCCACCTCCCGCTTGATTTAGGAAACCATTGACCCCGCTTAAGAAATTCTCCCAATCTTCTTGGGGCCGTCCGTACATCCAAGCCCGAGCAAGAGACGCCATCCGCATTCCATACACCAAATGAGCATAATTCATCACACAAAAAGACAACCGAAGAATTTCAATAAAAGAGGGCCAGTTAATTTCCACCTTGACGAGGACTTTCTACGAGGCGAGCACGACCGAGGAGAATCGGAGGCGCGTCGCGGACGCGGCGACGGCGCGAGAGGACGGCGCGGTCGACGACCGCTCCGGCCCCTTTCGTCGTCGCGCACGCGCGACCGGCCGGCTCTGCCGGCGGCGCCGCTTTCGAGAAGAGAAATTAAGCGCGATCCTCGAGTGTGCGCAGCGTGGCGGCGGCGAACGGGAGAGGCCGGCGGGGACATCTGAGCACACAGATCGAGCGAGTGACCTTCCGAGGAGAGAGAGAGCGAGTGTTGTTGTCGAAAAGGAGTGGCCTTCTGCGGAGAGAGAGCGAGTGGTGTCGAAGGAGAAGACACGGACGAGATAACAAAGATGCGTCTCCGATGTGAGAAAAAGACGACCCTGGGTGGCAATCAAAGGAGACGCATCCTACAAGCATGCGTCTCCGTACGAAATTATCGGTAAGCGGACTTTATATCCCGTTACCAATACGACGACGATCGATAATCGGAATTCAGCGGCCCATCATCGATAGGGCATTGATCGGTAGTGGACTTTACAAGCCCGTTAGCGATAGGTTTGACATTTGTAACGGGCTCTTTTAACATCCGTTACAAAGAATTTATGTAACAGGGCGTTTAAGAAGCCCATTACCGGAAGTCCACATAGGTAACGGGCGTTGTGGAGGCCAACCCCCGGGTCGTCCTAGCGCGCTTATAGGTAACGAGCGCCAAACAACAACTCGTTAAAGATGTGGGTGGATGTAATGGCTGTTAAGGGCCTCGTTACAAATGCTACATGACCCCTTTGAGGTTTTCACGTAGTGTCGATCGCCGGTGAAGAAAGCCCGGTGCGCTCCAAGATGTAAGTCTCCGATTTCGGATCTTCTTTGTCGTGATTGTTCCGACTTGTTTGCCGACATTGCCTTCTATCTTCTCGTAGACACGCCGACACCGCATGCTCGGCCGGCGCCTCCGAAGCGCCTAACGTTGAGAACGTGGGTGGTTTCTTTTGAGCCTCGTCCCCGCCCACCGAGCACCGAGCCGGTGCCGCCGCGGGCCGAGGAGGAGTCGGCGGCCGTTGCCGCGACAGGGGCATCGATCGTGCATCGCCACCGGCCCCTTCCACCACCACCGAGGAGGGTGAGGCGGCCACGGACTCGACCGCTTGCTCGGGCGGTCTCGGAGCCGCCGACCGAGGTCGTCCCGAGTGGCGGAGATGTGGTGATGGTCTTGGACGAAGACTCGACACCTCCCCCGCCGTCGGGAAGTCATGACATCGTGATGACTCCAGGCGCGGAGCCCGCACCAACAAGGGGCGGCGACGGATTCTCTTCCGGTGCGGAGGTGCCGGAGCCTTCCCCCGTGGATGAGGTCCCCGGTCCTTCCGCAACCGCGTCGGTGGCGGCGTCTTCCTCGGCCGGGGATGCCCTTACCGTCGAGGAAGTGATGGAGTGTTGACGGTGTATTTTGGTACACCAAGCATGTTCATTACACTTTGGTTTGGATTTGATTATGGAACTAACCCGCCACTAGGCACACCAATCATATAACAAGTTCATCTATGTGCATGCATTTGGAAGTGTTGTGTTTATGTAGAAAAACATGGACATAAAGGACGGATTCACAACAAGTTCAAAGGAGCATTTACGGAGTCTTGTTCGTGTTCGTGAGCTTGATGAAATCACTTCTAATGGTGGCAAGGACCAAAGTGTTACAAAGGAACACCCCCGAGGATTGAAGCGTAAAAGACCGAACTTCATGCGAAGAGAACCTCCATCTTGGACACGAGGATGACATCGTCAAAATCATGCAAGTGGAGGGGGCAAAGTGCATAATCACCGAGGACCCACGGGAACGAAGGGGCGACCGAACCGGGCCGATATGGGCCCGAGCCGGTCGGCCCGAGCCGGCCGCCCTAGCCCACTTCGGTGGCCGGTTCGACCACCTTTCCTTGCACCCGAAGGATTTTCAACCCTAAAACCCTGGAGGCGCCGCCATTCGACAGGGGGAGAGCCATTCGCACCAGGAGGCCATCCACAAACTAGAGGGAGAGGAGGAGGATCTCCAGAGGGAGATCAACCACCTCGAAGGAAGCACCCTCACATGGAGAAGAAGGAAGACACCGTCGGAAGGGAAACCATGATCAATGGTGCTATGTCCAAGCACCTTTATATGTAATCGCACTTTGTCGGATTATCTATCTATCATCTTGTGTTGAATTTACTTTAATGCTTAAGGTTATCTACCATGCCATGAAGGGAGTATGAGCTCCAATGCTTCCTTGGATCCATTCAATATGCCGTGTCCATCATAGGTCTAGTCATGAATACCTTCGCGTAGTGACAAGACGAGAGGAGGGAAAGGGTGAAACCGTGGTCACAACCCCGATAGATTAGATTGGTTTTATGTCTTTAAGCGATTGCATGCTCTAGTATCGTAGACTCATGGGCGAGTGTCTCCTATCTTGATTGCTTAATCATTCTCTCTAGTGTAGTCTAGTTGTTTTCTAGTTTAATCATATTTAAGGTTTGAGTAGCTAGAGTGTGAAGGTAGATCGAACGCTTGTAATCCCCTTGCTCTGCGGATTGACAAGAACCTTGGGAATCCCGTGGTGAAAAAGGTGTGAGGTCCGTACGCTTGCGGATCGTAGAGGGATACATCTTTTATTCGTCAACATGGAGCTTGTGACGTGCCGGTACATTGACTTCCCCGGTGTCGGAGTTATGGACCTTGAAGTGCCCCAATTTCCGGAGAAGGTGCTAGAGGTGGCGACGGAGCGAATGTTCGTCAAGCCGTCTATCATGGTGTTGACGGTGAATTTCCGTCAACCTAGCCATGAGTTTACCTTCGGTGTTGTCATGAGTTTTATATCCTATCCATTGGTACTAATCCCCTTGGTATAACAAGTTCGTTATTGCACGTCGGTTTTGGAGTTTAGTGTTTATGCGGGGTTTTAGTGTGAAAGCAAGACTTTCGGGATAAGTTCATCAAGCACCTTGTGACAAGACCTTGAAGCCCAAGTACAAGTCAAGCAATGAAGTGAACATGACTCTAAGAAGCCCGGGGACCAAACCCGAGAAGATGAAAAACTGCGAGGACCCTGTCGAAAAGTGTCGAATCTTGCGGGACAAGGAGCTTCATCCAATTCGGAGAGAACCGGCGACAAGGGCCCACATGCGAAGGGGGGGATACTCTAGAAGACTCGGGAAGCAACACCGGGCAAAGGAGGCCGCGGCCCGGGCCGAAGTGGGCCCGGCCGGCGGGCCCGGCCCCACTTCGAGGCCCGGGCCCCCCCTTTGACCTAGACGCCTCTCGGGCTATTTATAGCCCCCCGACCGAGAGCCACATATCAATTCATTCGTCATCCGCCGCCGAGGAGCAGAGAAGTTGTGCTAGTTGTGCTAGTTGTCTAGGGTCTCCCTAGCCGACGTGGGAACCTTGCATGGAAGACCACGTCGAGCTCCGGAGCAAGGATCAAGATCGAGGTAGGATCCCGGTTGTGATCTTGTGCATGTCATAATTCATGATGAAGTCTTTATAGTGAATCCGATTTCTAGCGATCGAGTGCCTTCTTGATGATTTTGTTCTCCCTTGGTTTTGCTTCTTCCCCAATATATACTTAAGATAGATTGCATAGGGTGCTCTTGTAGCCGCGGTGGCTAGAGGTGTATACCGGACCGACCAAGTGATTTCAACTTGTTCTTATCGAACTCGCCCTAGGCTAACCCGCACGAATAGGGGTGCGTTGTGACGAACGGTGGCTCCAAAAGGCGGGCGTCTTCGGAATCGGACCGGAGGCCACGGTTTAAAGATGCTTTTAATGGGTTTCGCTTTTCTATCTTCATCTATCTTGTTTGGAGCTACAACATAAGCATGATCTAGACTCTTTAGATCGGTTATCTCTTTGCTTTCTCTCGGCTACCTCTTAGTAGATTAGATTAGATGTGTTTTCTTGATGATCTCTTAGATTAGATGCAACTTGGTTCTTCAAAATATAGCTTTCCTCGCTTACTAGATTGAATCCTTGCGTTGCACATTGTTCCACGGATTCGATACCTTGGGTTCACCACTCAAGGGAAGAAGGGTCCCTTGACTACGACGGGAGATTTGTCCGCTTGCAAATCCCATTGAACTTTGATATGATAATCAACTCGTCAACAAGCCCATTTTTACGGTGTCGTTGCCGGGGAACAAGCAATCAAGATCCGATCTAGTATCGCTCTTCTTGTGAATATTTTTCAGCTTTTTCTTTTGATTTTCTTTTGCATCTCTTAACTTTGATCATCCTCAAAAAGCAAAAAAATCAATCTAATTTAGTTTTTGATTAACACTAATTTTTCTCCTTTTTAGATTTTTGTTTTGCTAACCCTAACCGGAGATGGTTGGCTACCTCTCCAATAAAACCAAATATTTTTTGTGGATGATCTAGGAAAACTTTACGAGCAAACGAGACGTGCAACACAAGCTAAAGGATTGGAAACCCTAGATCCAAAAGCCGAAGTTGAAGGACCGTCGGAATCTCCAAGGGAATCACCACCTCCAAGTCCAAAGGAAGATCAACCTCAACCGCCACCCATGGGAGAACAACTACAACCGGAGTGCAAGATCGAGCTATGCACCCTGGACGTCGTTGATCTACCCATCATAAACCTTCAAGACGTCGGAAGGCTGTTCAAGATCAAGGTCACAACTATCCACATGGTGCAACACTCTCCTTTCACCGGTAAAGAGGATCCAAACCTTCACCTCCAAGCATTTGTTCAATTATGTCATACTTTCGATGAGGATGGGGTGACTCAAGATCAAATGAGGGCAAGACTTTTTCCGTTCTCACTACATGGAAAAGCTTTGCGTTGGTTCCACACTCTACTGGTGGAGTCGAAACAAGATTGGGAAGCATTGATCAGGAACTTTATGAAGGAATTTTATTCGCCGACCAAGACTCAAAGTTTGCGCAACATGATCGATACATTTTCTCAATTCCCGGCGGAAATGATTGCGAAGCTTTGGAGTGTTTCAATGAATACATGCGAGCCGAACTCCTTGAATGGCATATCGGTTTACTTATGAAGAGATGGAGAAGATGGAAGACCTAAAGGCCGCCGAGGCAAGATCCACATGCGAGGAGTGTGAGGAGTACGGCCATGTCCAAGGTAAACCCCGATTTAATGCATGTTCGTCCATTCAAGATTTGGTTCCCCTTTGTACACGAGTTGAAGGACTTTATGGACGAGCAAGCTAAGATCAACAAGGACGTCGTCACTAGGTTCAAGGCTATGGAGAAAATATTGGAGAATTTAGATGCCAAGGTGACGGAGAGGTCGGAAGCTCTATACGTGAAGTGTTCATCATGATGAAGATGCAAGAGACGCAAGTGGGACAACTTGCCGGCGCCCGATGGGTAGCAAAGGAGACTATTCGAGACAACCCCAAGGTCCCGAGACTCGCGAAGGCTACTCAAACTCATTCGGGAGAGATGGAGGATCACACCGAGGAGACCATGAAGATCACGACCGAAGGACCGAAGTTTGAGATGCCGAGCCACTACATGAAGGAAGTTGTTGCATCCGTCAAGACCAAAGGGCAAAGCCGGCGTGAAGACCAAAAAAATGACTAAGACGAAGAATAAGCCCATGCCCAAGATGGTGCGGAAGTGGGTACCCAAGATTTCAACGCCCGCAAAGAGCGTTGATCCTAAGTAATCAAGTGAAGAAGTCTAGCCATGGACTATAAACGAAGCGCTAGGCGGGAGGCAACCCATTTCGTCGAGTCAAAAACAAGCTATCGGGAGGACAACCCGATTCAAAATTTTTTGAGTCTTTTCAAGTAAGTTAGTTTTAAAATTTTGCTACGCAAGACATTAGACTTAGAATAGTTGAATAACATTAGAGACATAATTCTTGGTTGAATATTTTTCTTGGATCATAAACCATCTTATATGTTATTTGCTTCTTTTCAAGAAACCAAAACCAAAAAAAATTCAGAACCTATCTCAACCATTCATCCTCTTCATGATGTTATGGTTGACTTGTTTTACATGCTAAACACACACGAGTAGGGCCACGCCTTGTACCTAGATGTTATTTAAATTTCAGCACGTGGTAGGACTCGCGTGAACCCAGAAACTTGACTTTTGGTTGGTTTAAAAATCCATATCCTTGGTTTCTCTAGAGTTAGAATTTTTCTAAGCCTCATTTAATTTTATTTCATTCAAAATCTCTCTCATCTAACCAAAATTAGAACCTAAACCTATGCTCCCATGATCAAGCTGGGAAAAGCTTGCTCTCAACTAATGGAAGCAAACGATACCAAGTAAGACCAAAATAAAAGTAGTCGGAAATATTTTTCGACTTACATTTGTTTTTAATGCTTTAAAAACTCCTCTAAATTTATCTTTGAACTCATTGCAAGCTCTGAGTTTGTTTTTGTTTTTCGAAATTAGAGGAGTGCTTAGCATTAAAATATGCTTAGGGGGAGGCAATCTAGTTAACCTAACCATGCATGCACCACGATGCATCACGGGATGCCCCTCCAACATCTTTTATCAAACCACATGCAAAGGACAAGCATGGGGAGCAGCCAAGGCCTTGTTTTGCAGGAATATCATGGAGGCATGTGAGGTAAGGAAGTATGGAAGTGACTCAAAGCGAAATCATCAAGTGGAAGGAGCAATAATGCAAGCAAAGGAGTGGACAAGAACGTTTGGAAGGTGCAACCCCGTGGAGCACACGGTCACGAAGTAACAAAGCAAGCATAAGCCCACCGGAGAAGAACCGAGCCGGGAGGAGCGAGAGAGGACCCCGGGCCGGTCGGTCCAGCCGGCCGGCCTACCCCCTTTATAAGCACCCCGGTGCTCCATTTCGGTAGGTAATTCTCCCATCCGGCTCTTTGTTCGTGTGCTTGAGCTTCTAGTTCGAACCACCTTAGACTTAGCCTTCCACTCCAAGTTTGTTTCATCCAACAAAACACATCCTAATTCAACTCAAAGTCCATAGTCCAAATAATATTTGTGTACCTTGTTACCGGTTGAAAACCCGGATATATATTTGTGAGAGAGAGTGCAAGCAACATGTGGAAGAAAACTACAAGTCTTTTCACAAAGAAGAAAGGATCATCGTCATCCAAGCCATCAACAACAAACTTCTTCGAGGAGGCACTCGGTTTCCGAGTATCCTCGGAGCATGGAGGAGGACACGGCACCGTCGAGGAGGAACGATCTTCTCGGTGGCATGAGGGCCACACGAAGCTCGTCTATGAGGTTCGCCGAACCTCAAGGATGTATGGAGGAGCCGCCCATCCCACCTTGTCGCTCGACACGATCATCCGCTCCACCTCCATACACTCCATGGTATTCGAGTGACGAAGGAGTAGGAGAAGAAGCTCGCTCGCCTTGAGAAGAGGCTTGTAGCGAATGTCGACTTCGACGACCAAGCTCTCCGCATTTTGGGTTTTCATACGGATATTTACTACATTGGGTGCAATTCTCCAACGGATTGTCGGCAAACACCCACAAGAAATTCACTTTAGAAAATTCTCATGACCATGGCGCATATCCTTGATGAAGGAGTGCCGACTCTCTCATTCCATTTGGAGGGAGTTGAACAAGTGGTTCCCTACGAGTATATTAGGGAATTGCTTGGTTTTCAAAAGGGAGCCCCAAAACAAGTGGATGTGAATGGAGGCACACCGGAAGTTTTTTTTGGAGTATGATCGCGGGAGAAGCTCACCAACAAAGAAATAGTATCCGGGACCCCATCATCCAAGTTTTTCACTCATGGATGTGCAAGTGAATTTTGGGGAGAATGAGAGAGACAAAGGTAACCAACACGGAGGTGAATTGGCTTTACTCGGCTTTGATTGCCAAGTAGTCAATCGACCCCACTCAACTTATGATCAACCGGTGGTGTTGTGAAGCAACATCGGATTCGGGAGATATTGGTTCGGGATGTTACCTCTCCATGTTGGCTATCTCTTTGAGACCACGTATTACAAGGAACCGGAGCATCTCTTACCCGAGACTTCCCATTTGAATATATGAAGCAAGGCAAGAACATAAGTGGAGATGAGAGGCTTCAAAGTGGCCAAAGTAAATTTGCCCCTATCGGATGGAAGATTAACACTTTTTCTTGAGGGGAAAGAAGATTGATTAGAGGAAGGACTTCTTGTGCTGATGAAGAAAAAAATAAAAGAGGAAGGATTGTAGGAGAAGGTTCTTCCACAGCTCAAGAAGGAGGTGTGCAACAAAATTACGTGCCACCATTTGGAGGAATTCTGGTGCCACCGAGTTACTACGGTGATGTACCAATGCAAGCATGGGGGAGTGGTGCAGCCATGTCGCCACCAAATTTTGCGGTACCCAACGTAGCCTTTGCGGAGCCATATGCACACCTTCCTCAACCACGACAAAGTGTGGCCATCATTGGATACACTGCGAGAAACATGCAAAATATCACATCCATCAAAACCAATGCAAACCAAATGGGTGAAGGAAGTGCAAACATCACTTCGAGCTTGAACGCCTTCACTTAGCACCGTCGGACAATTCATAGGAGGAGCGGTGCAATCCTATTATGAGCAAGGGTGCAACAATCAAGATTATCAATATCAACCACGGCGGAAGATTAGAGAGAGGAAGAGCTTTAGTTACCTTTTCCTTACCCCCTTTTCTTTAATTTTCAGCTTGTATGCGCCTATGTATGTGTAGTGTTTTCAGTTTTTATTTAAAATTTCAGCATGTGTGTTAGTGTTTATTTCCATCATGAATAAAGTCACCACCTTGTTTTTACCTTTGGCAATGATACAAAGTTTATTCCATGATGATATATGATTATAATTGCCGCTTTGTTTATCTTTTTACTTGTTTTATGCATGATGAAGCTAATGCTCTCTTAAAATACATATCTGAAATTTATCTAAATGCTAGCTTAATCTTTAGCGGAGGTTATGATAAAAATAAAGACCCATAGTGTTTTATGTGCTCTCAAGTTTTAGATGGATTAAAGATTATTTATTTTTGTTCTTAAAAGTAATGCTAACCTTGTCATAAATACCACTTGCATGTTGCTCTACCTATCTAGAGCCATATAAATATTTGAGTGCATAAACCTTAGTGTACAAGATTTATTTTTGGGTGAGTTATTACAGTGCCATGATTTCTGCGGCCCGAGACTAAGAAGATGGTCATTCCATTTTTGCGTATCTATCTTATTGCTAGCCTTTTATTCGTGCATTGTGTATCCCCACTCGGAGATCTCACAAACCTCGCCGGATATGCAACCTTAAAACCAAAAATCATCTTTTGTGTTTATCTCCTTGACCACAACCTATCATTATGGATCGTCAATTCGAGGAAGATCGCAAGATGATGCCGAGATTGAAGATTTCAACCTTACCTCTATCACCACTTTGCCCGAGGACGAGCAAACATCTAAGCATGGGGGAGGAGGTAGGTACAATGCAATTTTAGAGTTCAAGGGGAGTAAATAAAAAATAAAGAAAGAAAGAAAAATAAAGAAAAAATGAGTATAAAGAAAAGAAAGAAAAAGAGAATATATATACACATATATATATATATGTATGAGAAAAAGAGAAAAATATGAGTATGAATAAAATAAAGTGAACTCCCGGTTCTCTAAAGTGCATTAGGAATTTCAAGAGAAAAGATTCATGCTTATTTTTCCAACCCCCGATAACGAGGACTTCCTTTGTGCCTAGGGATCACTCTTTGCCATTTGCACATGTCCACCCATCTCAAGGTGTGTGTATTTTCTCTCCCCCTCCTTGATATAACATTATTTTCCAATGACATTTTTGATGAGTCTCGGTAAGACCATGAGAAGCTTGTCTTGTTTTGACAACATCTCATTTATAATATCTTGGTAGGACTAAACTTTTCCAAAGAGCTCCATTTAAAGGCTACCACATATATGAATGTTATGAGAGGGAAAGGAGTAGAATAAATAGGCTTGAGAGACAAGATGAGATAAGAGTTCATGAGCAAGATGCAAGGCGGTTTAAATTTTTGAACTTGGTTTAGCTCTTTTCATCTCATTCTTTATTTCAAAATTTCGAGATCTATTTAAATTTTGGGAGCATGTTGATACTTGTGGGATAAGCTTAATTAATAATCTACCCTCCGTAGGGATGAAGGCTAGTACATTATGAAACTTTAACGAATTAAACTTTTGAGAGCATTATGTTTTCTCGTGTATGATCAAGTGTAAGGTTTAAACAATCAAGGGCAACGATGATATCCATCAAAGGCTTACTCGAGGACGAGCAAGGTTTAAGCATGGGGGAGATGTTGACGGTGAATTTCCGTCAACCTAGCCATGAGTTTAGCTTCGGTGTTGGCATGAGTTTTATATCCTATCCATTGATACTAACCCCCTTGGTATAACAAGTTCGTTTGTGCATGTCAATTTTGGAGTTTAGTGTTTATGCGGGGTTTTAGTGTTGAAAGCAAGACTTCCCGGATAAGTTCATCAAGCACCTTGTGACAAGACCTTGAAGTTCGGTACAAGTCAAGCAATGAAATGAACATGACTCCTAGAAGCCCGGGGACCAAACCCGAGAAGATGAAAAACTCCGAGGACCCGGTCGACGAAAAGTGTCGAATCTTGCGGGACAAGGAGCTTCATCCAATTCGAGAGAAGCCGACGACAAGGGCCCACATGTAGAAGGGGGAAGACTCTAGAAGACTCGGGAAGCAACACGGGCAAAGGAGGCCGCGGGCCGGGTCGAAGTGGGCCCGGGGCGACCCGCCCGGCCCACTTCGAGGCCTAGTCGGCCCCCTTTGACCTAGACGCCTCTCGGGCTATTTATAGCCCCCCGACTAAGAGCCACATATCAAGTCATTCGTCATCCGCCGCCGAGGAGCGAGAGAATCTTGAGGGACACCATCTCGGAGAGGAGGGTCGTGCTAGTTGTCTAAGGTCTCCCTAGCCGACGTGCGAACCTTGCATGGAAGACCACGTTGGAGCTCCGAGCAAGGATCAAGATCGAGGTAGGATCCCGGTGGTGATCTTGTTCATGTAATCATTCATGGTGAAGTCTTTATAGTGAATCGATTTCTAGCGATCAAGTGCCTTCTCGATGATTTTGTTCTCCCTTGGTTTTGCTTCTTACCCAATCTATACTTAAGATAGATTGCATAGGGTGCTCTTGTAGGCCGCGGTGGCTAGAGGTGCATAATGGAGCGACCAAGTGATTTCAACGTGTTCTTATCGAACTCGCCCTAGGCTAACCATTGACGGATAAAAGACGTATCCCTCTACGATCCGCAAGCGTACGGATCCCACACCTTTTTCACCACGGGATTCCCAAGGTTATTGTCAATCCGCGGAGCAAGGGGATTACAAGCATTCGATCTACCTCGAATGGCGGCGCCTCCGGGGTTTTATGGTTGAAGATCCTTCGGGTGCAAGGAAAGGGGGGGGGTCGAACCGACGCCGAAACCGGGCCGGGCCGGCCGGCACTGGGCCGACCGGCCCGAGCCCGGTTCGGCCCGTTTCGGTCGCCCCTTCGCTCCCGTGGGTCCTCAGGTGATTATGCACTTTCCCCCCTCCACTTTCATGATTTTGACGATGTCGTCCTCACGTCCAAGATAGAGGTTCTCCGCGCATGAAGTTCGGTCTTTTACGCTTCAATCCCCGGGGGTGTTCCTTTGTAGCACTTCGGTCCTTGTCACAATTGGAAGTGATTTCATCAAGCTCATGAACACGAACAAGACTCCGTAAATGCTCCTTTGAACTTGTTGCGAATCCGTCCATTATGTCCTTGTTTTCCTGCATAAACGGAACACTTCCAAATGCATGCACATAGATGAACTTGTTATATGATTAGTGTGCCTAGTGGCGGGTTAGTTCCATAATCAAATCCAAACCAAAGTGTAATGAACATGCCTAGTGTACCAAAATACACCGTCAACATCTCCCCCACGCTTAGCTCTTGCTCGTCCTCGAGCAAGTACTCGTAAAAGAACTTCGTCCAAAGTATTGTAATCATGTACCGCTAATCCTTCTTCACAAGTTAGTCAATCTTTTTCTCTTTAATACATAAACATAAAGTAATGATCATCAAACATAAACATGGGCATTTAGAATCTTTACCACGTCAAGATTTACCCCACAACTCAAACTCTTTACTCGAAGCCTTCAATCTCGGCCATGCTTACTTCTTTGCTTCCATCGGAGGGTTTTTTATAGTTTTTCAAAAATAAAATTCCTGCAACAAGTGTTAGACAAAAACCTTTCTCCAAGCTCTCTCTAGTCACTCATATGAGGTGGCTATCCCGACCAAATTTTATAAAACTCTAACCTCCCATAAATCTCTCATATAACATCTAAAGTGGAGCTATAGGTATGGCTAGCGCAATCAACACAAATATTGTCAAACCTATAACTTCCTCTAATGGTTATTTACCTTTCAAAGCCAATGATCATGAGAATTAATCCATATGTAGGGATATCAAGGATGAGAAGATTTAGAATGGTGGACATGTGCAAGGGCAAAAGAAAATTATGACTACGAGGCACCGATGACATCCTCATTGTCGGATTGCACATGGTTGGAAAAAGAGTGAAAGTTTCGTCTCTCAACAACGTGACATCCTTCCTTGCACTTTATTTTTCATTTCTTTCACTTGATTCATCCCTCTCAAATCTTTATTGCCACTCCTCTTTTTCTTCATTTTCTTTCATTCTCTCATTCTCATATTATTTTTTTCTTCCTTTACTTTTCTATTATATTTTTTCTTTCTTTCTTTTTCTTTCTTTTCCATACTCATTCTTTTCTCTTTATTTTTCCCTCTCTTGACAACTTTTCAAAGCTCTCAACTCCTCTCTTTCTTGCATGCATACAATCTGAAATTTTAAATAAACCATGTCCGAGACGAGACGAAACTTTGAGAGTAGGTTGTGTTCAAGGAATGCGATGTACAAAAGAGATGTATAGGGTTGGGTATGGAATTTGGTGATGTACGGGACTTCTAATGTGAAAGTCACGTTACCGAATGCATGACGAGGCTAGCAACAAAAGATAAGCGCAAGAACATGATCATTGCTCGAAATTAAAACACCCAAGAGAGAAGGATCCTAGCCCAACTCATCGTGCTAATCACACTTATGGTGGAGCAAAAAAATAAATTTGGCTTTGTATAGGATTTTTTCTTACTCTCAACTTGGAAAAAAAAGGTTTTGTTAACCTTTATTACAAGGGTTTTTAGATAATTTTCAGAATTGAAATCCTCCAACTTTTAGCATCGAACATAGCACAACCAACATGTGAAGCTCAAGATCGAAGTGTGGTATGGGTACTTCTAGTAATAGCAATTCCACTAAGCACCACGGTAAACGTTTTTCAAACCACAAACTTATGTTCATATATCAAAAACTAAAGATGAACGAACGAGTAAAGTAAAATAAGCAATACACAAGACACAAAAATTAAAGGACTCTTTTTATTTGATTTTCTTTGACTCAACACTAATTTAAGACACTTGCAAAAATTTAAAAACACACTCAAAAATTAAAGACTCTTTAAACTCTAAGACTCTCTCGAAGATTAAACCGAACCTAAACTTGAAGCTCAAAATCTAAGGCTAGCTAGCTAGCTCTCCCCCACTCTAAAAACATACGACGTCCTCGTCGTATCTTACAAAATTTCTAAAGGGAAAACTAAACCTAGTGGTACTTCCCGCAACTATTGCACCACTTGCCTCTCATGTTTCCAACCATGCCAAAAAGTTTGCGCACGTTTCGGTTTAGGAACTTGTAGTCGTCTTCAACTACGCGCTCCAAATCCTCCATACGCCGCTTCATCACCTCCATGGCTTGGAAACATTCGTCGACCGTTGCGTAGAGATCCGAGGTGGAGTGACGGCAAGCCGCACAACACATCGGATGCAACTTGAAAGGGTTGTCATTGCCGGGGTCTCGGTCGTCATTGCCGGGGTCTCCGCCGTCATCGCCACCATCGTCGCCACCACCATTGTCGTCACCGCCGTCGTTGTCGCCGCCGTTGGGGCCTTCGGGAGTCTTCTTCTTGGGCTCCTCACCCCAAATTTAAAGATAGTTATCATCTCTTCCGGCGTCCACCCACGAGCTCGGCTGCGATCGTCGGAGTAATCGCTACCCCCATAGTCCTTAGGTTCGGGCGACACCTCCTTGTAGTCTTTCCGCTTCATGCCACGGATGCGCGCCGACCTTCGAACGGGAGGAGGGACATTCTCCTTCTTGACGGGGTTGTGAGATGCGATAGCTCCGGTCGGAACACGCCCTCCGCAACGGATGCGGGCGGTCCTCTTGATCTCGATGGGTAGCTTGAGCTCGCATCGCTTCGCCTCCTCCATCGAGGGCTCCCGAGTGCCTTGCTTTAACTCTAAGCTCCTCGGGGACACAATGATCGCTTGCGTGGGTGCAAAATATTGCTTGATGGGATTGATTCCCGAGCTCCCAATTCGGCCAAATAAATAGTCCGAAGAGGAAAACCCTAGGAGCCTCATTTTCCTTATTCAAAACTTCCCTTAAAATTTTCTCGGACCGAAGAAGGAAGTTGAAAAGGAGCAATTCGGGCAAAAACCGGGACGAACCGCCGCCGGAACCCACCTAGGCCGGTCGGACGGGCCGGCCGGACCACCCCCGCCTCGGGGGGCGGGGCCTGGTCCGGTTTTCATGCACAACCCTTTTTCGCCTCTTTAGCCCATGGGAAAAAGTTGGCCTGTTAAATCTTCACGAGAAACTCCGGAAAATTAAAATAAAAACTATTTACAAAAATTCACGCCTCGTCCTAGACCGGACGTTCGGGCTCTTCTTCCATGGTGAATAAATCAACGTGGTGAAGAGGTACAACGTCGGGTTCGTAGTAAACCTTAAGACGTTGACCATTCACCATATATCGATCGCCTTTCATATCCATAATGGTTACCGCTCCGTTGGAGAGCACCAAATGCACAACATAAGGTCCGTCCCACTTGCTTTGCAATTTCCCCTTTCCGAAGGTTTTAAACCTCGAATTGTAAAGGAGGACCTTATCTCCTTCTTTAAACTCCTTCTTTTTCAACCTTTTGTCATACCACCTTTTGATTCTCTCTTTGTATATGCTTGCGTTCTCATACGCTTAAACCTCATCTCCTCTAGCTCGCTTATTTGAATCCTTCGTTTCACTACTCGCGGCATCGAGATCAAGGTTCATCTCTTTAATCGCCCAATAGGCTTTGTGTTCCAACTCAACCGGAAGGTGGCAAGCCTTTCCATAGACGAATTGATAAGGGGTCATACCTATCGTGTCTTGAACGCCGTTCGATACGCCCACAAAGCTCGTCTAATTTCTTTGACCAATCTTTGCCTCCCTTCTCTATGGTTTTGTTGAGGATGTTTTTTAATTGCCTATTTGATGTTTCCGCTTGTCCGTTGGTTTGTGGGTGACGGGCCATAGAGACCCTATGTTCAATTCCCAACTTGGACAAGCACTTTTTGAAATTCTTCCCGGTGAAGTAAGTTCTTCCATCACTTATCAAGATTCTTAGTGTACCGAAATGAGGTAAAATCATGTTCTTGATCATAGTAATGGACTCCTCCGTGGAAGCTTTACAACATTGCATGGCCTATACCCACTTGGATACATAATCAACCATGACTAGAATTTACTCATATCTGTGTGAGTTTTTGAAAGGCCCCATGAAGTCTATACCCTATACATCGAATAAATCGATTTGTAGATTGTATTTCAAGGCCATAGAATTTCTTTGAGAGATGTTTCCGGTTCTTTGGCACTTGGGGCATGATGCAACATATCTTTTAGTATCTTCATGCATTTCCGGCCAATAGAATCCACTCGACCATACTTTTACTTGGGTTCGAAAATGGCTATAGTGTCCACCGTACTCCGCCGAGTGGCACTTTCTCAGAATTTCTACCCTCTCTTCTCTTGGCACACATCTTCTCACGACTACATCATTGCCAAGTTTGAAGAGGTATGGTGCATCCCAAAAGTATTTCTTACTTTCGGAGATTATCTTCTTTTGATAGTTTTTATCTAGATGATCGAGAGGCATCTTGGGAATCACTCGAATGATGTTGATCATCCAAGTGTCTTTATCGAGCACTCGATAGAGGTGGTCCTCTCTCATCTTATCTTCTATGGGCTCTTTATCATCTTGTCCACGATTCATCCTAGACAAATGATCGGCCATGACATTCTCCACCCCCTTTTTATCACGAATTTCAACATCAAATTCTTGGAGAAGAAGGATCCAACGAATCAAACATGGTTTGGCTTCCTTCTTAGCCAAGAGATACTTGATGGCTTCGTGATCGGTGTAAACAACGACCTTCGAGTTCACGATGTAATATCTAAATTTTTCAAAAGCGAATACCACCGCTAGCAACTCCTTTTCCGTAGTGGCATAGTTTAATTGTGCCCCGTTAAAAGTTTTGCTAGCGTAGTAAACGGCGTGAACTCGGCCTTCCTTTCTTTGACTCAAAACCGCGCCTACGGTGTAGTCACTTGCGTCACACATGATCTCGAAAGGTTGGCACCAATCCGGAGGTTGAATAATGGGAGCACTCACCAATGCATTTTTCAAGGTCCGAATGCCGCTAGGCACTTCTCATCAAAGTTAAAAGCCACATCCTTTTGAAGGAGATGCGTTAAAGGCTTAGTGATCTTTAAGAAGTCCTTAATAAATCTCTTATAAAATCCGGCATGGCCTAGAAAGCTCCTTAAGTACTTAACATCCGTTGGAGGTGGGAGTTGCTCAACCGTCTCTACCTTAGCCTTGTCCACTTCAATGCCTCTCTCGGATATAACATGTCCGAGCACTATGCCTTGCTTAACCATAAAGTAGCACTTTTCCCAATTTAACACCAAGTCTACCTCCGCACACCTCGTGAGGACCTTATCCAAGTTTGCCAAGCGATCCATGAACGTCTTCCCATAAACGAGAAAAATCATCCATGAACACCTCGACGATTTCTTCGATGAATTCCGAGAATACGGCCATCATGCAACGTTGCAAAGAGGCCGGAGCGTTGCATAGACCGAAGGGCATCCTTCTATATGCAAATGTTCCATAAGGGCATGTAAACGTTATTTTGTGTTGATCATCCGGGTGAATGGGAATTTGCATGAACCCCGAGTAACCATCGAGAAAGCAAAAATAAGCGTGGTTTGCTAACCTTGCGAGCATCTCGTCAATGAACGGTAGGGGGAAGTGATCTTTCTTCATCGCTTTGTTAAGC
Organism: Cenchrus americanus; assembly: GCA_947561735.1. Classification (NCBI taxonomy): domain Eukaryota; kingdom Viridiplantae; phylum Streptophyta; class Magnoliopsida; order Poales; family Poaceae; genus Cenchrus; species Cenchrus americanus. The sequence continues at coordinate 77,742,984 of OX387240.1, read as the reverse complement.
TTACGATGATCGATACACATCCTCCACCTGGTCACGGTTCTTCGCGGTATCAACTCATTCTTCTTATTCTTCACCACGGTTAAACCTCCTTTCTTTGGTACACAATGTACCGAGCTCAACCATTCGCTATGCGGAACCAGGTAGATGATTCCTGCATCAAGTAACTTTTTGACCTCTTTCTTTACTACCTCTCGCATGGCATGAGTAAGCCTCTTTTGGTGGTCCACTACGGGCTTACATTGGTCTTCCATTAGTATACGATGAGTGCAAAAGGCTGGGCTAAGACCTTTGAGATCATTAATTGAATATTCAATCACCTTCCTATGTTTTTTCAATAAAATTAGCAACTTCTCATTTTCTTCGGTACTCAACTCGTCGCTCACAGTGACTGGATAAGTCTTGTTTGGGCCCAAAAATTCATACTTTAATCGTTTGGGCAAAGGTTTAAGGTCTACCTCGGGCACTTGAGGCTCCTCGAGTTTAATTTCTCCTATATCCTCGAATTTTTCTTCCTCCACGCTTCCATCATGTGGTTCTAAGCCTTTTGTTGCTTCTTCTAGTTCTTCATCTTGTTGATTACTAATTTGATTTTCCATCTCTCTTTGCAGCGGGTCTCTAAGGGTTTCAACAAAACAAAGACTATCTACCTCCTCTACTTCTTCGTCTTCGGGAGGAAAGGGTGTAGGGTGATTAGAAACGCGAAGAAAATTATAAGTGTACTTTGTTCTATTAAGGTTCATTGTTACTTTGCCTTCTCCGGCATCCAACGCGGCATCAACCAACTTAAGAAATGGCCTACCTAGGATTATGTGATCATGATTACTATGGTAAGCATCAATAACAAAGAAATCGGTTGGTATACATTTTCCGAGAGATTTTTACTTTCATGTTGCAAGCAATACCTAGAGGTTTAATAGTTCTACCATCTCCCATAATTAATTTTGTTGATGTTGGAGCTAAGTCTAGGTTGTGGTCTTGAACTTTATCGTAAATTTTAGAAGATAGGACACTTACTTGGGCTCCGATGTCTCATAAAGCTTTGCATCGAACTCCGTTGATCTCACAACTCAAGTGTGGTGCCATCTTCTCTTCTTCTTCGGATCCTATCGCGTAAACTTCGGCGAGGCGAGCGTATGGTGATGCTTCGGGCTTGATCCCCATGATTCTCTTCACCTCGACTATGTGTTCCGAATCCACTTCATCATCTCCGAAGACCTTTTGAAATATCTCACCGGTGGTTTCAAGGTCATATGAATCTTCCGCTTTCTTCTCCGGTGGGAAATCCACTTCCAATGCTCTTGCCATCCCCTTTCGATTAGGGAACGGTCTTCTCTTGTCAAATACTTTTCCGTAATCGATAGGAACCCAATCCATTGGTTCGATCTCCCTTAGTGGCTTCGCGCTTGACATGCTTCTCTTGTTTGTCTCATTTGGTACGACGAAGTCAACGCTCGGGGTAGTTCTTGACTTGATGTGTTCTTGTTCAAGCTTTTCCGAGATTGGCTCCTCTTTTGTGACTTCCGGGTTTGCCTCTTTAGAAAATTCAGCACACTTATTCTTCCTTGAATTATATTTCGGCTCTTCCGCAAGTCTTGTTTCCCAATCTCTTCGCATGGCAGTTGCTTTACTATTTTTTGTAGAAGTTGAGCGGCTTCCGTGAGTGTTTTCACCATGAGATCCCCACCGCACACATTTGGACGTGTTGCATGCAACTAGGGGTTAGGGAAAATAAAAATGTATGCAAGAGTACATCACCGGAGAAGCCAAGTCTTGGTCCTTGTTCGATCAACTCATTAAACCTATCCCAAGCTTGGTCTATCCCTTCCTCTTCTCCTTGCGTGAAAGTGATCACTTGCCTCCTTAGATATTGAACCTTGCTAACCGGAAAGAACTTCTCGCAAAACTTATTTGTCAACTTGTTCCAATTGCCTTCAACTTCAAAGGACGCAAACGAGTACCATGTCTTTGCATTGCCGGCAAGTGAGTAGGGAAAGAGATTCCATTTGGACCATTCATCGGGAACTCCTTCTTGACGCACCGTGTTGCATAGTGTCATCAAATGCCTTATATGTCTATATGGGTTCTTCGTAACCATCCCTTCAAACGGGTTTGCCGCCACCATCTCGATGATCTTGGATTTAATCTCATAATTGGTCACTTCGAGCTTCGAATATGACTCTTGTACTCTTATGTCATCACATCGAGGGCTAGCATAATCCCTTAGTGATTTCTCCGGTTCTTCCACGGGTTGATTGACGAACGCCATCTAGACAATAAGATAAAAACAAAAACAAAGACAAAACAAAGTAGTTTTATAGATAATATGTGTTAGATATAGCAAATAAAAGGTAAACGAAATATAAAACTAGGTTAAATGCAAATCAAACGATGTAAACTAGCTTGCTCCCCGGCAACGGTGCCGGAAAAAGGGGGTTGTTGACGGATAAAAGACGTATCCCTCTATGATCCGCAAGCGTACGGATCTCACACCTTTTTCACCACGGGATTCCCAAGGTTCTTGTCAATTCGCGGAGCAAGGGGATTACAAGCGTTTGATCTACCTCTACACTCTAGCTACTCAAACCCTAACTATGATTAAACTAGAAAACAACTAGACTACACTAGAGAGAATGATTAAGAAATCAAGATAGGAGACACTCGCCCATGAGTCTACGATACTAGAACATGCAATCGCTTTAAGACATAAAACCAATCTAATCTATCGGGGGTCGTGACCACGGTTTCGCCCTTTCCCTCCTCTCGTACTGTCACTACGCGAAGGTATTCATGACTAGACCTATGATGGACACGACATATCGAATGGATCCAAGGAAGCATTGGAGCTCTACTCCCTTTACGGCATGGTAGCTAACCTTAAGCAATAAAGTATGGTCAACACATGATGATAGATAGATAATTCGACAAAATACGATTACATCTCAAGATCAATTACAACCCATGGACGAATAAGGAGATTACCCCATCAAGGTGCTAGACATAGCACCGTTGATCATGGTTGCCCTTCTAACGGTGTCTTCCTTATTCTCGACTTGTGGGTGCTTCCTTCGAGGTGGTCGATCCCCCTCCGAAGATCTCCTCCTCTCTCTAGCTTGTGGATGGCCTCCTGGTGCGAATGGCTCTCTTCCGTCGAATGGCGGCACCTCCGAGGGTTTTAGGGTTGAAGATCCTTCGGGTGCAAGGAAAGGGGGGCCGGGCGACGCCGGAACCGGGCGGGGCCGGCCGGCCGGGGCCAACCGACCCAAGCCCAATTCGGCCGGTTCGGTCGCCCCTTCGCTCCCGTGGGTCCTCAGGTGATTATGCACTTTGCCCCCTCCACTTGCATGATTTTGACGATGTCATCCTCGCGTCCAAGATGGAGGTTCTCCGCGCATGAAGTTCGATCTTTTACGCTTCAATCCCCGGGGGTGTTCCTTCGTAACACTTCGGTCCTTGCCACTATTGGAAGTGATTTCATTAAGCACATGAACACGAACAAGACTCGTAAATGCTCCTTTGAACTTGCTGCGAATCCGTCCTTTATGTCCATGTTTTCCGCATAAACACAACACTTCCAAATGCATGCACATAGATGAACTTGTTATATGATTAGTGTGCCTAGTGGCGGGTTAGTTCCATAATCAAATCCAAACCAAAGTGTAATGAACATGCTCGGTGTACCAAAATACACCGCCAACACTAACCCGCACGAATAGGGGTGTGTTGTGACGAACGGTGGCTCCAAAAGGCGGGCATCTTCGGAATCGGATCGGAGGTCATGGTTTAAAGATGCTTTTAATGAGATTTGCTTTTCTATCTTCATCAATCTTGTTTGGAGCTACAACATAAGCATGATCTAGACTCTTTAGATCGGTTATCTCTTTGCTTTCTCTTGCTACCTCTTAGTATATTAGATTAGATGTGTTTTCTTGATGATCTCTTAGATTAGATGCAAATTGGTTCTTCAAAAGATAGGTTTCCTCGCTTACTAGATTGAATCCTTGCGTCGCACATTGTTCCACGGATTTGATACCTTCGGTTCACCACTCGAGGGAAGAAGGGTCCCTTGACTACGACGGGGGATTTGGCCGCTTGCAAATCCAATTGAACTTTGATATGATAATCAACCGTCAACACATGGAAACGATCGCATCGGTCTCGAAGGCGCTGCGGGGGAGTACGAGCGCGCCGACGGCTTTGCTCCCGCTGTCACGGCGGAGGCGATGGACGCGACTCTCGAGGCGCCCGCGGCCGGTTGGGGCCGGCTGCGGATGCGCCGCGCCACCGCCGGTCGGTGAGAGTCGGGAGGCGTCTCTCCCCCGGCCCGGCGGGAGGCTGCAGAAGCTACGGCCACGATCGCAATGACCGGCGTGGGCGGGGGGCCGTTGTCGGAGAGGGCCGGATCGTCGCCGCCTCACCTAGTCGTCGGCGAGGCCAACGAGGTTCGTGCCCTCGACGAGCTCGTCGATGCCATCCAAGAACAAGCCGCTCCCGAGGGAATGGAAAGAGTCACCTCCCCGGAAATCCAAGAGGTCGAGGAGACGGGCGCGTCCTTGTCGCGGGGGCGCGGCAAGCGGTGAGGTCCGAGGCCTCGAGCTTGCCCTCGCACACCGTGGGCGACCGTTTTCGGGTCCGGCGACGACTCCGAGGACGATGAGGAGGTTGCGGCGCGCAACACCTTGGAGCGTGGAATGGCCCGGGCATGCCGCGCCTTCGATGAGCTCAACCTCCCCGCGACCTCGGTAAGTTCTCTTGTTCGAAGGTCAAGTTTTCGATTCTGTGGTCTACTCGGGGGTACGCCGCTTATTTTATCCTTGTTGGCGGCGGACCCTCGAGTCTTCGGGTCGGAGACGTGCCCGCGAGGTGCGAGAGCTTCGCGCGGAGCGGACTCGGCTGGAGATGCGGTTTTGGCCAAACCTAACATTCTAGCTGATCCAATCGAAACAAAACTAAGAACAACATGTATAGAGACATTTTGGAAGCATAGAAATGTTGCATTATATTTTCTTGCGTCAAGTAATTCTCTGTTTTAACAATGCAATGGAATGTCTATGTTGGATGAGCATTTTTTAATACTCACTGATTTATTGGCATACATCTATTTTATTTATTGTATTTTTTAGAAACGTGGGTGTCACATGTGCATTTTACTAGGGTCTGTTTTTTGGAAAGTCAAATCGCGTAATACGGGAAATAATTGCTAAGCCAAATCATGGCTTCTTTTTTTAAAGTCAAATCGCGTCAAAGAATTGCTAAGCCAAATCTAAATCATGTCTTGTTTTTTTAAAGTCGCACAACGTGGGAAATAATTGCTAAGCCAAATAAATCACGGCTTCTTTTTTTAAGTCAAATCGTGTCAAAGAATTGCTAAGTAAAATCTAAATCATGACTACGATCTGCAAATCACGCGGTAATATGGGTTTGCACTAATCACGCATCATTACGTTCCACTGCTTTCCAACACGCGTCAATACATGTTGCCACCAACGATTCTCCGACACTGTGTTTTCCCAGCCGCGAGACGTAGCTGCTGGTTTCTCCTCACCCACACGCTATTGGTTTCAAACCTTTGTTTTTTAACATGTGCGACACTATGAAAATAATTTTCTTTTGTTACTGTGATTTTTAATACGTGCGTGCCGCATGTACATTTTGCTAGTTATTCTCAACAAGCATCACTCTTTTAATTCGAACGGTTACAGCATGGAGGAGCACCAACGTTCTGGGTGGCCCAAGGTCCACCGACACATACCACATAGCAAAATATGTGAAATAACGTTCCAGATGCGATTGTCTGTGATGTTCCAATTCAATAATCTCTTGATCTTTCCCAGCTGTAGTGCTGGATGAATATGTACATGTTACGCGCGAGCACAAATAATAGCATTCACCTAGATGCAATTTTCTGTGAGATCTAAGTCCTCAGCAGTCAGTTGTAGAGATCAATAATTATAAAGATGCAGGCTATGCACGAACACAGATAGCATTCACCTAGGTCTCCACGCCATGGCTGTGCGTAATAGCTCCGGCGGCCATAGTCACATGCTGTCTCACAGTTCTTTCTTGTGGGCTTCCCAGCGGACTGGTATTTTCAAGACCAAGAGAGAACACGCCGATCTAGTATCAGTTAGATTCTCAATGCCCCACAATCCTAATGACGATCGGTAGTGCATTCTTACGCATAGGAATTAGGAAGGAACAAAACATGTGTCCACAACCTGCAAGTGTGGCCGAGAGCTCCTCTTGCAAATTGCACTCCATAATTTGGTATGTGAATTCAACCGTTGGCAATCTAATGGGTTTTGAAAGTCTGGCCTAATAAACGTGGTACCCTTTGGCTACATCAGGGGACTTGGAATTATATAGGCCTCCCTCCCGTGTGTCCATTATATTGATTGCATTGTACTACTCCATAAAGATTCTGGTCACGAGAAGGGACTCTATTTGCATTTCATGAAGAAACCGTGGTACTATACCACTGCCTACCATATCTTGCACACAAGAAGCGAAACAGAGGAGAAGCAACATTGCTCGTGGTGCCGATGGCCGGCAGGTGCTGCTCGTTCACCCTTTGATCTCTGTACACGTGCATCAAAGTTCTTAAAAGCTCCCTGGCTTTGCTGCTCTCCCCGCGTTTCAAGGGGCGCGTGTCGCACAGCCGCTCCTCCGCGCGCCCCGCGTGCTGGCTCCTCGCTGGAGCTTTTGCAAAAAGACCCGTTCCTTTTCTTGAAAACAACCCGTGATCCGAACCCGTGCAACCCGAGTAACACCCAAATCCTAATCCCCTCATTCCCCTCTCCCTTCCTCTGTCTTCTCCCCGCCGCCACCGCCACTCCCGCTCGCCACCCGCCGCCGTCACTCCTGCTCGCCACCGCACACGCCTCCCCGCTTGCCGCCTCCACGGCGGTGCGGAGCAAAGCATCTAGCGTCGCGTAGATCGGCCGGTTTTCTCCGGCGGTCCGACCTTCCCAGTAGCCATGTTCAACGGCGGCGGACCAAAGAAGCTTTGGCTTGGGAGAGAGCTTCGACCAGGTGAGGGGCGGTTCCATCGCGCCGATACTCTCTTGCCTCCTCTCCCGGGGGACCAGGATCTGGTGTTTCTTCCTCCCCTCTCTATCTTTGTCTCCGTCATCCTGATGTAGCCCCTTCGATCTCCTATCTATGTGCAGGCTAGGCAACCGCGGCCGGAGCAGAATGCCGTGCACGAGCCCGTGGTGGAGCCGTCGATGGCCATGTTGCGGAGCCCGATCCGGGAGCTGCACCGGCGACATGACCCCATCCTCACCCTCTTGCTTCCTCTCCCCGCGCCGGCCATCTTCGTCTCCAGCCGGGGCACCACCCACCACGCGCTTGTCCAGCTCGGCCCAGTCTGGTGGCAGCCGGCTCCAAATAGTGGTACGATAGAGCATCTTCTCCGTTTCCTTTTTTTCTCACACGTCTTCCAGATCCACTCTCCGGAGATATTCTCGCACTCCCTCTCAGATCTGAGCCACGAGGTTCGATGGTTTTAGCTTGTGCTCGGATGTGGCTTCTAGATGATGCCGTGGGGATGCTCGACGCCACGTGGCCCGGCGGCTCGGCCGTGGTGGTAGAGACGGCCACAACTTGATGACGACGCCTCCATGGCGTTCGTTCCACCACACGGGAAGGTCGAGCCTCATAAGAAGGGTCCAAATAGAGTCCAACAACTGCCGCGACCTCGGGTGAGCTCGGCCATTACGCCACTTCTCTCCTTTCTAGCATGCGGCCATGCGCTCCTCTCGTTGCCTCGCTTGGTCCATACCATCTCAAAATCAAGAAGCTAGCTCCTACGAGTTCACTCCACTAAGCAAGCAATACCAACCAATGCATATCTACAAATTCTTCTTCCATTTTGCATACCGATCTAATCTCTAACAACGACAACCCCCAAATCCTCTCTACCCCTTGTACCACTTCTCTGTTCTTTTCTCTGCCGTACGAAGCAACATCGGGTGACCAAGGCGCGCAGATCCTTCTCTCTTCCATCTTCCTCAAGTCAACATCATATACAAGGGGTTCACTATAGCATATATGGATCCAATCGTTCGGATGGGTTATGGCCTTGGCCATATAGGTGATACGATTAGTTTATTTGTTCCGAATCCTTCTACACATAATCTAATTTAAGCCTTCATTTTTTAACCTTTTGTTGCATTTAATTCTTGCCGATAAGCTTGCAACAATTTGGACACATGTTATCCGCCACTATGCAACATTGACAACTTTGGTAGATCCAAGACTTGTGAAATTTTCGGAACATGAAAATGGATATATCAATTGCTTTTTTCCAGCAGAAAATAAATATGTAACCACCAGATAACAAACATTTCTACCAGCTGTTTTGACTCTCCCTTGCCTTGTCATCCACCTTCCTTTGACATTTTAAGAGTTCTATACTACTTCGATCTGTCGTACCCTTTACGAGTAAGAGATTTTGGTGACCTTATAATATTGTACCGAGTGTTTGTTCTCTTATTTTATGAAAGATAGCTTTCGTTGTGTGGATTCACATGAAAAATGAGCTTGGCTTCACGGTAAGCTATTTAAAACATGTTTTCGGTGGAGTACGGCATGTTTGTTCTCTGACTTACATGCATCAAACATGTTCCTATATTTAACTTGACAAGTTTCTTTGCTCCGAACTGCACTTACATGTCCGCTTTATTCATGTAGCAAGGAGAGCCTCCGTCTTTGCTTCTGAACCTAAAACTTGGTTTTGTGACCGCCTTCTCCTATGTGTGTGCGTGGGCGTGCAAAAGCATATACGGAGTTAGTTCGGTCGAGCAACTTGGTACACCCTTCTGTGTTGTCATTATAAAATTGACTAGGCAATTGATCTGATGTTGTGAAATATGGGACACCGCATTTCACTTTTTGCAATCAACAATATTGTTCACTTGCAAGAAATTTGGTATTTCATATAGGATGCTATGAACTATTAAAACTAAAAATTGACTAGGCACTTGATCAGTTGATTGCAAGGATCGAAGCATCCCATTATGTGGGAATTAGCTTGGAGATTTTAGGAACATAGACTCTTGAACTGATAGTTCGATCTTGATGAAATTAGCTGATAGATTAAGTCTGTCAGTCTTTTGATGAAATTAGCTGATAGTTCCCATTTTTTTCTGTATGCTATCCTTATGTTTTGAGTCCAAGTTTAGCTCAGTGGTATTTTCAGTATAAAAAATTTTGCACTGAACAAGCTGTATATATAAATTCACTTAGCTCAATCAAGCAATACAAGTTATTATCTCACCGAGGTTTGCTATTTATTTGTGTGATATTACCGAAATATGCAAACTGAGTTTCAAGATTTTTCTTATTTGGAATACCAAATGCTAATCTGTTGGCTTTTTACTACATAATACTATCATCTATATTTGATGTTGACTCACCAGTCAGCCAAGAGATTATGCTAATATTCTTTTGTTTGCTGAAATTAAGCTGAACGGTGATGATGAATTCTTCGATGCATTCCCTTTCTAGCTTATTGATGCTAGAGCTTATTGATCTTTGGGAGACTTCACATATGTGAAAAATATTTGAGTAGATACACTATATAGTATGACTTCCGATGCATTCCATTTTCCTTGCTATGCTAATATTCTTTTGTTTGCTAAAAGCTGAGCCGAATGGTGATCATGAATTCCGATGCATTCCCTTCCTAGCTTATTGATTTGAGACTTCACATATGTCAAAAATATTTGAGTAGATAAATTATACGGTATGGATTCCTGATGCATTCCCTTTTCCTTGCTTATTGAGTTATTGGTGCTCCGGTATTCGGCTTATTGAGTTATTGGTGCTCCGGTATTCGGATACATGTGCCTGTGCCTTTTTCTTTTTTCTCTTTCTAGCTTCAAAATTGCTCACGGTGACATGTTAGCCATATTGGTCTTTTCATTAAAGACTAGAATTATGGTCGTTGTGAAGTCTGTATAACAGTGATCCAGCTTTTTGGTGAAATGGTGTTTAAACTTTGATTCAACCAGTGCCTGCTGTTTTATTTAGTTTGTGAGACATACTTGTTTCCTAAGTGTTTCGCTAGAACCAGGACATTAGCATTTTTCCTGCTATCAGTGCCTGTTCAATTTGAATGCCAGTGCGTTGTCCTTGACTTGTGAAATGTAATGTTGCCCTTGCTTTATACATGATGCAATTGGTTTGGCACGAGCCTTTGTTGTAGGCAATTTTGCCTATATGGATGATTGTTTAAGTTATTTGTTTGTTGTAGGACTAAACTTCATGTCTTTTTGCGGCCCCCCATGACGCTTGCATGAGCAGCGAAGCTCATGCCCATTTTGGCTGCTCCATGTTGATCCGGCATTTCAAGTACCGCTCAAATTCATCAACGTTTCATCTTCATCCGCTTCGGCTTCGACACGTGCGACGTTTGCTTTGGTTGGTTAATGCGGTGGCTTTTGCACGTATCAAGAGCTACGGTTAGGATACTTGGTACTGTGACAACTTATGTTGTTTACGGTAATCGGATGTGATGTAATTGAGATAATGTTTATCTTGGACAAACACCTCTTCTTTAGCCGATCAAATGCTAGCTAGGGATACTTGCTTAGTAGTTATGATTAGTGATCGGATGTCTTGTAAACTTAAGTCTTCACTTGCCGGACAAACACTTCGGTTGTGATGCTCTTGAATGCAAAAATGTGATGCGCCTTGCGATGTTGATATTATGCTCTTGAATGCAAAAATGTCTTTCTTGCTTCCTCGCGAACTTAATTAAGTCTTTGTTGAAATATTGGTAGGGCACGCATTGCGCGCCCACCCGTTCTAGTCCGGCATTAGTGGCCGTCTTGTGAACGGATGATCGAACATGGCGACAAGTTGCTTCTTACTTTCCACATGAAAAAGTTAGTAGTACAAATTTAGTTCGACAAGGACCTCTTAAGAATAACTTCATTTCTAAAAGTTTTAGCAAGGATCATGAAAGCAACTCATTCACAACAAGCTAAGCCTAACAAATGTGTGTGTGTGTGTGTGTGTGTGTGTGTGTGTGTGTATATATATATATATATATATATATATATATATATATATATATGCCTAACGTTGACGGTCTCCCGAATTTTACGTGAGGGAAAATCCAAGTTGGCATCTTCGTCGAACATCACTTACATGTCGCAACCGGTGAAATGAAAGGATCGGTTGTATCTTCGGACTAACTCCGGTAGCATACTCATCACCACACCCATACTCAAAATGAGGGAGAAAACCGTCTTGCGGCGCCTCCGGCGGTTCACTCATCCTCACCTTCATTTTGTGGAGGGTTCCCTGCGAGCACTCAAACTCGGGTATCTCTCTCCTCTCCCTTGTCTTTTTTCCAACCGCTTCTCTCCTGTCATCCCGTCTGTCTCCATCGTTCGTCTCCCGTGTCGTCTCCCTCGCCGGCGTGGAGACCCACGCAAAGGCGCTCCTCGTCGAGGCATGCGGCGGTGCGAGCCCGCGTCGGCGGCCCGTGCGGAGGCGAGGGCGCGCGACGGCGCTCCACGGCGCGGGCCCACGGCTTCGGCACTCGCCGCGTCGGGTTGGCTGTACCCCCGCATCGGCCGCCGCCCGCACCATATGTTGGAAATATGCCCTAGAGCCAACGGGATTTGATCCACTAGTGGACTCGGATGGATTTGATCCATTATGGTGTAAAAGTCCTAATGGGCAACAAATGTTGTAAAGCCCATTAGCGTTGGAAGGGGTACACCATCTATTAGTCCCGTATTGCTAATGGACGATGGTGTGGGGGGTTTTTCACCCATTAAATATGGACCACACCCCTCCTAAAAAGACACAACTTTCTCCGGCGGCGGCCGCGCGCGCTAACGCTCTCTCCTCGTCGCACTCGCGGACCTAGCGATGCGGCGTGCGTCGCTTCCTTCTCCGTACGTGTGGATACCTTGGAGGTGCTGCATCCGGAGCACTTGGATCGGACGAGCCACACGTGAAATTCAAGAAGGACGTTAGCAACCGCTGCCTTGCCGGCTACCCTCGACGCGTTCGTCTACATCGAGACGGTTCGCCGCATCTTCGCGTCTAGTGGTAATCCCGTGATCTCGACGGCGGCGGCTCTTGTTTTGCGGGGAAAATTTTGTTTTGCGCTAGCGTAGCCACCCCGTATCCCTTCAGTGGTATCAGAGCTGTAGCTACTAAGTTTTAGATTCGGGATGTGTGCATATGGAGATATGCAGATGTATATCAAAGTTTTGATCGGCTTCGTGTTCTTGACGTGATGGTCGTGTAACGAATTACTCCTACCGGTCGGAATTCCGCCATCGAAGTTAAGTGATACACGTAAACCCGGTCACAACGAGAAGGATATCATTGGATTGGTCGAATCGAAGCTAGGTCAAGTGCCGGGCGCATGGGATGCGTGGCGGTGGCGGATTGGATCTCTACCGGCCCGGGAAAAACCGAGAAAACATATTGTTCGGTAAAACGAGTCATAACTTTTCGTGGTTAACTCGGATGAAGACGTTTTCTATACGAAAATTGATCTACAAGAAATTTTACACATGTGATAAATCAGCTTTGCTGGTCTCGGCGAAATTAGTTTTGCCAAATTCGGCTTGCAAGATGGGTTTTCGAGCGTTTTAATTTTGGACGTCGGATTGCGATAATCGTTTTGCGGGTTTTGTGATCGGTATGGACTATATGTGTATGTGATGCATGTGTGTAATTTTTTCGTGACTGCGTGTCACTCATAAGGCAATACGGCTGGAGCCACACGTATTGTCAAATTTAATGTAATGGTCTACGTACCAATTTGTGATGATCTAACACGCGATTGTGTAACTTTCATCACTAGCACGCGTTAGATAGTTCTTGGAGGACTCATCACATGGAGGATGGCACACACGGATCATGGAGATGGAGATCAACATGATGTACGGGTCAATGGAGATGGAGATCACCATGTGACAATAGGCCATACCGTGTTACAACCGTGTGAATGTCGTTCTTACCGTTCTACTTTTACATGCGACAATGTTATTTTCTTGCATGTGATGTTACGAGTAGAACGATCCCTTTGGAATATTAAGTTAACATGCCCTCCCAACACTTGCCACCGTCCCACATCTCGTACAATTAGTGGTGGGTCTATGAAATTAGGGTGCCACTAGTTTTCCTTGACTAGACGGGTTTGTATCGGATACTTACACGCATAAGTGTTGGTTTGCTTATCAAAGTCATCTTAACGAGTTAAGGACTTTGGGGCATAAAGGTTGGGAGCCTAGACATAGTGATGTCACCCAACAACGAGAGTCATATGTGATATGATTAGCAAAGAGTTATGATTATCAAAGAGTTGCTTACCGATCTACCTTGCTTACTAGTGGTGACGCAAAAGCTCACTAGTAGACTTGTCGTTGTGGATTCCGAATCACTAAGTATCAATGTGGGGATATTGATTTTAGTGGGAGTAAATTATTTTATTTTACTCAGTCATGGATATTTTGTCTCAGTATTTTGCATTTATTATTTTGTTGTAGATGGCACCTAGTAAGGAATTTTCTTTGCATACGATCCTTGAGAAGGACAAGTTGAATGGAACGAACTATACGGATTGGATCCGTAACCTTAGAATTATTCTCAAGGCTGAGAAAAAGGAAGAGGTTCTAGACACCCCTTTACCCGATGAGCCTGATGAAAATGCAACACTCGTTGTAAAGAACGCTTACAAGAAGGCATGGGATGTCGATCTTGAAGTGGGTTGCCTTATGCTTGCGTGTATGGAACCTGACTTGCAAATGCAGTTTGAGTCAGTCCATGTGCACGATATGGTCGTGGCACTCAATGATATGTTCACCACATAGGCTAGGACCGAAAGGTTCAATGTCTCTAAAGCCTTTGTGGAGTGCAAATTGGCAGAAGGCGCGCCAGTAGGACCACATGTAATCAAAATGGTTGGTTACGTTCAACGGTTGAAGAAGCTAGGCTTCCCCCTTTGGGCAAGGAGTTGTCCACTGATTTCATTCTCACTTCTCTTCCGCCTAGCTATGGGAACTTCATCTCGAACTACCATATGCATGGGGCGGAGAAGGGCTTGAATGAACTGTGTGGTATGCTAAAGACACCAGAGAGTGACATCAAGAAAGGCGTTGGTAGCAGTCATGTGATGGCGATACAAAACAAGCCGACCTTTAAAAGGAATGGAAATTCTTGGAAGAAGAAAGGCAAGGCCAAGGATAAGATCCCCATGCAAAACCCGGATGCCCAAGGCTAGTCCATTTCGCCAATGTTGAATGTTTTCATTGTAAGGAAATTGGTCATTGGAAAAGAAAGCGCAAGTTGTACCTAGCTTCTTTGAAGAACAAGGGAAGTAAGGGTACTTCCACTTCGGGTACACTTCATGTTTATGTTACGGATCATATTTTCCTCGCTAATCTTGTCATTAATTCTTGGGTATTTGATACCGGATCGGTTGCTCACATTTGCAATTCGACACAGGGAATGATAAGAAGTAGAAGCGTTGAAAGAGGAGAAGTTGATTTCCGCGTGGGCAATAATGCAAGAGTTGCTGCGTTGACCGTTGGGACGATGCAACTCCACCTCCCATCAGGATTTATTATGGAGTTGAATAATTATTATTTTGTTCCTAGTTTGAGTCAAAACATTTTATCCCCTTCATGTTTGATGAAGGATGGTTATTCATTTGCGAGTGAAAACAATGGTTGTGTGATCTCTAAGGATAATATGTTTGTGGCTTGTGCATCCATTGTGAATGGCTTATTTGTTTTAAATCTTGATGATTCACCTATCTGTAACATAAGTGCTAAAAGGTCTCGACCTAATGATTTAAGTCCTACCTACATATGGCATTGTCGTTTGGGTCACATCAGTGAAAAGCGCATGAAGAAGCTTCATAACGATGGACTTTTAACTTCGTTTGATTTTGAATCCTACGAGACATGTGAAGCTTGTTTACTAGGCAAGATGACCAAGATGCCTTTCTCGGGTTTTCCCTGAGAGAGCCACGAACTTACCGGAACTCATACATACGGATGTGTGCGAACCAATGAGTACGGCGGCTAGAGGTGGATACCAATACTTCATAACGTTCAGCGATGATTTAAGTAGATATGGTTATGTCTATTTAATGAAGCACAAGTATGAAACTTTTGAAAAGTTCAAAGAATTTCAGAGTGAAGTAGAAAATCAACGTGGCAAGAAAATCAAGACCTTGCGTTCTGATCATGGAGGTGAGTATTTGAGCCATGAGTTTAGCAATCATCTAAAGAGTTGCGGAATTGTTCCACAACTTACGCCATACGGAACACCTCAAAGAAATGGTGTATCCGAGCGACGTAATCGAACCTTATTGGACATGGTCCGATCAATTATGAGCCGATCGGACCTACCATTGTCATTTTGGGGTACCGCGACTTTCACTTTAAATAGGGTACCTTCTAAGTCCGTAGTTAAGACACCATATGAGATGTGGACCGGTAAGACTCCCGGTTTGTCTTTTACGAAAATTTGGGGTTGTGAGGTTTATGTGAAGAAACTTCAATCGGATAAATTAACACCTAAATCGGACAAGTGCATATTCGTGGGATATCCAAAGGAAACCTTGGGATATTATTTCTACGGCCGATCGAGAAGGCAAAGTGTTTGTCGCTCGGAACGGCGTTTTCTTAGAGAAAGAGTTTCTTAAAAGAGAAAAATGTAGACGAAGGTGTATCTTGAAGAAGTTCAAGATGAGCCGCTTGGGCAAGATTTCACAATTGATGCTAATGTAGGCCGAACGAGTTGAGATGACCATGGCAAGAGAAGCACCACCACAACCACGAAGGTACGAAAGGGCACGTCGCGCAAGCGATAAGCTCAATCTCATGATCGCGAGAGAGCGCGACATATTGTTGTTAGACAATGATGAACCTATGACATATGCGGAAGCAATGATGGGCCCAGATTCCGAGAAATGGCAAAGTGCCATGAGATCCGAAATAGATTCCATGGATAACAATCAAGTTTGGAACTTGGTTGACCCGCCGGATGGTGTTAAACCTATAGAGTGCAAATGGATCTATAAGAAGAAGAGGGACATGGATGGAAATGTTCACATCCATAAAGCTCGACTTGTTGCAAAAGGTTTTCGACAAGTTCAAGGAGTTGACTACGACGAGACATTCTCACCCGTAGCGATGCTTAAATCTATTCGGATCATTCTAGCTATAGCTGCATATTTCGATTATGAGATATGGCGGATGGATGTCAAAACGGCTTTCTGAATGGAAATCGGCGAGGATGTGTATATGACACAACCCGAGGGATTTGTTGATCCAACCAATGCGGAAAGGTGTGCAAACTTCAAAAATCCATTTATGGATTGAACCAAGCATCTTGGAGTTGGAACCTTCGCTTTGATGAAGTGGTCAAAGGGTTTGGCCTCATTCGAGTGAAGAAGAGCCTTGTGTTTACAAGAAGGCAAGTGGGAGCTCTGTAATATTTCTAATCTTATATGTGGATGACATATTACTAATTGGAAATGACATTCCTATGCTTGAGGCCGCTAAGACCTCATTAAAAATAGTTTTTCAATGAAGGACTTAGGTGAGGCGGCATACATTTTGGGCATCAAAATCTATAGAGATAGATCAAAAAGGCTTATAGGATTAAGCCAAGACACTTACATTGATAAAGTGTTGAAAAGGTTCAACATGGAAGAGGCGAAGAAAGGGTTCTTGCCTATGTCACATGGCATACATCTTAGCAAGACCCAGTGTCCTTCGACAACTGATGAGCGAGAACGCATGAGTGGAATACCGTATGCTTCAACTATCGGATCTATTATGTATGCAATGATATGTACACGTCTAGATATTTCATATGTACACATTATTGTTACAAGTAGATACTAATCTGATCCAGGTGAGGGTCACTAGACAGCGGTTGAAAATGTTTTTTAGTACTTAAGAAGGACTAAAGGTATGTTCCTAGTCTATGGTAGTGAGGAGGAGCTTGTTTTAACGAGTTACACCGATGCTAGTTTCCAAACTGACCAAGACAATTCAAAGTCGCAATCAGGATACGTATTTACAATAAACGGTGGAGCGTGAGCTGGAAGAGTTCCAAGCGAGGAGACGGTGGGCGATTCTATAACGAAGCCGAGTACATCGCGGCTTCGGAAAGTACAAAGGAGGGTGTTTGGATAAGGAAGTTCCTTTCGAACTTGGTGTGTTTCCGAGTGTCTCTAGCCCATTGGATCTTTATTGTGACAACAATGGGGCTATTGCGCAAGCAAAGGAGCCAAGGAACCACCAAAAGAATAAACATGTCTTTGCGGAAATTTCATCGATACGAGAGATCGTTAGACGAGGTGATATCAAGATATGCAAAGTACACACGGATTTGAATGTTGCAGATCCTTTGACAAAACCCCTTCCACAGCCTAAGCATGAGGCGCACATGAGAGCTATGGGTATTAGATATATTCTAGATTAGCTCAAGTGCAAGTGGAAGAATGTTAGAAATATACTATAAGGTATCATAGAGATGATTATATTTCATTATATCCATGTCACTTGGTTCTTTTATTGAATATCCATGAAGGGTGACTTGTATTTGATTGACAATTATGTGAATTGTTTGTGAAACTCTTTTACTTGTATGGTTATTCAAAAGTTGTCCCTAGTATGAGTTAATGACTAGCACATGAATTAGTTGATGACTATGTTTCACAAGTCATGAACATGGAGATGTATAACTAATAATGTGGGCACATGTATGACACATGTATGACATGGGGGTGGGTGACCCAATTTGAGACCTTGTTCTCTGTTTACACAACGTATATGCTATGTCCTTAGACTTGAGATTGTCGCATGTACTCAAGATGTGAATTGACCTACTTAGGGGCCATCAACCACTACTCCGTAACTGGGTAGTCATAAAGATGGCTTTCGGGTTTGTCGGGAAGCATCTTTGTGAGGCATGGTCAATCAAGATAGAATTTGCCCCTCTACTTGAGAGAGATATCTCTGGGCCCCTCGAGTGATCGGATCAAGAAATGCATGGTCGTCTTTGGGTTAAGGGTTAACCCCCTTTTGATGATCCGAATCACAGTGTCGAGAAAGAGAGGTCAGCTTGGAGCTAGACCAAATATCGTGAGGCAAAGGGAATAGCATGTATGAATTGTTATGATGGTTTGTCGATAAGATCTTTACGTATGCATAGGAGTTGACGCGTCTTGCTAGAGGCCGCTATCAACTATTGATCGAGTAATATACTCGGGTCAAGTCTATGTGTACGTGAACCTATAGGGTCACACACTTAAGGGGTTGGAAGCCGAATGAGATGAATATACTTGCATAGTTGACTCTAGTGCAAGTGGGAGACTGTTGGAAATATGCCCTAGAGCCAACTGGATTTGATCCACTAGTGGACTTAGATGGATTTGATCCATTATGGTGTAAAAGTCCTTATGGGCCACAAATGTTGTAAAGCCCATTAGTGTTGGAAGGGGTACACCATCTATTAGTCCCATATTGCTAATGGACGATGGTGTGGGGGGTTTTCCTCCAAATAAATATGGACCACACCCCTCCTGAAAAGACACAACTTTCTCAAGCGGCGGCCGCGCGCTGCTAACGCTCTCTCCTCGTCGCACTCGCGGACCTAGCGATCCGGCATGCATCGCTTCCTTCTCCGTACGTGTGGATACCTTGGAGGTGCTGCATCCGGAGCACTTGGATCGGACGAGCCGCACGTGCAAGTCAAGAAGGACGTGAGCAAGCGCACTTGTCGGCTACCCTCGACGCGTTCGTCTACATCGAGACGGTTCCGCCGCATCCGCGCGTCTAGTGGTAATCCCGTGATCTCCGACGGCGGCGGTTCTTATTTTGCGGGAAAAATTTTGTTTTGCGCTAGCGTAGCCACCCCGTATCCCTTCACCACCGCGGCGTGGATCCGGTGTAGGCGCGGCTCGACCTCGATCTGGATGGAGCAAGGAGATGGAGCGGAGGAAATGACGATGAGGAGACGGTCCACGACGACCTCGGGGGTGGAGTCGCTGTCAAGGGAGGAGAGGCACTGTCTGCCATGGAATCGACCAAATCGAGCTCGCCATTGCGGCCTCACCAACGTGGCGCTCGCTCCAAGTCGATGACGGTGGCGGAGCTCCGCTGCGGGTCCCTGCCAGATCCAACACCATCTCACTCCTCCACTCCGACTCGCTGAATCGGTTGCTGAAGAAGGCCGATGAGATGGAGGAGCTGGAGCGCACCGCGGAGGCCACCGAGTAGTCGGAGGAGGAGAAACGCGACCTCCCCTGCACCAACGAGTCGCAGATCCGGCCGGAGCGACCCCCTCTCTCCTTCCGGCGGCGCGGGTTGACCCGACGAGGGGACGTGGCAGAAGAGCTCTAGGACGCGCGCGACGGGAGCTCCTCGTTGAAGGGCTGCCGACTAGAGGTGGAGCGTGTCGCTGATGCTCGCTCGTGGAAACGCGGGAGCCAACCGCCGGAGCGGCGCGCTGCAAGGATGGGTAAAGGGATGCACAACGTTGCTGCGAAGGCCTACCTTTTGCGAGTTCGCTTCATTCTCTCTCATTCGCTCATAGGAGGCTTTTGAAGTTGAAGATGGGTGGGTTTCCTTGCTGTGGACAGTCTGTGCTCAAACCTGGTCAGAATATTTCCTTTGGCAATGGTCGTCCCGCGAAGAATCCACACAACTGAAGCAAGTGTGTTTGCAACTGCCACCAGGTTCGACTGTGGGGCTAGCAACTAGTGAAATGAGGTAGCTGCGCCCAAGAAGGAACTTCCATTGATGAAGCAGCAGTTTCTGTTGCAGCATGAACACGGAAGAACCTAGATCATGAATGTCTCACAGTCCCAAGGAAACCAATAAATCCTGCCAAAAAGGACAAAAAAGGAACATTCATGCACTCTATGAACGGACTGGTGTGGTAGCGTGGGTCGAGAGAGCTTATAACACACTCGCACATTGTCACTGTGGCATGTCATGACAGGGTGCCCGGGCTGGGTTCTTGACCGCAACAAGTGTACTGACAACCCCTGGATCCCTCGTGGCTGGTGGACAAGAAGACCATTGGGGAAAAGGAGACCATGCCGGTTAAAATGGGTATCCCAAATCATTCAGGAAGATACAATGGAATGGAAGGAAGAGGTGATAAGAGAGTATTTTAGGGATGAGGATGTCCACACAATTCTGAGTCTCAGGTTACCAACCAAACCTGTAGAGGATTTTTTGGCGTGGAATTATGAAAAGAGTGGTGTTTTTTCAGTACGAAGCGCTTACAGATTAGCAAATGAGCTTGCTGCAGAAGAGTGAGGGGGTCGACAGTCAACCTCAAGTGATCAGTTGGGCCGGCCAATTTGGAAAGGCTATTGGAAAATCCCACTGCCACATAAAGTCCTTGTTTTTGGATGGAAGGTAATCAATAATGGGCTAGCTACCCAGGTTAACGAAAAACGATGTACTATTGTGACGGATAGCACTTGTGAAGCTTGTGGCATGGAGGATGAATCGATCATGCATGCATTGGTTTCCTGCAACCATGCAGCAGCCCTAAGGGATGCAATGAGGCATTTCTGGCTGTTGCCGGATGAGGAGCAGTTCACGCGCATCAATCCAGCGAGCTTACTGCACCTAGTGGATTCCCTGGACACTGATATAGGCGCACGAGTCTTGCTGCTGCTATGGCATACTTGGCAGGTGAGGAATAACATTACTCAGGAAAATGGTAAGCTTTCTATTGATGGCTCGGTGAAATTTCTTCAGAAATATTGGTTGGAATTGTGCGACATCCGACAACAAGATAACCGAGGCGATCCGAAAGGAAAGCTTCCCTTCTCTGATACTCTGTGTGTAGGGAAGAAACAACGGGTTGTTAGGGAGAAATCTAGATGGGCTGCGCCACAGGAAGGATGGCTAAAGATTAATGTAGATGTCGCTCATGATGCAAGCTCTGGGGAGAGTGGTGTGGGGGTGATCATCCGGAACCATAAAGGAGAGGTATTTCTCCTCTTATGGATAGCCATCCACTGGGGCAGCTTGTCCCCCGCCTCGATAGCCTCATCGATAAAGAAGCTGATTGCTGATCTCTCACCGGACCTCCTTGAGAGCATGGAAGCAGTTGAGCTGCAGTCTGTCTCCACAATAGCATTTTGTGGGCACCAAGCAGCAGCTACCAAAAGGCCTTCCCTGCAGGCCATAGCTTCTATCTCCTCAGCATCTCTTCCATAAGA
This sequence comes from Cenchrus americanus, assembly GCA_947561735.1. Taxonomy (NCBI): domain Eukaryota; kingdom Viridiplantae; phylum Streptophyta; class Magnoliopsida; order Poales; family Poaceae; genus Cenchrus; species Cenchrus americanus. The sequence goes on along the minus strand of OX387240.1, from coordinate 77,721,746 downwards.
GAACTTGCTCAATTGGCAAAGCGAACCCGCCTGTGTGTGTTGAGCAAATTATTGCTCGGGAATGTAATCCTATTTCCGAGTAATAAAAGCCCTCTTCTCCCCGCAATATATATATAGGGGTATATTATATACCCTAGACAGTATTAAGCACCTGAACCCATCCGTCCAACCGTGCGTGCTCCCGGCACCCACCCGGTCCGGCGCGTTCCTCGCTGGTTTTTATTAATGTTTTTTTTATTTTCTAAATTACTGGGTGGGAGACAGAGATCGTGGGTCAACCTACCGCATCTACGGTTCCACCTGCGACCGCATCTCTATCCGTCTCTCTCGTCCTCGGCTCCACATCGCCGCCACCGCTGCCGCCAGCCCTCCGCAGTGCTGGTTCCTCCCCTTGTCGGCACTTCGGTGACAGTGCTGCTGCGGCAGCTTCCTTGTCCACTCCCTGGCGCTTAGATCTGAGGGTGGCCCTGATGGACGGTGCTACAAGCTGCAACCGGGAGCTTGTTGACCGATGACGACCGTCGGCACCATCCCCTCCACATGACGACGGCTGCGAATCCTTCTCCTTACGGGGTATATACCTCTAGGCCATGATAGGGTCCTCGTAATCGGGGGAACCAATTTTGCGAACCTGGCGACCAAATCGAGGCGGAGTGATCCCCTCCCCGCACGACAGCGGCCGTCGTGGGCTCTGTCCTCCAGGTGAGAAGGCACGTATGCATTGCTTTGATGCGAATGGCCTCCCATTTTTTTCTGTGTACAAAATCTGATCCGTGTTTCTATCCCCAGGATGTATGGTTGATCATCCCTGGTGGTGCATGCATGAACAGAGTCTGAAACCATATGATGTTAATATTGGTAATTGCAGCTCTGGCCTCTGGGTTGCTCTTTAAGGGCAGTCCCAATGCAAGAAATCATAGTAGTTTCTATATCTTAGGACAATGTACCAAGAACTCAATGCGGAATTTTTTTTGGGTTGTCTAGATAAAATATTGACCAATCGTTCACCATGTTCCTCTAGCTCCTCTTGGGATCCTTTGCGCGGCTAGCAGACTAGTTGCTCAAGCTTTGCTGGAACGTACTGCCTCCTTCAGGCTTCAAGTGTGCACCTCCGCGGAGGCGCGCTCTCCGATTGCTGCGGCGGCGGCCGTGCCTCTTCCGCTTGCTGTAGACATGCCTGCTCAAGTAGACAAGCACATGGACGAGATCTCCGCCTATGCTCTGCAGTGCAATGTCAGAGCTCGGTTCAAGGCAGCGGAGGTTGATTCAATAGTGCAGTAGATAAATACGGCGGCGACGGAGGTCGAATCGACGGTAACGGTGGTCAATTTGGTGTCTGCAGAATTCGGTTCTACACCGGCGGAGCTTGATTTCGTGTCTGCAAATTCGGAGACGCTTCTTCGTGATTCGGGAAGCAAGGCTCTCGGCATGTGTCCCTCCTCCTCAGATTCATCGCATTCCTCCGCGAGCGCAGCAGCCCGCGACCAGCGCAATCGTGGCGACATGCGGGTGCGCACGCGGCACGAGGATGCGAAAGGGGCGGCCGGGTGAGGGTGTACACGGTGGACGGGAGGCGAGAGGGGCGAAAGCGGGCCGCCACGGACCGGGCTCGCCGGCATGCTCACGACGCTTGACGTCGGCGTGCACGGCATGATAAAGCTTGTGCGAGGCCCAAGCTTGCCGACGGCCTAGGCGCGGCGGCCGGGGTCGGTGGCACGGGCGCACCCGGCCGGGGCTCGCTCGCTTGGCCGCGGCGTGATCTCACTAGCGGGGTGCGGCTCGATCTTGCCCGCCGGGGGGCGGTGGCCGGGGCTCATCGTCTTGTCGGAGTCGAGCCTCGCGCACGGTGACCTTCTGGGCGGGGCGCGGTAGTAGGATTTCACCGACGTCATCGCACCGAAGCTCGTCCACCTAGACCGCGCGCGGCGGCCGGATCTCGTAGTCATCGACACGCCGAAGCTCGTCCACTTGGGCCTGCGCACGGTGACTCGTGTAGCGAACATGGCCTCATATGCCATTAGTTCAAGTTTGATTTTGGTGATTCATGACAACATGATCATTGGGACTAACCTTATTGTTTTAGCATGTCTTTGTAGACATTTCTAGGTCCCAAGGATGCAAGAAAACTACATGCAAAAATGAGAAAAACAAGTGTCAAAACCGAGCAAGAAAAGGAAAAGAAAAGACATCATCGGATGAACCGACGACCTCTCAATAACAAGCGTCGGTGCAATCGTCGAACGAGTTGGTGCACAGGGTCAAACCCTAGGTACCGTCGGATGAACCGACGGTCCATTATTTAGTAGCGTCAGACGAGTTGCAGAGGAAGAGCAAGGAAGCCGTAGCACCCGGATGATCCGACGGTCCGAGTGGGGACCCCGTCGGTCCATCCGACGCTCGGTTTGAATTCATACGAGAGACGCGCCAAGACGAAGCCTTCGAAGCACCGGATGATCCGACGCCTTGGTCAAGATGAAGCGTCGGTCTATCCGGCGGTCAAGTGGAAGCTAACGAGAGGCGACTTGAGCGTGGAGTCTTCGAGGCACCGGATGATCCGACGTACCGTTGGTGCATAGCATCGGAGCAGTTGTGTCAGAGAACCTCAACGGCTACGTGATGTGGGAGGGGCACCGGATGAACCGACGCCCTGGAAAATATAGCGTCGGATCATCCGACGGTACTATTTTCAGTGGCCGTTAGCCAACGGCTAGTTTGATGCCTTGGGCTATTTATACCCCCTCCACTCACCCATTTGAGGTAGGCTGGATTGTGTGGAAGTGCGAGAGGACTTCAAGACACATTGAAGATCATATCCAATCCATCCAAGTGCTTAATTGCTCATGCTTAGACTTGCATATACTCTCGTGTATGTGCTTAGTGCTAGGCTTAGCTTAGAGCTGAGTGAGTGCAAGGTTGTGCCAACCTTGTGAGGTGATTCTTGAGTGAATCCGGTTGTACAAGGTTTGCTAGAAGCCTTGGGGCCTAAGTGGCTCACCGGCAATCATCATCGACCCTCCCGGCTTGGTGTGGAGCGGCAAGGACACTTTGTGCGGGGGACGTGGAGACCCCCTTCCTTGGTGGAGAAGCTCCTTAGTGGAGGAGGCATAAAGGTGACCAAGGGAGCTTGACAAGTGCCTAAGTGGCTAGCCTTTGTGGCGAGTCAAGTGGTGCTCTTGGGAGAGACTTGGTGACCGGGAAGCAATACTCTTGTGTGAGTGCTTCAACAACGTGGACTAGGGGTGGCTTAGTGCCTACCGATACCACGGGATAAATCACGTGTCAAGAGTTTGCTTCCTCTCACCCCCTTTACGTTTCCGCATTTACTCTATTGCAATTTTTGTTTGCCTTTACTTTCCTAGAGTAGTACCATGCTAGGATTGGCTATAGGTTGCAAACCTTCTTCTGGGATGGGAGTTTCACACTAGAACAACCTAGTTGCACATCTAGATAGTATGTTCTAGTTTACTTTTGTGTAAATTTAGTGAAGCCATAGGTTAAGGTTTTTAGTTGCCTAATTCACCCCCTCGCCCTCTTAGGCTAACAGGCATCCGATTCCTTACAAGTGGTATTAGAGCCGGGACTCACTTCCTTCACAAGAAAACGCCAATTCGATTGGTAATTTGTGAAAACTGGCTCATTGGAACGGTTAGGCTTCACCACCTAGTGAGTTTCTCTATAGAGGAATGAAAGGGGTGGATACCATAGGTTTGGCTCGACATTTCGATGGCACGGGCTATCCTCGGTGGAAGGTTCTCATGGAGGCCTATCTCCAAGCAAAGGACCTTGATGTTTGCAAAGTCACCAATGAGGGTGTGAAAATGGTACTAAGAAGGAAAAGTAATTTGATGTGATTGCTAGAGTATCATTTTGTCCTCACTAGATGTAAGTGTTTTCAATAGAGTTTTAACTTGTGAAAATGCTTATGAGCTATGTAAAACCATCAAGGAGAAAAATGAGGGTTCAAAAGAAGTAGCTAATGAACACTACGGTTGTCTCCTTGAGGAATTCAATAGCTTTAACCAACTTGAAAATGAAAATGCCGAATCTATGTACTCATGCCTAAATGTTCTATCAATGAGATAAATTCTTTAGGTGAAGAACATCACAGACTTGAACATCAACTGCAAGATCCTTCAAAGTCTTCGGAAGCCCGATTATGACTAGGTGAAAAGCCATCATCTACGAGAAGAAGCTCAAAGAATTGAAGCCATCTCAAATATTGAGCAAGATCATGGCACGTGAGCTTCAAATCATGCCCAAGTCCAAGAAGGCGCCCCAAGAAAAGCCCCAAGAACCATCGTCTCCAACCACAAGCCATGCTCTCTCAAGCGAACAAGAGAAGGTGTTGAGTAGAATGGCTACTCATGGAAGCTCAAGTGAGGATGATGGTGATAATGGTGACAATGAAGATTCCTCAAGTGATGAAGAGGTTGAATCTTTGGTGGCCGAGTACGTGAAGAAAATCTTCAAGTATGTGAAGAAAGTTAACATGTACGGCTACAACATCCAATTGAGAGAAGGGCGTCATCATCAACACATCAAGTTCACCAAGATCGAGCACAAGCCCAAGAAGAAGGTGGTCAAGGAGAGAATACCAAGGCAAGAAGCAACTATGGCCGTCCGTGAATGGGCATGTGGTGGAGAATCAAGTTCTTCTAGCTCAAGTGATTAATCAAGAAAGAACTTCACCACCCGCTTCATGCATGGTCCTCCATCATCACTACACATGTGCCTTATGGCCAAAGGTATGTAAAGCAATGTAAGTGATGATGAATCCAACACCACCTCTCTAGATGATCTTGTTGAGCTAGTCCATGAGCAAAAAGGAATGCTTGAGAAACAAGCTAATGAAATTAAAGAACTCAATGCTCTCAATGATCTTAGTGCAACCCTTACTACAAATTATGAAAATTTGTTGTGCAAATTCAAATTGCTTAGCAAGGAGTGTGATGAGCTAAAAGATAAGCTTGAGAGCAATGAGACTAAAACAAGTAATTCCTTTGAGCTTGATGAAACATATATTCCTTGTGCAATTCCTATCTCCAAGGTAGATGCTTCAACTTCTTGCATTGATTTAATTGATGAATCTTGCTCACCATCTTGCCATGAGAATGTTGTTGTAGAAACATGTGATTGTCTCATAAGCAAGAAAAATGATGAGCTCAACCAAGAAGTGAAATGGCTCTGAGAGAGTTTGGCAAGCTTGATGGGCAAGGGTAAGAACGATGAGGAACAAGTGGACATATCTCAAGACATAAAGAGCAAAGTCCAACCTTCTCATGATAACCGTGTTCCCATGGTGAAGAAGCTTGAGAAGGGTTCAACCGTGACTTGCTACAAGTGTCATGGAGAAGGGCACAAGTTTTACAAATGCCCTCAATTTGTCAAGAAGATGGACAAGGGCGAGAAGAAGTTGAAGCCCACCATCAAGAGCTCCCTCATCTACACCAAGCCCAACCACAAGAACAAGACCAAAAGAAACACCTACGTCATCAAGAAGAAGGCTAATGGCAAGGTGGTTGCACACAAGGTTGGGAAGATGAAGGAGGAGCGGGGTTGGAACCAACCCATTTGGGTGCCCAAGGAAGTCATCATCAACATGAAGGGGCCTCAAATGGTTTGGGTTCCAAAGGCCACTTGAAGGCCTTGAGTGTGGGGACTTGGGAGGCTTGGCACAAAGAAGTTGTGGAAATTCATGCCTACAAGCCAAGCTTGCAAGTTGGACATGTGTTGCCCAAGTTCCCCGGTTGAGGTAATGGAAACTAGAACCTATCTCATGTATCATTGTAGCTCCATTGCCTTGTTTAGGTTGCATTTGTTGCAATATTTACATATGGTAGGTTGCTTGTGTCGTGTGCTAACCCATGATCAATCTACATGGTTTGATTACTTGTGTAGGAAAGCTACACTTGTTCTTTCATGGTGCATGCATTCATATATATCTCTTTGCATCATGAGCAAGCTATAGGGTTAGCTTCCCTTTTGTTTTCATAAACAATGTTCATACATTTGGTTGGTGATTCGAACACTAAATGCACACATTTAGGGGGGAGCTCATCCTATGGTTTGGTTATGGGACTAACATTGTTTCAAGTTTATCTTATGTAGTCCCTTGGCGACGCGTTACGGTGCGGTGTTTCATTCTAAGAGAATGCTATTTCACTCTCAATGTGATATAACATCTCTAAAAGAGTGAATATAGCAATATGAGCTTCATGCTATTGAGTCATGTCCTTGCGAGCTTATGTATATAAGTTCAAAGGCAATGTACTCATACATTCCTAATCCTTACGGTACCACGAGTGTCTTCTATGCAAGCTTCTTCCAAATGGTGTCACCTAGTGATATCATTTCCAAGTGGCTCATCTCAATGTGGTGCCAACAAGGTAGAGAGGATCATCCCGGAGGTATGCAATGATTAGAAGACTACAAGTGATATCTACAAGTGGTAATGTAACAAGAACCCATTTGTTTTATCTCTTGTCCTTTAAGCTACCTCCTTGCATGATATGCTCTAAGCTTCCATGTCTTACGGGTTTGTAGTTGTGCACTTCTTTCTCACTACCCTTGTCTTACAAGTGGTATCCTTATTGTGCACACACTTAGGGGGAGCTTAGGTTGTATCATGCTAGTCTCATGCGCTTGTGATCCACCTTAGTTATTCGGACATGTGGTATCTTCAACGATATCATACTTATGGATCATGGTTCATGTGGCTTTCTCCCTTGCATTTAACATTTCTACTTGAGCTGTGCTTGATAGGACTTGCTAGTTTCCTTGGACCCTTTTGCTTTGGGACTTTTTGGAGATTTTATTCCAAAGGGGGAGAATGTGGGACCAAAGCAAGCTTGTGGCCTAAGCTTACAAGTGGGTTCAAGGATGCTTACAAGTGGTTTCAAGGATATGAGACCAAAGGGGGAGAATATGAACATGAAGATCAAAAAGGGGGAAGTTTGATCTAGGGGGAGTTTGCATGATGGTAAGCATCCAAACAAGTGTAAGTGATTCTAATTCTGTCAATTCTTGCAAATTTATACTTCCTTTGGTTGTGTTGTCATAAATCACCAAAAAGGGGGAGATTGTAGCGAACATGGCCTCATATGCCATTAGTTCGAGTTTGATTTTGGTGATTCATGACAACATGATCATTGGGACTAACCTTATTGTTCTAGCATGTCTTTGTAGACATTTCTAGGTCCCAAGGATGCAAGAAAACTACATGCAAAGGCGAGAAAAACAAGGGTCAAACCCGAGCAATAAAAGGAAAAGAAAAGACACCGTCGGATGAACCGACGGTCTCTCAATAACAAGTGTCGGTGCAATCGTCGGACGAGTCGGTGCACGGGGTCAAACCCTAGGTACCGTCGGATGAACCGACGGTCCATTATTTAGTAGTGTCGGACGAGTTGTAGAGGAAGAGCAAGGAAGCCGTAGCACCGGATGATCCGACGGTCCGAGTGGGGACCCCGTTGGTCCATTCGACGCTCGGTTTGAATTCATACGAGAGATGCGCCAAGACGAAGCCTTTAGCACTTGGATAATCCAACGCCTTGGTCGAGATGAAGCGTCGGTCTATCCGACGGTCAAGTCGAAGCTAACGGAGGCGACTTGAGCACGGAGTCTTCGAGACGGATGATCCGACGCACCGTCGGTGCATAGCGTCGGAGCGGTTGTGTCGAGAGAACCTCAACGGCTTCGTGACGTGGGATGGGCACCGGATGAACCGACGCCCTGGAAAATATAGTGTCGGATCATCCGACAAGGTACTATTTTCGGTGGCCGTTAGCCAACGACTAGTTTGATGCCTTGGGCTATTTATACCCCCTCCACTCACCCATTTGAGGTAGCCGGATTGTGTGGAAGTGCGAGAGGAGTTCAAGACACATTGAAGATCATATCCAATCCATCCAAGTGCTTAATTTCTCATGCTTATACTTGCATATGCTTTGTGCATGTGCTTAGTGCTAGGCTTAGCTTAGAGCCGAGTGAGTGCGGGGTTGGGCCAACCTTGTGAGATGATTCTTTAGTGAATCCGGTTGTACAAGGTTCGCCGGAAGCCTTGGGGCCTAAGTGGCTCACCGGCAATCGTCATCGACCCTCGGCTTGGTGTGGAGCGGCGAGGACACTTTGTGCGGGGGACGTGGAGACCCCCTTCCTTGGTGGAGAAGCTCCTTAGTGGAGGCGGCATCAAGGTGACCAACAGAGCTTGACAAGTGCCTATGTGGCTAGCCTTTGTGGCGAGTCAAGTGGTGCTCCGGGAGAGACTTGGTGACCTGGAAGAAATACTCTTGTGTGAGTGCTTCAACAACGTGGACTAGGAGTGGCTTAGTGCCTACCGATACCACGGGATAAATCACGTGTCAAGAGTTTGCTTCCTCTCATCCCCTTTACGTTTCCGCATTTACTCTATTGCAATTTTTGTTTGCCTTTACTTTCCTAGAGTAGTACCATGCTAGGATTGGCTATAGGTTGCAAACCTTCTTCGGGATGGGAGTTTCACACTAGAACAACCTAGTTGCACATCTAGATAGTATGTTGTAGTTTACTTTTGTGTAAATTTAGTGAAGCCATAGGTTAAGGTTTTTAGTTGCCTAATTCACCCCCTCCCCCTCTTAGGCTAACGAGCATCCGATTTCTTACAACTCGCCCGATCGGGGCGCGGCGGCTGGATCTCGCCGGCGACGGCGCATCGAAGCTCTTTTACCTAGGCTCGCGCACGGTCGCCGGCCGGGGCGCGGTGCAAGGACGGGGCCGGCAGATGTGCCCGCCCCGCTGCACACGGGATCGGGAGGATGACCTTGGAAAGGGGTCGTTTCTCCCCAATGGAGAATCTCTCGGTTTCTACGCGCATCGGCACTAGCGTAGACGTCGTTTCCTGTACAAGAAATGATTTCCTCAAATTTTCTTCTTTCTTCATTAATAAACTTGACATGTTATGTTTTTGCTGAGGTGGCATTCTATTTAATGAAGATGGAAACCACAATTAATATCCCATTGGGACTGCCCTAAGGTCTCTTCGGGAGAATGGCATATACTCCCTCTTTTATATATATATACTCCCTCCGTATATGTTTTAAGTGTCGTTGTGTGAAGGATAGCAAGTTGCAGTTTAAGTGTCGTCTGGATGCCAGGGAAAATTTTTGGACTCCGCTGCCGTTGGCCCGGGGACTCCGCACGTGTTAATTGCTCTCGGGACTCCAAGCATTCCTATCTTTAATCTCCTGCGTGCGCACGCCTCCATTGACTCAAACGTCTCTCTCCATTCCTTCTCGCCGCAGTCCTCCTTTGCTTCCCACGGCCACCGCCCACCGCCATGGAGTTCTTCACGTCGGAGTCAGATGAGCTCAGCGTGCCGGAGTCGCAGGTGCTCGGCGCACCGGAGTCGCAGGAGACGGAGGAGGTTGTGACGTCGGAGTCGGAGTTGCTCGTCGTGCCGGAGTCGCATGAGCCGGAGGATGTCGTCATGCCGAAGTTGGAGATGGTCATGGCAGCGGACTCCAGCACGCCGCTGGAGTTGCATGACCTCGTCGCGCCGGTCTCGGAGGTGGTTCCCGATTCCTTGCCGCCGGACTCCATGGATGTGCATGCGCAGGAGGTTGCGCCGGAGTCACAAAAGGTATGCGCTCGCTGTCATCTTGTTCACGAGGACCGCCAAGCATGGAATCGTGTGCACTCTCAGTACTGGCCATGCTCTCGCTGAAATCTCGTTCACGAGCATTACAGACTTGGCGCCATGATCTACGGCCTCGACGAGTTCGATTGTTTTGTTTTCATTCCCGACCTCGACGAGCTCGACATGGATGGCAGAAGTATCAAGTTACCTCCACGAGTGCTAAAGATGCTTGACGAGAAGCGCATGCGTGAGCTCGCTGCCGGCAACGCCGTGAATAGGAAGATGGAGCATCAGTGAGTTAAGTAGATGGTTTACAGTTTGATGAAACAAGTAAATAGAGGTCTAACTAGCATCTTCTCTCTACTAGTTTTTAATACAGCAAGAGTTTTGACTAGCTTCATTCCAATTTTTCATGCAGCTAGAGTTGCCTAGGCTTCAATGAGCAAAGATGGTTCACAAGGGATACATGTCGGCAGCCGATCTTCCCTTTCTAATGCTTCTTTTTTCATGTGAGGAATCTTAAATTTGTTGCAACCTTTCACTTTCATGGCTTCTATGGAAACACTTTGTAGTGTTAGAAACATTCTGTTAGCTTTGTGTACTGAGTACTCCATGAATGCCTACAAAACAAGTTTGAAAGAAATGATTCTATGAGATAAGTTGTCGTTGGAGAAATATTGAAACATTGAACAATTTAATCAAATTACCTCTTGGACTCCTGGAACTAAAGCTTCAATTGTTTTCGCATTCTTCTTGTATTTAATTGCTTGAATAGCTTGAAAAAAAACCCAAGTCAAGAATGTTGAAATCCGAAGAATTAGGTGGTTGACAAATTAGGCGAATATCGAATCCTTCTTGCTTAGCAGCCTCACAAAAAACCGGATCATCCAATTTTAAATGGGTAGGCGCATTGTCCTGTTGAATGAAGATTGGTCTACCCACATCTTCTCTTGGCCATTTGGCTCGAATGGCAGGCAACACCTTGTTAATCATGAATTCTCTAATCACGTCTCTTGTGATCGACTGTATGGGTTTCATAACCAAGTCTCCACGGACACGGCCGGTTCTCGATTACCTCTCATAGCCAGTTCATATGTGACAAGTGGAAAACAACCAATCCTACCATCAAAAATACAATTCCCATCCCTAAACCTTGGCCGAGCAACAACACACAAAAACATGAGTCTAGGGATGTAATTCTTGTTCTTACTAGTCCGATGGGGATCATCTTCTTCGGGTAGCAAATAAAATTTTTCACATTTTTGATAGAGGTAGAACCATTTTTCATCAATGAACACAATGTCAAACAAATCCTTAAACATTGGATCAACAAGCAAATCCCTCTTAATCATGTCAACACACCACTGTAACCTAGCCTTCTTGTTAGCTTCAGTGAGATATGGTTTGATGCTACTAGAGTGGCGTCTAAGCAAACCTTTTTTCAAATACTTTTGAATGTTCCACTTGCACATGTTAAGTTTGGCACACACATCCTCTATGGTCATTCTATCCCTTAGCGGAATGTCGCGTAATGCTTCCAAATTAACGAGGTTTGGCTTTACGACCAACTCTACCTTTCTTTAGACTACAAACCACAACCGGAACATTGCTTGCAAGCTGAATTTTACCTCGCTTCCATAAACGCTGAACCGACCTTATCTTAAGGTCAAATTGATCAGCAACAATTTTTGTATCCTTCTTGCCAAGTCTCCCATTCTTACTTCTAGCCAGTAGAGCTTGAAAAACTTGTCTTCGGAGCTCATCAGACATATTTTTCTTCCTTCGGCGTTGAGGTTCTTCAACTTGTTCTACTTGTAAAAAAAACATACTCAATCCAAGTATACAAGATGTGTGAAGTACTAAAAGCAATGAAAGCACTCAATCTTACCAGCAATATTTTGCATGAAATCCATATCATCTGCTCCAAATTCATCTAGTGGTAAATTCAAATCAAATCCTGTCGAAAAAGAAATTAAAGAGCACACCGAGAATGGAAAACGTGCATACGACCGTTGTATAACTAAAGTTCTCGTACTCTTTGCATGCTACGTTCACAACTCGGATTGAAATGGATTACCGAGATGAAACCCGCCGCCGTCGATGTCACCGCCATCGACGTCGACATCGTCGTCACCGCCGTCGACGTCGACATCGACGTAGTCACTCGTCGCCGTCACCGTCGTGGTCGATCTTGTCGCCGCCGGCGACGTGCTCCGGTATAGGAGCGTCGAGCTCGTCGGCACCCACAAGTGCATCCACATTTAAATCGAATTCTATGAAAGAGAACAATGGAATATCAATACTCATCCAACTCGGGTGCAACAAAACACACAAGTTCAAGAAACAAACCTTGCGCACGGGTGACGTGCTCCGGATGTTGCGCATTGACGTAGAGGTTGCCGGCATCCTCCGCGTGCTGCAAGTCTTCGTCGAGCTCGTCGGCATCCTCGGGTGCATCCACCTCTGGTTCTTCCACCGGCAGTTCCTCATCCAATGGATGCTCCACGTTTAAATCAAACACTATGCAAAACGAGCAACAAAACAAATAAGATCGAGTTGAGGTGATTGAGGAGCAAATATGTAAGTGAAGTGTTACTTATCGTGTTTCTCATCCGGTGGAGGTGCAACGTTGAGATCTATCTCGACCATCTTGTTTTGGTTGCTAAATGTGAGTGATAAGTTAAGCACGCTGGCACCTTGTTTGCATTTATAGCCAACTGGCCGGGGCATGCGAATCGACAAGAAAAAAACAGGGCGCCAACAACCTCAGCCACGCGCGAAAGGAAAAAACACGAGTGAAATCTTGGCGCCACACGCGAAAGGAAAATGCTAAACGAAAATCAGCGGCAACGCCCCTGCACGAAACAACTTCACCACGTCGTCCCAGCCAGCCCACCTCCTGCACAGGGCCATGCACGCCCATGCAAAAAATATAGGCTAAAAATTTGTCACTGCGGAGATTCGATCCGGCACCATCGGGTCCCGAGACTAGAAGCACAAACCAATTGAGATGAGTGCACTTTGGTGCCTATTTAATAAGGGTAAATATGGAAAACTAACCCCTATTTAACACGTTCTTGGTTTGCGTGATTCTGTCCTAAACGACACTTAAAACGTATATGGAGGGAGTATAGCGTGCATGAGGGATTGGTCCAGGGACCAAGGCCAGGGGAGGAGCCCTTCAGGCGCGTCATTAATTACCAGCACCTTTATCAGCGCAAGCAGTGCCTTCTTCCCTGTTTTCTGATGTTTTTCAACTGGAAAACCAATGGCATGGCACTTCGTGGTACTCAGACTTAATCACAAATTAATTTCCCAACAAATACCGAGGAGATAGACAGACCGCTTCCGTGCCACGCCCTATATACATGAAAAAACTGAAAAGCTCGTGCGCCCTATATATATAAAAGGAGGGAGTAGGAGTATAGAACAATAGATATGAGTCTTGGAGCCACGTGCTGGATAGAGATCTTTGAAACATTCTGCGGCGTCTCTGCTGCTGTTACAAATGCCCCCAAAAAATATTTCCACTAGTTCTACAAGAGCATATTATTCTGAGAAGCGCAAAAGACGCATTGCTAAATCTTGTCACACATGGAGCGGATCGGAGAAGACCGCACACTCTATGGATAACTAATCGATTGGGCAGTAACACGTAGGAGAGCTTATTAACTACCACCACTCGCACTACTTCAAGAGGCATGACTGAGAAATCTATCCTTCAGTGTTTTGCGTAAAACAGAGGCATGCCATAAGTGTGTTTTCTGAACATGGGGACAAGGCCACAAGGGGAAACAGGTGGACAGAATCGGAATGGCATCTATCCCCATTCCCCGGTGGATGACAATTGCTCCCGCGGTCGTCGCAACCACAGGAGCCACTATCGGTGGTTCATGTTAGATATATATGGACCCGCCCCATATAAATAATTTTGAATAAATCTCAAAGGCCCATTAGCGTTAAAGGGGTACACCATCTATTAGTTCCACATTGCTAACAGACAAGAGTGTTGGGAGTTTTTCTCCTAATAAATATAGACGTACCCCTCATGAAAAGGACGCAATATAGACTACCACGCGAGATGGCCCCAAGTAAGGGTATCCCTAAGGTGATCTATGCGAGTTAAATTTTGCCTCTTCTCGATGTTGTGTTGCTGCCGTCAAGACTCCAGCCCGATCGTTGGCGTGCACCAGTGACCGGGCGAGCAGGTCTCCGGAACCTTCATCTTTGGGATCCTGCACTGGGAGAAGGCGAATAAGGTTTTTGGGAAGCGCTCTCCGCGCGGCGCTCCCAAACAAGCGCTTCTTGGTGGCCCTCTTTGTATGACTACTTCCGGCGGTTATTCGAGGGACTACCTTGCGTACATCTTCCCGCATCGACTTTGTACGACTACATCGACTAAGGTCCTCCCACGATTAGTATGTCTAATCCGGAGGATAACGGCGCATCGGTTGCCTCCGGCAACCGCCCCGCCTTTGGGTACACTACGATCTTGTTGTGGTTTTATTTGTTCATCATGATCAATCGGTTTATCCGTCCGAGTGTACGAATCGTGCTTACACTAGTTGCTTTGATCCGTGATTTGAGTTTTCTACACATGCTTAATCTAGTTGTTCAATTCGTCATGATATATATTATGGTTTTAATCCGGAAATTGTCTAATATTCCAACAATCCAAAAACCTTATAATAGGTCTTTTCCAGTACCTATGGCTAGCTTTGTTGATGCGGCGAAGCCGGAGAAGTTCTCGGGTGCGCACTTCAAGAGGTGGTCCGTCAAGGTCACGGATTGGCTTCTTGCCATGGAAGTTTTACGGGTCAAAGATGGCTTACCTGAGGGAGATATCTCTGATGAGGATCGGAGTAAATTCCAGAAAGCCAATGATATCTTTGTGGGAGCTGTGCGTAATGTGCTTTCAGATCATTTGTTTGATTCAATGATGCATAAATGAGACGCAAAGGCTCTGTGGGATCATCTGAACACTACCTATGGTGCTTCAGATGCAGGCAAAGAATTGTACATCATGGAGAGCTTTCATGACTATAAGATGGTTGCAAACAAATCCATAGTCGAGCAAGCTCATGAGATACAACGCCTAGCTAAGGAACTTGAACTCCTTAAGTATGTTATTCCCGATGAAGTTGTGGCTGGTTGCATTATTGCAAAGTTACCTTCTCCATGGAGGAACTTCGCCACAAGCCTTAAACACAAGAGAGTGAAGATAACAGTTGAAAACTTGATTCAATCTCTTGATGTTGAAGAAAAGGCTCGGGCTAAAGACAATGCGATAAGAGGAACGAGGAACATAGAGCTAGCGCCCACTTTGTCCGAGAAAAATTTCAAGGGCAAGAACAAAGGAAAGGGGAATCAACAACCTTTCAATGCCAAAGCAACTACTACCTTTAAGAAGAAGAAGAAAAATATGTCTGAGATGTCTTGTTTCACTTGTGGTGAACTAGAACATTTTTCTAAGGATTGTCCAAAGTATGCAGACTGTAAAGAGAAGAAGGTCAACCTCGTGACTGCAACCAATGCCGATGATGGGTATGGTAGTATTCCTACTGTATTTTCGGTGTTTTAGTCACCTAGTTGGTGGCTTGATACGGGTGCTAATATTCACGTGTGTGCTGATGTCTCTTTATTTTCTTCTTACTAATTGCTCCAAGGTTCTTCCGTTCTAATGGAGGACTGGTCACATGCTTCGTTCGTGGTGTTGGTACGGTAGATCGATGTTTACTTCGGGCAAGATCATGCGGTGAAGAACGTGCGGCATGTCCCTACTATTCGCAAGAATCTTGTTAGTGTGTCTCTTTTATTAAGAGATGGTTTTAAGGTAGTGTTAGAGTCCAATAAAGTAGTTATGTCTAAGCATGGACAATTTATTGGCAAAGGCTATGATTGCGGAGGCTTGTTCGCCTAAGTTTAGCGATTTTTGTAATAAGTCGGTCAATCATATTTGTGGCACAATTAATGATAATTCCGGTGTTTGGCATTCTCGTTTATGTCATGTGAATTTTGGTTTGATGTCACATTTATCTAGCTTGCGGTTAATACCGGATTTCACCATTGCCAAAGGTTCTAAGTGCCATAGTTGTGTGCAATCTAAGCAACCTCGAAAACCTAAGGCGGCGGAGGAGAGACACTTGGCACCTCTAGAACTCATTCATTCGATCTATGTGAGATGAATGGTGTGTTGACTAAGGGTGGAAAGAGATATTTCATGACGTTAATTGATGATGCTTCTAGATATTGCTATGTTTACTTGCTGAAAACTAAAGATGAAGCTTTAGATTACTTTAAAATCTTTAAGGCTGAGGGCAGAAAATCAACTAGAAAGAAAGATTAAACGTCTAAGGTCGGATCGTGGTGGAGAATACTTTCCGTATCATTTGATAAGTTTTGTGCGGAACATGGTATTATTCACAAGAGGACACCTCCCTATTCTCCCGAATCCAACGGGATTGCCGAGAGGAAAAACCGCACATTGATCGACTTGGTGAATGCCATGTTGAATACTGCCTTGGTTTATCTAAGGCATGGTGGGGGGAAGCTATATTGATTGCTAGTCATGTCCGAATAGAATTCCGAACAAAAGTAAAGAGACAACACCATATGAGATATGGGTTGGAAGGAAACCATCACTTTCATATTTGCGCATGTGGGGATGCTTGGCGAAAGTCAATGTTCCAATTACTAAGAAGCGTAAGCTTGGACCAAAGACGGTTGATTGTGTCTTTCTAGGATATGCTCACAATAGCATTGCTTATAGATTTTTAATAGTAAAATCTGAAGTTTATGATATGCATGTTGATACAATTTTTGAATCTCGTGATGCTACATTTTTTGAGAATATTTTTCCAATGAAAGATATGCGTAGTAATGCTAAATTTTCCACTGAAATAGCTCCTGATAATACTATACCTATCGAGTCTCCTATTGAGTCATTTGAGCAAACACTTGAGAAGGATGACAATGAAGTTCCTGTGAGGAACAAGAGACAAAGGATTGCAAAATCCTTTGGTGATGATTTCATTGTGTACCTTGTGGATGATACTCCTACTTCTATTATAGAAGCATATGCATCTCCAGATGCAGATGATTGGAAAGAAGCGATTCGTAGTGAGATAGACTCGATTCTTTCTAATGGAACTTGGGAGTTATCCGAATTACCATTCGGTTGTAAACCAATTGGTTGTAAGTGGGTGTTCAAAAAGAATCTTACGCTTGACGGTACTATTGACAAGTAAAAGGCTCGACTTGTGGCTAAGGGTTATACTCAAAAGGAAGGCGAAGATTTCTTTGATACTTACTCACCTGTTGCTAGAATGACAACTATTAGAGTACTACTATCCTTGACTCGCCTCATATGGTCCGATCGTCCATCGGATGGATGTGAAGACAGACTTTTCTTAATGGAGAGTTGGATGAGGAGATTTATATGGATCGGCTCGATGGGTTTGTAGTAAAAGGAGAAGAGCAGAAGGTGTGTAAATTATTGAAATCCTTGTTGGCTTGAAACAAGCTCCTAAACAATGGCATGAGAAGTTTGACACTACTTTAACTAGTGCGGGCTATGTCGTTAATGAAGCTGATAGGTGTGTGTATTATCGACATGGTGGGGGTCATTTTGTTATACTATGCTTATATGTAGATGATATTCTAATATTTGGAACAAACATGGATATTATAATGAAGTCAAGTCATTCTTGTCAAAGAGTTTTGACATGAAAGATCTAGGAGAAGGCGATGTAATTCTAAACATCAAGTTGATTAAGGAAGAGAGTGGGATTACTCTATCACAATCTCACCGATAGAGGCGAGTGCCCGATCTTTCGGTGAGTGGAGATAGCTTCGATCCGGTGGGAGACGACCCTCACGATCCGACTACGACGAGCGAGACTCGAAGCGCCAATGCAATCGCTGAACCAACTCCCGATGGTTACCGACCTTGCCGGCGCAAGATCAGCCTGATCACGAAGATCAATTCTTGTGCGCAATCGAAGAACGAACAAGAATCCGAGGCGAGTAATCTTATTATCACTCAAAAGTGGAGTTCTGAATCACAGAGGACAGCACGTATTTGTGCGTGTTCTGGTGTAGCTAAAGCTAGATGTAAAACAAAACTCAAACCCTAATGTGGCGGCGGCTACTGAATATATGAGCTAGGAGGACGCCCTCCTAGGGTTGTGGGCGACCAGGGGTCGGCCACAACATGGGCTTAAGGCCCGACACGATACACGGCCCGTTGGGCCAAAATAAGGTGACGCAGCACCTTAGACAGAAAAACAGTCCGACTCAAACGACGATTGCGGCCGCCTCGGTGAAGATATGACAGTGATTCCGGACCCATCTGAAAGTAGACTTGATAAGCTTTCCATCAAGTACTTGATCGCTCAAAACGGAGTCTGGATGAAGCCGTGGTGACCTTCACAAGTTGGCGTTCGTGCGCATTCCGAATCCAGCCACGTATCCTTCATTCTTTAGCACCATGACGTAGTTCAACTCTCTTGCACGAGCCCGAGTGATTGGCCCCGAAGGTGGTGCCTGGAGTGAAGGTGCTGCTGGTGTAGATGTACTGGTGATATCCTCATCATCCTCCCCTTCTTGAACTGAAGTCGTCCTCGACGACAACTCCTCATCCTCGCCCGCATATGGTTTCAAATCTGCAACATTGAAAGTAGTGAAAACACCAAACTCCACGAGCAGGTCAAGAACATAAGCATTATCATTAATCTTGGTTAGCACTTTAAAAGGACCAGCAGCACGAGGCATTAATTTAGAACGACGCAAAGTAGGAAAACGATCCTTCCTCAAATGCAACCAAACCATATCACCGGGTTCAAAAGTAACAAGTTTTCTACCTTTACTACCGGCAACTTGATACTTAGCATTAGCGTAGCAATGTTTTGGTGAGTTTGTTCAATGTTAGCAAATAAATGGGCAGCCCTCAACGCGTCAAAAACAGCACACAAATGTTCTAAATGCTCTGCCATAGACTTGCTGTAAATCAAGATATCATCAAAATAGACAACGACAAACAATCCTATGAAGGACATCAGAACTTCATTCATCAAGCGCATAAAAGTGCTGGGAGCATTAGTCAAACCAAACGGCATAACCAACCATTCATATAAGCCAAATTTAGTTTTAAAAGCCGTTTTCCATTCATCTCCCAATTTCATTCTAATCTGATGGTAACCACTACGCAAATCAATCTTAGTAAACAGAATGGCACCACTAAGCTCATCTAGCATATCATCAAGGCGTGGTATAGGGTGGCGATAACAAATTGTTATGTTATTAATAGCACGACAATCTACACACATACGCCATGAACCATCTTTCTTAGGAACAAGTAACACAGGAACCGAGCAAGGACTGAGACTCACGAATGTAACCCTTATCAAGTAATGCCCGCACTTTTGCGCCGAATCTCTTTTGTCTCATGCGGGTTTGTACGATACGGGGCGCGGTTTGGAAGCCGGGTACCGGGAATGAGATCGATCCGGTGCTCAATGCCACGAAGCGGTGGGAGACCCGGTGGCAAGTCTTTGGGAAAGACATCAGCATACTCCTGCAAAAGGTTAGCAACCGCAGGCGGAATATCCACAGATGGTGCATCATCAAGGGAAGCAAGCACACTAGAGCATACAAGTGCATAGCATGGCAAAGGAGCATCTCGAATATCATCAAAATCAGCACGTGTAGCAAGTAAAACAAGAGCATTCAACTTAATTTCAGATTTATCGAAGTGGAGGGTAATGGTTCTGTTGTTTAGCCATTTTAACAGCTCTAGCAAGATCATCTTTAACAATTTGTTCAGGAGTCATAGGATGTATAATTATTTTTTGACCCTTAAACATGAGAGAATAATGATTCGAACGACCATGATGCAAGCTATCAATATCATATTGCCAAGGTCTACCAAGTAACAAAGAACATGCTTCCATAGGAACAACATCACAATCAACATAATCAGAGTAAGCACCTACAGAAAAAGGAACATGCACCGAGCGTGATACTCTAATTTTGCCACCATCATTAAGCCATTGAATGTGATATGGGTTTGCATGCTTACGAGTGGGTAATGACAACTTCTCGACCAGCATAGTACTCGCCAAATTGTTGCGGTGCCATTGTCGATGATGATGCGAATCGACCGCTCCTGCACAACAACCTTCGTATGGAACGAGTGCGTCGCCGATTCTTCTCGGCGGGGCGACCTGTGTACTAAGAACACGCTGCACAACAAGACTCTCGTACCTATTGGCGTCCCCCGGATTGACATGGATCTCCATCTTCGTTGCATTGTCGGTGGCAAGCAAAGTATGTTCAAGTTCTTCGAATCACTAGCCGAAGAGTACTCACCATTGCCACGAATGAGTAATGTGCGTTTGTTCGGACAGTCCCGAGCCACGTGGCCACGTCCGCTGCAACGAAAACACGTGATATCTCGTGTACGACATGTGGTGGATCGTTGCGCCTGTGGATGGAGTGGTGCCTGTGGCTGGGGTGGCTCCTGCCTGCGTAGCTGGCTTCTCACGTGGTGTAGGTGTGGATGGCGCAGGAAGAGCAGGTGCTGAACTGGACGACGAATTTCTACCTGCAAAAGTGTTAGAATATGTCCTCGAACGGCGTCCCCGCACTTCACGCTCGGCTTTGCAAGCAAACTCAAATAATTGGCTCATATCAACATATTCTTTATAATCAAGGATGTCCTGAATTTCGCGATTCAAACCACCACGAAAGCGTGCCATTGCAGCGTCGGGTTCCTCCAATATACCACAACGAATCATACCTTTTTGCAACTCCTGGTAATAGTCCTCAACAGATTGAGAACCTTGCTGAAATCGCTGCATTTTGTTAAGCAAATCACGAGCATAATATGAAGGCACAAAGCGATGTCGCATAGCAGTTTTTAATTGCTCCCAAGTGGTCGGAACAGCAGTAGGATTTTTATTCTTATACTCACGCCACCGATTAAAGAAAAATCGGTAAACTCACTAATGGCGGCCTTAACTTGAGAGGTAGCAGCAATATCATGACATGAAAATTTTTGTTCAACTTCTAACTCCCAATCAAGATATGCAGCAGGATCGTATTTGCCATTAAAGGGTGGAATTTTAAATTTGATTTTAGAGAAGGAGTCGTTACCAGCGGGGCGGCGTGGTACACGGCGGGCTTTGCCGCGGCGGTCAGCATCCTCCTGCTCATCGTCACCCACACATCCTTGGGCCACCAAATCAGTTACCACCGTGTTCAATGCATCGAGTCATGACACGATGGCGTCGAGCGTCGTCTTGGTGGCCGTATGCGCGCGAGGTCGAGCTGGTCGAACCGCTCGTTGGCCGTAGTAACCGTGGAGTCCATTCGTTCGTGCATGGTCTGGATGTCGGTGACAAGGCCTTCAATCTCAGTACGCATATCCTGCAACTCTTTCTTGTCGGTGTCTCCTGACATGGTTAGCACAAACACAAAAACAAAACGACAACAAAAGCAGGGTGTGGAACGGCTCACAAGGCGCTCAAACTAGTGCTGTTATCAAATTCTTATCCGTTCTAACCAAAGCACACGGGGCGACCAAAGCAACCAACCGGTGGAACTCACGAAAGATTGGAGGAGCGATTGCCTGGAGAAACAAAATCGCGCGTCGTAGAAATATGTGGATTTACGGGAAGGCTGCACTCAAGTTGAAGGATTAGCACAATCAAACAATAATGCAAAGGCTGAATAATAGTGCTAAACACGATCAAACGGTGCTTGGTAACAAGTGAAACCGAAAAGGAAGTGAAAAAGATGGAGGGGCACACCTCTTTTCTTTTTTATTATATTTTTTTCAAAAATTTTTTAATTTTTTTTTTCAAGGTGCCCCAAAAAGCGATAATATGAACACAGAGGATCTCAAATAGCAACTCACCACATGCACTTTTTCCGAAAGTACGGGGGTATTCCGGTAATTAAAAGATCCGAAATAGCAACTCTCTCTCTCTCTCTCTCTCTCAAAAGTAAGGCCAAGCTCCGAATATGGTGTCTTTGTGGCGTGGTAGTTTTATCGTGGAGAATAGCGAGGAGAGGTACGGTATGCCGTGGCAAAAACGGAACCGGACTCCACGGAAAACTCCTTCAACAAGGACGAATCGGTGGCGAATTGTGACGGCGCAAAACTCTTGCACCGAGACGAAGCGGTTCCGTTTCCCACTTGGACTGTGCGGCGGTCTCTCTTTTCTTTCGGATTCTCTCTCTTTTTTTTTCCTTTTTTTGGATTGCTTTCCTTTTTTTCTTTCTTTTTTCTTTTTTTTTGACCTACCGCACCACGGGACGGGGAAGGGAAAACGAGAGGCGGCGGCGTGACGGTGGGCGTGACGGCTAGGGTTAGATGAAACAAAGATGAAACACAAGTAACCAACAACAATTGAACGAGTAGGCACACAAATTCAACAAAGACACTTATTGAAAGAATGTGCAAGGCTAAAAGGTGGTTGCCGGGACAAGGATCTAACCTGAAATAATTTTTGTTTTGGTTTTTGTGGACTGTAGGAAAGGAAAAACACTCGATAAAACTCACCGATCAACCTGGAAATCTGATACCACTTGATAGAGGCGGAGTGCCCGATCTTTCGGTGAGTGGAGATAGCTTCGATCTGGTGGGAGACAACCCTCACGATCCGACTACGACGAGCGAGACTCGAAGCGCCAATGCAATCGCTGAACCAACTCCCGATGGTTACCGACCTTGCCGGCGCAAGATCAGCCTGATCACGAAGATCAATTCTTGTGCGCAATCGAAGAACGAACAAGAATCCGAGGCGAGCAATCTTATTATCACTCGAAAGTGGAGTTCTGAATCACAGAGGACATCACGTATTTGTGCGTGTTCTGGTGTAGCTAAAGCTAGATGTAAAACAAAACTCAAACCCTAATGTGGCGGCGGCTACTGAATATATGAGCTAGGAGGACGCCCTCCTAGGGTTGTGGGTGACCAGGGGTCGGCCACAACATGGGCTTAAGGCCCGACACGATACACGGCCCGTTGGGCCAAAATAAGGTGACGCAGCACCTTAGACAGAAAAACAGTCCGACTCAAAACAACTGCGACCGCCTCGGTGAAGATATGACAGTGATTCCAGACCCATCTGAAAGTAGACTTGATAAGCTTTCCATCAAGTACTTGATCGCCCAAAACGGAGTCCGGATGAAGCCGTGGTGACCCTCACAAGTTGACGTTCGTGCGCAGTCCGAATCCAGCCACATATCCTTCATTCTTTAGCACCATGACGTAGTTCAACTCTCTTGCACGAGCCCGAGTGATTGGCCCCGAAGGTGGTGCACGGAGTGAAGGTGCTGCTGGTGTAGATGTCTTGGTGATGTCCTCATCACTCACTATGTTGAGAAGGTCTTGAGCCGTTTTGGCTATATGGATAGCAAGCCTTCTCCAACACCTTATGATCCTAGTGTGACATTGCGAAAGAACAAGAATGATACCAGAGATCAATTGAGGTACTCTCAAATTGCTGGTTCACTCATGTATCTTGCTAGCGCAACTAGACCAGATATCTCTTTTGCTGTGAACAAGTTGAGTAGGTACATGTCCAACCCGGGTGATGATCATTGGCATGCACTAGAAAGGGTCTTGCGTTATCTTAAATGTACGATGAGCTATGGGATTCACTATTCTGGGCACCCAGCTGTGCTAGAGGGATATAGTGATGCGAACTGGATTTCGATATTGATCAAATCTACACCACTAGTGGGTATGTCTTTATCCTTGGAGATGGCGCGAGTGTCATGGAGGTCTTGCAAACAGACTATTTTGACTAAATCAACCATGGAAGCTGAACTTACAGCTTTGGATATAGCATCTGCAGAGGCAGAGTGGCTGCGTGAACTCTTGTTTGACTTGCTGGTGGTTGAAAAACCAATACCGGCTATCCTTATGAACTGTGATAATCAAACAGTAATCACTAAAGTGAATAGTGCTAAGGATAATGTGAAGTCAACAAGACACGTTAAAAGACGTTTGAAGACCGTCGGGGAAGTTGAGAAACTCTAGAGTTATTCTCGTATCTTATATACAAACAGACAAAAACTGACGGATCCCTTTACAAAAGGGCTATCACGGAATGTGATAGAAGCGCATCTAGGGAGATGGGTATGAGACCCATGTGAGTTTACGGTAGTAGTAACCCAACCTTTTTGGTCGGAGATCCTGTGACTAAGGACACGGGAAAAACAAGCTATTGGTAAACCGAGGAGAGTATAATGATAACCCTCTCTATGTGAAGATGCAATACTCTCGGAGAAATGAGGCACGTGAGGTAGGTGGCAACTATGCCTTAATATGTTTTATTGACTTTAACAAGTGAAGATACTATCCTACGGAGTATTCTTGAAAGAACATACCTATATGAGTTTGATCGTTAAACGTCGCGAGTCTATGAGACTTGGGTGATCTCTACTAAACTCATGAAGAGACTAAGGAGTATGACATATATGCTCCACCCACGGGGTAAGGCTACGGCAGCCAAGTACTAGTTTGGCTTTGAGCAAAGCTTATTCACACAAAACTTGCAATTCAAGGTGTAGTCCATTGTTCAAGTTGTGGATAAGTGTAGCTTGAAGTTCTATGTGGAAGTTCAACTTAACGAGTCTCTACCGAAACACTAGTATATCAAACAGTAGTGAGAACGGGCAAATCTCTAAATGGGCATTTGAGATGCGGTGGGGGATTGTTAGATATATATGGACCTGGTCCATATAAATAATTACGAATAAATCTCAAAGGCCCATTAGCGTTAAAGGGGTACACCATCTATTAGTTCCACATTGCTAATAGACAAGAGTGTTGGAACTTTTTCTCCTAATAAATATGGACGAACCCCTCATGAAAAGAACGCAACATAGACTACCACACGGGAAGGCCCCAAGTAAGGGTATCCCTAAGGTGATTTATACGAGTTAGATTTTGCCTCTTCTCGTTGTTGTCTTGCCGCCGCCAAGACTCCGGCCCGATCGTTGGCTTGCATCGGCAATCGGGCGAGCGGGGTCTCCGAACCGTCGTCTTTGTGATCCCGCACCGGGAGAAGGTGAATAAGGTTTTTGGGAAGCGCTCTCCGCGCGACCGCTCCCAAACGACTCGCTTCTTGGTGGCCTACTTGTATGACTACTACCAATCGGTTATTCGAGGGACTACCTTGCGTACATCTTCCTGCATCGACTTTGTACGACTACATCGACTGAGGTCCTCCCACGATTAGTATGTCTAATCCAGAGGATAACGGCGCATCGGTTGCCTCCGGCAACCGCCCCGCCTTTGGGTACACTCTTATCTTGTTGTGGTTTTATTTGTTCATCATGATCAATCTGGTTTATCTGTCTAGTGTACGAATCGTGCTTACACTAGTTGCTTTTATCTGTGATTTGAGTTTTCTACACATGCTTAATCTAGTTGCTCAATTCGTCATGATTTATATTCTGGTTTTAATCTAAAAATTGCCTAATTTTCCAATGGTTCAGAATCCGGCAGCATCACACCCCGCTCGAGATGGCTACCGATGGACATGTTGCTGTTCTCCAAGACTCCGCAGCACCTAGATCCCGAGTGCCTCTCGATCCTAAATTTGTAAACCCCACGATTCAGAGAAAAGGACAGGCCATGCATGCTGCTATCGATGGAAGAAGGAACGACGACTTGTGGTGTGATGATCGCAATTAACATGGAGAGCTGGACAATTTAAAGGTGCAGAGCCACATGTGTATAGAACATGTAGCTGCATTATATTGCCACCGTCATGTGTGTTGGTTTTACATTGTAGATCGATTTGTCACATATATATATTTAGTGGAGAATCTCGGGTTGTGTGGTAGAGGATGCTCTCATTCCTCTTCTTATTCCTCCCTCCTTCTTTCTCTTCCTCCTTCATCCTCAAAATTTCTATGGGAAGCTTGGAGGGGTTACCATGGGAGCCAGGGTGGTAGGGGTGGGGGAGCCCCCCTCCCCCTGACCCACCGCTGGCTCCTCCACTGTGTACGTAATGATTTTCTTTGTGTAGCCTAGTATATAGCAAGAAGAAAGCATATGCCAATAATGTCGACATGATGCTCACCAAGGTTGACATTGACTGCCCCGGTGTAGGCAATAATGAGCAGATCCGTTCCTGCATCTAGACTCAGAGATATCCCATTCAATGAAAGTATTATACCCCTCCATTCAAAGTTATAGCTCGATTTTCTAACCTCAAGTTTGACTAGTCGTCTTATTTAAAAAATTCGTGCAAACATAGTCAAGTTTAAGTTATTTTATAAAACTTTTATTCATAAAGAAAGCAAAAAAAATATTTGGCACAATATTTTGAAAGAGATGAGTGGTCAAATTTAAGGTAAAAAATCAAACGAACTACAATTTGAAACAGAGTGAGTCCTCCGGAAAGAAAACACTTTTATAGTATGCGGTGGTGTAGCTGCAACCCCGTGCCGCCAGGGTCAAAGCCCTAGTCGTGGCCCAACAAAACCTGCAACCACTACTTAATATTTTGACCCAAAGATGTAAGGAATCGGATGCTTCTTGTAGCCTAAGAGGGGGAGGGGTGAATTAGGTAACTTGAAATCTTAACCTATGGCTTCACTACTTTGCATAAAGTAAACTAGATCATTTCTATCTAGATGTGCAATGTAAGGTTGATCTCGTGTGAAATCCTCATCCCAAAACAAGTTTTGCAACCTATAGCCAATCTTAGCATGATAGTACTCTAGGAGAGTAAAGGCAAGTAAGAATTGCAAGAGAGTAATCCGGAAACGTAAAGAAGGATTAGAGGAAGGAAACTCTTGACACGCGATTTATCTCGTGGTATCGGTAGGCACTAAGCCACCCCTAGTCCACGTTGTTGAAGCATCCACACAAGAGTATTACTTCTCGATCACCAAGTCTCTCCCAAGAGCACCACTTAACTCATCACAAATGCTCGCCACTTAGGAACTCGTCAAGCTTCTTTGTCACCTTGATGCCGCCTCTACTAAGGAGCTTCTCCACTTAGGAAGGGGGTCACTACGTCCCTTTGAGGACCATGTGTGGTTCGAGGACCGGTGGATGGTCGCTTCCTTGTGTGATGAGTGATTGACAACGTTGTGTGGACCGATTCTTGGCTAAGTATTGCGAGGTGCGAGGTTGCGGCTTGACTCGTGTTGGTGCAGGTGAAGAACAAGCGCGAAAGGTCGTCGCCGGTGAGGCCTCCAGGTGTGGAGAAGACAAGTAGGCTTCGTTCGAGGGACCCGGTGGCCAGTGGGGTCAAGTGCGGGCCGCATGGTGGCATGAACAGCAAGATGAAGTCGTGGACGGTTTCTTGGTAGAGCCTCAAAACTAAGGGCGAGCCGGGACTACGTGGGAGCCGAGTCATGAGTGGAGATTGGCGGAGGCTACACCGAGTACGCGGGGTTTGCTTTGTGGTTCACCGAAAACCACCGGGTTACTCGGTTGAGCCACAAAACCGAGACCGAAGACTCGACGAGGGGGTGCGGCCACCCGGGCCGGTTCGGCCGCCCGGGAGGGGCGGTCGGACCGCCCGGGGCCGGTCGGATCTCCGGGCCGGTCCTAACCGCCCGGGGGGGGCGGTCGACCGCCCGGCCGCCGGCGCCGAGAAGCTTCGAAGCGGAGGACACGCGTCGGACTTGGATTTGGTGGTTTCTCGAGTTGGGCGAATTGTTGACGTAGAGAAGCGATTTCTATGATTCCTCTTGATTGTGAGCATTTCGGGTCGATTCCTTTAAGGTAGAGGTTGCCCGGGAGGTAAACCGGCTATTCCCGAAGTTTTGCCGCAATCCGTGGAGTGATTCGGGAGATCGGGCGCGAGGAAGTTGAGGTTTGACCCGCGGGTTCGTTTTTACGGAAGGGGCGGTCTAACCGCCCTGCAGGGGGCGGTCTAACCGCCCGGGTGTTTCCGGGTCGAAGTTTTGTTTCGCCGGATTTTCCTCTATGAGTTTGTTCGCCTTGATCGGAGGAGTGTCGGGTGAAATTTGGGGTCGTTTTCGTCTTGTTTGCTAGGTGTTCTTGGTTGGAGTTCGTTCTTTGGGTACAAGAGGTTAGACCGCCCCCGGTAGCCGGTCTAACCGCCCCTAGGCCCCCGGGTGGAGTTTTGGTTTTCGCCAAGATTTTTTCGGTAGCTAGCATAGCCTTGACCGAGAGATCATTGTTGGTGAAACCGGGGTGAGTTTTGGTGCTTGGAAGAGGCGTTTCGGAGGATTTCTTGGTTACCGAGGTGGAGGCGGTCTAACCGCCCCCTATACCCGGTCTAACCACCCCCTTACGGTTAGCCGGCTTTCGAGTTGTTTCGGTTGTCGTTGCTTGCATGTGTGTTGTGGTTCTTTGGTAGAGTTTGTTCCTAGGACCGGTAGCACTCCGGTGGCTACGTGGTTTTGGCAAACGGAAGGTAGAAGTGCGGAGCGTGTGAATTCGGGGGTTCGACCGAGGCTAGTTCGCCTTGTCGGAGTTTCAACCACCCTCGAGAAGAATTTTTATCGGCTCCCATTCGGTCCCCCCTCTCGGTCGCCTAATCGGTCCTTCAAGTGGTATCGAGCCGGTTCGGGTCTTTGTTGACTCTAACCGGTCTAAGATCCAAGGATGGCGTACCGGGAACGGGGTTCGGGTCCTCCACACTTCGATGGCAAGAACTACCGGATGTGGAGCAAGCGGATGGGTGCGTTCCTCCGCGGAAAGGGTCGGATCCTTTGGGATGCCACGGTGGACCCGAGGCTATGTCCGGCCGATGGACTTCCTCGCTCCGGGATCGAGGGACGATTCGACGCCAACAACAAGGCGGTCGACTACTTGTTTCGTGCTTTGTGTCGGCCGAGTTCGATAGGGTGCACACCGAGTACTTGGCTTGTAGGATTTGGGCGGTCTTTGAAGGAGGCTCATGTTGGGAACGCCCGAGGTTCGAGGCACGGATGTATGCGACCTACGGAGAGAGTACGAGAACTTCACTCATCTCCCGGTGAGTCCATGGATGCCTTGTTTCGAGAGGTTCACGGTGGTTGTGAACAACATGAGGGCCAATGTGGACGTGCTCCCGTACGATGATCATGATAGAGCGGTCAAGCTCTTACACTCTTTGGATCGTACGATTTGGGGTGGAAAGTTCGAGGCCATTGTGGAGTCGGAGAAGTATGACACTCTGACCGTGAACGAGCTGTTTTCAAAGCTCAAGTCGGCTGAGGTGGATAGGGGCATGACTGCCAAGCTCGAGGGTCCGACTGACTCCCATAGTCTCGCTCTCGTTGGTGGTTCCAAAGGAAAGGCTAACTCTAACCCATCCACCGAGAATGTTCTCTTTCTCCTCTTTGATGTCTATGACAGATGATGAGTTCGACGAGCTTGGAGAGGACGAGCTGGCGCTCCTGACGAGGCGGTTCGAGAGGCTGCACGAGAACCGCGTGAACATGAGGAGGAACATGAGAACATGCTTCCAGTGCGGCAAGCCAGGACACTTCGTCGCCGACTGCCCGGAGAAGGCCGAGAACAAGGACAGCTACAAGCACAAGCCGAGGATGGACGGCAAGTACCGTTCGAGGCGCGACCACAAGAGCAAGCACAAGAACAAGTACAAGGACGAGCGACGATCGAGGAAGAAGGAGAGCCGAGGCAAGGCCCGAGCGATGGTGGGAGCGAGCGACGTCGACTCCAGTTCCGCGTACTCCACCTCGAGCTCGAGTAGCAGTGAAGACGAAGGTGATCGTCGCAAGAACAAGAAGTCGTCCAAGAACCCGAGCGGGGTGAGGCGCTTCGCGAGAGACGGCTTCGCACCATGGCGCCGAGCTCCGGCGGCAAGAAGAGCACACGGAGCGACTCGAACTGCGAGTCCGACGACAAGGTGCGTGATGAACTTCCCTTCTTGCGCCAGGAGAATGAGAGGCTTGGCTCTTTGCTTGATAACCATGATGACATGCTTAGAGAGGCCAAGAAAATGAGAAAAGAGCTTAGGGCTTCACTCGAGGATGCTCGGACCGGGAGTGGCTGAGCTAGAGACACAGGTGCTTGATAGCAAGCTTGAGATTGATTCCCTTAAGGCTAGCCCTGTTGTTTCGGATGAGGTTGATTGTGCTGATTGCTCCATATTCCTTGCTGATCTTGCTTTGTTTAAGGAGAAGCATGCCTCCAAGTGTGAGGAACTAGATGTGCTTAGGGTTGAAGTGGCTGAGCTTAAGTCTAGACCTGCTTTGCTAGGTGCTTGCACTTCTTGCCCTGTTTTGCATGCTAAGATTGATGAGATGCATGCTTACACTAGTTCACTTGAGGCTAAATTGAAGGAACCCATGCCTACATCTTGCTCTACCGTGAAATGCATGCATTGAAAAATTTGGAACTTGCACATTATGTTGATCGTTTGCGGGATGAGAATGATGACTTGAGGAAGTTGATGGGTTGGTTGTCGGTCATGAGCCTCGGTTGAGGATGATGATCGAGGCCTTTAAGAGGCAAGATGGTGAGGGACTTGGGGCGAACAAGGTTGGTGAGGGAAGTGAAGAGAATATCCGGAGCCACCAAAAACCCACAAGAATGATTTCCCTCCAAAACCCAACCATCTTAGGAACCGACTAGACACAACCCCGGCTCCACCTATATTTCCTACACCCACAAATGATCTCCGAAGGCCTATCAAGTTTGTGAGCACTTCGGGAAAGTGTTCTTTGGGAAAGTGAGTGAGAAGGCTAGTGAGGAGAAATCGGTGGAGGAGTTGAGTGGAGAGAAACCAAGCGAGCAGCCCCAATCCAAGCCTAAACCTAAGCTTGTGAGGTTTCATTGTGGCCATTGTGGGAAAGAGGGTCACAAGGATGAGTTTTGCTTCAAGAGGAAGCGGGAAGAGAGGATGGCTAAGGAGTGGGCGAACAAGGATAGGTACAACCCTTCCCATGGTGTACCTAAGCCTCGTATGCCACTGCCCAGGGGTAAAGCTGTGGTGAGAAGTGTTCTGGCATGGGGAGATGCGAGTTCCCGCAGCCGAGGAGCAGTTCTGGAGGGGGCGGTCAGACCGGCCCGGCTAGGCGGTCGGTCGGCCCGGCCCGAGGGGGGCGGTTAGACCGGCCCGGCTGGGCGGTTTAACCGCCCCCCGAGTCCCCGGGCGGAGTGGTTTTCGAGGTGGTGAGTTGAGAGGGTTCGGGTCCGGAGGTGGAGTTGCTGGTGGTTGGTCCGGAGAGACGAGCAGGTGGTCGGTTGCTAGGCATTCTCCCCCTCGAGTTCACTACGGGGATGGGAGGAGTTGTAGCTTTGAGAAGGAGAGGAGGGACGGTCCACGGGTTGTCTTCGTGGCTTTGGTCCTCCTCCGGGCGGTGAGGGGTGGTTTCCTCGGAGTGGTTACCGAGGTGGTGTTCGTGGTGGTATTATGGTAGGGAAGATGGCTTGATGTGTGCTAACCCCACTTTCGAGCAAATGGCTCGGCACCGGTTTTCCTCTTTTGGTACTAACCCCGATCTTTGAGTCGTTTGTTCACTCACGTGCTCATTTTTTAATTTCGGGTGGGAGACTTGAAGAACATTTGGTTGATTGACTCCGGTTGCTCGAGGCATATGACCGGAGACGGGGGGTGATTCTCAAGTCTCGTCCCGGTGGTGACGAAGAGGTACATCACTTTTGGGGACAATGGGCGTGGGCGTGTGCTTTCGAAGGTGAGATCAAAGTGAGTGAGAAGATCACTGCGAGGCGTGTTGCTCTTGTTCAATCGGCCGGGGTACAATTTGCTTTACGTGTCCCGGTTGTTGGATGAGGGTTTTGAGGTGTTGTTTCGGCCAGGTGGTTCTCGGATTGTGGACTCTCGAGGGGACCTTGTCTGTATGGTCGTTCCCGAGGGTCAGGTGTTTCGTGCTTATTTTTCTCAGTCTTCGGGTGTGGAGCGTTGTTTCTTGGCTGGTTCTTCGAGTGAGTTGTGGAAGTGGCATAGGAAGTTGGGTCACTTGAGCTTTGACCTTTTGTCTCGCTTGAGTAAACTCAATTTGGTACGAGGATTGCCACGGTTGAGGCTT
This sequence comes from Cenchrus americanus, assembly GCA_947561735.1. NCBI lineage: Eukaryota > Viridiplantae > Streptophyta > Magnoliopsida > Poales > Poaceae > Cenchrus > Cenchrus americanus. The sequence continues at coordinate 77,690,128 of OX387240.1, read as the reverse complement.
GAGAAAGAGTTGGTTTGTGCGCCGTATAGGCATGCCAAGATGGTAGCCTCTTCTCACCCGCCTCTCACCGATGTGATGACTGAGCGTCCATGCGAGCTGCTCCATTGGACCTTGTTGGCCCGGCTCGTGTGTGATGCGGGTGGGAAGTGGTATGTCCTTCTTGTGGTGGACGACTATTCTCGGTATGCGTGGGTGTTCTTTCTCGAGGATAAGGGGGAGACGTTTGGTTTTGTTCGAGATCTAGTCTTGAGGTTGAGGAACGAGAGGCACGGAGATGCCATACGAGCTATCCGCAGTGATAATGGCTCGGAATTCGAAACTCTCGTTTTGAAACCTTTTGCCATGACTTGGGTCTTGAGCACCGGTTTTCGAGTCCGTATACGCCTCCCCCGAATGGTGTTGTGGAAAGGAAGAATAGGACCTTGTGCGAGATGGCTCGGACGATGCTTGATGAGCATAGGACTCGAGGAGGTATTGGGCCGAGGTGGTGAATACCGCGTGCTATGTGTCGAACGGGATATACCTCGAGTGCACAAGAAGAAGACATGCTATGAGTTGATGCATGGTCGCACACCCAAGGTGAGTCACTTCCATGTCTTTGGTTGCAAGTGTTTCATTCGAAGAAAGGCGAGGAAGTTAGATAAGTTTGAGGCTAGGTCCGTCGATGGCATTTTCTTTGGTTATGCATCTCATTCTAGAGCATATCGTGTGCTCAATCTTGAAACTAACCAAATCGTGGAGACTTGCGAGGTAACCTTCGACGAGACGAGCCACGTAGTCGGCTTGTCTTTGAGTGTGCGGGTGATGATGAGCTTGGCGAGGAGATCTTTCGGGGAGGAGGAGCATGAACATGGAGATGATGAGGATGGCGGTGCGGTGCCCCCGGCCTGAACACGTACCCACTACTTCGACTACGGTGATGGATGGACCCTCTACTACACCTACGACGACAAATCAAGAACGAGGAGGAGCGATGTTGAGGGGGAGGTAGCATCGAGGCGAGAACCTCCCGGCGAGTACAAGTGGATCACCCGGCTTCGAGGATCATCGGCGACATGGATGAACGCACTACACGGTCGAGGGTTCGGAACAACTCTCATTTTGCTCATGCTGCATTGTTGCTTCTTTCGAGCCCAAAGACATTGGACACGCACTATCCGATCACAATTGGGTTAATTCGATGCATGAGGAGTTGGAGAACTTTGAGAGGAATCGGGTGTGGGAGTTGGTTGACCCTCCCCCGGGGTGTAAGCCGATTGGTACCAAGTGGTTGTGGAAAAACAAAGAGGGAGAGAAGGTGAGGTTGTGAGGAACAAGTCGAGACTTGTTGCTCAAGGGTTCGATCGAAGGAGGGGATCGACTATGAGGAGACCTTTGCTCCCATAGCCCGTTTGGAGGCAATTAGGATCCTTCTAGCCTTTTCGGTGGCTAAAGGGTTCAAGTTGCACCAAATGGATGTGAAGAGTGCTTTTCTAAATGGTGTGTTGGAGGAAGAAGTGTATGTGAGGCGGCCTCGGGGTTTGAGAGTGAGAAGTACCCCCCCACTAGGGTGTACAAGTTGAGGAAGGCGGCCGTATGGGGTGAAGCGGGCGCCTAGAGCTTGGTATGGTAGGTTGAGGGGGTTCTTGTTTGAGAGAGGTTTTGAGATGGGGAAGGTCGATCGGACCTTGTTTTTTTGGGGGGGCGGGAGATATCCCGATTGTGCGGGTGTACGTGGATGATATTGTCTTTGGTGGCTCGTCTAACTCTCTTGTTGCAAGGTTTGCGGATGATATGAGTAGGGAATTTGAGATGAGCATGATGGGCGAGTTGCGGTTCTTCCTCGGGCTACAAATCAAGCAATCAAAGGAAGGGACATTTGTGCACCGAGGCTAAGTACACCAAGGACATTGTGAGGAAGTTCAAGATGGAGGACTCCAAGGCTATGACGACGCCGATGAGTACGACTACAGCTCTTGATGCGGACGAGGAAGGTGAACACGTGGACCAGAAGGAGTATCGGAGCATGATCGGGTCACTCCTCTACTTGACGGCGACGAGGCCGGACATACAGTTCTCGGTGTGTCTGTGCGCTCGTTTTCAAGCGTCTCCGAGGACTTCGCATCGGCAAGCAGTGAAGCGAATTTTCAGGTACTTGCGTCACACTCCCGACTTCGGCCTTTGGTACTCCGCGTCCTCTTCTTTGGCGCTTCATGGTTTTTCAGACGCGGATTTTGCCGAGTGTCGGTTGGATAGGAAGTCCACCTGCGGGACTTGCCGGTTTACGGGTTCTTCTTTGGTGTCTTGGTCTTCCCGCAAGCGGTCGAGTGTTGCTCAATCCACGACCGAGGCCGAGTATGTTGCTGCAGCTAGTTGTTGCTCTCGGCTCCTTTGGATCACCTACACCATGAGTGACTTTGGTGAGGAGTATACCCATGTCCCACTTCAATGTGATAGCACCGGTGCCATAAGCGTTGCAAAGAACCCGGTGCTCCATTCCAAAACCAAACACATAGAAGTGAGGTATCATTTTTCGAGAGACAATGTAGAGAAAGGGAAGATAGCTTTGATCCATGTACCCACACATGACCAACTAGCCGATATTTTCACCAAACCCCTAGATCAAGCAACTTTCACTCGTTTGCGGGGGAACTTGGTGTGTGTTTGATTCTTGAGTTGGGTGTGTGGGAGCTTCTTTGTAGCATATGTATAGCTTTCTTTTGTGCATTTCTTGCATTTGGCATTGCATATGTAATATGATGTATAGGCATCCTTGTATCTTAGATTGCATGCATTTTGTATTATATGCATTGGATAGGAAAAGCTTCTCCTATATACATTGTTCACCATGGGTTGCTATATATGTTCCTGTGACCTTGTTTGGTATGCTACGGTTAGTTTGGCTTAGCTCTTGATGATCTTGATGAATGATCCATGGTTGATGGCTAATTTTTTGAAAAATGTCCCATATATGCTCTCTCATGTGTAAATGCCTTTATATGATCTTGACATGTTTTAGTGGCTTTGCTATGCTTAATTTGTGGTTGGATAGCTAGTTTATTGATCATATGGGGCCAAAGGCTCATTTGCCATCATGAATGTTTAGCCCTCTTGCTTCATCTAGTGAAAGGGCATAAGTTCCTTTTTGTCGCAAAGACATTTCATGTACCATTTATCAATCTGAAAATGAAATGAAAAATGCTTGGAAAATATACTCTCATGTCATATGTGCTGAAATTAATTTGCTTTGGGTGCTAAACCGTTGCATGATGCCTACCAATGAGAAGTCTCATATATAGAAGTAGGCACATGGCTCGGTGGCTTTGACATGACATGAGGTGCTTGTGGGTGTTTATGATGGTCTTATGATTAGAATGGCTGTCCTAGCATGAAGTTTGAGTGGCTTTGCCATTTTGATATGTTTTGCTCATGTTTAGGTATTTGCTTATGAGAGAGTAACTTTTCGCAAAATTACTCAAATCCTTTTTAGCCTTGTCCAATGGTTGTGAAACTTGGTGATCTTGTAGTTAAGGTCTTTACGAACCGTAGAGTATCTAACTTGCTCATTTGGACTTGTGTAGCTCCTTGTGATGAATTTTGTATATTTGAGAAGCTATATGTTGTAAAGTTACGCATTTTGCCTTGATTCATGCATTGTCAACAAGGGGGAGAAGTTTGTGCATGCTTTGGGCACTGGAGTGTTTGGAAGGTGTTCCAATTGGTTCGGGAATCTTTTGAGCAGTTTGGTGCGGGGCCGGTCTCTTGGGGCGGTCTAACCGCCCCCTAGAAGGTCGGATGAGGCACGGGGTCTAACCGCCCCGGGCGAGTGAGCGAGTTTTTGCTCTTTGTTACATTCTCGTGTTGCATTGCTGCATTTGTTCGGGGGGAGTGTCCTTTGGCTCGGGGGGAGCTTGCATATGTGCGGGGGGGAGCTCTTTGTGGTGTTCGAGCTTTGGTTTGGTGTTTTGCGCTCTTTGCTTTAGCCTTGCTTTGTCTCGGATGTGTCGAGCCGTTGCCCTTGCCTAAGGGGTCCGAGACTTGTCTTCTTCAAGTGATCTTGCCCTTTGCCTTTCTTTGGCTTTCGATCGCTTGTTGAGGTTTCTTTTAAATTGTTTCTTTTCTTTTTTTCTTTTCTCGTGTGTTACTTCTTGTGGGTGTTGTCAATGCACTCATCAAGGGGGAGATTGAGGACCATGTGTGGTTCGAGGACCGGTGGATGGTCACTTCCTTGTGTGATGAGTGATTGACAACGTTGTGTGGACTGATTCTTGGCTAAGTATTGCAGGTGCAGGTTGCGGCTTGACTCGTGTTGGTGCAGGTGAAGAACAAGCGCGAAAGGTCGTCGCCGGTGAGGCCTCCAGGTGTGGAGAAGACAAGTAGGCTTCGTTCGAGGGACCGGTGGCCAGTGGGGTCAAGTGCGGGCCGCATGGTGGCATGAACAGCAAGATGAAGTCGTGGACGGTTTCTTGGTAGAGCCTCAAAACCAAGGGCGAGCCGGGACTACGTGGGAGCCAAGTCATGAGTGGAGATTGGCGGAGGCTACACCGAGTTCGCGGGGTTTGCAGTGGTTCACCAGAAAACCACTGGGTTACTCGGTTGAGCCACAAAACCGAGGCCGAAGACTCGACGAGGGGGGTGCGGCCACCCAGCCGGTTCAACCGCCCGGGAGGGGCGGTCGGACCGCTTGGGGCCGGTCGGATCTCCGGGCCGGTCTAACCGCCCGGGGGGCGGTCGACCGCCACGGCCGCCGGCGCCGAGAAGCTTCGAAGCGGAGGACACGCGTCGGGATCGCAAGGCTTGCGTCGAGGCTAAGCGAGGTTGCGGTCGCCGAGGCATCCGTCCGATGGTGAAGACATGAAGACTTCCAAATCCACCCTCGAGGGGCATGTATCCCTAGTTATTAGTGAAGGGTAGTTTAGTCTTTTGGGTGCCTCCATATATACTCATTGAAGGGGTGGATGGCGGCCAACTCTTGGAACCCTAGCTCATTTGTTTTTCCATTTTCCTTAGGATTTTAGAGGACTAGCTTGAGAGCTTCATGTGAGATCTAGAGAGAGGGATGGATGTTTGGGTGGCAAGCTAGACCTTGTACGAACCTTTCATGGCATGTATAGATGGTTCGGCGTTGTTCATCATGGTGGTTTTCCCGTCTCTTTTGTGTTGATTTTCGGAGCTCTTTGTTGGCGGTGTTTTGAGGACGATCTCTTGGGGTTTTCGGTGGGTGTCACGTATGAGGTTCTTGTGCCTCTTTGGCTGGTGAGCCCCAAATCTCCTTTGAATCGGACTCGATTTGGTGGTTTCTCGAGTTGGGCGAGTTCTTGACCTAGAGAAGCGATTTCTTCGATTCATCGTGATTGTGAGCGTTTTGGGTCGATTCCTTTAAGGTAGAGGTTGCCCGGGGAGGTAACCCGACTATTCCCGAAGTTTTGCTGCAATCCGTGGAGTGATTCGGGAGATCGGGCGCGAGGAAGTTGACGTTTGACCCGCGGGTTCGTTTTACGGAAGGGGCGGTCTAACCGCTGCGAGGGGGCGGTCTAACCGCGCCGGGTGTTTCCGGGTCGAAGTTTTGTTTCACCGGATTTTCCTCTCGTGAGTTTGTTCGCCTTGATCGGAGGAGTGTCGGGTGAAATTTGGGGTCGTTCTCGTCTTGTTTGCTAGGTGTTCTTGGTTGGAGTTCGTTCTTGGGTACAAGAGGTTAGACCGCCCCCGGTAGCCGGTCTAACCGCCCCTAGGCCCCCGGGTGGAGTTTTGGTTTTCGCCAAGATTTTACGGTAGCTAGCATGGCCTTGACCGAGAGATCTTTGTTGGTGAAACCGGGGTGAGTTTTGGTGCTTGGAAGAGGCGTTTCGGAGGATTTCTTGGTTACCCGGTGGAGGCGGTCTAACCGCCCCCTATACCCGGTCTAACCGCCCCCCTGCGGTTAGCCGGCTTTCGAGTTGTTTCCGTTGTCGTTGCTACGTGTGTGTTGTGGTTGCTTTGGTAGAGTTTGTTCCTAGGACCGGTAGCACTCCGGTGGCTACGTGGTTTTGGCAAACGGAAGGTAGAAGTGCGGAGCGTGTGAATTCGGGGGGTTCGACCAAGCTAGTTCGTCTTGTCGGAGTTTCAATCTCCCTCGAGAAGAATTTTTATCGGCTCCCATTCACTCCCCCCCCCTCTGCGGTCGCCTAATCGGTCCTTCACCCTTGCACAAAGTGTCCTCACCACTCCACACCAAGCCGGAGGGTCGAAGACGATTGTCGGTGAGCCACTTAGGTTCAAAGGCTTCCGGCGCACCTTGCACTCACTTAGCTCTAAGCTAATCCTAACACTAAGCACACACGAGAAAAGCATGTGCAATTGTATGGATGAGCAATTTAGCACTTGGATGGCTTGGATATGATCTTCTAGGTGTCTTGCACTTCTCTGCACTTCCACACAATCCAACAACCTCAAATGGGTGTGTGGAGGGGGTATAAATACCCCAAGGTGTCCAAAGAGCCGTTGGCTAAAAGCTGTAGAAAGTAGTACCATCGGATGATCGACGCTATGCTTTTCCCGAGGCATCGATTCATCCGATGCTACTAGTTGTTGCCCTCCACTGCACATGACCGTTGACACAAATCATTTGATGCTTCAACCGACGCATCGTCGGTTCATTCGGTGTTGATAGCTTTGCGGCCGGATCCTTCTTGTTAGCTTCTTCCGGATCGTTGGATGAACCTTCTTGAATTCTAATGGTCATCGATTCATCCGATGCTTAAGGCCTCTCGACTCAAGCCGTCTCTGTCTTGTTCCGGTGGATCATCGGATAGACCGACGGCTCCTACTAATGGACGTCGGTTCATCCGGTGCTACTAACCGTGCTGCTTCTCCGGGGAATTCATCGGTGCAACTAGAAAACATATTGTCCGTTCGGGCGAGTGTGCCAAGTACTACGATGCTTGCATTCTAGGTACCGTCGGTTCATCCGACGATGTCTTTTCTTTCTTTATCTTTCTCGGTTTGGACCCTTGAAAAATATACTATCTTCTCATTTTGGTATGTAGTATTTTTGCATCCATGGGACCTAGAAATGTCGAAAAATACACTAAAAAATTTGGTTAGTCTCATTTATCATGTTGTCATTAATCGGCAAAAGTAAACTCGGACAAATGGCATATGAGGTCATGTTCGCTAAAAAAGATCAAGTGTTATTGCAGCCCAAGCTAAAAATTTGGACCTTGGAAGGAGCGAGTTGTTGACGGTTAATAGTTGTATCAAAGTTCGTTTAGACTTGCAAGCGGACAAGTCTCCTGTCGTAGTCAGGGGACCCTTCTTCCCTCGAGTGGTGAACCCAAGGTATCGAATCCGTGGAACAATGTGCAACGCAAGGCTTCAATATAGTAAAGAAAGGAAAGCTATCTTATGAAGAACCAAATTGCATCTAATCTACTAACTCATAAAGAAAACAATCTAATCTAATCTACTAAAGAGGTAGCAAGAGAAAGCAAAGAGATAACCGATTTAGAGAATCTAGATCATGCTTATGTTGTAGCTCCAAACAAGATAGATGAAGATAGAAAAGCGAATCTCATTAAAAGCATCTTTAAACCGTGGCCTCCGGTCCGATTCCGAAAACGCCCGCCTTTCGGAACCCCGTTCGTCACAATGTATTCCTATTCATGCGGGTAGTTGAGGGCGAGTTCGATAAGAACAAGTTGAAATCACTTGGTCGGTCCAAGTATGCACCTCTAGCCACCGCGGCTACAAGAGCACCCTATGCAATCTAGCTATAGACTTGATTGGGGAAGAAGCAAAACCAAGAAGAAAACAAAATCATCGAGAAGGCACTTGATTGCTAGAAATCGGATTCACTATAAAAACTTCACCATGAATGATTACATGAACAAAATCACAACGGGATCCTACCTCGATCTTGATCCTTGCTCGGAGCTCGACGTGGTCTTCCATGCAAGGTTCCCACGTCGGCTTGGGAGACCCTAGACAACTAGCACGACCCTCATCTCCGAGATGGTGTCTCTCAAGCTTCTCTCGCTCCTCGGTGGCGGATGACGAATTGATTGATGCGTGGCTCTCGGTCGGGGGCTATAAATAGCCCGAGATGCATCTAGGTCAAGGGGGGGCCGGCGGGCCTCGAAATGGGCCGGGCCGACCGGCCTAGGCCCACTTCGGCCCGGTTCGTGGCCTCCTTCGCCCGTGTTGCTTCCCGAATCTTCTATATCCTCCCCCTTCGCATGTGGGCCCTTGTCGTCGGTTTCTCTCCGAATTGGACGAAGCTCCTTGTCTCGCAAGATTCGACACTTTTCCGGCTATGTCCTCGGAGTTTGTCATCTTCTCGGGCTTGGTCCTTGGGCTTCTTGGAGTCGTGTTCACTTCATTGTTTGACTTGTACCGAGCTTCAAGGTCTTGTCATGAGGTGCTTAATGAACTTATCTCGGAAGTCTCGCTTTGAATGCTAAAATCCCGCATAAACACTAAACTCCCAAACCGACATGCACAAGTGAACTTGTTATACCACGGGGGTTAGTACCAATGGATAAGATACAAAAGTCATGCCAACACCGAAGGTAAACTCATGGCAAGGTTGACGGAATTTCACCGTCAACTGCTCCCCCATGCTTAAACCTTGCTCGTCCTCGAGTACGCCTTTGATGGATATCATCGTTACCCTTCATTGTTTAAACCTTGCACTTGATCATACACGAGAAAACATAATGCTCTCAAAAGTTTAGTTCGTTAAAGTTTCATAATGTACTAGCCTTCATCCCTATAGAGGGTAGATTATCAATTTAAGCTTATCCCACAAGTATTAACATGCTTCCAAAATTTAAATAGATCTCAGAAATTTTAAAATAATTTACGAGATGAAAAAGAGCTAAACCAAGTTCACAAATTTAAACCGTCTTGCATGTTGCTCATGAACTCTTATCTCATCTTGTGTCTCAAGCCTATTTATTCTACTCCTTTCCCTCTCATAACATATATGTGTGGTAGGCTTTTATATGGATCTCTTTGGGAAAGTTTATTCCTACCAAGATATTATAAATGAGATATTGTCAAAACAAGACAAGCTTCTCTTGGTCTTACCGAGACTCGTCAAAAAGGTCATTGGAAAATAATGTTATATCAAGGAGGGGAAAGAGAAAAATACACATACTTGAGATAGGTGGACATGTGCAAATGGCAAAGAGTGATCCAGAGGCACAAAGGAAGTCCTCGTTATCGGATTGCACATGGTTGGAAAATGAGTTTGGATCCTTTAATCTTGAGTCCTTGAAATTCCTAATGCACTTTATAGAAACGGGGAGTTCACTTTATTTTATTTTTATATCATACATACTCATATATATTTTTTTCTTTTCTCATTTTTTTTTCTTTATACTCACTTTTTTCTTTCTTTCTTTTTTCTCATTTTCCTTTTCTTTTTCTTTCTCATCAATTTTTTTATTTGCTCCCCTTTGAACTCTAAAATGGCATTGTACCTACCTCCTCCCCCATGCTTAGACGTTGCTCGTCCTCGGGCAAAGAAGTGATAGAGATAAGGTAGGTACGGAAATACTTTTCCTATGGAGAGATACTTGAAATCTTCAATCTTGGCACCATCTTGCTATCTTCCTTGAATTGGTGATCCATACTCAAAGATAGGTTGTGGTCAAGGAGGTAATCACAAAAGATGATATTTGGTTTTAAGGGTGGATATCCGACGAGGTTTGTGAAATCTCCGATGTGGGGATACACAATGCACGGATAGAAAGGCTAGCAAAAAGATAGATACGCAAAAACGGAATGACCAGCTTCTTAGTCTCGGGCCAGAGAAATCAAGGCCTGAAATAACTCACCCAAAAATAAACCTTGTATACTAAGTTTTTGCACTCAAATATTTATATGGCTCTGGATAGGTAGAGCAACATGCAAGTGGTATTTATGACAAGGTTAGCATTACTTTTAATAAATCATCTTTAATCCATCTAAAACTTGAGAGCACATAAAACACTATGGGTCTTTATTTATATCATAACCTCCGCTAAAGATTAAGCTAGCATTTAGATAATTTCAGATTTGTATTTTAAGAGAGCATTAGCTTAAACATGCATAAAACAATTACAAAGATAAACAAAGCGGCAATTATAATCATATATCATCATGGCACAAACTTTGTAACTTTACTAATGGTAAAAACTTAGTGGTGACTTTATTCATGATGAAAATAAACACTAACACACATGCTGAAATTTAAATAAAAACTGAAAACACTACGCACACATAGGCGCATACAAGCTGAAAATTAAAGAAAAGGGGGTAAAGGAAAGATAACTAAAGCTCCTCCTCTCTCTAATCTTCCGCCGGTGGTTGATATTGATAGTCTTGGTTGTTGTACCCTTACTCATAATAGGATTGCACCGCTTCTCCTATGAATTGTATGACAGTGCTAAGTGAAGGTGTCAAAGCTCATAAGCGATGTTTGCATTACCTTCACCCATTTGGTTTGCATTGGTTTGGATGGCTGCAATAATTTGCATGTTTCTTGCAGCGTATCCTCCAATGGTGGCCACATTTTTTTGTTGTGGTTGAGGAAGGTGTGCATATGGCTCCGCAAAGGCTACATTCTGCACCGCAAAATTTGGTGGGGGTATGGCTGCATCACTCCCCCATGCTTGCATTGGTACATCCCCGTAGTAACTCGGCAAGACCGGGGTTCCTCCATAACTTTGTTGTGCACCTCCTTCTTGGGCCATAGAAGATCCTTCTCCTATAACCCTTCTCTTTTATTTTTCTTCGCCGAAACAAGAAGTCCTTCCTCTAACCTATCTTCTTTCCCTCAAGAAAAAGTTTTAACCTTCCTTCCGAAAGGGGCAAATTCACCTTAGCCACTTTGAAGCCTCCTCTCTCATCTCCACTTATGTATTTGCCTTTCTTCATATATTCAAGTCCTAGGGAAGTCCCGGGTAGGAGATGCTTCGGGTTCTTTGTAATACCCGGTTTCAAAGAGATAGCCAACATGGAGAGGTAACACCCCGAACCAATATCTCCCGAACTCGATGTTTCTCACAACACCATAGGTTGATCATAGGTGAGTGGGGTCGATTGGCCGCCCGGCAATCAAAGCCGAGTAAAGCAATTCAACTCCGTGTTGGTTATCTTTGTCTCTCTCATTCTCCCCAAAATCCTTTTGCACTTATGAGTGAAACACTTGGATGATGGGGTTCGGATAGTATTTCTTCGTTGATGGTATTCTCCCGCGATCATACTCCAAAAACCTTCCCTTGTGCTTCCATGCACATCCACTTGTTCCGGGGCTCCCTTTTGAAATCCGAGCTATTCCCTAATACATAGGGAACCGCTTGTTGAATCAAGATAGGAGACACTCGCCCATGGGTCTATGATACTAGAACATGCAATCATTTTGAACGTGAAAACCAATCTAATCTATCGGGGGTTGTGACCACGGTTTCGCCCTTTCCCTCCTCTCGTACTCACTACGCGAAGGTATTCATGACTAGACCTATGATGGACACGGCGTAGTGAATGGATCCAAGGAAGCATTAGAGCTTTACTCCCTTTATGGCATGGTAGCTAACCTTAAGGAATAAAGTATATTCAACACAAGATGATAGATAGATAATCCAACAAAGTATGATTACATCTCAAGATCGATTACAACCCATGGATGAATAAGGAGATTAACCCATCAAGGTGCTACACATAGCACCGTTGATCACGGTGTCTTCCTTCTTCTCCACTTGTGGGTGCTTCCTTCGAGGTGGTTGATCTCCCTCCGGAGATCTCCATCCTCTCTCTCTAGTTTGTGGATGGCCTCCTGGTGCGAATGGCTCTCTCCAAATGGAATGAGAGACTCGGCACTCCTTATCAAGGATATACGCCATGGTCATGAGAATTTCCTAGGTGAATTCCTTGTGGGTGTGTGCCGACACTCCGTTAGGGAATTGCACCCAACCTCAGTGTTCCGTATGAAAACCTAATGTGGAGAGCTTGGTCGTCGAAGTCGACGTTCGCTACAAGCCTCTACTCAAGGAAAGCGAGCTTCTCCTCCTCCTCCTCCGTCATGATGATAAACCCATTGGAATACCACGAAGTGTGTGGAGGTGGAGCGGATGATCGTGTCGAGCGGTGTGGTCGGACGGGCGGCTCCTCCATATGTCCTTGAGGTCCGATGAACCTCATAAATGAGTTTCGTGTGACCCTCATGCCACCGAGGAGAAGAGTGTGGTTCCTCTTCGGCGGTGCCGTGTCCTCCTCCATACTTCGAGGATACTCGGAAACCGAGCGCCTCCTCGAAGAGGTTATCGATGATGGCTTAGACGACGACGATCCCTTCTTCTTTTGTGAAAAAGCTTGTAGGTTGCTTCCATGATTGCAGCACTCTCCCTCATAAATATATATCCGGGGTTTTCAACCGGTAACAAGATACACAAATATTATTTTGGAGGCTAGACTTTGAGTGGAATTAGGATGTGATTTGTTGCACGAAACAAGCGGGGTGAATGGCTAAGTATAAGGTGGTTCCGGCCTACAAACTAGAGCACACGAACAAAGAGCTGGATGGGAGACTTACCTCTCTCCTCCTCTTGGCTTGGTTCTTCTCTAGCACACGTTTTGCTTTGTGACCGCGTGCACCTTCCAAACGTTTTCGTCCACTCCTTCGCTTGCATTATTATTCCTTCCACTTGATTTTTTTGCTTTGACTCACTTCCATACTCCCTTGCCTCACATGCCTCCATGATATTCCTACAAAACAAAGCCTTGGCTGCCCCCCCTCCATGCTTGTACTTTGCATGTGGTTCGATAAAAGATGTTGAAGGGGCATCCCATGATGCATCATGGTGCATGTATGGTTAGGTTAACTAGATTGCCTCCCTCTAAGCATGTTTTAATGCTAAGTACTCCTCTAATTTCGAAAATAAAAAAATATGAAATCAGAGATATAAATGAGTTAAAATATAAATTTAGAGGAGTTTTTAAAGCATTAAAAACAAATGTAAGTCGAAAAATATTTCCGACTACTTTTATTTTGGTCTCACCGGTATTGTTTTCATTCATTAGTTGAGAGCAAACTTTTCCCAGCTTGATCATGGGGGCATAGGTTTAGGTTCTAGTTTTGATTAGATGAGAGAGATTTTGAATGAAATAAAATAAATGAGGCTTGGAAAAATTCTAATCTTAGAGAAACCAAGGATATGGATTTTTTAAAACAACCAAAAGTTAAGTTTCTAGGATCACGCGAGTCCTACCACGTGCTGAAATTAAAATAACATCTAGGTAGAAAGCGTGGATCTACTCGTGTGTTTTTAGAATGAAAATCAAGTCAACCACAACACCATAACTAGGATGAATGGTTGAGTTAGGTTCTGAATTTATTTGGTTTTGGTTTCTCGAAAAGAAGAAAACAAACACATAGGATGGTTCATGTAAAGGGTTTATGATCAAAACAGAATATTCAACTAAGAATTATGTCTCTAATATGTTCAACCATTCTAAGTCTAATGTTTTGCGTAGTAAAATTAAAACTAAATTACTTGAAAAGACTCGAAAAACCTGGAATCGGGTTGTCCTTACGGTAGATTATTCTTGACTTGACGAAACGGGTTGTCTCCCGCCTAGCGCTTCGTTTATAGTCCATGGCTAGACTTCTTCACTTGATTACTTCGGATCAACGCTCTTTGCGGGCGTTGCAATCTTGGGTACCCACTTCCGCACCATCTTGGGCACGGGCTTATTCTTCGGCTTAGTCATATTTTTTGGTCTTCACGAGTCGGCTTTGTCTTTTGGTCTTGACGGATGCAACAACTTCCTTCATGTAATGGCTCGGCATCTCAAACTCCGTTCCTTCGGTCATGATCTTCATGGTCTCCTTAGTGTGATCCTCCATCTCTCCCGAATGAGTTTGAGTAGCCTTCGCCGTCTTGGGACCATGGGGTTGTCTCGGAAATTCTTCTTTGTCACCCATCGGTTGTCGGCAAGTTGTCCCACTTGCATCTCTAGCATCTTCATCATGATGAACACTTCACATATAGAGCTTCCGACCTCCGTCACTTTTCCATCTAAATTCTTCAATATTTTCTCCATAGCCTCGAACTTAGTGACGACGTCCTTGTTGATCTTAGCTTGCTCGTCCATGAAGTTCTTGAATTGTGCACAAAGAGGGACCAAATCTTGAATGGACGAACTTGCATTAAATCGGGGTTTACCTTGGACATGGCCATACTCCTCACACTCCTTTCATATGGATCTTGCTTAGGCAGCCTTTAGGTGTTAAGCTTCTTTCTTTATCTCCATCTTCTCCATCCTCCACTTAAGTAAACCGATATGCCACTCAAAGAATGCGGCTCATATGTGTTCATTGAAACGCTCCAAAGCTCTCGTAATCATCATGCGGATAGTTGAGACCTTGATCTTGAACGGACTTCCGGCGTCTTGAAGGTTTATGATAGGTAGATCAATGATGTTCGGGGTGCATGGCTCACGCTCCGGTTGTGATTGTTCTCCCATGGGTGGTGATTGAGGTTGATCTTCCTTTGGACTTGGAGGTGGTGATTCCCTTGGAGATTTCGACGGTCCTTCGACTTTTGGATCTAGGGTTTCCAACCCTTTAGCTTGTGTTGCACGTCTCCTTTGCCTGTAAAGTTTTCCTAGATCATCCACAAAAAAAAGTTTGGGTTTCTTGGAGAGGTAGCCAACCATCTCCGATTAGGGTTAGCAAAACCAAAAATCTAAAAAAAGAAAAAATAGGGTTAATCAAAAACTAGATTAGATTGATTTTTTTGCTTTTTGAGGATGATCAAACTTAAGAGATGCAAAAGAAAATCAAAAGAAAAACTGAAAAATAAGCAATACTAGATTGGATCTTGCTTGCTTGTTCCCGGCAACGGCACCGGAAAAAGGGCTTCTTGACGGTTAATAGTTGTATCAAAGTTCATATGGATTTGCAAGTGGACAAATCCCCCGTCGTAGTTGAGGGACCCTTCTTCCCTCAAGTGGTGAACCCAAGGTACCGAATCCGTGGAACAATGTGCAACGCAAGGATTCAATCTAGTAAAGCAAGGAAAGCTATCTTATGAGAAGCAAGTTGTATCTAATCTACTAACTCATAAAGAAAACAAATCTAATCTAATCTACTAAAGAGGTAGCAAGAGAAAGCAAAGAGATAACCGATCTAGAGAATCTAGATCATGCTTATGTTGTAGCTCCAAACAAGATAGATGAAGATAGAAAAGCAAATCTCATTAAAAGCATCTTTAAACCGTGGCCTCCGGTCCGATTCCGAAAACACCCACCTTTCGGAACCCCCATTCTGTCACAACGTATTCCTATTCATGCGGGTAGTCTAGGGCGAGTTCGATAAGAACAAGTTGAAATCACTTGGTCGGTCCGGTATGCACCTCTAGCCACCGCGGCTACAAGAGCACCCTATGCAATCTAGCTATAGACTAGATTGGGGGAAGAAGCAAAACCAAGAAGAAAACAAAATCATCGAGAAGGCACTTGATCGCTAGAAATCAGATTCACTATAAAAACTTCACCATGAATGATTACATGAACAAAATCACCACCGGGATCCTACCTCGATCTTGATCCTTGCTCCGGAGCTCCGGCGTGGTCTTCCATGCAAGGTTCCAACGTCGGCTAGGGAGACCCTAGACAACTAGCACGACCCTCATCTCCGAGATGGTGTCCCTCAAGCTTCTCTGCTCCTCGGTGGCGGATAACGAATTGATTGATGCATGGATCTCGGTCAGGGGGCTATAAATAGCCCGAGATGCATCTAGGTCAAAGGGGAGGGGGGCGGCGGGCCTCGAAATGGGCCGGGGTGGCCGGCCCGGGCCCACTTCGGCCCGGTTCGTGACCTCCTTCGCCGGTGTTGCTTCCCAAATCTTCTATATCCTCCCCCCTTCGCATGTGGGCCCTTGTCGTCGGTTTCTCTCCGAAGTGGACGAAGCTCCTTGTCTTGCAAGATTCGACACTTTTCGGCTATGTCCTCGGAGTTTGTCATCTTCTCGGGCTTGGTCCTTGGGCTTCTTGGAGTTGTGTTCACTTCATTGCTTGACTTGTACCGATCTTCAAGGTCTTGTCATGAGGTGCTTAATGAACTTATCCGGAAGTCTCGCTTTCAATGCTAAAATCCCGCATAAACACTAAACTCCAAAACCGACATGCACAAGTGAACTTGTTATACCACGGGGGTTGGTACCAATGGATAAGATACAAAAGTCATGCCAACACCGAAGGTAAACTCATGGCAAGGTTGACGGAATTTCACCGTCAACGGCGAGCATGCACCGCAAGAGTGAGGCCGAAAATTTAGACCTTGGTCATCGATCGGCAAAAGTTGGCTCCGCTACGACGGTATGTATGCACGAGTGGCGGTACCACGGTCCATTTTTTCGAACGAATTAAACATGTGTGCATTCATGGCTTCATGCTATCTCGCACCAAAACCGAAGGTCAAGCTGGTCGATGATTCAATCATATCCAAAACATGTATATTCCTGCACAAGGTGGATGCGCTTTGTTAAGAAATAATTAGTGGTGATCATTAGCCTAATTATGTAATTAACTTAATCATTAGTGTGAAGAGGCAGCCGCTCCCGTACGGGTGTGTCTCTCCTGTACGGATGCGTCCCCTCCTACCAAAGGGTGCCTGCGTGTCCCTTCCCTGTACATAAATAGTAGGGTCCACCCTACACTCAATCAATCAATCACAATTACTGTTCAATACGTTATCACGCACGCATGCTCTCCTGAGCATCCCTCGCACATACGACAGAGGCCAAAAGCCTCACCACCGGCGTTCTCGCCGAATTCCCTTCCAGGGTAAGGAAAATGGATCCCGAATCCCCATTTCGACTAGTAGAGACCGCCTATGCTACCTATCTAGTCATCCCCATCAAGACAAACCGGGGACGTTGCTTTTCGCACTAGAGGTGCACGCCATGGCCGCCGCCGTGGTAGACGTGGAGGTCGAGGCCGCCGCTTCCGTGGCTGCCGTGGACCAAGGTCCCCTCCACCACGTCTGCTTTACCAGGGCCGCAAGAAGCAACCGCTCCTCGACGCCGTCGTACACCGCCGGACTTGTCTCCTGCGGTCCATCCCCGACGGCACGGCGTCTGCGACGCCTCCCGGAGGAGCCACCTCACCGCCTCCTCGTCGTCGCATCCTCCACCCTACAACACAAGCGAGGAAGGGGTTGGGGTCTTCCCCGACTTAAACATACCCGCACACGCGATGGAGACGGCGGCCGGCAACGCCGGATTTGGCCATCGGGGCCCGACCGACGGCCCTATACTCCTTCACGGCCGCCACTTCATCTCCCGGCCTCGCCGGGGACCTACGACGGCGGCACACCCAAGCTTCATGCCGGGACCATGGTGGCCCGCGGCGGTGCTCCACCGTTCTCCTCGACGCCGACGACCCCGGAGGTGGCCGCGGCCGCACCGAACCTCTTTGGCCGCGTGGGGGCCATCGACCGCCGCCGGGGATCCGACGTGGAACACGGAGCCGGCCGCGCTAGGGCTCCCCACCGCCGACCTCGCGAAGGCCGGCCATCGGCCGGCGGCCGTGGCACACGCCGGCGCACAAGGGGCGGTGGACGAAGAACAACAAAGAGGGAGGAGAGAAGAGCGACGGAGCATACCAAGGACCGCGAGATCCGCTTCGGGGGTCACCGCCGGCCGGCCGGCCGGCCACCGCCGGCGTCGGCGACGCCGGCATCGCCACTCTGCATCGGGCAAAAGGAGGCGGTGCCGGGTTAGGGGAAACCCTAACCGCAACCCCCTCCCTCTCCTTCTTTTATATGCGGGCCGGCCGTGGTGGGCTAGACCGGGCCGCACCCGAATCCCCCCACGGGCCACCCGCGAGCCACACCGGCCCACAAGGCCGCAATCACCCACGGGCCTCCGGTGACCTAAAGTTCAAGAAGTCCGTCGGACCCCCTCAACTTTCCAAAAGTCCGGAAAACCCCCGAACTTTAATTTAGCCCTCATGCTTTTATCTTTTATATATCCAGACTTATTAGTGTTGTATATTTATGTTTTAGACCTCGAATTATTATGTAATTATTATGTTGTGACGAACAATATTATTTGTACCATCCAGTATATGTACCTATGTAATTTAAATGTTATAATTACCGCAGTAATTATTCATGTTTATGATTCGCAGATCATTTCTAGGTATTAGAACAATTCTTATGCAATTGATTTTATTTGCATGGTTTAAAAATCAATTATCTACATCAAGTAGAATATCAAGCAAAATTAAAATTAAGGTTTATAAATATAATTTGGAATAACACAAGGTGATGTGACCTAGGCGCTGGCTGCGATAAGTTCTTCCTAAGAGCTTATTTGCCCTGAGATCCGCGCTTTTAGGCAGCTTTTGCTCATCATTGTGTGGTCTACATCTTTATGATGATTACCTTCAAAGTGTATATCCAAAATTTCATATAATGACTATCAAGTCAAATTTATTCCTGTAGGAATTAAAAAAATCATATACCTTAATTTTGTAAGAATCATCTTACACATATTATTTTTCCTACTTTTACAACACAAATTTGCATCAGGAAATTAATCGTATACATGGTTCTCTCATGTAGGAAAATGGCTAAGTTAATCAATAAAGACTTCACTGATCTTGCTGCCGATGGTAGTAATTACCTAACATGGGCTATGGATGTCAAGATTGTGCTAACAACCAAAGGTTACATTAATACAATTAATGAACCTAACCCACGAAATCCTATCTCGAGAGGCACATAAGTTTGCAACCTTGCATTTTCTACGACACCATCTCCACCATGACCTCAAAGAAGAATACATGATGGAAGATCATCCTAAGAAACTTTGGGACTCTCTCAAAGAACGCTATAATCAACAACAAGGCTTCATTCGCCGAAGCAAGACGGGAGTGGTCACTACCCCGTCTCATGGATTTCAAATCCGTTGCGGGAATACAATTCCGCTCGTCCACAAGATTTGTACCAAGCTTCGATTTTGCAATCAACCTTTGGATGATGCGGAAATGATAGAAAAGACTCTATCAACATTTCTCCTGCTAATAGGATATTGCAACGGCAATACCGTCGTCACAAGTATACTAAATATTCGACTTAATATATGATTTACTCCAAGCAGAAAAGCATGATGAGCTCTTAACAAAGAATCATCAAATGCGCCCTGTGGGTGCAGCACCTCTGCGGGAAGTACATTTCAATGTTCGAATAATAAAAAAAGTTTAGTGGCAAGAAATTCAAAAGGAATTTCAAGGGGAAATGGAAGAAGTAGAACTTTAAGAAACGCAAGGGTTCTAGCAACAACAAGGACATTTTCAAGAAGAATAATACTCATGACAACTCTCAAGCTTGTCGGAGGTGTGGTTGTCATAATCACACAACTAGAAAGTGCCATACCACTAAGCATTTGGTTGATCTCTACCAAAGGCATCTTTGGAAAGCAAGTTCATGGGGACAAGTTTGAAGCACACTTCACTACTCACACTGCGGGTGCCGGTTGCTACAAGGATGTTCCCGCGAAACACAACAAGGAGAAGGATCCAATGCGGTTGGACGGATTCTTCGGCACGGACGACATGATGATCGATAGCATCGACGATACCGACAACATGCTTGTGGATGGACCATCCAATGACGTGTTCGGAGACATGTCTTAGTTTTATGCTCCCCGACAAGAACTTCATTCTATAGTTTCAAAGAACTTCGTTCTATAGCCATTTTTATGTAATAATTGTGTTGTAATAATGGTTGTCACACAATATTGTAAGACATATGCTACTTATAATATTATTGAATAAAGTATGTATTGTATAATCTATGAGTTCAAAATGGAGGAAGAACTTTGTTTGGTGCATAGTTGTACAACTAACACCATACTCGGAGAACTTAAATATTTCCAAACTCTCAAAAAGAGTAAAGGAAATGTCACAACCATCACGGGATGCGATGCTATAATTGTTGGTTCGGGACAAGACACAATAGTTCTCCCTATGGGTACTCAAATAGTAATTGAGGATGCAATCCTGTATCCCGATTCAACTCGTACCTTATTGAGTTACAAAGACATCTGTCGCAATGGTTTCCATGTAGAAACAAATAGTGGCAACAAAGATGAATATCTATTCATCACTAAACATGACGGATATAACAAGCGACTGCTTGAGAAAATTCCTTCACTATCATCAGGATTGTATTACACATACATCAAACCCGTACAACATGTTGCATACAAGGTAATTTTTCAAAATCTTGATGTCTTCAACATTTGGCATGATCGCCTTGGTCATCCCGGCATAGGGATGATGAGAAAAATTACCAGCAATTCAATTGGTCACAAATTAAACACTTCAAAATTTCCCAAGCCATTAGACTTTGTGTGCACCACATGTGCCACGGGAAAATTAATTTTAAGACCCTCTTATCTTAAAATAAAAGGTTGAACCACTACATTTTCTTGAACGCATTCAAGGAGATATTTGTGGTCCTATACACCCATCAACTGGACCATTTAGGTACTTCATGGTACTTATTGATGCATCTACTAGATGGTCCCATGTATATTTATTATCTACAAGAAACCATGCTTTTGCCGGGTTTATTGCTCAAATTATCAAATTAAGAGCACATCATCCCGAATATGCTATCAAAACCATCGGGATGGACAATGCCGCCGAATTTACTTCGCATGCCTTCAATGACTATTGTATGGCTCTAGGCATAAATGTGGAACATTCTCGTTCCATATGTACATACACAAAATGTATTAGCCGAATCTCTTGTCAAGAGAATAAAATTAATTGCTAGGCCATTACTACGAGAATTGCAATCTACCAACATCATGTTGGGGTCATGCGATATTACATGCCGCTGATTTGATTCAAATAAGACCTACGCATACAACACGGTTTCCCTGTTGCGGTTAGTACGTGGAAATCAACCAAGTAATTCCCATCGCGAAAATTCGGTTGCGCTGTATACGTACCGATATCACCACCGCGAGCGTACATCAATGGGCCTCCATAGGAAATTGGGGATATATGTAGGGTACAAATCACCGTCAATCATTCGGTACCTCGAACCCCCGACGGGGGATTTATTTCTTGCCGGTATGCTGATTGCATCTTCGATGAGGACAATTTCCCGGCATTAGGGGGAGACAAGTACCAAACGGAATGCTAGGAAATAAATTGGAATACTACGGTATCCGGTCCTATGATCCACGTACTATAGAATGCGAACGTGAAGTTCGGAAAATTATCAATTTGCAAAACATTGCGAATAATCTTCCGAAGCATTTTACCGATTATAAGGGTGTCACAAAATCACATAATCCTGCCTGCAAATGTAGCGAAAGAGTAGAAATTCCTACTCAAGAACTCCCAAATCAAAATAAGAGGGGGGAGAGGTACTTGCAAGGCAAAGGATAAGGCGATACAAAAGCCTCGCGGAAAACTAGGAAGGTCACTTCCACAACGGTAAATGCGGATCAACATCAAGTTGACGAGACACCAATTGAATATTATAAATCCAAATAATATGGATGTTCAACGAGATACATCACATACCTAGCACAAGTGCACAAAATAATATAAGTGCTAGGACATCGGAAGACCCGGGCTTTATCGTTATGGGAAATCATGATGAGTCACAAGGGGTACGAGAAATTTCCATTAATTATATTGATTACGGAGAATCATACAATAGAAACACTACAAATGTCGACATTTACTTTGCCACTAAGATTGCAAGTGAACTTCGCATTGATTGGGAACCTAAGTCCATGGCAGAGTGCATCAAGCGCTTCGACCGGGTCAAATGGAAGGAAGCAATCAAGGCGAAATTAGACTCGCTCAAGAAACAAGAGGTATTCTCCGTAGTGATGCCTACTCCTCGTCATATTTTTCCTATGGGATCAAAATGGATTTTCGTTCGCAAAAGGAATGAAAACAATGAGGTGGTGAGATACAAAGCGAGGCTTGTAGCACAAGGGTTCACGCGAAACCCGACATCGATTTTGATGAAACATATTCTCCGGTTATGAGTGGTATAACATTCCGATATCTAATATCATTGGCAAAGCACAAAAAGGTCTATCCATGCATCTCATGGATGTAGTGACAACATATCTATATGGGTCACTAGATTCGGATATATACATGAAATTTTTGGAAGGAATTGATATCCCGAACAAGAATCATTCACGCAACATGTATTGTGGAAAACTTCAAAAGTCATTATACGGCTTCGAACGGTCGGGAAGAATGTTGTACAACCGACTAAAGGAATTCCTTCTTCGGAAGGGATTTTCCAACAATGATGATTGTCCATGTGTATTCATCAAGAAATCCTCAACCGGATTTTGTATTATATCCGTATATGTTGATGACCTTAATATCATAGGAACTCAACGAGATATAGATGAAACATGCAACCATCTTAAGACGGAATTATAAAAGATTTAGGTAAAACCAAATTTTGCTTGGGTTTACAACATGAGCATCTCCCAACGGGGATTTTAGTACACCCGATCCGCTTATATCCAAAAGATCCTATAGAAATTCAATATGGATAAATCATATACATCCAAAACACCTATGGTCGTACGCTCTCTTGAAATTGATAAAGATCAATTCAGACACGAAGGTGAAAATGAAGAGGTATTGGGACCGGAAGTTCCATATCTCGGTGTCATTGGGATGTTGATGTATATCGCAAATTGCACCGGCCCGATATTGCATTTGCGGTAAACTTGCTAGCTAGATACGTATTTGCTCCAACACAACGCCATTAGGTGGGAGTTAAGAATATCTTGAGATATCTCATTGGCACAATAGATCTTGAATTATTTTACAAAATTAACCAAGATAAAACATTAATTAGATACTCGGATGCGGCTATTTATCCGATCCCCATGAAGCCGGATCTCGGACGGGTTTTGTATTCTTACATGGTAGAACGGCTATTTCATGGAAGTCATCAAAACACTCTAATAGCCACATCCACAAACCATTTTGAAATAATTGCATTATTTGAAGCATCACGTGAATGTGTATGGCTTCGCGGAATGATAAAGCACATACAAAAATCATGTGGTATAACACTAGTAGAAAAATGATCTTTTGTGACCTTTTTCTAGTGACGTGGACAATTTGGTCATGGAATGATAACATTCTATGACCAAATGTTTATCTTCGTCATAAGTTACAAGTGACCAAAATTTGGCTTTATATTTTGTGACGAAAATGATATGAACGTCACCGAACAACACAAGATAATCATCGTAGATTGTGATTCCCATTTCTTTGTATCGTTTGGCTATAATATTTGTAAAAAAAATATGCAACCGCATGGATTCGATCCGTGACATAACACAACTCATAAACCGAGTTACCACTAGACTAGTACACCGTTTTAGAAGGAACGGTGCAGGTTAATATATATATACATTAAACTTGATAATTATAACGTTGGGCCCGCCCTAAACTTAATGGATCAGAGGTCGGTGTCCATCGACCAAAGCTAGCTCGCACAGGGAGTCGACGCAATACGCCGCGGCTTAGGATTCTTTTCTCGCGGCGCACGATCCTTTGGCGGCGCAACATCCTATTCTCGCCATCGTACGAATCCATGGCGTCGACGTGATCCGGGCGGGCGTGCGTGAACCTGGTCTTGGCAACGTACTGGAAGTGGACGTGCGTGAACCTGATCAAGGGCGGGCGTGGACGTGCTCGTCCACCTGATCGAGAGTGTGGACAACTTGTGCGTCGCGACCTGATTGATGTTTCGAGGAGGTTCGCCGGTGTTCATCGTGTAGGAAGAGAAGGTATGAATTTTGGTTAAAATATGCATTAGTATTTTGATTTGTTTAATCACAGTTAGTTCATAATTTTTATTTAGTGGCCTTGATGGCGTGCGTGACCTGATCGAGGCTTGAGAGGATCGCCAGCGATTGTCACCTACGCACGAGCGGCGGTGCAACGCACGCTAGCGAGGGCGAGAGAAGGTTTGGCCGCGGACGAACGGCGACACGTGAAGGTTTGATGGTTTTTTATGTGTTTGAAGTTTGTTTATTATATGCATTAGTAATTTGTTTAGTTTAATCACAGTTAGTTAGTTCATATTTTTTTTGTCAAAACAGATGGATAGAAGTTGGGTTTTTGGGAAACAATTCACAACTGTTTATGTCAAGGGTGTTGAAGATTTTATGAGATTTGTTAGTGAAAGGTACCCTGAAGATGAACACATTCGTTGTCCGTGCGTTAATTGTCATAATCGAAGGTTGATGCATCAGAATCAAGTAGAAACTCATCTGCACATTTATGGAATTTCACCTACATATACCAGGTGGACTCATCATGGGGAGGCTGCAGATGTTGAAATTGATGAGGGTTTAGATCAGGAGGTAGAAGGGCATGATAATGAGTTTGGGATACATGTGGATGAGAACGAAGATGGTTACGATGAGGATCATGGAGTACCAGAGATGATAGGAGATCTGTTTGCAACGGCGAGAGAGGTGATAGAGAAATACCAACATTTGCAACGATTCCGAAAGATGCGAAGAAGAAGCTCGGCCGGGTTCTAAACATTCAAAATTTTCTTTTATGGTGAGGATGTTGTATATGAAGTCCCATTATCGAATCTCCAATAAAGGGTTCACCGCAATGATGAAGCTGATATCAGATGGACACACGGAGAGTGAGTTGCCAAGATCATATGACGAGGCCAAGAATTATCTTAAAGAATTGGGGCTTGCATTTGAGAACATCCATGTGTGCAAGAACAATTGTGTGTTGTTTCGGGATTCGAAAACAACCAAGTATGCAAAGTTTAATGTGTGCCCGTCCGCAAGGAGTCACGATGGAAAGACGAAAGCCGGGACAAAGCCGATTCCACACAAGGTATTGAGGCATTTTCCACTCTTGCCAAGGTTGAAGAGAATTTATGCATCAAAGCGAACTTCGAGGAAACTCAATGGCACAAGAAAGTGAGGAAGCCGGTCGAGGGTGTAATGAACCATCCACCGATGGGGAAGCATGGAAGGACTTTAATAGGAGGGAACCATCTTTTGCGGGTGATCCGAGGAACACGAGGCTTGCCTTAGCTACCGACGGATTCAATCCTTTTGGCAACATGAGTTCACAGTACAGTATGTGGCCATTGCTTCTGACACCGCTGAATCTCCCACCATGGGAATGTGTGAATCCGAAAACTCGCTTTATGTCTTTACTCATCCCGAGTCCAAATGCTCGAGGAAAGGATTTTGATGTGTTCCTTGAACCCCTAATCGAAGAAGCTGCTCGATCTTTGGCGGGGTGTATGGACGTTAGACGCATGTACCGGTACGAAGTTCAAGCTTCGTCTTCGTTGTGCTTTGGTGCATACATGTTTATCCAGGCACTTAGCACGTTATCCGGGCGAACAACAAAAGGGTATTATGCATGTATTCATTGCGACAAGGATCCATTGTCTCCGCGTATAAGGGGCAAGTTATGCTACATTGGACATCGTCGTTACCTTCCTTTGTCACATAAATGGCGGAATTGCTTGGCTTTTGATGGTCGGCGTGAAAGAAACGTTCGGCTGGCAAGTTTCTTGTGGAGGAGGTTGAACGGGAGCTAGACAAGGTGAAAGATGTGAGGCCGGGTAAGCGACCTAACATGATTGGAAATAAAAGGAAGCGGAGTGACGGTCCAAAGATTTATACCCGCAAACGTGTGTTGTGGAGGTTGCCATATTGGAAACATTTGAAGCTTCTACATAATCTAGATGTCATGCACATAGAGAAGAATGTTTGTGAAAATATTCTTGGCACTTTACTCAATATACAAGGCAAGTCGAAGGACACACTAAAAGCTAGGTTGGATTTGTATGATATGGGCATTAGACAAGAAGCGCACTTGCGGGGGAGGATGGTAACTCGGTCTGCAGGGCACCAGCAGCTCCATACGTGTTGGGAAAGGATCAGAAAATCGAGTTCGCAAGTTTCTCAAAGGTATCAAGTTTCCTGATGGATATGCGGCTAATCTAGGAAGATACATAAGTGATGATGGTTCAAGGGTCGTTGGAAAGCTGAAGACACATTCTTGCCACATACTCCTGCAAAGAATCATACCTGCTGGCCTTAGAGGACTAATGAGGAAGGATGTATATGAGGCAATTGCAGAGTTGGGGACCTTCTTCAGGGAATTATGCAGTAGAAATATAAGGATTGATGTTGTGAAACGGCTGAAAGAAGAAATTCCATTGATACTATGTAAGCTTGAGAAAATATTTCCTCCCGCCTTCTTTGATGTCATGGAGCACTTGTGTGTCCACCTTCCCGATGAGGCAACGCTTAGAGGACCTGTTCGGTATGGATGGATGTACCCAATACAAAGGCGGGTAGGCACTTTGAAGAATTTTGTGAGGAACGGGGCTAGGCTTGAAGGATCAATTCTTTGAGGCATATATGGCAAGTGACACCTTGACCTTTTGTTCTAGGTACATGGAGGATGTGGACACTAAATTTAACCGGGACGACGATAGTGGTACGGAGAGCCGCCATTGCTCGATGACATATTCGTTTTTAAGCATGGTGGTACTCTTGTTGGAGCGAATAGGACCGAGTACATTGAAGATGTTGTCATGAATATGTTAATTTGGTATGTGCTACACAATGCGAAGAAGCAGATGAATATAGGAAGTAAGTATTTTTGTGTTTTAATTTCTGTTTTTTTTTTTTGAAAATCGGAATTTATTCTAACGATTTCATTTTTTACTATAGGCCGTACGAGGATGAGCTACGCAGCAAGGTGCATGTCTAAATGAAGTAAATGCAATGGTTGAAAAGGGATTTGCATAATGGTTTAAGTCCAATGTAAGTCACTTAGCATTTTGGCCATAGGAATAGTAAATGCATTATTATCCACATGTAAATGGTGACGTGAGTAATTTTGTTGCTACAGATTGAGAAGAAGCGCAGCGAGAATCCAGGATCAGTTAGCGAAGGACTGTGGGCACTCTCCTGTGGTCCAGTTCGGCGAGTTAAGATTAGTGTAGGTTGCAAGATTAATGGAGTGCGATATAGCACAGTCGATCGTGAAAAGTTCATGCAGACACAAAATAGTGGTGTAATGACTGAAGGTACACATGATATGAAACCCATAGATTTCTATGGTGTCCTTAAAGAGGTTATTGAGTTGCCATACACCTCAAATTATGAAGTTCGACGGACGGTGGTTATATTTCGATGCGATTGGTACAACCAAGAAGGCAAGACTGTGGGCCTTCGAGATGACAAACATTTTAAATCCATCAATGTGAAGTCATTTTGGTACAAGACTGATCCTTTCATCTTGGCTCAGCAAGCAAAAAAAATATTTTACCCGCAAGACACAACTCCACAATGGTCGGATTTCGAGTGGTACGAAATTTGAACATAGGAATATCTATGATGTGGGCCGAAACGTAACGGGGGCGTCATGAAGTGCATCGGGATGATTCTTGTTCCGAAACCGAGCATGTAGTGGAAGACGGTGACGACAATGAGGTTATGCCCAATGTCGCCGGTGGAGAAGCAACAATAATTCAAGGCAATTTACGGGAACTTATAAGAAACAAGAAGGAAGCTTCTAGTAATCTTGAAGAGGATGAGGACGAGGACGAGGACGAGGATGATACATTGCTGCAATATTGTTGTGATGGTGGCGATGACAACAATGATGTCATGTCCACGGATGACGAAGACGATGATAGTTGAGTTTATTTTGTGGCGATGACAACTATCTAAGGCGAGTTTAGTATTTATTTTACGAAAGAAACGGACAGCAATTCAAAAGTTTGCCCTGGTGTATTTGGTATTTATAAGGTTAATGAATAAACAGAAATTTAGCATGGCACTACACCGACTACACCGATAGTGCGGTACAACGTTAGGTATGAACGGCTCCATCACAACCAACACATGAAACCAACACAAGGCAGCAATTTGGAACACGAGTCCGTTCCATTAGATAGCGATATTTGGTTCTTACATCCTACTAAAAGTTCGACTAAAGTACCGACATCCGACATTCCAGACCTAAGTTTATACATGCATAACCATAACCTAAAAGAGTACATTACAAGCACCTCATATGCAGTTACATTCACAAAACCAAACAAAAGACATAGCAGGTGCTCTGTAATGCTCTAGCAGAGTCCTATTTCTTGGCCTTAAGTTTCTCCAGGTCATCCTTCAGCTGTGCAATCTCAGTTTCCTTCTTTTTCAGATCTTCTTCAACTGCGATAGCAGTTTTGAACACTGTGTATTCCAGGCTGCCTAGGCGCTCCTTCAGGTCTTTGTTCTCTTGGACTTGCAGCTCCAAACGTTCTTGCAGAACAGCCATTTCTTTCTGCATCTCATAACCCACTTCATAGACTTTGGAGTCCAACTTGCTCGTCGGGCGGTCGGCCGATGTCGTTCACATGCTTCATCAACCTGTTCTCCATCTTCCTCATGTTCTGCATGGCAATCTGTAATATGAAGGCAACGCATTCAGTAACAGGATTAGTAATGACTATCAGTAATAAGTATTGACTATCATTCATCAACCAAATATTTTTTAAAAGAACCCTACAGATGGCATTTATGGGTTAATCCATCATTTACTCACTCTGCAAAGTAGAAGAAAATGCATGCTATCTGTGTAGAGATTCAACCACGATCAATTGCCCTCCCAGCTATCCAGATTTCTAGTTTTCCTAATTTTTTATTTCAATGGTTCCCAGTCTATCACATGTAATCTATTAGGGCTGTCTGGCACACCTAAATACTTGATGCGGAAACTTCATGTTTGGCAGTTAAATATTTCTACATATTGTATTTCCAATTCATCACAACCATTCATTGTATTTCCAATTCATCACAACCATTTCTACATATAGCAGCTTCATGTTTCTAGCTCCTGCCATGTCATTTTAAGGAAAGTAATAGTGTCATCTGCATAATCTAATATAATTATCCCCTTTGGGATCGGGTTTAGGCAAGATAGGTGGCTTCACTTTGTTGATGCTAAGCACAAGAAGCTAACGATTCCAAGAATGGGAAACCGTCTTAAAATTTCACGGCTAGGACGAGAGATGAAATCACGCCATCTTAATTTCTTATTAACAATTTCACAAGCAAGCTAAAATTCTCTCGCAGTACCAATTACCAAATCGAATACACACTAACAATCCCTAAACTCACCACAACCAATAACCATTCTCCAGTTCCAAACACCTATTCCAATCCACAGTAAGGAAACCCTAACTCACCTCCAGGTAGATGGGGACGGCGGCGGGGAGCTTGGGCTTCGTGTACTTCGCACCCTTCACCTTGGCCGCCTTGCGGACAAACCTGCCTGTTGCAGGATCGCGGGGCTGGCCCTTAGCCATGTCGCGGCGGCTGCGGCGTCTTTGGCGGGGGGGAGTGGTGGCGGCCGAAAGGGATGCGGTGTCACGGCGGCGGATGTGGTGGCGGCGGAAAGTGGGGGGCGAGGTCAACCTTGAGAGGATGCGGCGGAATGAGACGGGAGAAGAGATGGGGCAAAGAGGATGCGTGCGGCGCTTGGTGACGTTTTGTATTCACAAGATAGAGTTCAAGATGATAAATAGTAATAGGATGGACTACCGTCGAATATCCTCCTATAGCGCAATGGTAGTACCTACGGGTTGTGAAACCCGTAGCACGGGTTCGAACACCGCCGGTACCTTTTTTTCCGGGTTGTTTAGTTTTTTTTTGTTCCCTTATTTTTAATGTACTCACAAATACATGTATAAATGTATGTCTCCTCGGATATTTGAAACTTCTAGACCATTTAGCTTCTTGATGTTGTAGAAACATTTTGAAGTGATTCCATTAAAGTTTGTCATGCATATGCTCAACAGGCATTGCTCTCTTTGACTTGTCCATAACACTTCGTGAGAGAAACTGATTCGTCTAGTACACGTGCAGTACGACCATCTCCAAATCGTGTGAAACTTTTTTGGTGTGGTCGTTGAAGTGTGCAAAAATGCCGTGTGCATCCGCGAAATTTTTGGACCAAGTTTTCCATTTATTGTAATTATTTCTTGATTAACACACAAATAAATGGAAAAATTCCCTAAGGTGCCTAGAAAAATCCGAAAACTAGCAACAACACTTCTTTTTGCTTCTTGATGTTGTAGAAAATATGTGAAGTGATTCCATTAAAGTTTGTTATGCATATGCTCAACAGACATTGCTCTCTTTGGCTTGTCCATAACACTTCGTGAGAGAAACCGATTCGTCTAATACACGTGCGGTACGACCATCTCCAAATCGTGTGAAACTTTTTTGGTGTGGTCGTTGAAGTGTGAAAAAATGTTGTGTGCATCCGCGAAATTTTTGGACCAAGTTTTCCATTTATTGTGATTATTTCTTGATTAACTCACAAATAAAAAATTCCCTAAGGTGCCTAGAAAAATCGAAAACCGGCAACAACACTTCTTTTTGCTTCTTGATGTTGTAGAAAATATGTGAAGTGATTCCATTAAAGTTTGTTATGCATATGCTCAACGGACATTGCTCTCTTTGGCTTGTCCATAACACTTCGTGAGAGAAAGCCGATTCGTCTAATACACGTGCGGTACGACCATCTCCAAATCGTGTGAAACTTTTTTGGTGTGGTCGTTGAAGTGTGAAAAAATGTTGTGTGCATCCGCGAAATTTTTGGACCAAGTTTTCCATTTATTGTGATTATTTCTTGATTAACTCACAAATAAATGGAAAAATTCTCTAAGGTGCCTAGAAAAATCTGAAAACGGGCAACAACACTCATTTTTGCTTCTTGATGTTGTAGAAAATTTTTTAAGTGATTCCATTAAAGTTTGTCATGCATATGCTCAACAGACATTGCTCTCTTTGACTTGTCCATAACACTTCGTGAGAGAAACTATTCGTCTAGGTACACGTGCAGTACGACCATCTCCAAATCGTGTGAAACTTTTTTGGTGTGGTCGTTGAAGTGTGCAAAAATGTCATGTGCATCCGCGAAATTTTTGGACCAAGTTTTTCATTTATTGTGATTATTTCTTGATTAACTCACAAATAAATGGAAAAATTCCCTAAGGTGCCTAGAAAAATCTCGAAAAGCGGCAACAACACTTCTTTTTGCTTCTTGATGTTGTAGAAAATTTTTTAAGTGATTCCATTAAAGTTTGTCATGGATATGCTCAACAGACATTGCTCTTTTTGACTTGTCCATAACACTTCGTGAGAGAAACTGATTCGTCTAGTACACGTGCAGTACAACCATCTCCAAATCGTGTGAAACTTTTTTGGTGTGGTCGTTGAAGTGTGCAAAAATGTCGTGTGCATCCGCGAAATTTTTGGACCAAGTTTTTCATTTATTGTGATTATTTCTTGATTAACTCACAAATAAATGGAAAAATTCCCTAAGGTGCCTAGAAAAATGCGAAAAGCGGCAACAACACTTCTTTTTGCTTCTTGATGTTGTAGAAATTTTTTTTAAGTGATTCCAAACATTTTTTACTGCATTTCAGTCGTGGGCTTGTGAAAAAAGCGCGAAAATTGATGCCATCTCGAAAAAAAAGCGCCAAAAAAAATCCAAATCCCGAAAACTAAAAACATCACGCGCCTTTACCATTTTTCGCTTCCCTCCCCCCGTCCGGTCAAAGACCTCCCCGTCCCCACTTCCCTAGTCCCTTCCCCACCCGTCTCCTCCTACCTCCATTCCTCCAACCCTAGCCGCCGCCAGGGCACAACCGCTACCGCACAGGAGCTCCTCCGGGTCCTCGACGCCGCCCAGGTACCTACGACGGCGGCTACAACGAGATCCTCCTGCTCCCAAACGCAACCGGCACTCCCGCGAACATCGTTGCCGACGACTCTCGCGCATCTGAGCGGGAGATCTTCTCCGTCCTCTGCTCGTGCTCCTGCATCCCTCCTGCCCCCTGCTCTAATTACCTCCCTCTCTCTCATCGCAGGATTTGGTGACCTCGATGGTGGCTACACGGAGGCAAAAAAGCAAGCAGAGTTCAGAAGAAAAAGGAGGTTAAAGCCACATCCATTTTTTGTGCCTTTCAGTTTCTTCATTTCGGGATGCGCTCTACGGAATTTACACCGTTACGGACAATGGTGGTTGCGTTGTTTCCTTTATTCTATTGCTTTGATTAATTTCTAGAATGTTACCATGATGCCGCGCTAGGACCGCCTTCTTGCCGTGCTAGGACCGCAATTAGCAATTCGGTGCTCGTGTGTTTCCAAACATTCTCGTGATGTAGAATGGACGGATGTCTTGTGGCGCTAGTAGTGCTAGTACGCGTACGAGTGAAGTCTGTCATTTTGAACTAAATGGTCAACTAATCTTTTTCAAGATGTTGTCCAAGAATGTCGACATTTGAGTTCATTGATAAAACAAATATATGAATGCCGAAAATTAACATATTGCGGGTTTGGATGGTTGAGAAAGCAACAATGTCTCTATAAATGAACCTTTTTTCCGTACATTGTCGACTTGTTTACTATTGGGTTGTGATTGTGCTTGTGAAACCGAGTTGGTGTCTACGTGCTTGTGTCATGTATTTTTTTGAAAATTGGGTAGTTCAGTTCAATTTCCACCTTCAAAATCACAATAAAAACTAGATCAGTCAATACTCTTCCCTACCTCCTACCTCTTATCTTAATTTCCTGCAACTAATACTACCCCTTACCTCTTATTAAACTCCATTTTATTTATCTAATACACATATTGTGCTTGTTCTTATCTATCTTGCAAGTAGTTCAACCTACAACAACTGAATATGAGAGAAGCCGGGATATACGCGTGGCTAACAATAACAAGAAGATGCAAGAACTAGGACTGCCAACTCTTCTTTCGCTGAATTTACTAAATTTGTACCTGAAACTTCTGCTGCAAAGAAGGGGGGTAAAAAAACACATAGTGAAGATTCGGATTCGGATTCATCAGAGTTTCTCCTTGACAATGATGATCAAGGAGATAGTGAGGATGATGATGACACCGAATACGATGAGTCGCCGAGAACCAAAAAAAATTAAGGTCATTATTCTATCACCCTAGTAGTTCATGTGGAATAGTTGCATTGCATATAAGTGTTTTCAGTTTGTTGTCTAATATATGGTCCTGCTTTTATATTCATGTTCTACATTTCAAACCTATATTTAAATATCAGATGGCTTCATTATTAATGCACTTGCCCTTTCTTTTTTTCAGTATTCTAAGAAAATCATTTCTTCGAAGAAGACAACAAAACCCACCATGCCTCCAGGTACTCGGTCCGGAACAAGAGAGTGAGGGTAGCTCCACGAGCGGAGGGACAACTGCTCAAACCAAAACGGGATCTTCAAAGAGCCTTCAAGCTACACGGACAGATGACGACAATATTGTACAACCAACGAGATGGTCATGATGGCATAGCGAGACTGACTTTACAACACTTGGACTTCATGATCATTGGAGCACAGGTGGAGATGAAGGAAAGGCACCTGCTGCTCATGACAGTACAACTGCAGACAACGAATCTGAAGGCAAGTAACATTTTTTCAGTAAACATTACATCTATTTAGCTCATTTGAATGAAAGTAAACCATTTCATTAAATGATATATTTTTTGTGCCTCCAGCACACCAAGCACCAAGGAGCCGGAGGGGACCAACCGTGGGAAAACAGCTAGACAAGATGACAAAAGCTATGAGAAGGAGACTGCCTATTGTTGTTACGAGAAGGCAAAAGAAGGCCGCATGAACTGTTCAAGCCGCCAAGTTTGCATCGGAGGGTGGCATCATCATTCGGGAAAGCATGCCCGTCCTACCACATTGGAAGGATTACAAGAAAGACGAAAGTTACTACGGGAAATTTGAGGGAGAGCTTTCGTAAGTGCTATTCCTAATCTAAGATTTTATCTTGCGTCACTCCGAATTCCGTAACTAACTATGGAGTTGAAAATACCTAGGGGCGCTTGGCCATTAAGACCGATGACAAGCCAACAAAAGAAGCCCGTACATCGATCCGATGCGCACTACGGTCAAAAACCGGCGATATAGGCTCAAGGCAAAATACTTCAATGGTGTAGGCGCAAATGAGGTTCGACAACTTCACTGTTCATTACATGAGCGATTTACGGTGGAAAGCACTAGTTGCTAAGTGGAGCGATCCAAAACACATGGTATGGGTATCTTGTCATATATTATTTTTCACATTCGGTTTGCACATAAACTTCTCATTTTGACTCTATGATCTTATCCGACATTTACTTTCTCTTGTAGGAGACATGTGAAACGAACAAGCACAACCGCAGTAAGGTCAAATATCATCGGACTACCGGCAATCGTTGCTACGAGGCACACCTACATGATTATGTATGTGTAACTTTCCTTGTTCGATTACCGTATGTTTCATACAATCGATTGCCTTTGAACTTCATTGGAGACAACTTTTCTGTGAATGTTTATGCATGCAACAGAAGCGAGAAGAGAAAAAGAGAAGAACCCAGCTTAGATATGACCGAAGAATTAGATGCGGTGGAGGCCTTCAAGACCGCCACACCAGCTCCAAACATGGCCTCAGTGACACTGCAAGAGAAGCACTTGTAAGATCATTAGTTTGAATTATTCAATGCATTTTTTCAGATCATATGCAGTTTTAAATTACAAACATCTTGTGCCATGTCTTGTGTTTATTCTATAACGAGTCTTAGGAAACCATCTAACCGGATTCTACCCATGTTTTTTTAGACGCGAAATGGAGGCCGTGAACCATGACCATAAAGGTGCGGGTTATTCAACGAGAAGACAATGTGACTTGCGGTGGCCACTGTGCTATCCAAAACCAACTCTCAATTATTCCTAAAGAGTATTGGCCTCAACACACCAACATCTTCCAAGTCAACATCAACAAATGAAACCGAGCTTCGGGAACAACTTCTGGCTGAAGCACGGGCTGCTGTTCAAGGTGAAGTTGACGAGCTCAAGAAGAAAAGTGCAGAAGCTGAGGAAAGGATGGAGAGGCAAGAAAAAGAGCTGGAAGAGTACAAGAAGCTGGTAGAGAAGAACACCAAGGAGATGGAGGAGAACAAGGTGCTCCTCAGGGGGCTACTGAAGATCTATGCTCCTTCTTCGACATGAAGTGGGCTCCTGTGATATGGTTTATTTTGGCATCTCGAAGCG
This sequence comes from Cenchrus americanus, assembly GCA_947561735.1. Classification (NCBI taxonomy): domain Eukaryota; kingdom Viridiplantae; phylum Streptophyta; class Magnoliopsida; order Poales; family Poaceae; genus Cenchrus; species Cenchrus americanus. The sequence continues at coordinate 77,654,972 of OX387240.1, read as the reverse complement.
AAGTTGCTTGTGGCAAACATCTTTTTATTATTTGTTTCTTATGAGTCTTGTGAACTAAGTTTTATGTGTGATGTGAACTAGTGGTCGTCGTGCACCTTTGCTTTATATGATCGGTTGAATCTTGCTTTATATTTAGAACATGGAATTATGTGGTCTTCCTAATATCAATTGCAATTATATGGTTTACATGGTTTATCCAGATTTTGTGTGACCAAATTATGCTACATTTGTTGACGATTGTGAATCAAATCTGTGACCAAAGTTCTGAAGCCACGTGTCAGATTATAATTGGTCCATGTGGCCCTACCAAAACAAAGCACCTAACTGCCACGTCACACGCCACGTCACACGCCACGTCAGCGTTAACGGCGCCTGGCAGACGGAGAGTTGTGACGAATATGGAGGCATAGCCATGACCAAAGCCAATGGTCATAGAAGGAGAACTTCTATGACCGTACACATTTGGTCATGGATTACGATCCCTTCGTGACCAAAATTGATAATTCGTCACTCATTACATAATGTGACGCGACTTCGATGACGATATCAATTTCGTCACAAGTTCGTCAACGATTTGTGTGCATGACCAATTTAGCATCTTCAATGACGAAGGATGAAGGTCATGAATTACCACATTCCTACTAGTGATAAGTTCAATCATGAACCCTACCATAATGTATGAAGATAATGTTGCTTGTATTGCACAAATGAGAGCGAGGTTATATAAAGAGTAATCTTACAAAACATATGGCTCCTAAATTATTCTATCCTCATCAACTACGAAGGTAGGAGAGATAGAAATCTTGCAAACTAAATCTTGTGATAATCTTGCAGATTTGTTCACAAAATCATTAGCAACATCTTTATTCCGGGGATATGTTTTTGGGATTGGTATGAGACAACTCAAAGATTTGAAAGAATCGGGGGGAGACGCTCTTTGATATAACCTATATACAAATAATCATCTAATTATTGTACTCTTTTTCTTGTATGAGTTTTTTCTCACAAGGTTTCTCATAAAAGGTTTTAATGAGGTAACAACAATACAAGACCATACTTTATATCACCTAATTTTTCCATTAAGGTTTTAAGTGTGATATACAAGACATATTATATGTCATATCTTCTGTTTTCTCTATAAGAGTTTTTAAGAAGATATAAATCCTTTCTCATATCTTCCTATTAGGTTTCGGAGAAGGATATTCAAACATGATCCTCAGATCATTATTCTTATTGATGAGTTTTCCCTTATTACCAAAGGTTTTCTCATAGAAGTATTTAACAAGACAATAATGTCATATCATTTTCTCCTAATATTTTCCCACTGGGTTTAAAGGAGTTTTAGTGGCATATACACACAAATTGGTTTCTCCTCAAGATTTTCCCATAGGGTTTTTGGAGGAGTTTTACAAGATGATATCCAAGGAAGATTGAAGTCAAATTACATCAAGATCTCATGGAGCTATTGATTAAGGGGGAGTGTTAAGAAATAATTAGTGGTGATCATTAGCCTAATTATATAATTAACTTAATCATTAGTGTGAAGAGGCAGCCGCTCTCGTACGGGTGTGTCTCTCCCGTACAGGTGCGTCCCCTCCTACCAAAGGGTGCCTACGTGCCCCTTCCCTGTACATAAATAGTGGGGTCCACCCCACACTCAATCAATCAATCACATTTACTGTTCAACACGCTTGTCCAGCAGTTCTAGATGCTTTCTCCTGATGCTTCCTAGTGTGTCTCTTTGTTTAATTATCTCGCATTGTTTCCACGTTCGATGTTTTCTTTTTCTTCTTTAAAAAAACTAACACGTTCGATGATAGTGAAATTTTCATCAAGGATGAACTAAAATAAATGGCATAACAAGCGTGCTATACTCATAAATTAAAGGTGATGAAGTGACATGCATGAAAGGTTTATATATGTAGACATCATATGCAAGTGATGCATGTTGGGTGGATCAACTATATATCCACCGATCGATTCGGTCGATATCTTAGCCAATGTGTCCAAACTTTGATGACCGCGATGATGTACACATCAGATCAAGTTGGTGCCCCACTTACATGCACCGCTACATAGATGCAACTTTTTGTTGTACAATTTGAAGTGAGATTGTTTAATAAGGCAGTTTAAATTAGTAGTCCTCACACGTAAATTGGATGGCTTAAAGCAAAGGAATGGTTTGTACGTAGCCAATAGTACGTTGTATGCCAAAGATTATATACATGTGTTGCATTTTATTATTATTTTCCAAACGAACGGTCACCGGATTGGTGCCATTTCTATTTACATAGAAGGAGTACCAGTAAGGGCAGTCCCAATGGGACATTAATTGAAGCTTCTATCTCTCTTTGATTACGTTGACACTCATCAATTTGCTGACGTGGCAAGCGAATTAATGAAGAGACAGAGAAAAAGAAGAAATCCTTTGAGTAAAATGCATAGCCGGTCCTCAAACTTGCGTTCTTGTGTCATCTCGGTCCACGAACTCACCAAGTGTGTCGCCGAGGTCCCTAATCATTATTCGGGTCTCACTGCAGGTCCAAATGGGTCTAAACCCGTGACGACGTGACATACACACGTGGCAGTCGTCTCTATCTACCAGGCACCCTTACGGTCACATCTTGCTGCTCCTCTTCTCCTCCCCTCCATGGCCAGCGGGGGGTGCATCCACTACGGGAGAAGCAATCTTTCCCGAGTGCCACGCACTTCCCCGAGTGCCAAAAATCGGGCACTCGGGAAGACAATCTTCCCGAGTGTTGCACTCGGGGAAGAATTGCACTCGGGGAAGGTGGCCTTCCCCGAGTGCCTAAAAGGGCATGACACTCGGGGAAGACCGACACTCGGGGAAGGCCATCTTTCCCGAGTGCAACACTCGGGGAAGACGGGCACACGAAAAAGAAAAGTTGCATTTGACGGCAATATTAGACGGAGCCGTTTAAAAAAAAATTGAAAAAACTCTTCCCCGAGTGCCTAGCCCTAGCACTCGGGGAAGGTGACCTCTTCCCCGAGTGCCTTGTCCCCGGCACTTGGGGAAGGACCTCTTCCCCGAGTGCCTAGTCACCGGCACTCAGGTAAATATTTTTGTTTTTTTGTTTTTTTGCCCCAATTTTTTTGTGAGGCCTTCAAACATTATTTAAAACTCCTTGATCAATTTTGGCTTACTTTTGATTTTTTTTGTTATATTTCGTTAGTTTTTCCTTTTTCTTGAATTTTTAGGCACACTTCAAATTTGAACTACAGGTACATCAAATCATATAATTTGGTGATTCAAAAAATGATATTCATGATATTTGGTGTATATTGAGGCCTTATCCAACAACTCACATGAAATATTGAGTATTTTGTTGTCATGACGTGACTAACAACATACGGGAAAAATGTTTCGAATTACAGAAAATCCGGACGAAGTCCGAAAAACACGAAACTTGTCGGGACATCGTGTTATCACATGTAGAGGTTGTGTGCAACAGTTGAGAAGATTTCGAGTAAGTTGCGATGTGTGATGCCTGAAACCCAGACATCTCCACATGTGATCCATGTGATAACACACCGGGAGATGTGTGAGTTGTAGGCATCAAACGTCGCGGACTTGCTCAAAATCTTCTCTAGTCTTGCACACAACCTATACATGTGATAACACAACTCCCCGACAAGTTTCGTGATTTTCGGACTTCGTCGATTTTTTGTAATTTAGAAACACTTTTTCCGTATGTTGTTAGTCATGTTAGGACAACAAGATGCTTGATATTTCATGTGAGTTGGTGGATAAAGCCTCAATATACACCAAATATTATGAATATCATTTTTTGAATCGCTAAATTATATGATTTCATGTACATGTAGTTTAAATTTGAAGTGTGCCTAAAATTCAAGAAAAAGGAAAAACTAACGCAATATAACAAAAAAAAAATCAAAAGTAAGCCAAATTTGATCAAGGAGTTTTAAATAATGTTTGAAGGCCTCACAAAAAATTGGGGCAAAAAAAACAAAAAACAAAAATATTTCCCCGTGCCGGTGACTAGGCAATCGGGGAAGGTGACCTCTTCCCCGAGTGCCTTGTCCCCGGCACTCGGGGAAGAGCCTTTTCCCCGAGTGCCTAGTCACGGCACTCGGGGAAATATTTTTGTTTTTTTTTTGTTTTTTTGTCCCAATTTTTTTGTGAGGCCTTCAAACATTATTTCAAACTTCTTGTTCAAATTTGGGGTAATTTTAAATTATTTTAATATATTTCATTAGTTTTTTCTTGTCGTTGAATATTTTTACATACTTTGAATTTGAAGTACGGGTGCATGAAGTAATGAAATTTCATCATTCAAAAAATTATATTCATTATATTTGGTCTATGTTGAGGTCGTATCTAGGAACTCACATTAAATTTTGAGCATCTTGTTACCATATCATGACCAAGAACTTGCGGGAAAACTATTTGTAAAGTATATAAAATCCGAACGAAGTCCGAAAATCATGAAACTTGTCTACATGTCATGTTATGACATGTAGTGGTTGTGTAACAAAATTGAGAAGATTTCGAGTAAGTTGTGACATCGAATGCCTAACACCTATCTCCACATGTGATCAATGCGATAACACACACGGAGATGTCTGGGTTTTAGGCATTCAACGTCCCAACTTGCTCGAAATCTTCTCAATTCTTGCACACAAACTATACATGTGATAACATGACACCTCGACAAATTTCATAATTTTCGGACTTTGTTCGATTTTTTTGTAATTTAGAAACACTTTTCCCGCAAATTGTTCGGTATGTTACGACAACAAGATACTCTACATTTCACATGAATTCTTGGATAAGGCCTCAATTTACACCAAATATCATGAATATCATTTTTTGAATCACCAAATTATATTATTTCATGCACCTGTAGTTCAAATTTAAAGTATACAAGATAATTCAACAAAAAGAAAAAAAACTAATGAAATATACCAAATTGATTCAAAATTATACCAAATTTTACTAAAGGGTTTTAAATAATGTGGGAAGGTCTCAAAAAAATGAAACAAAAAAACTAAAAAAACAAAAATCGGTTCCCGAGTGCCTTTCTTCGGCTCTCGGGGAAGAGCACCTTTCCCGAGTGCCCGAGCAAGGGCTCTCGGGGAAGAGGCTCCCTTCACCGAGTGAACAGACCGCGGCTCTCGGGGAAGAAGCAAAAAAAATCAGAAGGCTAAAGCCCGGCCCAACGGGCAAGGCACCGAACCCCCCTATCCTTTTCACGCCCCCGCTGCCCCCCGCCCCCGTCCCGTCGCCGCCGGCGCCATCCCGCCCCCGTCCCCGTCGCCGCCGGTGCCGTCTCGCCCCCGCCCCGGTCCCCATCGCCGCCGGCGCCGGCGCCGTCCCGCCACCACCCCCGCCCAAGCCGCACCGCCCCCTAGCCGCACCCTCCCCACCCACCCCAACCCTAACCTGCGGCCGCCCCCAACTCTCCTCTCTTCTCTCCCTCGCATCTCGGTCCATGCGGCGCGGCGCGGCCGCAGCGGCGGAGCGGGGGGGGAGCGCGGCGCGTCGCGGGCGCGGCGGCGGAGCGCGGCGAGCACGCGATTTTACCTAGTGAAGAAGGTGTTCGACATTTTGAGATCAAAGGTACAATCTCTGGGGATTACTCACTTCTTGCACCATCTCTGGAAGCACTGATTTTACCTAGTGTATTTGGATGGAGTCAGCACCTTATGATAATGATCAGTGATTGAATTGAAACTAATATCAGAAAAGGCTATCTGAACTTCATATGCTTCAAGATACCAAATAGATCATATATTACACATCTGAAGGTCGGAAATCATGAAGTAGCAACTCCTACTGTAATCACAAATTTCCAGGAAATCTCTTTCTGTGCTGAATCTATAGTTTATTGACTGTAGATGGTGCTGAACATTTTCTTTCGAGGAAATAGTACTGAACTTTTACACTGCCAAATGAAGTTAACACATAAATTTTCATAAACTTGAGCTATTATCATGGATGCTATATTTTATGGTTAGGTGCAATTAATAACTCATCTATTATAAGATGTATACTTTGCACAACCAGCAATCACAGCCAGCAATCTATTATAAGATCTATACTTTTACACTGCTATTATCACAACCAGCAATCACTCAAGTGCATACTTTGCACACCAGCATCATCATCTATTATAAGATGTATGCAGTTAATGTAATGTTAATCTTGTCATTTTCCATACAACAGGAATGCTGCTGAGAAAGGAATGCAGGCTAGTGACATACTTGTGGCAAAGGTTAGCCAATATCACTATCCATTTGATAATAAGTGTAAAATCAGTGCAAGTAAAATATCATGATCACTGTTTGGACTGCACAATTCAATGAACCTATGGTATCTAAATAAAAGACATGATATATTAATGCTGTGATCTCATATCCTACTGTTCTTTTGCACTTGTAACTTCACTTATTTTCCCTGATATGTTGCAATCATGTTCCGGCCTCAATATATAAAAGATGGAATTTCTATTTCTTGGATTCTCAAGACATCAATAAATAATGAGTATTTATCATTAATCTCCATACCATCTATAAGTTTCTTATAGAATCTAGTCATAACTCATATGTCTTTGCCGCATCAGTAAGTTTGGAAGTCTAACTAGTGTGACATTTTTACATCCACTAGATAATTACAGGCCTACATTGTAGTTTAGAGCTGCACAATCTTGTAAGATATTAAAATTTACTTTAGTTTCATGTGCCACATTTTTTACACCTTAGCTGTCCAAGTTGTTCGATTTTATTTTGTAATTACACAGGCCTCCTACTGTTTAAATATTCAGATGCAAGTCCAGAAGTGTTCATTCTTTTTGTCTATATTTCTTTAGTGTTCATTCTATATTTCTCAGTCTGATTTTGTTATGCTGCTGAAGCTCGGTATCACAAGCACAAGTGCATGTTGCTGGATTAAATGTCTTAATGTGGTCTGAAGCTTATTTGTTTTCCCTTTGTATGATAGCATGTTTAATTTGTCGGCCTCATGACTTAGGTATAGTTTTGATCCCACAAATTTCTAAGACTCACATCGACTTTATACACATCACTTTGATTTTAAGGTGTTATGGTCGGAAGTTGTGTTGATGGTGAAGTCCCAACTGCTAATGCTTGACATCATATGGAAGGCATAAGGTGTTAGGTATAGTTCCATCCCTCTCAACTTCAATAGCTGAATTTTTATCTGCACATCTATAATACATGTGGGAGGCATAAGCTAACAACAGAATGATGATAACATGCAGCTGACCTTTTGTGCATCTGACACCTAAACGAAGCATGCGAGGAGTCTACTGCTAGCCTGCCTGATTCCAAACCTATGATACATGGTGAGTTAATGACACGCCATTCATTTTAGGGGCTAGTACCACTACTGGCCTACTGCAAACATTTGATAGCTCACCGGGAGATTCAGTTCGCTGCCTAGAATGGTGCATCTTCACATCCAAGCATTCTTAAAGGAACATTTCTCAACTTAGCACCATAGCATAAATTCAAATAAGTGAAAAGTACAAGTTAGCACCATAGCTCACAGGAAAGGATGTTCAAGTATTTTTTTGAGCAAAGATGTTAAAGTATTTCAATAGCTGAAATTTGAAACCATGTTGACTGGTGCTCATAGAAATCAAAAGGCTCACATGATTCATTGATAGCAAATCACAGTTAGTTACATGTAATTATGTGGTGAACTTTGGACCACCATGATGGCTAGGATTGTGAGAATTTTCAGTTCGCTCCATAGGAAAAATGCACCCAACAAAATACCAAATGTTCTCAAACTGACAAAATGTTTATTATCCAGTAATGAAACTTTTATTTGTGTAACTCTAGAAAATAAAAGGTTTAGGTTGCTTTAGCTACTTATGGATATATTCATGTAAAATATATTTTTTCTACTGAATGTTCAAGTTTCTCACATATTTTTTCTAGTAAAATGTTCGTTTGTGATTCATAAGTGTGCTTTGTGATATATTTATTGTTGTTGATTTCTCTGCCTCCGTTCTCAATCCTGTCATGGTGTCAAAAACCAAAACTGTATCCATTGTGTTGTGTAAGTCACGTTCATCTGGTTGTTCTTTTACTTGTAACAATATATTGTGGACTCCAGACAAATTTGGTCATTTGTGATATATAAATGTGGTTCTTGATATATTGGTGTTGATTTGTGATGTGTGTGTATGTGTCTATATATATATATATGATTTGTTGTTCACACGAAAAACAAAAAAACAAAAAAAAGTGGCTTCCCCGAGTGCCTGGGCACTTGGCACTCGGGGAAGGCTATATTAAAAAAAAGGCGGGGGGGGGCTTCCCCGAGTGCCCGTGCATCCGGCACTCGGGGAAGGCTATTTAAAAAAAACAAAGGGGGCTTCCCCGAGTGCCTGTGCATGGGCACTCGGGGAAGAGGTTTTCAAAAAAAAATTGAATTTCTTCCCCGAGTGTTGCACTCGGGGAAGAGGTTTCAAAAATAAAAAAAAAAAGGAAACGGCGCCGACGGTGTTAAATTGTCCCCGAGGGGAGGATGGCACTCGGGGAAGGCTTCCCCCGAGTGTACGATTTTTGGCACTCGGGGAAGGCCTCTTTCCCGTGAGAGGCATCCCCGGAAGCTCTTCCCCGAGTGTTGCGCTCGGGGAAGGCTTCCCCGAGTGTTCGGGGGTCTTCCCCGAGTGCATTTTGCACTCGGGGAAGCAGCTGTCTCCTGTAGTGATCCCACCTTCGCGCTAGGTCGGCGCCCGCGCCCCCATGGCGCCAGTCCCTGCCGACGTGCGGCAGGCCCTCCTGTGTGCGTGCCAGGGTGACACGGAGGAGGCAGCTTGCTGGCGGCCGCCACACGCACCGCCCTTGGTGCCCGTCCCCGACGGCGCGCAAGCCATCACGGAGGAGGAGGCAGTACTTGCGCCCGTTCCCATCGGCGGCACCGTGGAAGAGCTGTTACTTGCATCTCGATCGTAGCAGAGTGCACGGAGTGGGCTTGGCCTCCATGGACGAGGACACCAATGGAATTAAGGTCCATTATTCCACCAAACGTTGCCTTCTCCAACGCCCAACGAGATCAAACCATCAAACTGCTACGCCCAGGGTTCGCAAAAACGGTGGGAACGGTCCGATTCGACCGGTTCCCGGTGGAACCGGTCTGGCCCGGTACACGAACTGGTCTGGTTTCCACCCCAAAACCGGGCCTACAAATTCGCGAGCACGGCAAACCGGCCGGTTTCACTGGTAAACCGCCCCGGTTTTTCCTTTCACAGGAACCGATCGTCTGGCGGTTTAGTTAACCCTGGCTACGCCTCGCCTCTCGTAGGAAGCATCCCGCTGGTCGTTCGTCCGTCCATTCGGGGTCGCAACCCGCACGGAGCCCCCGTTCCCGTGCGTCGCGGCTGGCTCCCGCCATGGCGCCACACCCACGTTTCCTGGTCGCCAGTGCTACCTCAACACTCGCGGACAGCTGCCGCGCCAAATGGACATCAAGGAGCAGATCCACCGCTCGTCGCCGACATCGCAGGAGCAGGCGGAGGCGGCGCCCGTGCCAGGGCACCCGCACGCGGGAGGAAGGGTCGGGTCGTGGCACTGCCTCAGGACCACGGCGGCGACGTGCAGCTGGCGCGAGAACTCACTGCTGCAGGAACAGGACGCTGCCGCCGCCCGTGTCACAAGTCACAATGTTCGAGATGGAGTCCTCACGGTGGATGAAGGAGCGATTGTTTGACTCGGCTGACCTCTCCACGTCAATAGTCCAAGCTGGCGGACCATGTCGGCAATCATCACTATTTCACACCCGTTTGGACTTGTACTGAGACCTCTGCGACACACTTTATGAGTTTGTGGAGCCGGGATGACACGTCGGCGCAAGTTTGAGGACCGGCTATGCATTTTACTCAAATCGTTTCCTCACCGAAAACGACGGCGACATCTACACAAGAATCGAAGTATGAAGAAACGAGAAAATCGCATTGGGAAGAAACCGTACCGCTTCGTTTCCAAGGACTTCCTCTAGATCCCGTGCGCACACCGGCTTGTCCTCCGTCGCTACCGCACGAGCTGCACCTCGCCACGCCCGCGCGGCCGCGCGGGGGCGCCCGGCGGGGGAGCTCGGCCGGGGGGAGCCGCCGCTCCCGGCGAGAGCTCTCCGTGCCCGCGCGCCGGCCGGCGAAACTTGGCCGGGGGAGCCGCGCGTCGCCGCTCCCTGGCGGGAGCGGTACTCGCCGCGGCCCGTGCTCGGCGGGGAAGCTTGGCGGGGGGAGCCATGCGCCCGGCCGGCCGAAACTCGGCCGGGGAGTCGTGCGCCGCCGCTCTCTGCCGGAGCAAGTACTCACCATGGCCTACGCCCGCGCGGGGGAAGCTCGGAGCCGGGGGAAACGCACGCCACCACTCTTGGCCGGGGCTCTTTGCGCCCACTCGCCGGCCCGCGGTCGCGTGCTATCGCTCCCGGCCGCGGGGAGGTGCTCGCCACGCCCGCGCGCCACCACTCCCGGCAATGGCCGACAACTCCGGGGAGAAAAGACAAAATATTCTCGTGTTGTCTCCCGACAACAGTCACATGGAGAAGAAAGAAAAGGGCACATGAATGAGTGGACGACAACGACTTGGCTGGATAGGCTATAAACGCACAGCCCCGCAAAAGATCCGAAGATGATAGAGAGGATTAAGATATCATTGGTAAATTTTTTGTGTCAAGCTTGTTAGAAAAATTGGGATATGCTCCGGTACACCTCTTTGAAGTTTTTCTGAAAAAAATTAAAGCAGCACAATAACTAATTATCCACCTAATTATTTATTAATTTTGGATGAGTTCGGATGGGCCCGGCCCTATTAGCACCCGATCCATTCCCACACCCAGCCCAACACCTCTCGTGCCCTCCTTCCCACACAGCCCGATCCGACTCGTGCAGTCCATTTTGTTTCTTCCCCAGCGGCACTCTCCGCCGCCGGCACGCGGCACCCCATCCGGTCCCTGACCCATCTGCCCCATCTGACCGATCTCGCATCGCTTCTGCACCTCGCCGATGCTCCCCGAACGCGTGCTCCGGCCGCTCCGCCGCGGCGCAGAGGGTGTTGTGGTGCGGTCCGGCACCGTCGGCCGAGCTGGACGATGGCTCGGAGGCGTAGACGACCTATTCGAGGGAACCTACCAGCCCAGCAGTCCGCGTTCCACGACGAGGAGTGTCGGTCGGCGTGGGCGTCGCTGCTCACGCGGCATGAGCGGGTGGTCGGAGCTCCCCGAACTCCATCGGCTTGAGCTCTCGAGAACGAGGGGAGGACGGCATGGTGTTGGCATCCATCGGCCCCGCTAGTCATGAAGGATGCCAGCGTCGGCTCCGGCGTCCCAGCAGCTGCCACTCCTCATCGCGGGTTCCATGTCGTCGCCACGGCCAAATCCACAGGGACTGAGCTTCAATACATACTGCTACAGAACTAAACGAACTCAAGTTTACAGATGACAGATGAACTGCATGCTACTGTATCTTTTGGCATCCACCGTTCAACTTTTATCCCACAGTTACATGATTACATCCATCTACACTGGAAGAGTTAGTTTTCTAGGCTCCTTTTTCCTTTGGGAATAGAATTGGTTACTTTACTGGTTATAGGGCAATGGATTTGCTGTTCTGCAATCTGCATACAATTTTAATTGTGTAATGCTAGTTCTAGTCAGAAGACAATGAATTTTCGTTTTCTGTCGAAGCTTAAGAATTAAGATGGCAAGTTAATGTAATATTATCTGCTGAAACAGTATTGGCTTCACAGAAGTCAGGTACGCAGAGTACCAGCAAAGTATGGAGCAACATGCGAACATTGCTCGCACAGATCACGGCTCAAATGAGCTCCTCGTAGCCGTTCCCACGATCCCACTATACCTGGCCAAACGGGCCGCACGACACGCCACTGCACTAGCCACAACAGAAAGCGTGGCTTCGCCAACTTGATCCGAGCTTTCCCAACAGCCAAGACCCGAGCTGTTGGCGAAGAAACTCTTTCCCAACGGGGAAAACTCCGCTGTCGGGAAAGAAATCTTCGCCAACGACCCAAAATCCAAAAGCTGATGGCAAAGTTCGTCCGTTGGCAAAGGAGTTCTTTCCCAACAAGAATCTTGTTGGGAAAGAAAAGCTGTTGGCGAAGCCCCGCGCCGCCAAACGGTGCCGCCGTCGTCCGCTTCGCCAACGGCTTCGCCATTAGCCGTTGGCAAAGGGAGCGGCCCTTCGCCAACGGGGGCTACCACGCCGTTGGCGAAGAGTCTTCTTTCCCAACGGCCTTGCGAGTGGGCTGTTGGCGATGATTGCTCTTTGCCAACAGACTTGTGCATCTTGTTGGCAAAGAATTTTCATTTTTTTCGAATTTTGAATTCAAACTTTTTTGGTAGCCTTGCTACATTGTTTACAAGCACATGGTTAATCTGTAGACCCTTTTTGCAACATTTAGCTATATTTCGTTAATTATTTTCGTTCACTTGAATTTTCCGACATAATTCAACTTTGAACTGCGGGTGCATGAAATAATGAAACTTAGGCGTTCGAAAAATGATATTCATGATAGGGAGTGTGTTTTGAGGCCGTGTCCCAAACCTCACCCGAAATTTCGAAGTCCTTGTCCACGTAACACGACGGTCCGGGCGTGGTACAACTGTTTTTTAATTATATAAAATCCAAACGAAGTCGAAAAATCACGAAACTTGTCGGGGTGTCTTGTTATCGCATGTGGAGGCCGAGATAAACATTTAAGAAAGTTTGGAGCAAGTTACCGCGTCGGATGCTCAAAACCTAGACATCTCCACATGTGCTCACAAGTGATCACATGGTGGAGATGTCTAGGTTTTGAGCATTTGACGCGGCAACTTACTCCAAACTTTCTCAAACGTTTATCGTAGACTCCACATGCGATAACAAGACACCCCGACAAGTTTCGTGATTTTTCGACTTCTTTTGGATTTTATATAATTAAAAACAGCTTGTACCACGCCCGGACCGTCGTGTTACGTGGACAAGGACTTCGAAATTTCAGGTGAGGTTTGGGACACGGCCTCAAAACGCACTCCCCATCATGAATATCATTTTTCGAACGCCTAAGTTTCATTATTTCATGCACCCGCAGCTCAAATTTGAATTATGCCGGAAAATTCAAGTGAACGAAAATAATTAACGAAATATAGCTAAATAACTCAAAACATCCACAAGTTTTGAAGTTGAGATGTAGTTATAGTAGAAAGGACCCACAAAAAAGTTGAAAGGAAAAAAAACCAAAAATGCAAAAATTCTTTCCCAACGACCTTGTGATGTCGTTGGCAAAGGTGTCTTCGCCAACGCCTTTAATACCGCGATTGTTAGCGAAGGCCGGCGCGATACAAAAATAAAAAAGGCTTTGCCACCGGACGCACCTATGGGCCGTTGGCAAAAACCTTAACCCTAAAACCAACGGCCCCCCCCCCCCCCCCCGCCGCCGCCGGCCCCGCCCACCCCGCGCGCGCGCCGCCCGCCCGCCCCGCCCCCGCCCGCCGGCCCCCACCGCGCGCCACACCCACGCCCCTCACCGCCCCACCCCCGCAGCAACGGGGGAGCCCCCGCCGCGGCCGCGAGGTCCCCCGCGGACGGCTAGATCTCCGGCGGCCGGCGGCAAGCCCCCGCAGCGCGCGCCGCCCCCGCCCCGCCCCGCGTCCCCGCGCGCGCCGGCCCCCGCCCCGCCGCGCCGCCCCCTCCTCCCCGCCCCGCCGTCGGCCCGCGCGCCCCCACCGCCCCCCCCCCACCCCGCACCTCGGCCGGCCGCCGGACCGGGCCGCCCGGCCCGGCCCCAATCAAATTGAACTTCCACAGTATTGATCTCCTGGTTAGTTAAGTAAGGACTAATTTTTGTTAGTTAGGCATCCATTAAACTCAAACTCACTTTACCACTTTCCTCCCAGTATATTTATCTTTCGGTTGCCTACGGAATATTTCATCATCCCATTAGCGTGCATATTAGTTGAGCATAGATTCAGCATACCAGACTGGTAACTCACCAGTGTTGAAAGAATGTTTGCATATGCTATCTCATTTATTGTACTTAAAACCTAATAATAAAGTTTCATACATACTCGCTCACTTCTTTGTTTCAAATTAAATCTACCCGAGTGATTACATTAATTTTCGGATTGATGGTTTTCTCGTTTCCTAAGTAGATACAAATACTTGCGGTTAAACGGAAGTAAAATATAGAGAAATAAATTTTGTTGCACATCAGCCTCTCACTTGCTCAAAAAACTTAAAATTCCTTTTTGTTTTTAATTACTTCTCTATATCGCCTTTAAATTTGGATTTGCTCTTTGAAGTATTGTTGGTTTTATGTCCATGGATAAAAGTTTATGGTTAATCACACATGTGAACTTTACCATCGCTAGTTTTCCCAGTTTCCACTCATGTTTCTTATATATACAAATGACATCGGACAATTAATCAATTAGTATCAAACTAAGGCAAATAAGAGCTTATTTCATACTCTCGATTGATGGTTACGTGTGTGTAGGGCAGGGTAGGGGTGGGGGTAGTATTTTGATCTACCTGATGTAGTATTTATGATATGATTGATGTTTATGAACTTTATTGCAGAAAGTTATATCTTGAACGGAGTAAGTGGGAGCTATAATTTGTCCTAGGATACAACATCAGGTCCAGATCTCCTCCATTATCGATCAGGTGTGCCATAGTCGACTTTGTTTGGGTTTTTGAGTTTCGTTCAATCGCATTGCTATAATACCGGCTATATCCTGTTTGACAGTCTCAACGAGCAAATGTCTCAACTAGCTTGAAGCAGCGAGCTGTCCTAGTTGATGAGGTCCGGCATGCTTCTGGGAGATCTTTGGATCGGATATTGATTAGTATGTGAAGCGTCTCGTGCTTGGTGGTATATACTCAACCTCCGAGGTGTATATGCCGACCGACAACTCTCTAGGTTTGCACTTCTCCGAACACCATTGTTTTCCAAGCCATGTTTATTGCTAGTGATTTAGCAAGCATGATATGAAAAAAATGTTTGTGATGACTAGTTGACTCGCTCGTGGTTCGAATGGAGATATTTAGGATTTTTTTGCTAAATATGTCTCTTGCGATTCACAAGTAATAAATTTCAAACTTAATTACTTAGGATGGATCTATAATTTTTTTTGAACCAAGGACATGCTTATTTGCTTGCAGTCTGATAAATAAATTGGGAGCATGAACTTAATTTTATTCTTCTCTCAACCTCTTATCAGCTTGTGAATCGATGTGCCCCGAAAAAGACATGTTGCGAAAGATTTGCAAACATGGGACTGTTTTCAATTAAATTCTTGCCATGAAATTAAATTACTCCATGTTTTAACAGAACGGTTAGATTCTCTTATACTTAAAGTATTATGATTCTAGCATGACTTTGTCATATCAAAGCTTATCTGATGTAAACTAAAGCTTCTTTGTTGTGATATTTTTTTATTATCTTATCTGATGTGAACTGTAAACCAGGGATGTTGTTGTCCCATATTTTGCCCACATAAATTTTACTCCTTAGTCTAAATTAGATTTAATTATATCATTTTGCAAAATTTATTTTGATTTACGTATACACCTTCCAGTAGTAAGTTTGAGTGATGTGTCAAATGGTGAAGTACTATTGGCATTGCTATCATTCTTGTTCTTTTCGAAATTTCGACAGTGATGGAAGTAAAACACCAAGTAATTCAGACCGGCAAGAGTGAAATTTCGGTGTTTGTGGCCTCCGTATTCTCCGGAAAACCGACCTCGTGAAGTTTGACCTTGCAAATTGTTTAGCCACGGATCCGAAGTCCATGTTTTGTGTATTAGAATAGGCACTATTCTATTTCTCGAAGGATGATGAATTCGCCCCCATGATCTCGTGAAGAGCCATACTATATTCTCCTGTAACCGACAATTACTTTGATAACCCCTTTGTATGCTCATTGAAGCATGCATTCGCATTCACGCTGCCCTTTTTGCTTGAACACTTCCACGGACATGTCATATACTTAAATCTGAAAATTTCATAGGAAGATCCGAAAATTGTTGAAGATCGGGATTCTCGTGCTTTATGCAAGTAATTTGGAAGTTCCAAAGAATGCTAGTCGGTGTTAATATTTAATTCCAACGAATACGGTATGATTTTGTATTTTGATTCTCGTTGCATCAATTTAATCTTGGGTAGTACCGAATGCGTACGGTTGAATGGTTGTTCATTGAATCGAAATCGAACCATGTTTCGATGAATTATACCATGTTTCACTCAATGGGCGCCTTGGTACAATCCCTTACTGAACTAAATGAAAGATCAAAGTTTCAGTAAGTTCAGTATCAATCTCATTCTATGCTCATTTCTCACACAGCAGTCACAATTGCCACTGCAATTGAATACACTACACGGCTTCATCAGCACAGGTGGCTAGGGTGGACTACGACCCGCCGCAGGGGTCGGGGTGGACTCGGCCCGCGGCCACAACCACAACCTCGGTCGGGGTGGTGTGCGTTGGAGCAAGGTGGGGGCGCGGGGACCTGCGGGGACGGCGTCGAGACCCCCGGGGACGGCGCCACGAGCTAGGTACCGTGACTACCTCTTATGGACTAGTAGCGATGCACGTTAGACCCTTGGACATGTATGTTGGACTTGTCGACATTTTGGACATGTATGTTGGACATCCCGGTGTATGTTGGACATGTATGCACTCATTTCGTGACTTTATGTGTATTATGGACATGTATCGAAGGATTTGATGTGTGGATTCATGTTGAGATCGAAACCGATGCCGAAATGTGGTTCATATGCTATATTGTTGATATATATGTGGTATTCTGGTTCATATTTTGATGTATGGATTTGATGTGTGAATTAAATGCTAGAAAACAAAAAAAAAGGGGGGTTCCCGGCTTTGCCAACAAAGATGGGCCAAAGCATGGTTGGCAAAGCCGGGCTTTCCTCACCGACCTTGCTAGCATTGCCAACGACTTTGGGCCGGAGCTATTGGCAAAGATGGGCTTCCCCCCGAAGCACGCGCCCGGCTTTGCCAACGCTTCGGCCCATGCCGTTGGCAAAGAAAACTATTGGCAAAGCCGGCTTCTTTGCCAACGACCTTGTCCGGTGGATTTTCCAACGGCTTCGACCGATGCCGTTGGCAAAGCTAGCCGTTGGCAAAGCCGCCGTTCCCTTTGCCAACCGGACTTTGCCAACGGTCGTCGCTTCCCGTTGGCGAAGGTAACGACATCCGAGCCGACGGCGTCCCCTCTTCGCCAACGGCACACATGGCGTTGGCGAAGCTTTCCCAACGGGCCGGCGTTCTGTTGGCGAAGAGCTCTTTCCCATCACTAAAAACGCCAACGGTTCTTTCCCAATAGGAACTCGGAAACCCCGTTGGGAAAGCCTTCGCCAACAGGGGTTGGAGTCTTCGCCAACGGCTTAGCGGCCGTTGGCGAAGCACGCGTTTCTGTTGTGAGCACGGCTAGGCACGGGCACGATTGGGCACGACCCTAACAGGCACGAGAAGTAATCGTGCCGTGCCTATCAGTGCCGTCGTGCTCATTCACAGGCACGGGCACGACACTATTGCTCTTTGAGCGTGCCGTGCCGTGCCTCTGGGCACGGCGGCACGCCGTGCTCATGCCATGGAAGGCACTACAAGCAAAGATAAGAAAAATCAAATCCATCACACACAAATCAAGAATCGAAGAAAACCCATCATTAATCATCAAGTTCATCGACTAATAGACGAATCCATCACACAAAAACATAGGCGGCGACCGTCGCGGCGGCCGGCAATGGCTCTCAGTGGCGGCGGACTAGCGGAGGCAGGCGTGGTCGTCGCCCATTCTCCCGTCCGCGGTGGAGGGAGGTCGCCGTCCATGCTCCTGCAGGCAGAGGAGGTCAGCATGGCCCTCACCGTGCTGGAAGCGGCCGGTGTGGCGCCCGGTCGTGGTGGCGGAGCGTTGGTAGAGGGGAGCGCATGCGGAATCGACGGAAGAGGGGGCGGCCGGCCGGCGCGCGAGAAGCGGGCCGGGGGCGCGCGGGAATCAAGGCGCGAGGGGGTGGGACGCGCGGGGGGCGTCGCCCAGGCAGGGGTGTGGCGAGTGAGTTGCGGCGGCCGGGGGGGAGTGAGGGGAATGGGATTTAGGGTTTGTTGAGTTGCTTATATACTCCATACTAAGTAGTATATGTGGGCTAGGGTAGGCCGGAATGCAGATTTTTAATGGGCCACAACAGTGCCATCCTACTTAACCGTGCCGTGCTATGGGCCACAGTGGCGGCCCAGGCACTGGCACTACGTTGTGTCGTGCCTGGCACTGGCACTATCGACATCGTGTCGTGCCGTGTTCGTGTCGTGCTTTTTCGGACCGTGCTCGTGCCAGCCCATCGTGCTCGTGCCAAATGGCCGGGTATAGATCCCACCGCCCACTTCGTCACCGCACTTGTGAGCTCGACGGTGTCCACGAGCAAATAGTATGTTGCATCGTCGGTAATCTCCCGTGGCGGAGTCCACGATGCCGCTGTCGCGTGGTGTCCTTCTTCATCGGCGATGACGCGACGCCAATGTCGGGGCCCACGCCGCCGCCGCCGTCGTGCCGGCCTTCTCGCGCCGTCCACGAACAAGAGAAGCCACCGCCGACGGATATCCATTTAGGTCGCGAATTCGAGAGCGAGAGGAGGGCGTGAGCTTGGTCATATGGGGTGCTTGTCGGCGGTGAGCCGCCGGTGGCCAACACTACCGGAATCCGAGGCTTTGCCTAGAGTTCGCTTTTCGTGCCGAGAGCTAAATAAAAAACTCTCGGCATAGAAAAAACACTCGGCACAAAGGCTTCTTTGTCGAGAGCCAAATTAAAAACTCTCGGCAAAGAAAAAAAAACACTTGGCAAAGATTTCTTTGCGAAGAGCAAATTTTTTGGCTCTCAGCAAAGAAATTTTAAAAAATCACTTTTTTACCTCCAATTTTTTTTCTGTCCTCAACATACACTTATATAAAACTTATACTCAAATTTGGCACAATTTTAACTTTGTTTGATATATTTAACAATTTTACTTCTTTCTAGGAATTTTTCGCATATATACGATATGAACTGCAAATGCATGAAATTATGTAGTAAAGTTGGTGAAAACATGATATTCATGTTCATGAGACATCTTTAAGACCATGTACATGAAATAAAGCTAAATTTCCGACGTTTGGTTCTCCGATCGTGATGAAGATTGTAAGGTAGAATGGTAAAAAAATTGTATAAAATTCAAATGAAGTTTGAAAATCATGAAATTTATTAAGTACTCATGATATCATATGAGGAGGTTGTGAAAAAAATTGAGAATGTTTTGAACACATGAACACGTCCGCTGCTTAGAAACCGGAAAATCTCACGAGAAGTTTCTAAGATTTGAACTAATGTGATTAGATTTGGGGTACTAGAGAAATTCAAAATTGAGTTTGACTATAAAAACTTTTCTAAATGTAATATACAACATAATTAGTGTCTTTGTATGTTTTTGTAAAATTTTCAAATCTATTTGCTATTTTAGTAATTATTTTTTAGTAAAATTTTTCGTGCGCAGAGCCGGGCTCTCGGCACGAGGGCTCTTTGCCGAGATCGGGCCGACGTGGCTCTCGGAAAAGACACCCCCACCCGGGCGCCCCTTCCGGCCCGGCCCGGCCCACATTTCCCCGCCGGCCCACTTAACCCCCGCCGAACCCTAGCTATTTAACTCCCCGCCGCCGCCTCCCACCACGTCGCCCGCCTCCTCCCATTCCCCCCTCCACGCCGCCGCCTCCCACCACGCCGTCGCCTCCCACCACGTCGCCGCCTCCTCCCATTCCCCCCTCCGCACCGCCACCTCCCACCACGCCGCCGCCTCCCTCCACCCCCGCCCGCCTCCTCCCATTCCCCCCTCCACGCCGCCGCCTCCCACCACGTCGCCGCCTCCCATGGCCCTCGCCCCGTGGGGCCTCATCCCTCTCTCCCCGCTGCGGTCTCCGCCGCCCCCACCCTCGCCGTCCCCCTCCTCCCCCTCCGCTCGCCTCTCACCTCGTGGCGAGGAGCGGCGGCGAGGGTGAGGCGCGGTGGCGGCGGATCCGAGGGCGGCGGCGCATCCCCGCGCAGCGGTGACGGATTTGACCGGCGCGGCCTGGAGCTCTCCTCCCCCGACGCGACCTCGAGCTTCGCGGATCCGGGCGTGGAGGCGACAGGAGCAAGGAGATTCGGTGCAGCGCAAGTGGGACTCGACGACGGCGGAGTAAGGAGATCCGGCGCCTTCGGCGTCCTCGGTTCCTGGGTCGCGCAGGTGGACTTCGACGGCGGCGGAACGAGGAGATGGTCGGTCCCTCCCTCTCTCAACTCTCGGTTTCTTCCCGCATGTGGCCGCGGTGGTGGTGGTGGTCGTGGGCGGCGGCGGGCGGTGGTGTTGCTACCGCCGATGGTGGCGGGTGGTGCTGGTGGTGGCGCGTGGTGTTGGTGGCGGTGGTGTTGGTGGTGGGTTGTGGTGGTGCGGTGGTTTTGGTGGTGGCGGCGGCGGCAACGTGATGGCGGCGGCGGTGGTGGCCACGACCGCGGAGGTCCGGCGGTGGTGGGCCGCGACGTACGGCCGGTGGGCCCGCGTCGTGGGTTTTGGTTTTTTTTATTGTTTTTCAAAAGTCTTTGCCGAGAGCTAGTTCCGCTCTCGGTACACGTGCGCCGAGCGGGATCCACTTGTCTCTCGGCATAGGGCTCTTTGCCGGCCCGGCGGTGCCGAGTGGGCTATGCCGAGAGTTCCCTCTCGGCACGGCCGTGCCGAGAGTACTCGGGCCTGTGCCGAGAGGAGCTCGCTCTCGGCACAGCCACCGCAGCACATCTTTTTCTTACCCAATTCTTTTGTGCCAAGAACTTGTTGTGTCCCCATCTATCTTGTTGTAATAGCTCTCTTTTTCTAGGTTCCCTCGTGTGCTTCTCACTAATGTTGGTGTTAGTGATTCCTGAACTTTTCCATCTGCTTTATCATGAATAGTCGAAATTGGAATATTTTGTGTTGGAACGTTAGGGGCTGCAACGCTTCTGATAAATGGGATGCCATTAGGAACAAGATCGAGCAAAGTGGGTGCTCCATTGTTTGTGTTCAGGAAACCAAACGTTCTGTGATTGACATGCAACTCGTTTGCAATTTCTCCCCTCGACGTTTGGATTGCTTTGATTACATTCCTTCTATAGGAGCGTCAGGTGGCATACTTGCACTGTGGTCTAGCAATGTTTTCACCAGAATTGTAACCGGAAAACTGCAATTTAGTATCACCATACAATTCACCTCGGCACATAATGGTGATCAATGGCACCTTTCCAATGTTTATGGCCCATGCCATGAACCTGAACGTTCTGAGTTCATCAACTGGTTCAGAAACTGTGATGTATCCGATTCAGTAAACTGGTTATTCCTTGGTGACTTCAATTTCTATAGATCACTAGATGACCGTAACAAGCCCGGGGGAAATCTTAATGACACTATAGTTTTCAATGACGCCATAGATCATCTCGGTTTGATTTAATTTCCACTGAAATGAAGAAAATATACCTGGAGTAACATGCAGTCTGATCCACTTTTGGAACAGCTTGATTGATTTTTCACCTCGCCTAACTGGACTTCCCAGAATCTGAGGTACTCCCTTTAGCCAAGATTACCTCTGATCATATACCGTGTAAGATTGCAATCAACACCAAGATCCTCAAGTAAAATATTTTCAGATTTGAGAACTTTTGGGTTGAGCATAATGATTTCTTCGAGACTGTTCAAAATAGTTGGGTTAAAAGCTTCAGAGAAACAGACTCAGTCAAAAGGATCTCGTCTTCATTTAAAAGACTTAGTGCAGACCTCAAAGACTGGAGCAGAAACCTCTCAAAACTGGGACAACTCATCACAAACTACAACACTGTGATTTGCTTCCTTGATGGCCTAGAGGAAACAAGAATGTTATTTAGTCCTGAAGTCAATCTCAGGCTCTTGATCAGGAGACAATTGAAAAATCTTCTTCGTCAGAAAAACATATACTGGAGAAATAGATTCAAGACCGACAAAGTGAAATTGAGGGATGAATGCACAAAGTTCTTTCATTCTATGGCAACAATCTCCTTCAGGAAGAATACAATATCCTAGCTCTTGAATGATAGTGGTGCATGGATACAAGATCATGATCGTAAAGCTGCTCTTCTCTAGAACTCGAAGTGGAAATCAACAACATTGTCAGAAAGATGCTTGTTGACAAAGCCCCAGGGCCAGATGGTTTTAATGGCCTTTTCCTGAAAAAATGTTGGCATGTAGTCAAGCATGACTTCTACAACCTCTGCGGGGACTTCTTTGATGGCAGGGCAAACATTGAGGGCATCAACAAATCATTCATTACCCTAATCCCAAAAACAAACAGCCCCGAGAAAGTCAATGACTATAGACCAATCTCTCTAATGAACATCTGTCCTAAGATTTTCAGCAAAATAATGGCTGACAGACTACAAATGAAGATAATCATCCTAGTTCACCAGAATCATTACAGTTTTATCAAAACTAGAACCATACAAGACTGCCTAGCATAGAGCTTTGAGTACATACACTAATGCCATCAATCCAGAAGAGAAGCCATCATTCTTAAGCTAGATTTTGAGAAAGCTTTCGACACAGGTGAGCATGAAACAATCCTCTTGATCATGGAGAAACTTGGCTTTCCTAGCAAATGAATTCAATGGATCAGAAGCTTCTTTCTTTCGGGCTCCTCTGCAATACTTCGGAATGGAGTGTCTGGGAAACTTTTCAACTGCAAGAGAGGAGTTTGTCAGGGTGACCCCCTGTCCTCCCTTCTCTTTGTTCTAGCTGCTGAACTTCTACAGATATTGATCAACAAAGCTGCAACACAGAACCTTCTGAAGCCCCATATTCCACAACCATCTACCGACTTCCCTATAGTTCAATACGTTGTAAGCCCCATTTTAATTTGTGTTAAATGAAATTGTTATACTGTGGGGATCTCCCCCACAGTTTCCATTTCAAAAAATGTTTTGTAGTCATATCAAAATTTGACCGTCACTTCGACTTCAAATCTTGTTGAATTCTGCTCAACACTACGATCCTTCCTTTAAGATTCTTTAATTTCTAAACATCGTATGTGACAAAATATTCAAAATCTTCTCAAATTTTTACCACTGCCTCTATGTATGATATCATTGCATCATGACAAATATCTTGATTTTCAGAGTTTGTTTGTTTTTTAAAAAAATTAAAACCATATGACCACACATTTATAGTAATGTTTCGCTCAAACAAGGACGAATAATATGAATATCAATCCTCGACTCATTTGTTTCTATTATTTAAATAACTAACAATTTAAATTTGACTTGATTAAAAAATGCTTGAAATGTAATTAATTATTTAAATATATCAAAAAGATATAAGAATTACCAAACTTTAACATGGAGTACCACATGTTATATGTAGAGAGTAGAAAAGGTTGAGGTGTAGAAAAGAAAAGAAAAAATTATTTACCAAGTGCCGAAAAAACACTAGGCCTCTTTGCCGAGTGCCGAAAAAACACTCGGCAAAGATTTATTTACCGAGTGTTAGGAAAAAAGAATTGATATTTATGGGGTTTTCTGTAGTGAATGACATTAAATAGTGAAGCAAAATAAGAAAGAACCAAGAATTTACAGCCTAATTGTGGATCGGATCACCAACTGCGCCCGACCTCCCCTCTTATCTGTACTGTGCACCATAAAAAATCTAATCCGTAATGCACTGACTGGTCACTGCTGGTCGCCTCACCTAGCTAGCTCATTTGATGCTGGTCGCCTCACCTAGCTAGCTCATTTGATCCAATCACTACAAGAAACTATTTAATGCGTGACGCTTTCTCCGCGACGTTTTCGAAAACGTCACGAACGTGCATTGCAGCCCAAAACACCGCGACGATTTCTTTAATTCGTCGCGATTCTACGACGTATTCCTTTTTTTCGTCACGGATTTGCATCGAAGCCCAAAACACTGTGACGATTTGTTAAATTCGTCGCGATTCTACGACGTATTCCTTTTTTTTCGTCACAAACACTGCGACGATTTGTTTAGTTTGTCGCGATTCTACGACGTATTCATATTTTTTCGTCACGGACGTGCATGGATGGATATTGAAGCCCAAACCATCACGACGATTTGTTAAATTCGTCGCAATACGGCTCACAACACCGTGACGTTTTAGCGATTCGTCGCGATCCGTAAAAAAACGACCACCTCACCGGCACTTAGGACCCACCCACACCGCCACGCGGCGCCACCTCACCCGGGCGCCACGTCACCACCACGTGAGCGCCCGGGGGCCCACCTCACCGCCACGCGAGCGCCACCTCACCCGGGCACCACCTCACCACCACGTGAGCGCCAAGGGCCCACCACACCGCCACGCAGTGCCACCTCACCCGGGCGCCACGTCACCACCACGCGAGCGCCGGGGCCCACCTCGCGCCACGCGGCGTCACCTCACCCGGGTGCCACGTCACCACCACGTGAGCGCCGGGGCCCACCTCACCGCCACGCGAGCGCCACCGCACCCGGGCGCCACGTCACCACCACGTGAGCGCCTCGGGCCCACCACACCGCCACGCGCGGCGCCACCTCACCCGGGCGCCACGTCACCACCACGCGAGCGCCGGGGGGCCCACCTCACCGCCACGCAGCGCCACCTCACCTGGCGCCATGTCACCACCACGTGAGCGCCGGGGCCCACCTCACCGCCACGCGAGCGCCACCTCACCCGGGCGCCACGTCACCACCACGCGAGCGCCGGGGGCCCACCTCCGCGCCACGCGGCGCCACCTCACCTGGGCGCCATGTCACCACCATGTGAGCGCCGGGGCCCACCTCCCGCCACGCATGCGCCACCTCACCCGGGCGCCACGTCACCACCACGTGAGCGCCTCGGGCCCACCACACCGCCACGCAGCGCCACCTCACCCGGGCGCCACGTCACCACCACGCGAGCGCCGGGGGCCCACCTCGCGCCACGCGAGGGCGCCACGTCACCACCACGCGAACGCTAGGGGCCCACCTCACCGCCACGTAGGCGTCACCTCACCGGGCGCCACGTCACCACCACGCGAGCACCGGGGGCCCACCACACCGCCACCTCGGCTGCGGCCCCGGCGCGCATGGGCCGCCTACGCTAAGATGGCCCAACGACCGCACGGCCGCCGGCGCCGGGTTGGCCACTAGGCCGCCGGCCCCGCCAACACCGCATGGGCCGCTAGCCCCACAAAGGCCCGGCCGACGCATGGGCCACAACGCCACATTGGCCCAACCCCTGCGAAATATATCCCGCATACAAAAAAAGCGTCGGATTGGGGACTCGAACCCACGACCTAGGGGTAGGGAGGAAGATGAGTTACCACCGAGTTACAAGTCAAGTTGTGTTTACTTGCGGAAGTTTGTATATATATATATTAAAAACTTGTTGGTTAGGGTTGCATTTTATATCCGAAATTTACAAATTGAAGAACACCTTAAGGGTTCATCTTTTTCTTTTTAATCTGAATTAAAAGTTGTGTTTGGTTTTTCTCTTTCATATGAACTCCAAATCTTATGTTTCTTTTTCCCAAATTTTTCTAAAATCACGAACTTTCATTTAGTGATGTTTGTTTCTATGTTAATTGAAATTTGTTGAACTTTTTAGTATGACTTGTTTTCATCTATCGAGTATGTGTGTGTGTATATATACGGGGAAAACCAAGTTTTTGCAAGAGAATTGATAATGCAACTTCATATTTGATCATATTATGCTCAACATAAGTTTGTCTCCAAGTTTGAAGTGCATACAAGTTCAAACTTATAATGAGGTACGAAATCTCAAAGTTTGACTTTGAGTTTTAGGAAAGCCGTAGAAGGGATGTATCCTTTTGTGAACAATGAATGATCCTACTTTCTTCAAACCACTTAAATGTTTTATGGCAATATTTTGGGACAAAAACATGATGTTATGCCAATTTGTAGAACAAGGTGACTAGTTGAAATTCGAGTTTTCCCTAAAGTGATAGTGTAAATTCGAGATGTAAGTTTGAATTACTCCTAATAAACTGCTGTCGAAATCAATTTTTCATTTGTTAAAGTTGTAGATCTTGGTAGAGAATGATTTTAGAAAATTTTAGAAAAAAGAATCATCGAATTTGGAGTTAGTATGAGGCAGAAAAACTAGTTACAAGTTTTAGTCAAAGATTAAAAAGAGAAAACACACTTGTTCATCTCAGTTCATAGCAATTGCAGTTTCTGTTTTTAATCTTCGGATAAAACTTGTAAACTGTTTTTCTTCCTCATACAAACTCCAAATCGGTTGATTCTTTTTCCTAATTTTTTCTAAAATCGAGATGTTTTACTCGGTGCCATTTGTTTGTATCTTAATTACTATTTCTTGGTTGCTTTTTATGCAACATAACTTTTCCAACTAAAAAGAGAATATAAAAAACATGTTTTTTCATAATAATTGCTAATATAACTTAATATTCTCTAATTTTATGGTCAACATGAGATGGTGTCAAAAATTAAGGTGCATACAAGTTTGGTCACGTTATTAGTTGTTCAAATCTCAAAGTTTGTTTTCAATTGTAGGAAACTATGTGAGTCTTGTGTCCTATTTGTGAACATCTATAATCTCACTTTATCAAAACCATATGAATTTTTTATAGGAGCATTATACGCTTAAAATATGGTTTCATGTCAATTTGTAGAATGTTTTGAACAAAATTAACTATTGTTATCATTATTTTACAACAAGGTGACTAGTAGAAGTTCGAATTTTCCCTACAAGACAATTAAATTTTCCGTCAATCTCTTAGTTGTGGCCTAGGATGGACCATATAAGCCTAAATATGATTTTTTTTATTTTTTAAATCTTATTAGAGGTACATATAAGTCAATTTAGAATTATTTTCAATAAAGATATATAAATTTATTTAAACTATAAAAACTAGTAAATCGGTTCTATAACTATTAAGATTACTAAAAAAATAAGATACGAGATAGTACTTTTGAAAAATATATTTGAGTATACAAGATATATTATTTTGCAATACACTTCAAAAGGTGCTTTCAAATGAAAAAAGAAAACGAAAAATATTAATATGTGAAGTACATGCAACAGGCCTGATGTCGGCCATAAATCCTAATTTTGGCCCATTTAACAACTACGGCCCAGAAGCCCGACTCATCCTATCCGTCCACATTCCAAATCAACGGTTGATATCGATACTCAGATGTATAAAAACCTACCTCCCAAAACCCTACCTCCTCATCCTGTTCACCTCAGATCCGTCGCCTCCCTCCTCTCTCTCTCTCAAACTCCTCCTCAGATCCCTACCACGCCTCCTGCACAACGCCGCCCCTCCCCGCTTGCCGCCTCCCATGGCGCTAGCCAGCTCTCCCCCTCGCGCCCTCCGCCTCCCACCTCGCTCGCCGCTCCCGACGCCCGCCGCTCTTCGCGCCCGTCGCGAAGTCTCCTCTCCTCGCAACCACCACCACCTCGGCACCTCCCTCAACCTCCTTCCCCTTTCGACAACCCCAACTTGCCACCGCGCACTCGAGCGAGAGGAGACCGAGCCGGTCGGCCAAGCCATGGAGAAGGCGGTCGATCGGCGGTGGGTCCTCCTCGCCCTCCTCCCTCGCGGCTAGCGGTGAGCTCCCTCCCCTCTCCTCATCTCCTCGGCTCGAGGGCCGCGGTGGTGGGGGCGACTTCTCCGTCCTCGTGCTTGGGCTCCGACTTCACGACCAACGCCGGCGCCGCGCTCCTCACCCCCGCCGACCGCGACGGAGGTGGCACGGCCGCCTCCCCGATCTCTCCGACGCCGACGCCTACTTCTCCGAGCCTCGAGGAGCTCCGGGTCGTGCGCGTCCGGGGCACCGGCCCGGTGGCCGGACCGTCGTATGCGTCGTCGGCAAGTTCTTCCCGGGTGCGTCGATCCTTGCCTCCCCCCATCTTTTGTCAGTCCTTCACCCGCTCTCTTCCTGTTCTTGTCTGTCTGTCTGTCTGTCAGTGATTGGGGATAACAAATACATGAAGCGCCTGCTGATTTGGGTGTGAACTTTTCCAGTAACGATTCGTTCAGACTAGATCTCGTCTCGGCCGGTAATTAATAGCTGCGTTGAGGTGTAATTTGTGCATGAACTATCAAGTGGACTACTTGCTAGATATGATTCTGATTTCACCTAAAAAGGTGTGATGATGCACGTGGTGCTATATAGAATCGAGCATCGTGGTCGCCGCGATTCATGCTAAATTAGGTTTCCGCCCTTTCCTTGGATGTACTCCCGACACATTTGTTTCCGCGGTTGTTTGTTTATTTACTTCGAATGTTTTGGGCTACCTGGTTTGGGAGTTACGTCTTTGGCTAGTAGGTCCGCATTTCACACACATTTGATTCCGCCATTGATTGTGTCTTATTGGAATCATCACTCAACTATGGTAGTTCCTCGAGGCTAACATGCATGGTTGGTATGAACCCGGACTACGAAGATACACGCGGCGGGTGGGGCAACAACGGGGATAGTAGGTACGCGCATAAGAGATGGTGAGCTGACAGTTTTCACTTGCTAAATTAGCATGATGGGTTCCAATTTTTTTTCACAACCCCATGAACTATTCACTTGAATGCTACTCGAAGGTTGCTGATTACTCGCAAACAGTGAGTTTAATAGCTCGAGCCTATAGTAAATTACGATTATAAGACTCGAGTTTGCGGTTGAAGACCTATAGTAAATTTACTATAGGCCTCGAGCTATTAAACTCACTGTTTGCGAGTAATCAAGAACCTTCGCAGTAGCATTCAAGTGAATAGTTCATGGGGTTGTGAAAAAAAATTGGAACCCATCATGCTAATTTAGCAAGTGAAAATCACAAACTCACCATCTCTTATGCGCGTACCTACTATCCCCGTTGTTGCCCCCACCCGCCGCGTGTATCTTCGCAGTCCGGGTTCATACCAACCATGCATGTTAGCCTCGAGGAACTACCATAGTTGAGTGATGATTCCAATAAGACACAATCAATGGCGGAATCAAATGTGTGTGAAATGCGTACCTACTAGCCAAAGATCGAACTCCCAAACCAGGTAGCCCAAAACATTCGAAGTAAATAAACAAACAAACCGCGGAAACAAATGTGTCGGAGTACATCCAAGGAAAGGGCGGAAACCTAATTTAGCATGAATCGCTACCGACCACGATGCTCTCGATTCTATATAGCACCGGTGCATCATCACACCTTTTTAGGTGAAATCGAATCATATCTAGCAAGTAGTCCACTTGATAGTTCATGCACAAATTACACCTCAACGCAGCCTATTAATTACCGGCCGAGACGAGATCTAGTCCGAACGAATCGTTACCGCAAAAGTTCACACCCAAATCGGCAGGCGCTTCATGTATTTGTTATCCCCAATCACCGACGTACGTACGGACAAGAACAGAAGAGAGCGGGTGAAGGACCGACAAAAGATGGGGGGAGGGAAGGATCGACGCACCCGGAAGAACTTGCCGACGACGCATACGACGGTCCGGCCACCCCGGCGTGCCCCCCGGACGCGCACGACCCGGAGCTCCTCGAGGCCCGAGAAGCAGGCGCGCCGTCGGAGAGATCGGGGAGGCAGTCGTGCCACTCGTCGCGGTCGGCGGGGGTGAGGAGCGCAGCGCCAGCGTTGGTCGCGAAGTCGGAGCCCAGCACGAGGACAGAGAAGTCGCCCCCACCGCCGCCGCCGGAGCTGAGGAGATGAGGAGAGGGAGGAGCTCACCGCTAGCTGCGAGGAGGAGGGCGAGGAGGACCCGCTGCCGATCGACCGCCTTCTCCATGGCTTGGCTGACTGGCTCTGGTCTTCTCTGCTCGAGTGCGCGGCGGCAAGTTGGGGTTGTCGAAAGGGGAAGGAGGTTGAGGAGGTGCCGAGGTGGTGGTGGTTGCGAGGAGAGGAGACCTCGCGACGGCGCGAAGAGCGGCGGCGTCGGGGAGCGGCGAGCGGAGGTGGGGAGGCGGAGGGCGCGAGGGGGGAGAGCTGGCTAGCGCCATGGGAGGCGGTAGGCGGGGAGGGGGCGTTGCGCAGAGGAGGCGTGGTAGGGATCCGAGGGAGGAGTTTGAGAGAGAGAGGAGGGAGGCGACGGATCTGAGGTGAACGGGGTGAGGAGGTAGGGTTTTGGCAGGTAGGTTTTTATACATCTGTGTATCGATATCAACCGTTGATTTGGAATGTGGACGGATAGGATGAGTCGGGCTTCGGGGCCGTAGTTGTTAAATGGGCCGAAATTAGGATATATGGCCGAAATCGTGCCTCGTTGCATGTACTTCACATATTAATATTTTTCGTTTTCTTTTTTCATTTGAAAGCACCTTTTGAAGTATATTGCAAAATAATATATCCTGTATATTCAAATATATTTTTCAAAAGTACTATACTTGTATCTTATTTTATAGTAATCTTAATAGTTATAGAACCGATTTACTAGTTTTTATAGTTTAAATAAATTTATATATCTTTATTGAAAATAATTCCAAATTGACTTATATGTACCTCTAATAAGATTTAAAAAATAAAAAAAATCATATTTAGGCTTATATGGTCCATCCTAGGCCACAACTAAGAGATTGACGGAAAATTTAATTGTCTTGTAGGGAAAATTCGAACTTCTACTAGTCACCTTGTTGTAAAATAATGATAACAATAGTTAATTTTGTTCAAAACATTCTACAAATTGACATGAAACCATATTTTAAGCGTATAATGCTCCTATAAAAAATTCATATGGTTTTGATAAAGTGAGATTATAGATGTTCACAAATAGGACACAAGACTCACATAGTTTCCTACAATTGAAAACAAACTTTGAGATTTGAACAACTAATAACGTGACCAAACTTGTATGCACCTCAATTTTTGACACCATCTCATGTTGACCATAAAATTAGAGAATATTAAGTTATATTAGCAATTATTATGAAAAAACATGTTTTTTATATTCTCTTTTTAGTTGGAAAAGTTATGTTGTATGAAAAGCAAACAAGAAATAGTAATTAAGATACAAACAAATGGCACTGAGTAAAACATCTCGATTTTAGAAAAAATTAGGAAAAAGAATCAACCGATTTGGAGTTTGTATGAGGAAGAAAACAGTTTACAAGTTTTATCCGAAGATTAAAAACAGAAATTGCAATTGCTATGAACTGAGATGAACAAGTGTGTTTTCTCTTTTTAATCTTTGACTAAAACTTGTAACTAGTTTTTCTGCCTCATACTAACTCCAAATTCGATGATTCTTTTTTCTAAAATTTTCTAAAATCATTCTCTACCAAGATCTACAACTTTAACAAATGAAAAATTGATTTCGACAGCAGTTTATTAGGAGTAATTCAAACTTACATCTCGAATTTACACTATCACTTTAGGGAAAACTCGAATTTCAACTAGTCACCTTGTTCTACAAATTGGCATAACATCATGTTTTTGTCCCAAAATATTGCCATAAAACATTTAAGTGGTTTGAAGAAAGTAGGATCATTCATTGTTCACAAAAGGATACATCCCTTCTCCATTTCCTAAAACTCAAAGTCAAACTTTGAGATTTCGTACCTCATTATAAGTTTGAACTTGTATGCACTTCAAACTTGGAGACAAACTTATGTTGAGCATAATATGATCAAATATGAAGTTG
This sequence comes from Cenchrus americanus, assembly GCA_947561735.1. Classification (NCBI taxonomy): domain Eukaryota; kingdom Viridiplantae; phylum Streptophyta; class Magnoliopsida; order Poales; family Poaceae; genus Cenchrus; species Cenchrus americanus. The sequence continues at coordinate 77,623,292 of OX387240.1, read as the reverse complement.
CATTATCAATTCTCTTGCAAAAACTTGGTTTTCCCGTATATATACACACACACATACTCGATAGATGAAAACAAGTCATACTAAAAAAGTTCAACAAATTTCAATTAACATAGAAACAAACATCACTAAATGAAAGTTCGTGATTTTAGAAAAATTTGGGAAAAAGAAACATAAGATTTGGAGTTCATATGAAAGAGAAAAACCAAACACAACTTTTAATTCAGGATTAAAAAGAAAAAGATGAACCCTTAAGGTGTTCTTCAATTTGTAAATTTCGGATATAAAATGCAACCCTAACCAACAAGTTTTTAATATATATATACAAACTTCTCGCAAGTAAACACAACTTGACTTGTAACTCAGTGGTAACTCATCTTCCTCCCTACCCCTAGGTCGTGGGTTCGAGTCCCCCATCCGACGCTTTTTTTGTATGCGGGATATATTTCAGAGGGGTTGGGCCAATGTGGCGTTGTGGCCCATGCGTCGGCTGGGCCTTTGTGGGGCTAGCGGCCCATGCGGTGTTGGCGGGCTGGCGGCCTAGTGGCCAACCTGGCGCTGGCAGCCCGTGCGGTCGTTGGGCCATCTTAGCGTAGCGGCCCATGCGCGCGCCGGGCCGAGCCGAGGTGGCGGTGTGGTGGGCCCCGGTGCTCGCGTGGTGGTGACGTGGCGCCGGGTGAGGTGACGCCTACGTGGCAGTGAGGTGGGCCCCTAGCGTTCGCGTGGTGGTGACGTGGCGCTCGCGTGGCGCGAGGTGGGCCCCCGGCGCTCGCGTGGTGGTGACGTGGCGCCCGGGTGAGGTGGCGCCGCGTGGCGGTGTGGTGGGCCCGAGGCGCTCACGTGGTGGTGACGTGGCGCCCTGGGTGAGGTGGCGCCTGCGTGGCAGTGAGGTGGGCCCCGGGCGCTCACATGGTGGTGACATGGCGCCTAGGTGAGGTGGCGCCGCGTGGCGTGTGAGGTGGGCCCCCGGCGCTCGCGTGGTGGTGACGTGGCGCCCGGGTGAGGTGGCACTGCGTGGCGGGGTGGTGGGCCCTTGGCGCTCACGTGGTGGTGAGGTGGTGCCCGGGTGAGGTGGCGCCGCGTGGCGTGAGGTGGGCCCCGGGCGCTCACGTGGTGGTGACGTGGCGCCCGGGTGAGGTGGCGCTCGCGTGGCGTGTGGGTGGGTCCTAAGTGCCGGTGAGGTGGTTTTTTTTTTACGGATCGCGACGACCCTGCTAAAACGTCACGGTGTTGTGAGCCGTATTGCGACGAATTTAACAAATCGTCGTGATGGTTTGGGCTTCAATATCCATCCATGCACGTCCGTGACGAAAAAATATGAATACGTCGTAGAATCGCGACAAACTAAACAAATCGTCGCGGTGTTTGTGACGAAAAAAAGGAATACGTCGTAGAATCGCGACGAATTTAACAAATCGTCACGGTGTTTTGGGCTTCGATGCAAATCCGTGACGAAAAAAAGGAATACGTCGTAGAATCGCGACGAATTAAAGAAATCGTCGCGGTGTTTTGGGCTGCAATGCACGTTCGTGACGTTTTCCGAAAACGTCGCGGAGAAAGCGTCACGCATTAAATAGTTTCTTGTAGTGTTATGCCATGCAAATAGATAAGAAAAGCGTCCGATAGCTAATTTTTTTGGGCCGATGGTCAATCTATCATGGACTATGCATGCTTTGGTGATGCCATCTCATTTCACACCACATTTCGGACTAATAAGTTTGAAATGCCTTTTGCTCCATTCCTAGGAGCCAACCATCACAAGCAAACTATCATTTTCGGTCTTCGCATTGTTATTTAATGAGACTATACCATCCTTTGTTTGGCTCTTTGAAACATTTCTAACGACAATGGCGGGAAAGCATCCTAGCACAATCTTCACCGATCAAGATGCGGCCATGACGGGAGCAATCGCTTATGTATTTCCAAACACAAGTCACCGCCTATGTTTGTGGCACATTTACGTAAATCTTCGCTAAACATCTCGTCATGTAATTCAAAAGCATCCGAGAGAAGTTTCTACCGATTTTAAGAGATGTGTCTATGAAGATAGATCATAATTTTACTTCAAAAAGAAGTGGGATGAATTGTTGCGTGAGTATAATCTCGAGGACAATGAATGGATGGCAAACCTATATAATTTGAGGGGAAAATGGGAAATGTGCATATCGTGACTCATTTACGACTCGATATGAACTCAACCCAAAGGAGTGAAGCTATGAATAATGTATTCAAGAAGAGATTTCGTAGAAAATTGGGTCTTTGCGAACTCCTTGAAGAATTTGAGAAAGTTTCCGTAGTCTTCGTAATAATGAGTTGGATGAAGATTTTAATTCACGTCGAAAGAGCCCAGTTACTCATATTCCTCTGTTGAAGACCGCAGCTGAGTCTTATACAGGGAGGATGTATAAAGAGTTTGAGGAAGAATTTAATAAACAATTTTCATTCTCTTGTAAGTTGTTGCAAACCGAAGGGTCAATTTTGACATATATGGTTACACGTATGCATTCCGATTGTGGAGCAACCGTCGTATTCAACAAAGCGAGTATAGTACCATTACATGTGCTTGCGGGAAGTACGAATTCATAGGTACGTATATATATATATATTCAAATTTGAATTTGCAGCAATACAACATCTTATACAAACTGATGAAACATGGCATCTATAACTGATAGGTATATTGTGCAAGCATGCCTTCAAAGTCTTCAATGTGAACGATGTCTTCATTTTGCCTTCGCAATATATATTGCACAGATGGACAAAATATGCAAAGAGAGGATTTTATATTAAAAAACAAGGAACTGAGGAGGAAAGTTTAAAAACGCATGCAGCACGTATTTCAAGGAAGGCAACATCTATTGCATTGAAATGTTCAAAGTCAAAAGAACTTCTTGATATTTTGGAGAAAGCTATGGATAAGTTGGATTTGGATGCAGATAATTCTCTAAGCAAGATGGAAGAACAATCCAATGAGACTCCTCTTGTTTCAGCTAACTTTGAAACAGATACATTTAAAGGTATAGTATCATTTAGAGTTCCTGAAGTGGTAAAAGGTGCAAAGAGTAAACGAGGGACCATCTCCCTTGAAAAGAATACTAGCAAGAAGAAGAAAAGTGCTAAAAAGAAAGGTATCGATAGCACCATTCTATCCTTACTTTTTCATTTTAAGCTCTGCATTACCAACATGTTGATTTATAGCAATTTATTGATTACAGGAGAAGATTCAAACAATGTAGCAGAAAATAGTTATGAACGTGTTGATCCAGGGCAATTTACTGTAAGACTTTTGACTTTGACTGCATTCATTTAAATATTATTTTCCTACATGCAATTCTTATGAACAATTTCACATTGCATGACACAAGACTTGGCACACTTAGCAACTGATGCCTATGGGAATACTTCCACTATGGATGCTCACTTGATCGAAAACCGAAATAGTAATGCCACAATGCCAAACTTCAATATACACGGGAATTCTTCTATCATGAGTGTTCCATATATCGGAGGAGGATACACAAGTCTCTTACTTGGGATTGATCAAGCTTCCACACAGACCTTCTAGGAAATTAAATTTTGATGGGCTGCCAAATCAAGAAAATATGTGATATGTGTTACAACAAAATATTACGGATTTCGCTTATCTTTACTCTAAGCCGTCTTGCGGTTGGGACCATGAATATTGTATCTCGTTGCTCTCTTTTTTTCATGAACTAGTCATTTGTACTTTGGTTCTAATCCTCCTTTTCGGATTACCGCATTGCACTTTGTTCCGAATCCGTATTTTTCTTCTTTTAGCACACAAGAGAGGATTACCGGCCCGGACTCACACTTTAAGAATGTGTATATTTTTTAAAGATATGCGGATAGAAAGCATGCATGCTTATATTTTGCAACAAGTCAAGGGCAAAAATCATTTTTAACAAAGTGTTTGCATTCACTTGACTACCATGGGAGTAGACAACGTTAAACCATTACAAATAGCTTAGTGCATCAAACATCGACACTTTATCCTACTAATAACCTATACACAACTAATTTAATCACTGTAAATTACAATGAAATGACTCCCAGATTGATGGTGACCTCTGATATCAGTATCGGCATCCATGATCTTCAGGGTTCAATATCAACATCAGCATGGTTGGGATGTCCCAGCAATCTAACAATTTTGTGACTTACCTGCATCTGAATACACACAGAAAATGAAACTTTAACATGTCGGTTCCGGCGCTCCTGGCTACCCTGAAAGTCATGCAAAGTAGCCAGATGTAATATATGCTATTCATGATTGCAATTGGCCAACAAGACATGCTTCTCGTCGGACTTTTTAAGATCTTCGGTTAAGCGATATGCTAAATGGCAACTAGATAATCGAATGATGACAAGACAAACATTAAAATGCATGCACCGATGTGCCTCTTGACACAGCCGATGAGGAGAATGGCGCCAACCGATGGAGGCGACCCAAGCGGATGAGGGAGGTGGACTCGCCTCTTATCGCCGTCCGACGAGCGACGAGGTAGCCACTGGCCACCAGCGATGACGCCTTTTACGGCGTACCAGCGGGTGGGACGGGGGCGGCGACAATGGAGATGGCGGCGGCTTAGGAGTTAGGATCACCGACGGTGTTGCCTTCGTGCAGATGACGAATGAGATTCGAAGCCTTGATTTCTGTAAGCCGAGCGAGAGCGAATGCGAGTCGAGCGAGAGTGATCTGAGCCGAGCTCATGTGTTGCATGCCTCATCCGTTTGGGAGCCGAGCGGCGCTGCCGTATGATTGCTAATATGCCACGCGGCGTTTAACAGGAGGAGGTCCTCACGGATTGCAGTGTGCGGACCGTCCCCACACAATTTTTTTCCTCGCTAGGAGGTGGAGGCGGCGCAACGGTCGCTAGATGTGGAGGTCCGGAGGAAGCCGGCGGTCGGAGAGGATGCGCCAGCCGCGCGCGCACGTGTAGGTGGAGGAGGAAGACTCGAGCCGCGTCGGGCTGTTGCCAACTCATGGAGGACGCGCCGCCGCTTGCACGGGGATGCTGCAGAGGAGGCGTCGTCCTTCGCGGGGCCGCGCCGCAGGCTGGACGAGCAGAGCTCTGCGGTCGAGGTCGTCCCTTCCCCCACTCTTCCTCCCCTGCAAAACCAACGAAACACCAATTCATCGTCAGACAAAAAAGGCCCCATTTTTACTCCTCCGTGACACGCCTCGGACCAAAATCAAGCGCAGGAGCTCCGGACTAGCATGCCGTGGCGGCATCCGCCATGGAATTTCAACGGCGTCAGATTTGAGCACCATGGAGTTCGTGACCCCGGAACACACCACCAATCGGCGCACTAGCGTCGCGGCGGCAGACGAAAAGGACGGAATCGGCTAAACCAAATTAATCTGTGGAGCAGAGGAACTCTACCGCCGTCGATCCACGTGAGATGAAACGAAAGATTCTCTCAAGAAACCGCTATGACTCTCCAACAGCTATAACGAGATAATCAAGAGTGTGTCTGCTTGCATTGAACTCGCTGTGGATTCAAGAATTCAGTCGCGAACCTCCGCTAGGCTGTGCCCCGTGCTGGGAGAGCGAAGCTCCGCTGGGGAGCGCGCCGCCATCCGTGAGGCCTTCTCCGTGAGGCCGAGGTCCTCCTTTCGCGCGAAATCAGCGACGACGGGGCCAAATTAGCAGTGGTGGCGGGCCAAATCAGAGCCGGCGGGGCCAAATCGACCATGGTGGTGGGCCAAATCAGCAACGACGAGGCCAAAATAGACCACAGTGGCGGCAGGAGCTCTTGTCTGGGACATGGTCCTCATGTCGCGCCACCTCGGAGCCGCGTCGGAGTTCCTCGCGCCGAATCAGAGCTCGCAGCGTGGGCGGGGCGGCTGGTCGGAGTTAGCGAGGTGGGGGCGCGCGAGCGGGGCGGCCAGCCTGAGCACCGGCAGGACGACCAGTCGGAGCAGGCCGGAGACAGAGGAAGAAGACATCGTGAGAATGACACATGGGACCCACCAAAATACTGTGTAGAATACCAAGTCTATTTGGCTAGGCTGTTGGAATTGATCTCAATTTAGAGAGTGAATCTTGACTAAATGACTAGCTAAATGAGAATATAGATAGTAGAAATTAGCTAAGCTGCCTAAGGACGATTGTTTCCCCATATGGAACCAACTAGTACGTACTGCCCAAGAGGATATCTTCATTAGGCAGCAGTGTCTCAAAAAGAGAGAGAGGAGGATGTGGGCTGCACCCTCAAGTTGACATTTTCCTTCAAGATACGTCTACTACATTATAGTGTTCTTTGTCGGTTTCGATCTGTAGTGGACACTTCGGCCTTGTTGCAGTCTAAGTATTCAAACACGGGTACCATTGTCGTACCTTCACATCCACGGCAATAATTCTTGCCACAACCTACAGAAATTTGTGCAATTATGTTGAGTCCTAGGTACATCAAAAACCCCTATTTTAGCTACTAGATCCCAAATGCCTCTCAATCCTGAAGTTCCTAATGCAAGAACGAAGGAACGGACAACGCATGCATTCATTCTATCAAGAACAGATGTGACAGTGTGTAACCGACATGCACAATTTAAAAGTTTGAAAGCAGACCATATACTGTATATATATCGCCACCACACGGTGTCTCATGTATCCATATATATTCAGCTGACTGGTGGATCATCTTTTCGGCAGCTTTAGCACCTTGCATGCATTTATGGCGTAGCAAAAGTATGGCCTGACCATAATAATCTTTCGCTGCAACAGGTGTACGATATATTGAGGCGCCAAACTAATTGGAAGCATCCAATGCATAAACTCGCTGAGTCTGCAATTCAAGTACTAGTCCAGAACAGCAGGCAGGTTACTTAGCTTGAGGTAAAACTGATCTATATCAGGCGCCAGCGTCTAAAAAAAAGGACGTCTTCAATTCGAGGTTTTTTCCTTCAATACATCTGCTTGGTTTTCCTAGAATTTTGGTTGTCGGTTGCGTTGCCTTATTTGCCGCAACCAGCATTTATTGACCAGATTTCAATTAAAGGTTTGAGCGTGCAAACTGAACAGAAACACAGTCTATAGAGGAGCACAAATCAATCAATCGAGTGGTACAATCAATAGATGCGCGCGTTGCTCACACCATGGTAAGCAAAGCAGCTAGCGCACGTGACAGTCTTCTCCATAGAAGGCGCCTGCGCTCTAACCCCTAGCTCGATCCCAAGAAAATGTTAGAATCTCTGTGGGTTTGGCCCAACAATTAATTCAGAATTTTCTAAATAAATCTCAAAGGCCCATACATATGAGTGCATAAGGGAGTAGTGGAACCTTTAGTGCCACCTTGCTAGTGGGAGGTGGAGGGAACCAACTTATATATATATATATGTAAGTTGTTCTCATCTTTTAAAGACTAGTATGAGGAGGAGAAAGGAAGTCCACATGCACGCGCTCGTTGTTGTGGTGTGGCATAGCGGACCACCGGCCACGCTAAAATGTATGGATTCAACAACTAGAGTTTTGCCTCGCTTCTTTGCTTTGCCGTACCTCGCGAACGGGCGAGCCGCGCGCCCGCATTGCATAGATCTATCCGCATCGACTTTGTACAACTACATCGGCGAGGTCCTCCCATGATTAGTATAGCTAATCTAGAGGATAACGGTGCATCGGTTGCCTCCGCAGAATCGCCCCGTCTTTGGGTATACTCTCATCTATCCGCATCGACTTTGTACAACTACATCGACCGAGGTTCTCCCATGATTAGTATGCCTAATCTAGAGGATAACGGCGCATCGGTTGCCTCCGCAAGCGCCCCGTCTTTGGGTATACTCTCATCTTGCTTGTGGTTTTATTTGTTCATCATGATCAATCGTTTTATCCGTCTAGTGTACGAATCGTGCTTACACTAGTTGCTTTGATTCGTGATAACGGCGCATCGGTTGCCTCCGCAAGAATCGCCCCGTCTTTGGGTATACTCTCATCTATCCGCATCGACTTTGTACAACTACATAGATCGAGGTCCTCCCATGATTAGTATGGCTAATCTAGAGGATAACGGCACATCGGTTGCCTCCGAAGCCGCCCCGTCTTTGGGTATACTCTCATCTTCTTTGTGGTTTTATTTGTTCATCATGATCAATCTCGCTTTATCCGTCTAGTGTACGAACCGTGCTTGTACTTACTGGTTGCTTTGATACGTGATATGAGTTTTTTACACATGATTAATCTAGTTGCTCAATTCGTCATGATTTATATTCCGGTTTTAATCGGAAATTACCTAATATTTCAACAGAAAAAGCCATCCCATAATCACATATACTAATTCCAAGAGGATAAGATGACGGTGGTGGAAAAAAGTAGCATAGCAGCCGTTTCCAGGAGCAAGAACCACCTGGAAGCAATGAAAGTCGATTTTCCTAAATTAAGAGTTTCGACACTGTTCGTATCCCATGTGGTAACGCATTAGATTATCCACACTCGTCATACTTTGTATCTTTCTTTACTATAAAATGGAATATTTCTGCTTAGTCATTAAGATCATCTCCTTTATACAACTCTCACACTCATCACCCTTTATATCTCATATTATATCCTATATTTTATTCCACCTCTCCTAACTACCGTCACCTTTCTCTCGCTCCTTACTTTTATCCACCGCCGCGCGTCAGCCATTCTCTCCCCCCACCCACCTCATCTCCTTCGCGGCGCCCGGCCCCTCCTCCCGTCGGCTGCCTCCCACACCGGCGACGCGCTAGCACCATCGCGCCACACATCCTCTCTCTCTCTCTCTCTCTCCCTTCCCCTTCTCTCTCCTCCTCCCCTGTCTCTCTCTCGACTCGTATCTCCTCCTCCTCTGCAGTCCTCCGCCGACGGGCTCATCGACGGCCCTCCCTCTCCTATCCGCCCCTCGACGGCCTCCTCCTCCCATCTTATTTTCCACTCCGCCGGCGCGGCCAAGGCGCAGCCCACACCTCTCCTTGTGCCGGCTCTGGTGGGCGGCGCACTACTCTCCAATCCGGCATAGGAGCAGCGGCAGGGCAGCCCTACTCTCCACTTGCCCCACTCGTTGTAGTACTTTGAATGCCCCATATAACTTGAAGGATAATTTCTGGTTGGAACGAAGAGCTACTAATATTTGAATGTATGGCTGCAATCTGAGATAGACCAAGTCACCAACCTGAAATATCCTTTCTGATCTGTGCTTATCAGCCTATGCCTTCATCCTTTGTTGTGTCCTGCATAGATTTTTTTTAGATAATGGATATAAAATCCGGCCTCTATGCACGAATGCATACAGCAGGCCAAAAAATACACTTTGAGTTCGGAACAAAGATTGAATCACAAGCCACAGTCTCGGATACAAAAGGAAAACTAAAGCAAACGATAGATATGTTGCCATCCTCCTTTCATCATCTCCGAGGCAGTTGTCTCGCATTCCTACTAAAGAAGGAGATGGTGTCTTTGGCTTGCTCGCTACGCTCGTAATCGGGCCCAAAAACGTAGCCAGGTACGTCCCTCGGAAGATTACCCGCAAAATGGAGTTAACTTTGATTTTGTGAAAAATAATGTCATTCCTGCATCTCCAGATGGCCCAGACAACGCTGCCACACCTACCCAGATCAAGTTCCTAACCTTACTAGATTGATTAGATAACCAAGATCCAAACAAATGTCTTATTGAACTAGGTGGTGTCAACCCTGTAGCATAATAAACTATCCTCCACACCATTCTCGCATACGGGCACTCTAAGAAAAGATGTCGAATAGTTTCATTACTATTACGACCAACACATTTTTGGCTACCCCTCCAATTTTTCCTAGCGAGATTGTCTTTGGTTAGGATCACTCCTTTTTGAAGGTACCAAAGGAAGATCTTAATTTTTAGAGGAATCTTTAATTTCCAAATCTTCTTGTGTCGAAACGGTGGCGATGCATCGATAAGATATGCGTACATCGATTTAACAGAGAACAACCGGTTCGTGTCAAACCCCATCGGAATGAATCCGATCCTTGTACAATTTGAACATTATAAAGTTGTGCTACAAGATTGTTCCATGCATTCAGATTATTATCCACCAGTGCCCTCCTGAAAGATACATTGAGGGGTGATGTAGACATGACATTGGCTACTGTAGCATGGGGATCTCGCACTATGTTATAGATTGAAGGATATCTTAATCTGAACGGAGTGCTACCAACCCAAGTGTCTTCCCGAATCTAGATTTTGTCCATCCTTAACGTAAAAGGAGCCTAACTGTAACACCTCATCTTTAATTTTCATGAGGCCTCTCCAAAAGTGAGAGTCATACGGCTTAGCTTTAACTTGAGAGAGTGACTTAAAATTAAGATATTTATTTGTTAGTAATTGTTGCCAGATCCCATCGGTATTCAGCAAATTCACTATCCACTTAGCCAATAAGCATTTGTTTTGCAATTGGAGATCTAAAATTCCAAGCCCCCCTTGATCCTTAGGTCGACACAATATGTCCCATCTAGCAAGTCGATACTTATGTTTATCAGAAGATCCTTGCCAAAAAAACCTTGACCGAAAGTGGTCGAGTTTTTTCAAAACACCTTTCGGTATTTCAAAAAAGGACATCATAAACATGGGAAGGCTACTAAGTACCGAATTAAGTAAAACTAAACGCCCTCCATACGACGGGTACTTAGCTTTCCAGGCAAGAGAGCTTCTTTTGAAACCTTTCCTCCACTTTACTCCATGCCGAGTTTAGGAGTTGCCTATGATGCATTGGAATCCCGAGGTACCTAAACGGATATTCCCCCGCGTTACATCCAAAGAGATCAAGTATAGATCACCTCCCCTCTCTTTGCTGCACCATAGCAAAAAATTTCACTCTTGTGAAAATTGATCTTAAGACCCGAGAGTTGCTCGAAAGCACAGAGCAAAAGCTTAAGATTCTTAGCCTGCTCCAAGTCATGATCAAGGAAGAGAATAGTGTCATCGGCATATTGCAAGATCGACGGTCGTCATCTACCAAATGCGGGATGACACCTCTTATTTGCCCTTCGGCTTTCGCTCTTCGGATAAGCGAGCAAGCATATCGACCACTATGTTAAATAAGATAGGTGACATCGGATCTCCTTGACGGAGCCCTCTTTTCGTTTGGAAGAAGGGACCGATTTCATCATTCACTTTGATTCCCACACTTCCACCCGAGACCATTCCTTGAACCCATCGACACCACTTAGGCGAGAAGCCCTTCATCCGTAATGTCTGTTGAAGGAAGGACCACTTAACCTTGTCATATGCCTTTTCAAAGTCGATTTTGAAAATGACCCCATCACGCTTCCTCATATGCAACTCATGTATGGTCTCATGTAGGATCACAACGCCCTCCATGATATTCCTGCCTGGCATGAAGGCGGTTGCGTAGGACTTACCACTTTTTGTGCAACACTATTCAACCGATTAGTGCCAACTTTTGTAAAGATTTTAAAGCTGACATTTAACACACATATCGGTCTAAACTGTTGAATTTTCGTTGCAACTGGAACTTTGGGGATTAGAGTGATGATTCCAAAATTAAGACTAAAGAGGTCTAAATCCTCTCGATGGAACTGTGAGAAAAGCGCTAGAAGGTCTTCTTTGATTACTTCCCAGAAAACTTGGTAGAATTCCACTGGGAAGCCGTCTGGGCCAGGTGCTTTATTATGTTCCATCTGGAACACCGCCTCTCTTACTTCGCTCTCTGTGAACTCCCTAGTTAGAATCTCATTTTCTTCCTGGGACACTTGTGGAATATCCAAGATTTGATTTTCCTCAAGTGACATCTCCGACACCTCGGTAGAACCAAAGAGACCTTTATAGAATCGAGTAATGTGACTTTTGAGATGTTCGGCACCAATCACAACCCCCCGATCATCTTCCGGTTTATAGATAAGTTGTTTGCGATGTTTGCCATTAGCCACTAGGTGGAAGAATGCGGTATTGTCATCTCCTTCCAACGAGCGTTTTAACCTTAGCCCGTTCGTACCACTTTAACTCTTCCTCTCTCGGGAGAAGCACCAATCTTTCCTTCAGAAATGTTTAAGATGGATTTCCGCTCGTAAAGAGTGGTAGTCTCGACCTTTTTATCAAGATTTTCTAAGAGCGATAACAACCTCTTCTTCTCCTTTTTATATGTTCCCGTCGTATGAGAAGCCCATCCTCTAAGATACCTGTCCGAGCCTACGAATCTTATTCGCCACCGCTCGAGAGGCGTGCGTCCGGCATTCTCGGAATGCCGTATATTGGCCACCAAATCATAGAACCCATCTCTAATAAGCCAACCCCTCTCAAACTTGAAAGGGCGCCGAATATTAGAGTGGGTGGACGCCCCTGTGCTTAAGATTAACGGTGTATGGTCGAAATATTTCGATCCCTCGATTCCACGGTCGATAGAGGAAATTTGATCTCCCATTCCGTCATCGCATAGATGATGTTGTATCACCGTTGTCAACGTGTTTTTTTCTTTCGGCCATTCCTCCGGTTCGGTACCGCACAAGCCTCCATGTTGGAATTACCGAAGTGCCTTGGTGGATGTCCATAAAGTACTTCAAATGGTGTGTGACCCGGGGCGTAATGAAAGGAGGTGTTATACCAAAATTCAGCAAGTGAAAGCCATTTACTCCTTCGCTTTGGACATGAATGTCTTGCGCATCTCACGAAAGCCTCCATACACCGGTTAACCCGCTCGGTTTGTCCATCTGTTTGGGGGTGGTAGGAGGAGCTCATTAATAGTGTGGTGTCAACTAACCCGAATAGTTCCCGCCATACTTGTGAATATTCCGTCCCCGTATGATATGATTGTTTCGGGGAGCCCATGCAACTTGTAGATGTTGTTCATGTATAACTAAGACACTTGTAAAGCCGAGAAATGTGAGTTAATGTCATGAAGTGAGCATACTTTGTGAACTTGTCTACTACCACCATGATCACATCCATCTTGTTGGAGGTTGGCGGCCCTTCGATAAAATCCATGCTAACCATTGTCCATGGGGTGGCCGGAATAGGCAAAGGTTGTACGTAGTAGTCTTGGTGTTTTCACATTCTCACCTTTGGCTTTTGGCAGATCAATCATTGTTTAAGTAGCTTCTAACCGTAGCTTTCATTTGTGGCCGGGAGAATAATGCTTTGAGTCTATGATATGTGGCATGGAATCCAAAATGTCCTCCAATGCCACCGTTGTGCATAGCTTGTAGCACGTGTTGTTGATCCGACTTATTGTTACCAATCCGGACTCTGCCTTTGTGCCGGATAATACCATCCACCAATGAGAAGTCTTGTTTGCTACTGTTATTTAATGCCAACTCGGTGAGTATCCGTTGAACTCGCTGGATCATCCGTGTATCCTTGCATAAGATTTTCCATCCGAGCGAGGGTGTGCATTCAAAATGACATAGATTGTGTCGCCCATCGGGCACCTAGATAGTGCATATCTTGCCATGCTTGTGCTTCCTTTCTTGTACATTATCTTGAAATTGAGGTCCATTAATTTTAGCGGGGCTTTGTCTTTGAAGTTTTGTCTAAGCTCTTTGTTCCGTAAGATACTAGACGCTCTTATGATCGTTTTGATGATGAACTCTTGGTTCCGCGGTATTGCGACCACTTTTCAACCGCCATTAGGATGGACATGCACTCCTTTTCGTATGTGGACGAGCCCGATTCTTTTTGCACAATGGTTTACTCAAATAGTCAAATGGATGACCCTCTTGCATCGAATCGCCCCTAAGCCTAGATCACTAGCATCGATTTCCAGACAAATTGTTTAGTGAAATGCGGAATTGCTAGCACTAGGGCCCGAACCATTGCGCTTTTAAGGATATTGAATGCTTCTTCGGTACTAGAGGTCCATACAAATGGTGCGCCTTTCTTTAGGAGCATGGGCAAAGGTCTCGCTTATCATCCCATAATGTCGAATGAACTTTCCGTGGTATCCGTCAAACCCGGAAATCCTCTTAGCCCTTTCAAATTTACGGGTGTGGGCCAATGCTATACTACTCCGTATTTGTGAAGGTTGTGTTGCTACTCCCTTCTTAGATATGCAATGGCCCAAGTATTCAATTTCTTTTTGAGCAAAGGAGCACTTGGAGAATTTGATCGAGAATTGGTATTTCTCTATGATGTTAAACACTTGCTTTAGAAGTTGAGCATGGTTCCTCCGGTGTGGCGAGAATAGGCCGAATGTCATCCATGAAGATCGAACTCCTCTCCTTAATAATGGCTCAAAAATTTGGTTCATGGTGCTTTGGAATGTTGCGGGGCATTGGTCAACCCAAAAGGCATCACCAAAAATTCATATAATCCACTATGAGTTTTAAATGCAGTTTTTTGTTCATCTCCTTTGGCAATTCGATCCGGTGGTAGCTTGATCTGAAATCTAGCTTGGAGAACCACTTGGATCCACCAACTCACCAAGCAACTCATCTACCACGGGTAATGGGTGCTTGTTTTTGACAAAAATTGCATTCATATATCTATAATCTACACAAAACCTCCAACTTCCATCTTTCTTTTTAACCAATAGTACAAGAGAGGCATAGGGGTTGTTGCTAGTCCTTATTGTGCCATTTCGAGCATTTCGGCTAATTGTTTCTCAATCTCATTTTTACGTGCAGAGCATACCCGTATGTCCGCACATTAACAAAGTTGAGCCCCCGGGCACCAATTCGATGTGGTAGTCACAGTATCTCTAAGGTGGTAAGGCGGTGAGTTCTTTGAACAAATGCTTGTATTCATGTACTAGTGTAGCCACTTCCAGTTAGACTTGGGACTATTCCAATTCCCGCACAACATGGATATGGGTGTTTTCTTCGCCCGTTTATATTATGTTTGGTTTCTTGGTAGTGTAAGTGCAATCAAGCCCCTAAGTGGGTTTTGGTGATGTTAACCACTTAATTAAAGGACTAATGAGCTTTTGAGTATGAGTGATAGGTTTAATTTTGAAGAAAGGTGAAAAGGAAAGAATGGTGACTCCTCATTGTTTGAAGTGGCTTCCTAGAGCTCAAGACTAGCTTTAAATTAATTTTCTATTTTGAATTTGAGTATAGGACAAGCCGTACTATCAAGAGGGATAACCAAGGGCTTAATAGTCTACTCTAAAACCAAAATTATCTCAGCCACAAATGGCCCATTAGCTAGCTGCCTTAGCCTTGAAAACACCTTTTCCGGAACCTCCGAGTTTTTCCCGAAGTTCCGGGCTGCTCCCTAGTCGCCCTGTTGAAGTCACCGGTTCCGGAGGTTCCGGGATCCCGGCCGGAGGTTTCGGGCTTTTGAAAGTAACCGTTGCGGATCTAGATCTAAGGGTATTTATACCCCCTTGTCTACCAACGGTCATTCTCTCGGCTTGCTTTGTGCCAAAACAAGTAGCTTTTGCTCCCCTTCTCTCCCAAGCATTGACTCCCACCTACTTCAATCCAAATCCAACCCTAGCATTCAAGTGTGGAGTGATTCCTTGTGAGAAAAAGCAAATCCAAGCCCCTTCTTGTGTTCTTCAAGCACTTGGTGGACCCCTAGCTCCTTGGTGGATCTTTTACTCTTGGAGCCTTGCTCCTAGACGGCTAGAGGTTGCTTGGAAGCTCTCCAATCGATTGTGGAAGCTCCAAGAAGTTTGTATTACCCTAAATTGCTTAGTGGAAGCCCTCCATCTATTACTTTAGTGATACATGTGAGAGAGGAGTGGATCTAGAGAGATTCCATAGCCTTTGTGGCTAACCTCAACAACGTGGATGTAGGCCAACCTTTGTGGTGAGATGAACCACGGGATAAATTGTTGTCCCTTGTGTTTAATCTTTCATTTGTTACTCGTTGTTGTTTAATCTCTTTAGGTTGCTTTCTCACTAGATCTATTAGGGTTTGCTTTGTTTCTTGCAATATCTTTAACCCTAAGGTTGCTAGTGTGATTAGGTTCTTTTCTTAAGTATTAGTAACCAATTTCCTACCTTGTTGTTGCTCTCTAATCTTATTATCCACAGAAATTTAACGAGAGGAACAAATTCTGGAAGCTCCAGGAAAATACACCGAAGTGCATTTTCCCGGAGGTTCCAGGGAAAAGCCCGGAGGTTCCGGGGTCTGAGCAGAAGTTGGCAGAAATTGGTTGAGTTTGTTTTGCAGGCCTATTCACCCCCCTCTAGACCACTTGCATTGATCCTTTCAATTGGTATCGGAGCGGGTTATCCTCGCAAACACCTAACTGTGTGAGGATATGGCAAGTGATGATGAGAAGCAAGAAGAAGAGGAGTTTGAGAACATACCAAGCGAGGTTGAAGGTGATGCCTCAGAAGTGGGCGACACATCAGCCCAAGAGAAGTTCGAGAAGCTCAAAAAGGCTATGAAGGAAAGCTCCAAGGAAGGAAGTAAGAAAATCAAGAAAGAGGACAAGAAGAAAAAAAATAAGAAGAAAAGAAGAAAGAGGACAGCAAGCAAGAAAAGAAGAAGAGAAAGAAGGAGGAAAAGAAAAAGAAGAAAGAGAACACCTTCACCATCTCCACCACCATCTTCATCATCCTCATCATCGTCCTCATCGAGTGAGAATGGAGATGATGATGATGAGTACTATGGCACAAGAATTCTCAAGTGAACAATGAAGCCAAAGCCGAAGCACAAAGCAAAGAATGACTACAAAAGTGTATCCTTTAACTATGACTCCTTAGACACCAAATCAAAGGATGATGTGACTATACCCGTTGGCAAATTACCCTAATTTGATGGGACTAACTTTGCTAAATGGAAGCATATGATGAAAGCTTATCTAACTAGGCTTATGTTTGGAATTGTGGAATACGTGTGTGTAGGTTTTGATGATCCCGAAGACTTTAGAAACCTCACTCAAAGTGACCGCCGCAACATTAGGAGGAATGCTCAAGCTACAAGCATACTCCTTAGTGCCTTGAATGCCCAAGAGTACAACCGTGTTAGTGGACTTGAGATTGCCAAAGAGATTTGGGACATTCTACACATTGCTCATGAAGGTGTTGACAAGGTCAAGAAATCCAAGATCAATATATTGATGGCCGAACTCAATAGGTTCACTATCTTTGATGGAGAAGGGCCACAAGAGATGTTTGATAGGTTGATGGTCATAGTTGGAAAGATAAGAGGCCTAGGTGGTGATGAGTTGGATGACCACTTTGTTGTGAAGGTGATGTTGGAGGCCTTTGCTCCAAGAAATCCCACTCTAGTCACCATGATTAGAGAGAAGAAAAGATTTGAGGAGTTCTCCCCAAATGATGTTCCTGGGAGAATTCTTACACATGAGCTCATGGAGAAGAAAATCCAACATAGAAAGAAGATTGGTGAGTTAGAATCCAAGTTGAACAACTTGAAGGTCAAAGAGGTCGCTCTTCATTCACACAAGTCAAGCAAGCCATCTACTTCATCCAAGAACTCTACTCCATCCAAGCCTTCCATGTCAAAATCCAAGAAAGTGGAAGTAGAGAGCTCTACAAGTGACTCAAGTGAAGATGAAGATGAAGGCTCCCATGTTGAGATTGGGGACATGGCCTTGTTCATGAAGACATACAAAAGAGGCTTTAAGAAGCAAGGTTACAAGTTTGCCAAGAGGAAATTTCCCAACAAGAAAAAGAGAACTTGCTACAATTATGGAAGCACCAAGCACTTCATTGCGGATTTCCCTAATGAGAAGAGAGAAAACAAGAATGACAAGGGCAAGGGAGGTTACAAGAAAGATCAAAAATCACATCACAAGAGAAGGAACTATGGTGGAGAAGCTCATATTGGTCATGAATGGAATTCGGTCATGAAAGCTCTAGTGAAGAAGAAGGGAAGAAGGTTGCAACCGTGGCTATCAAGAAGCTTCCCCCCACATCAAGGTTGTTCAACAACTTGACCAATGATGAAGAGAGCTCATTCATTCATTGTTTCATGGCCAAGGGTGAGAAGGTAAAAATTGACTCAAAATCCTCTCCTCCACCTAGTGATGAGTAGGAAATGGACTCTAGTGATGAATCTAGTGATGAGAAAGCAAACCAACTTGTTAGTGACATGGATAAGCAATCTAGAGATTTTATGGATAGGTTGATAGTAGAAATAGAGAAGTGCCAAGACACTCTTAGACCCGAAAGAAGTGAGCTTGAGGCTTTGCGTTTGGAAGTGAGCCAAGAGGAGAGCATCATAGCTACTCTCAAGGAAGACCTTGCTACCTCTCAAGCTCAATGTAATTCTCTCAAGTTGAGGAATGAAGAGCTCGAGGAGCAATATAGTCTCCTTTGGAGTAGCACCTCACATCCTTCGGAGGCAAAGGGTGATCCTAGTGCTTCTACTAGTAAAGGCCGTGATAAATGTTACAACGTTGATCTTGAATCTTATGCCACTAACCTTGCTAACATGGAAGCTTTGAAGAAAGAAATTGCTAGGTTGAACTCAATCATAGCTAGTGGATGCATGAGTGAAGGGAACAAGAGAGGAAGGTTCACCAAGAAGAAAAAGTTGGAGAAAAGTGAGAAACCGGGTTTTGGATATGTTGAAGGGGGCAAGACAAATGGAAGAAAAAATATCAAGGAAAAGGAATGCCTTGAATTCAAGAGCACTTTCGGATTTGTTTGCCCGGGCCCGGAGGTTCCCGTAACCATCTAGGCCCTTTTGCACCTTTGGTAAGGGTGTGTTTTGGTGATAAATGACAACCATATGCTTTTGAATAACCCTTGTTTTGTAGCGGATTTTACATTTGGTTATTGTCACAAGTGTTGAATGAAAAGATACCCCTCAATTTGAATTCATGGACGATAAATGGATAAATACTACAAGGATAAGGACTTTACTAGTTCCACGTGTCACAAGGAGATGAAGGGCACTTGGATTCCTAGTTTGTAGTGTTTGACCGTACTATTAAGAGGGGTTCGTGCACTAGTAGCTTGACCATGCACCAAAAGCCATGAAAATATGCACACTCAAGTTCCTTGGTTGTCATCTAGCTCGAGAGAGTTTATGGAAACAAGGTTGAAGCAAAATAATCGACGAAAAATCAAAGGCGCTTGAATTGGACAAGTTAAAATGAAAATCATAGCGTCGGATGAACTCGACGCCCTCATTTCTACATGCGTCGGATGAGTTTTGTGGCCAAAGGATTCAAAACGGACCATCGGATGAACCGACGGTACGGGAATCGGTTCATCCGACGCCTTAGGGTTTGGAAACAAGAAGGGTCAAGGCTCAACACCTTCAAGACCGGACGATCCGATGCCTTGACCAACGGTTCATCCGATGGTTGCATTTAAAACATACAGAGACGCGCCAAAACAAGCGCCAAGACCGGATGGACCGACGCTTGGATGTTGACTCAGCGGTTCATCCGACGGTTATATTTGAAACATACAGTACCGCCCCGAGTGAGAAGTCTTCAGCACTGGATGGTCCGACGGGGCGTCGGTGTATAGCGTCGGTGCATTGTCTGGGTTTCTTGGTTCAACGGCTATATTGGGGTCTCTGAGTGACCGGATGATCCGACGCTTGCGCAGGGGGAGACCATCGGTTCATCCGACGGTACTACTTTTTCAGGAAACCTTTTCCAACGGCTAGCCTCCCTTGCTAGGCCTATAAATATGACCCCCGCCTCTCTTGATCTGCCTTTGCCACTCTGAAGATCCACTGCGGCCAAGGAGAGAAGGAGAGTGTCTTCTTGCCATTTGGGATTCTCTTCCTCTTCTTTGAAGAGCTCTTTCTTAGTGATCATGGGTGTTCAAGGTGCATACATGGCTTAGGCGAGTGCTCGGGTTAAGTGAAAGTGTGCGGGCTTGTTACTCTTGGAGTTTGATGGCTCCTAGACGGTCTCGGTGACTTGGGGGTTCTTGGTGAGCTCTTGGAGATTGTGGGAGCCTCAAGAAAAGCTTGGTGTACACGGTTCGAGACCCACCGTTCCGGAGATGGAGAACGGGTACTCTTAGTGAGCACTTGTGTCTTGGTGACTCAATGGGGAGCGATATTCTAAGTGAGTGCTCCAACGTGGATTAGGGGAAAGCGTCAACTTCTCGATACCATGGGAAAAATTCGGTCTTCACTTGTGTCTCTCTATCTATTTTCTTGCATTTAATTTCGGCACCTAATTTCCGCAATTTAGTTTCCTTGTCTTTGTTCTTGGTTATTTCCTTGTGTGCTTTATATCTTGCCTAGGTTGTTTCATATCTCCTAATGTGATATTTGCTAAGGAAACTCGTGTTAGTGTGCTCTAGTAGTAGAGGAAAACTGTTTTAGATGGGCAACACTAGTTGATAGGTTAAGGTTTCTTTGTTGTTTTAGAAATTGAAAAAGAAGTCCCATATTCAACCCCCCTTCTATGGGCCATTGATCCTACAAGTGGTATCGAGCTAGGCTCCCTTGTTGCTTGGCTTAACGCCTAGGGAGATGGGGAAAGGTAGCGGCAATGGCCCTCCCAAGTTGGCGGGGAAACAATTTACCTTTTGGGCGCATAGAATGGCAAGCTACCTTCAAGCTCAACACCATGATGCATGGCGCACTATCATGTATCCGTTTCCTAGAGTTTCCACCGAGAGTGAGGCTAAGTGGAATGCGCGTGCTAGGAATCATATTCTTGAGCGCTAGATGAGGAGTTGTTTGATCGGGTCTTTGCTTTGGGAACCGCCCATGAAGTGTGGATGCAACTCAAAGAAATCCATGTGGGTAAAAAAAAAGATTCATGAGGAGAAATATGAGTTGCTCAAGGTGGACCTCAATGAGTTCAAAATGAAGGATGATGAGGGTGTAGAGCAAATGTATTCTAGGATGGGTGTGCTCATTCAAAGTATCAATGCTCTCGATGTTGCTAACCTTTCCAAGCGGGGAAATTATCAGGAAAATCCTTCAAACGCTCCCTAAGCCAAGATACAACATCGTCAAGGCTCTTCTCTTTGAGAAGGATTTCACTACCCTCACCATCACCGAGGTTGTGAACAAGATCCGCTCCCACGAGATGTTCATGATGGAAGACATGAAATCATCTACCTCTCACTCAAGCGCCAAGAAAGATCTTACACTCAAGGCTAGTGAGAAGATCAAGTCCAAGAAGACAAATGCAAAGCCTCCTTCTTCCTCAAGTGAGAGCGAAGACAAGAGTGATTCAAGTGAAGAGGAGAGCGATGATGCAAAGCTTGCTCTCCTCATGAAGAAAACCACAAGAATGCTCTCCAAGATTGGCAAGAAGGGCTACAATTATGATCCCAAGAAGCAAAAGTTTTAGGCATCAAGAAGAAGTGGTGAGGGAAGCAATCGGAAGTGCTACAATTGTGGAAGCTATGATCATGTATCATATGATTGCCCCAAGCCCGACAAGCGAGTGTCAAGCTCAAGCAAGAAGAACGATGAAGATGATAAATATGCCAAGTACTACAAGAAGAGCTCCACCAAGAAGAAATCATAAAACAAGCCCTACCACAAGAAGAAGGGTGAACATCGTTCTCTCTTGGTCCATCAATGGGTAACCGGTGGTGAAACTTCAAGTGAAAGTGAAGAAGATAAGAACAAGAAGATCGTCGGTATTGCTATCATGGATGATGAAGAGCCTCCACTACCACCTCCACCTATGTGCTTCATGGCAAAGCACTCCAAGGTGAGCGATAACGATAGTAATGGTTCTTCTATTAGTGATGATGAACTCTTACCACTTGCTCTTAAGGGTCTTCTTGATGAATACACCTCCACGATTAAGAAACAAAAGAGTAAACTCAAAGCACTTGATGAGACTCATGAGAAACTTAAGCTATCATATGATGAGTTGCTTGTGAAGCACAATGACCTTAGCAAAGTACATGATGCTTTGGTAGTGTCCAACAAGTAACTTAGAGAGGACCACAACAAGTTACTTGATAAGCAAAATGAGCTAATCATCAAGCATGACGACATAACCGTGCTTAAAAAGTATCTTGAATCAAATCATATGAAGCTTAAGAAAGAACATGTGCTCTTAGAGATGAAATATCAAGAACTTCACTTGCTAGTGAGGACATTGGCTCTACCGGCATGCAAATGCTAGAGAAGTCACTAAAACCAATGTCCGTACCTCATGTGATGATCTAATTGAAGAACCTAAGGTCTTGCTTAATGATGAAATTGTTGCATCTTCCTCCAAGACTAACCATGCTAGGGTGAAAGCTCTTGAAGAAGAAGTGAGAAGCCTGAGGTCTTGTGTGAAGACTTTAGCCAAGGGTGAGGAGTTACACAAGGAGATTCTCTACTACAATGCAAGAGATTATGGGACAAGGGGTCTTGGTGCTTTCCCTAATCCCATCAAGGAAACTCCTAGGTCTAAGGAGCTATATGGGTGCTTCATCAATGAAGTTGGGTCTTATTGTCAACATTGCAAGGTCACCGGTCATCATAAAAGGGAGTGCCCAACACCTACTCGCCCTTTGCCCACCTTGCCTAACAATTACAAGTCCATATACAGTGATAACCATATCTTGTTGATGAAGAAGAACAATGGCAAGGTTGCGATCAAGTTCATTGGGGCCAAACCAAAAGTCAAGTGACCTAGAAGCTTATGGATTCCTAAAGCTCTTGTCACTCACGTCAAAGGAGCCAAACTAGCTTGGGTTCCTAAATCTCAAAGCTAATTTCTTGTGTGTAGGTGAACTACAAGGCCGGAGGGAATCATTGGATACTTGATAGTGGTTGCACTCAACACATGACCGCCAAGTAAAAATGTTCACCTCACTAGTGGATGATGCGGGAGATCATGAACAAGTGTCATTTGGTGATAACTCTAAAGGAAGGATCTCTCCGATTGGGTGAAATCTCTCTGTTGACGGTGAATTTTTGTCAACCTAGACATGAGTTTACCTTTCATGTTGGTATGATTTATTATTCTAACCACTGGAACTAACCCCCCGTATATAACAAGTTCACTCCTGCATGTCGATTTTGGAGTTTATTGTTTACGCAGGAAATCTACGGTAAAGAGGAAACGTTCGGGATGAGTTCACCAAGCACTTTGGAAGAACATCATGAAGCCCGACAAGAGTCAAGACACGCGATGAACATGACTCCAAATGACCCGAGGACTGAAGTGTCAATGTGCAAGTCTTAAGGGACTCAACCAGAAAAGAGCGAAGCTTGGGTAGCAAGGATTCATGCCTTAACTGTGAAGGAAACAATGTCAAAGGCCCACATGCAAGTGCACACAAATAAGGAATCATGCAAGAAGCAACCGGGGAGGAACACGGGCCCGAACCGACCTAGAAAGGGCCTGGGCCGGTCGGCCCAGTCGGATCGGCCTAGGGGCCTGTTGGCCCGGTTCGCGACGCCCTTTGCCCTAGGTGTTTGTCTATTTATTGCCTCCACCACCGTCGGCCACCACATCGAACAAATCATTCTACCGACGCCATTCACCAGAACACCTCCACCGCAAGATGAGGGAGAGAGTTGGATGAGCTCATCGGAAGGATCAACACCAGCGGAGGGAAGGAAGCAAGAGGAGGACTCCAAGCCGCTGGCCTAGGGGTGTTCCCAAGCTTCATCACCACCATCTTCATCGACGACGTTCTCCGGAGTCTCCATCACCCCTATGTGCTTCAATCCGTGTAAGATGATGGGGTAATGTCTCCGTTAATCCCCGGGGTTAGGTGGATGCATGATATGTAATCTATACATGAACCTTATGCCAATCAATGCTTTATGGTCTATGTCTTCGCGTATGCTTTGTTTACATATGTTTGCGCAACATGTGGTCTTAGTAGGGTTTGTGGTAATCGTGGTGATTAGCTTAACCCTATGGATGCTTGGGTATATATGCGGTTATATGTGAAAGTGTTTGATTACCTTGCGTAGTGACGGTACGATTTAGGGAAAAGGCTTAGCGGCCGCATAATCGCCATGAAGCTAGTGTAGGCAACTCCCTTTCCATGTATTAGATGCATCTTCATGTGTTCCTAAACCCTAGGGAGGGAACGCTTATCTATCTTAATCTCTCTCTTGTGTCCACCCTTTACCATCTAGTTTAACCTTAGATTTGTTTGATCAACTTAGGTTAGATTGTCTTTACCTTTAGATTAATACCCCTTTCAAAGGTTTCCCATCAACTAGATCGGTACTTAGTTAAGCGCTAGCAATCCCCTTGCTCCGCGGATTGATAAGAATCTAGGGAATCCCCGTGATGAAAAAGGTGTAGGTCTATACGCTTCGGATCGTAGGTGGATACGAGTTTTATCCGTCAACACTCTCTAACAAACGATCTATCCCTCTCTAATGTTCTCTTTGTGGACTCTTGTAGTTATAACTTGCTTTCCATTGTACAATTTTGTGACCTTGGTCTTTCATGCACATTTGATGATGAAGGGGTCGCAATCACTAACAAGAAAACTAATGAAGTTGTTTTCAAGGGATTCCGCTATGGCAATCTTTATCTTGAATATTTTGCATCCCATGAAGCAAACTTGACTACTTGCCTCATCTCCAAGACATCCAAGGGTTGGATATGGCATCGTCGCATTGCACATATAGGCATGAGACAACTCAATAAAGCTTTCAAGAAAGGCATGGTCCTTGTTGTGAAGGATGTGACATTTGAGAAGGACAAGTTATGTAGTGCATGTCAAGCGGCAAGCAAGTTGCAAGTCATCATCCTATGAAGGCTTATGTATCTACCACAAGACCACCGGAGCTCATACACATGGACCTCTTCGGACGTACTACATACAAGAGTCTTGGTGGTAATCTCTATTGTCTTGTCATTGTTGATGATTACTCACGCTATACTTGGACTTTCTTTTTAGAGGACAAGGGCAAGACATTTGACATCTTCAAGAAGTTTGCTACTAGAGCCCAAAATGAGTTTGGGTCATCCATGGTGAAGATTAGGAGTGACAATGGATTGGAATTCCGCAACACAAGAGTAGAAGAGTATTGTGATGGTGAAGGCATCAAGCATGAATTCTCCTCAACTTATACACCACAACAAAATGGTGTGGTAGAGAGAAAGAACAAGACACTCATCACTCTTGCAAGAGCTATGTTGGATGATTGTGGGGTTTCACAATGGTTTTGGACGGAAGCTATCAACACGACATGCCATGCTTCAAATAGAGTGTACCTCCACCGACTAATGATGAAGACACCATATGAGCTACTCATTACGAGAAAGCCCAACATCTCTTACTTTCGGGTGTTTGGTTGTAAGTGTTTCATATTCAACAAGAGGAAGCATCTAGGGAAGTTTGAGAGTAGAGTAGATGAGGGCACATTTGTTGGTTATGCATCTAACTCTAAGGCATATAGATTATTCAATAACTCCACACGAGTGATTGAAGAAACATGTGACGTGGAGTTCGATGAATCTAATAGCTCCCAAGGAGATGGTTTGTTGTGATGATGTAGGAAAAGAACCTCTTCGAGAGGCAATGAAGAAGATGTCTATTGGTGACATCAATCCAAAGGAGGATGACGACTCTCACTCCATTCATGAAGACTCCTCCTCGATGATGATGACAATGATGATCAACCAAGGCGTCAAACATCATCTCCCACAAGAAAAGATATTCCATCTTTCTCACAAGAACCACCTCCTATATCACAAGACACTAAAGATGAAGTAGAGGAAACGGAGGAAGTTCAATCTCAAGATGATCCCACCTCTACAACATTTGGAAGGCGTACAAGGACTTCAACAAACCATCTAATTGATCTTGTATTGCATGATCCCAAAGGGGGTAGAAGGTCTCGCCGCAAGCAATATGCCTCATTTTGTAAACATCATGCTTTTTTCTCTTTTGTAGAACCTACAACCAGAGATGAAGCTCTCGGGGAATCGGATTGGATCTTGGCTATGAAAGATGAGCTCAATAACTTGAAAAGAAAAAAAGTGTGGGAGTTTGTGGAGCACCCCAAGAACAAGAATGTGATTGGCAGTAAGTGGGTCTACCGGAACAAGCAAGATGAACATGGCATTGTGGTGAAGCACAAGGCAAGACTTGTCACCAAAGGGTACTGTCAAGTAGAAGGCTTGGACTATGGAGAGACCTTCGCTCTGGTGGCACGTCTTGAAGCTATCTATATCCTCCTTGCATATGCATCTAGTCATAAAATGAAATTATTTCAAATGGATGTTAAGAGTGCTTTCTTGAATGACTTCATCAATGAAGAAGTCTATGTGGAGCAACCTCCCGGTTTTGAGGATGCTACATATCCTAACCATGTCCGTAGGTTACACAAGGCTTTGTATGGACTCAAGAAAGCTCCTAGGGCATGGTATGAGAGGCTCCGGGATTCTCTCATTTAAGCGGGATTCAAGATTGGTAGAGTGGACAACACGCTATTCACAAAGATAATCAACAAAGAGCTTTTCATTTGTCAAATTTATGTTGATGATATTATCTTTGGCTCAACTAATCTCAAAGTGTGCAAGGATTTTAGTGAACTCATGACTAGCAAGTTCGAGATGTCAATGATCGGAGAGCTCAACTTCTTCCTTGGGTTTCAAATCAAGCAATTGAAGGATGGGACTTTCATTCATCAAGAGAAGTACACTAATGATATCCGAATAAGTTCAAGATGGATGATTGTAAGCCGATCACGACTCCAATGCCTACCAATGGACATCTCGACGTAGATGAGGGAGGTAAACCGGTTGACCAAAAGCTTTACCGTTCTATGATTGGTTCTCTTCTTTATCTTACCGCATCTAGGCCCGATATCATGTTTAGTGTTTGTATGTGTGCTCGGTTCAAGCCAACCCTAAAGAATCTCACTTAAGTGCTTTGAAAAGGACCCTTAGATACTTAAGATATACACCTAGCATTGGCTTGTGGTACCCCCATGGTGCTTGTTTTGAGCTCTTGGGTTTTTCGGATTCGGACTTTGCCGGATGTCGAGTAGACCGTAAGAGTACTTCGGTGGGTGCCATTTGCTAGGTCGCTCTTTAGTTGCTTGGTCCTCTAAGAAGCAAAACTCTGTGGCCTTATCCACCGCGGAGGCGGAATACATTTCTGCGGGGGCTTGTTGTGCTCAAATCCTCTATATGAAGCAAAGCCTCTTAGATTATGGTGTGGTTCTAGATAGGGTTCCCCTCCTTTGTGACAATGGAAGTGCCGTAAAAATTGCTAACAACCGGTTCAACATTCACGCACCAAGCACATTGATATCCGTCATCACTTCTTGTGAGACCATGTTGCTAAAAGGGACATTGTCCTTTGTGGTGTTCGCTCCGAGGAGAAATTGGCAGATATATTCACCAAGCCTCTTGATGAAAACACCATTTCTAGGCTTCAAAGTAAATTAAATGTGCTTGATGTGTCCAACATCATGTAATGCTTGTCATATAGTTTGCATTTGCATATGTACATTATTAGTGGATTGTCTAACCTTGATGAGATAGTGGTGAGTACGGGTCTTGCTTGAGTCGGTGGTTCTCTTGTTTCGCTCAAGGCATGTTGAAAGGCTCACCATGAATAAGCTTATCAAGGGTTCAAACTTGACAAGATAGTTTACCGTTTTGCTTTGCACTTATGCTTGTCATGTAGGTTGCACTCATGTTTAATTTCATGCATTTGTTCTTGCATAGCATTGCGTGAGAGAAGTCACAAAGGAAACTCACACTATGAGAGAGTTGCTTAGCGTTCAATGCAAATCAACAACTCTTAAAGTGTGATGAGACAAATGAGTGTGTTTAATGTCTATTGAGTTAAGTCCTAACGAGCTTATGGTGTCAATCTCTAAGTTCAAAGGCAATTAACTCATACATTCCCTTTTTGGAGTTCCCTCCCTCCTTTGGTTATTATTTTGCCTATTTTATCTATGGTTTATCCCTTTTTAGGGAGCTATTTGTGTATCTATAAGTAATTTACAAAGAAGTGCTTGAGGGGTGAGGTTGTCACTCGAGATTGATCCAAGAATGTGCTTGTGTTGGCTTGTGTGTGACATTTGACGGATAAATAAATGAGAAGTAGTTCAACAAAATCGAATTGTCCCGTCGGATGAACCGCTAACCGAAGAGGTTCCGGCGTCGGTTCATCCGGTGAAGGGGTCCGTGCGCTCGTTATTCTCTGTTAGAAAATTTCCTACCGTCGGATGAACCAACGCCTACGCGTTTTTCACCGACGGTTCATCGCGTCTTTGAAGGATTTTTCAAATTTTCACGGACCCGCAAACAAGCGCTCCGACGCAACTAAATAACGGGCCATCGGTTCATCCGATGCTCGGTTTCACCGCGGAGCGGGAACAATTCGACGGTTCGACCGACGCTCGTTTTTCCCGGCTATTGGTTCATCCGGTGCTATGCGACGCGTTGGTCCCACTGTCATATCTATTTGGCGCGACGTCTCCTTCATTCGAACCCTAACCGGTCGATGTCGCGTCCGCCGCCCGTGCGCCGCCACCTTCGCCATCTCCGGCCATCCCTCGCGCACATGCGGTCCCCGCGCACTCCGCCGATCCTCTCGCACCCGTCGTCGGCCGCCCTTGCCACTCCTCCGCGCGAGAAATTCACGCGTGCACGCCGCCTCCACCCGAGCTAGGTTTTGGGCCGCCGCCGCCTTTACCGCCGTCCGTCTCCGCAGGGGCTCGCCGGCATCCATCCGGAGCGCGCGCGGCACCGATTCTTCTCCACATCCGCTCATCGTTATTCATCCCGAGCTGTGGTGAGCTAATTGTCCGTCCTCTTTCTCCTTGAGCACTGTTCCTCGCTCTTAGGGGCGATTTTGCTATGTTTTTCATGAAATTGAACTTTTGAGCAATTCATTCGGTGTAAACGAGTGCCATGCTTTCATGTGTGTGCTCAATTTCCTATAGCCATTGCTATCTTCATGATTTCGAGCATTTTCTCATCGGATGTACAAGTTTCATTCAATTGTCCACACAACCACACACATCTTGTTCACCTAAGGACCTCGCCTAGCATTTCCTTTCTCTTTTGTGGCGTAATTCTTCTAGTATTTTCATAATTAGGCTCATATCTACTCATTTGCTCGCTTAAGGACTCTTACCTCTAGTTACATATCACGTTTATTCGTATCTCGCCATTCTATAATCTTCTACCTTTCTTTATCGGATGGCGGGCGATAAGAGGAAGGGGTAAGGCGGTTGCCGTGCCGAAGAAAAAGACACGTCAGGAGAAGGAGTGGGGCCGTGTACTCTCAGTGCCAGACACACAGGGTCAACCACAGAGGGGCATTCGTATTGGAGAGAGTGCACAGAGTCGGGGGGAGCGACCCCAAGGTGAGCAAGCGAGCGAGCGGTTACGGCGGTCGGGCGGGGCTCATCGGGTAGAGCAGACGGTCACCGCCTTCACTTGCCGAGGTCCGGTCCTCGAACTCGTGGAGGACACACCCGGCCACGGTCGACTCGCGACGGAGGAGAGCCGGGAGTTGAGGAGCTTGTTGAGCGAGAGCGACGGGGAGGCACACGACCCACGGATCCCGGAGGTCAACGGGTAGAGGCTTTCGGCTTATACCTCCGTGACCTCGCGACACTTGCCCGGCCCGAAGATTCGGCGTTTGAGGAGTGTTCCCGAGGATCGGTGGTTCCCTCGTGGCCGTGACGAGTGTGACCCCGGGTTCCGAACCATACTTGCGGAGGAGAGCTATTGCGCTTCCTACGTTCACGGGGGTTCACGGTTGACTCATCACCGGATGCTGCGAGTTCACGGCACTACGAGCGATTGCGGCGGGAGAGCCTATCTTGCCGTTCTTTGACTTCCGAGAGATGCTTGGGCGACTTGGTGAGCGAGGAGGTCACATTACGTCCCCGACCGGGTACGAGTGTTCTACACCACTATGTACGTCGAGGTTGACCGACTCTCACTCGGGTTCATGTTTATGGGTCGGCGGCACCGACTCACCAAAGAGGGGTTAGCGGAGTTGCTTCGGGTTGACCTTCACGACGACTCGATTCACTACCCGGCCTACCCCGACGTCGAGCCTCCTCGTCGTGCTCACTCTCTAGTGCTACCCTCGGACGAGGAGATCGGCTTTCGTTCCGGCGGTCGTTCCTCCCCGAGACTCCCGGGACACGGACCATCGATCCGTGAGGCATACGTCATTCACTACGCTCTCCGGAGGTCCGTTCTCTACAGGATGGGGAACGCGAAGTCGTTGACAGGGGTGCAGCTGTGATTACGGATGTACATGATGGCAAAGCGCCCCTTTGATATTGATGATATCATGATCAGTGAGATAGAGGATGCTATTATGGATGGGATGGGGATGACACGTCGGCGGCCGTTTGCTCACTTGGATCGAGTGGATGTTGTCCCGACTCGAGGCACAAAGGTACGTTGGGATGCTTGAGCGAGTCTAAGTTTGTGTTCCCGACCTACCGGCCTCGCGATGCCGGGCGACGGGAGGCGAGGCCCGAGAGGCTTCGAGGGAGAGCGAGAGAAGACCCTCCGGGCATGAGCAAAGCGCTCGAGGCCGTGATGGACGAGGTAGCCCGACGAGACGCTACACTTGAAGCACCGAGGCACCTCTCTCACAGTACTTTGCCACAGACGACGAGTCTTCCAGTCACGACGAGGACTTTGCACCCGCCTCCGAGCCCGTGTTCCGAGTTCGTCGTACTCACGACAACGAGGCAGGTGGTTCCTCGTTGCCGAGGTCGAGAGAGGCCGAGTCACCGCTTCCTCCTCGGATTACCTCGGTCGGGTGACCCGGCCGGACCCGGCTCACTTCACTTATTCGGACTGCGGCGGCTCGGACTGCGGCCACCATCCGGGTGCAACGGCAGATGCGAGGCTCGGTTTCGGCAGCACCGGGAGGCACGGCAGGTGATTCTTGAGGGGATCCGACAACGGCGGCGGGGAGGCACAGAGGGCGGCAGATGCTCCCGGCACCGGATGATGAGCACTCGGATGTTCATGTCCATGTCCGGTTGCCTTGGTCGGTTTTTCCGGCGGTCGGGGATGCGGCTACTCCGGTTTCCTACCGCTCGGCGGCTCCGGGCCGACCCGACCGCACCTCTACCTCCCGCCGGTGGGTTCGTGAACATTCCCCTTGCATCCTTTCCCACGGTCACCTCTACTTCGGACGGGGATGTTCGCGGTACCACGGACGACGACACCTCGGGCGGTGGCCTTTACCACCTTTCTTGACCGGCTCGGATGGCCACTCCGACGTCGTCACGAGCGTCGTCTCCACTCACCACGGGGAGCACTTGTGTTGGAGACGCCGGCTCGTACCTCACTACCCGGTCCGCGGGTGTCTTCACCTCTTCCGAGCTTCACTACACCACGGACGGAGGGTTTGGGTCGGGAGGATCACTACCGCGTGTTATCTCCGAGCGGATCTCTTCGCCGATCGCCTCCGACCCGGAGGTTACGGAGTCCCGAGGCCACTCAAGCTCCAACTTCGAGGTACCGGGACGACTACGGTTCCACCTCCTCCGGCTCTAGGTTCCTCCTCTCCGACTTGGCCCGCTCTCGGCGACGACTCGACGACGACGACACCTCCGGCCTTCTCCGTTCGACCCTCGAGGACCGTCTCTACCTCACCGCCGGATCCTTCCTCTTCGCCTCGGGCTTAGTTACTTTATTGGTCCTTGTTGCCAAAGGGGGAGATAGATAGGGGGAGTAGAGATAGGGGGAGTTAGGGGAGAGTGCGGGATTTCGAGTTTTTGTAGCCTCTCTCGTTTTGTGGAGTTTCATGATGAGACATGTATTTGGATCTTGTACTTGTCATTGGTTTACATGTATACTCATGTTTGTGGTGCTTGTTTACCTTAATGAATGTATGTTCATTTCTTATCTTATTTCATGCATTAGAAGTAGAGTTTATATGTTTTTAAATTCAATTTTTCGTATATCTCTACTCGTGTTGTCATCTACCACCAAAAAAGGGGAAGATAGTAACCATCTAGGCCCTTTTGCACCTTTGGTAAGGGTGTTTTTCGGTGATAAATGACAACCATATGCTTGTGACTAACCTTTGTTTTGTAGCGGACTTTATATTGGGTTATTGTTACAAGTGTTGAATGAGAAGAGACCCCTCAATTTGAATTCATGAACGATAAATGGATGAATACTACAAGGCTAAGGACTTTGATAGTTCCAAGTGTCACAAGGAGATGAAGGACACTTGTATTGCTAGTTTGTAGTGTTTGACCGTACTATTAAGAGGGGTTCATGCACTAGTAGCTTGACCACGCACCAAAAGCCATGAAAATATGCACACTCAAGTTCCTTGGTTGTCATCTAGCTCAGAGAGTTCTTGGAAGAAAGGTTGAAGCAAAATAATTGACGGAAAACTCAAAGGCGCTTGAATTGGACGAGTTAAAATGAAAATCAAAGCGTCGGATGAACCGACACCCTTATTTCTACATGTGTCGGATGAGTTCTGTGGCTAAAGGATTCAAAACAGACCGTCGGATGAACCGACAGTACATGCATCAGTTCATCCGACGCCTTAGGGTTTGGCAACGATGAAGGGTCAAGGCTCGGCACCTTCAGCACCGGACGATCCGATGCCTTGACCAACGGTTCATCCGACGGTTGCATTTAAAACATACGAGAGACGCGCCAAAACAAGCGCCTCAAAGACCGGATGGACCGACGCTTGGATGTAGACTCGGCCGGTTCATCCGACGGTTATATTTGAAACATACTGGGAACCGCCCACGTTGAGAAGTCTTCAAGACCGAATGGTCGGACACATGGAGCTCTCGGCAAAGGACGGTCAACCGGGGTAAACTTTGGTCAACGCCTTTGCCGAGAGCCGGGCCGCGCCTCTCGGCACAGGTGGCATCTTTGCCGACGGCCTCCGGATCCGGCCGTCGGCAAAGAAGCGTCGTTATAGACCATGTCCGCCCAACCAACACTTAGACGCACACACACTTAGACGCAACCGTCCGCCGCCACCGCCCGCCGCCGCCTCACCCGGCCCCGCCACCGCCCTCCCGCCCCCGCCGCCCGTCCACCCGCCGCCTCGCCCGCCCCCACCCACTCGCCCCCGACGCGTGGCCGCCCTCCCCGCCGCGCCCCGCCGAAAGTGCATCTAGGCCCCTAAGTGGATTTTGGTGAATTGAATGACAAGGCGATTAAAGGACTAATGATTTTGTCTAAGATTGTGAGCAGTGTTTTCTCTATATATTCACAAGCAATCTTTGATGTACTTAATTGTGGATGAATTTTTTCGGCTCACATCTTTAAAGACATGTATATGGTGCAAGACTTCATGAGTTTATTGAAAGAGAACAAGATGATGAGTGTACACACCATGGTTCTAAAAATGGAAGCTTGCATATCCGTTGTCAATCAAGATCAAGCATTTGAAGCGGGTTTTTCAAATGAAGGTTAATTACGTGTGAAGCAAAGTGGAACTCAAAGTGGATTGGATAAGTGATGAAGAGATCAACCGAGATGGCTAGGGTGAGGGACTAAGCAATCTTTGGGGCCGTAGCTAAGCCGCCATTCGTGTTTTGCTAGGGTGAAGGTCTAGCATCCGTGGGGTCTTCAAGTATCATATTCAAACCTTAACCGAGGAAAGCTTTGCAAGTCATCAACTCGTTAAGATTGGCAACATGGAGTGACCATGGATCCAAGTGTGCATTCTTATGCTATATGGAAAGATCCTAAGTCACTAGCTCAAGTATGGACGTGCTCAGGTCAAAGGCTATGTTGAAAGCCCTCAAGTGGTTATTGATCAAGTATGGCAAGAATTGAAGTTATTCAAGCTCAAGAGGTCTTCAAAGCTCCTTTATTCTTTTCTTGAGTATAGGTATGCCGTACTATCAAGAGGGATGCAACTTAGCGAGTTGACCAAGTCAAAGTGCTCTTTAGTTGACCTAAGTGAGATCTAGCCTTTGAGTGTGCTAACAAACCCTCCTAACCTAACTCGGGTCATTTCATCTTGGTGGTGAAGTGCTTGTTTCCATAAAAGAGGTTTTGGGGGTAACTCGGGCTCGACCCGTCCGGCCGGTCGAGGCACCGGCCCGACCGGTGCCGCTAGCCCAACGGCTAGTTTTTCGTACACCGGTCCCGAGCGGTGTGAGGCACCGGTCCGACCGTGCTGCCCGGGACTAACGGCTAGTTTTCTTCTTTGAGGGGTATAAATACCCCAAGCCCTCCTCAAGTGAGGGTTCTTTGGTTCTAGTGTGTTTGCCGAGGTCCCAAGCCATTTCTAACTAGCTCTAAGCCTTAGTGGCTCTCCCCAACCATCTCTTTGTGAGATTTGTGGATTCAAGCCATCATCTTTGTGTTGGGTTGAGGAAGTGAGCCTAGGAGTGACTTTGTGAGCTAACAAGAGCGAGTTCCATAGCTTGAGCACTTTGGTTTCGAGTCTACAAACTTTGGTGCATTTGTTACTCTTGGAGGTTTGCCTCCTAGACGGCTAGGTGTCGCCGGCTAGCTCCCAAGGTTGTGGTGAGCGGCGGGAAGTTTGTAAGGGCTGCGATCTTGCCTCTACGTGGAAAAGATCACCTTAGTGGAAAGGAGGAAAGTGGTTGAAAGAGACCCGCTTGTTGTGGGAATCGTCCCTTACAAGCTCCTCAACGGAGACGTAGCCATTCCTCAGTGGGTGGTGAACTTCGGGAAACAAATCCTTGCTTCTTCGTGTGGTTCGACTCTCTAAGTTGTTTTTCTAGCATATTTCATTTGCTTCCGCTTCGATCTACTTGGGTGTGTTACTTGTGTGTGCAGGGCTCATTACTCTGCTTGCGATCATCTACAAAAGCCACACCCTGAGTTTAGTTCATGCTAGAAGCCAAGAGGTGCTTGAAGTCGTTTTTGCGGTGTTCTTCGTGCTACACCGGTCGACCGGTGAGGCGCACCGGTCCGACCGGTGTCACTCGTGAAGTCCGGTGCTTGGCCAGGTCCGACCGGTCACCACCACCGGCCGGCCGGGTGGAGCACTCGTCGCCTCGAGTATTTGGGGAGAAAGAGTTTAAATTGGTCGTCTCGCCTATTCACCCCCCCTCTAGGCGACATCAAGGTCCTTTCGATTGGTATCGAGCTTGGTGCTCCAATTCGAGCTTAACGAGCCTTGGAGTTCTTCGATGTCGACAACTTGTGAGGTACCGTTTGAGCCTCTAGCTCTAGATGGCTCAAACTATTCTTCTTGGTGCTCTAATGTTCTCATTGCACTTAAGGTTTTGGGCCCTACCGCTGAGAGCATTATGGTTGCGAGTATCCTTCCAAAGGATGAGACATGTGTCTCGCCAATGGACTTGGAGAAGAAGCAACTCAATGCCGTTATTACTAACCTTTTGTGTAGCTGTGTATGTAGAGAACTAAAGTATATTATCTTGAAAAGCAAAAAGATTTCCGAAGATGCTCATCTCATTTGGAAATTACTACTTGAGTTGGTAAACACCAAATGGGATGAACTCGAGAGCGATGATAAAGATGAGTCAGTGGAGATGTGCCCTACCTCTACAACATCCCCCGATCATCAAGCATCAAACCCCAAGCAAGAAGAAGAGCAAAGAAGCAAAGACCGTTGTCCCTCTGCAGGGACCGGTCGGACCGGTGACACCCACGGTCGGACCGGTGCGCAGGGGCACACCAACTTGCTTGATGGCTAAGAAGGAGAAGAGAAGCAAGAAGAAGAGACAAGCCAAAGGGGCTAAGGACCAAAAGATTGAAGCTTCGGGCTCTTCGTCAAGAGAACTTGAGCTTCTCAAATCCGAACTTGCATCCTTGGTTTGTAAGTATGAAACATTGGCTAACAAATATGATCATGACATCAAATCCTTTGCTTGTAGAGCTAAATTAGAAGAAGATGCCAATGATGATCTAGAAGCCAAACTAGCGAAGCTCACTAGCGAGCCTATGGTCCTACAAGCCAATCACAATGAATTTGAACTTTCCTTTGAGAAGCTTGTTGATTCTTATGCAACACTAGAGATAGCCCATGAGGTTGTGCTTTCATCGGTAAAATCTCTACAACCTCTATCTCACACATGCACATGCTCACAAGTTCAAGTTGTTTTATCTAGCGCTAATGATTGTTTTTCTCAAGCAAGCCAATCTAGCATTGAGCATGTACTTGTAGAATCTTGTGATGACCTCATTCTTTGAAGAAAATGATAAACTAAAGCAAGAGGTCGAAAAGCTCCAAAAGGACTTGTATGTGTTGAAGGAGAAGAGCAAAGTGCAACCTTCTCAAGATAACCGTGAAAGCATGGTGAAGAAGCTTGGGAAGGGATCAACCGCCACTAGTTCAACCCCTCAACAACATACAAGGTCTCACAAGAACAAGATTCAAGAAAAGAGCAAGATTGGGCAAATCAAACCCCAATATCGCCCGATCAAGCACAAGGCACAAGAATCACTCTCCAAGAAGCCTAGGAGCTCCAACAAGTGGAGGGTGTGCTACAAGTGCAGAGAGAAGGGACACCTTGCCGACTCGTGCCCAAAAGCTACTACGGGCAGTGGCTCTGACCGTGACCGGTCGGGACCGGTGCATGCCACGAGTCGGACCGGTGCCGGCTGTGGCAGCCCCACTTCAAGCAAACAAGGCAAGGAAGCCACCTTCTCCAATAACAAGACTCGAAGCAAGTGTAGAAAAGAAATTGCAAGGAATGGTGTGACCAACAAGAACAAAAGTCGTATTTGCTACGAATACCGTCAAAAGGGTCACTTGGGCAAGGATTGTCCAAATGGTAACATTCCTAACTCAAACCTTGTCCATTATGATTTCTATAAGCTTAGGAATTATAAGAATAGAACTTGTGCTATGAGGGAGATTAGTTCACCTCATTGTAGCATGAGAGCTATTTGGGTTCCTAAGCACCTTGTGACTAACCCAATAGGACCCAACAAGTGTTGGGTACCAAGAAATGCTTACCGAGCTTACGAGTTGAAAGAGATGCATTGAGCACATGGTTGGAGGACTTGGAAATCTTGAAGGATTCAATTGACCATGTGAAGAGCAAACTCATATATTTCGTGAAATCAATGTCATCTCGGTAACTAATGCGCTCAATTGAGTCTAAGTCACTTTGGTTCTTGACGAACACTCATGTGATGCTCTTCTTGCATAAGCAAAGCATGAGGTGGCGACTTTGATTATTTTTATGAAAATTTACTCTCTCATGCCATTCGATGCTTTTAATGGCTCTCTAGTAGAGCAATGCCTTATCCTTGGTTGCAGGACTGAAATTAGTGATACATTCACTCACTTAAGGAAAAGGGAGGGAAAAATCACCAAAATGGGTCAGGTGGTGGTCACCGGTCCGACCGGTGCCAACGCAACAAGTGCAACTTGTGCGGGTGACCCGGCACCAGTGCCCGGGTGAC
Source organism: Cenchrus americanus (assembly GCA_947561735.1). Lineage (NCBI taxonomy): Eukaryota > Viridiplantae > Streptophyta > Magnoliopsida > Poales > Poaceae > Cenchrus > Cenchrus americanus. The sequence goes on along the minus strand of OX387240.1, from coordinate 77,586,158 downwards.
CCGGTACGCCTCGCATCTTTGCGGGGTGACCGGCACGAGTGCCGGGTGACCCGGGGTTGTCCAAACTCTCAAGAAGAAGGGTGATTTGGCATCAAAGGTTATGAGAAGCTAAACACATGTCAATTATCAAATCATTCATGTGTTGTGACCAAGTTTTGGAATGAGCCTCAACAAGTTCTTAATTGAACAAAGTGCCTTGGTCGAGAAACTCAAATTCTCTAGCACTACTTAAGGGGGAGCTCATTACAACACTTGTGTCACTTGTGGGACTAACAATTTCTTCTAAGTGATCTTGTAGTCTCATTCGTTTGTGCATCTCAAAGGAAGCTCTCGATAAGCGTGACTTCCAAAAGAACAAGTAAGAGCTAACACCGTTTGAAATTTAATATACGCAAAAATGAAATGGCCTTAAGGCAAAGGTATGTTTTCACGAAACTCATTGAAATACCGTAATGCATCTAGGCCATAACATCATGCTAGTGTGCCTTCCTTAGCATGTAATTGCTTCAAATGGACCTCTTGAGCTCCTCTCTAGATATTTGGTTGATATCTTTACTTCCACTCGTCTTTGTGTCTCGAGGATGAAGATATGAGCCAAATATGCTTGTTAGGGCATTCATTTGAAGTGGATGCATGCACTTTGTGATATAGGATAGATTTTTCGAAAAATCAACTAGCATGTATAGGAAGTGTGCTTTCTTTGAAAAATATTTGGTTCTTGGTCTTAGTGACCCAATCAACTTAGTTGTGACTATAGTTCTCCTTGTTTGATCGATGGCTAGTCACAATTAAGAAGATTTTCTCAAGTCCATAAAATCCATTGTTACTTATCTCTCTCAATCTTGGAAGGATCAAGAATTCGCAAATAAATTGGTTAATCCTCATTCTTCTAAGAATTGATGGTTTTTGGATCAATATCATCTTACTATCTCATATCTAAAACATCTCTAAAGGTTGAAATGGAAATTCTTTGTTGTGGCTCAAAATTTGTTTCTCAAGGGCGCACCGTCCGACCGGTGCAAGCCACCGGTCTGACCGGTGGTGACCTTGAAGTCACATAATCGTGTTTATGCAACCTAAGTGGATGAGAACTGTCCTATAACATATTTGGAGAAGTTTCAAGGAGCAAAATCTCAAAAAGGAGAAAAAGGGTCAGTACTACCGAGGGCGTGTCGGTTCTACCGATAAGGACTCTCTCGTTGAAATTTATCGGGATCTTCGGTTCTACCGAGGGTGGGTCGGAAAAACCGATAAGGCTTCTGCTGGCTTGACCGGCGGTACGTCCACCGGTCGGCCGGTGACGCCGGCGTCGCCCCGTGGGGCCACAAGAAAAGGAATCCTCTTTTACCCCCCTCCCTTCTCTCTCTCTCCTCCATCATTCACCCCCCTTGCGGCCAAACCGTGAAGCTCCTCCCCTCCATCTTCTCTCTTTCACCTCTCTCAAAATCCATGGAGATTTGAAGATTCAACCAAGGAAAAGTCTCAAGATTGGAAGCCAAAGGATCTCCCAAGGCCCCTCTTCACTTTCCCCCTCGAGTTTTTTTGGATTCAACTTGAGTTCATCTCTCCAAAGGTATTCAAACCTTTCTTTTGCCCGATCTCCTCACATGGTGCAAAGTTTTGAATTCCCTTTGGTAGAACATCTTCTGAGATCACCTAGAAGACATACCTATAGATCCATAGGGTTTTGTTGGACACATTGTGAGAAATCATGAATTGGGGTCGGACGGCCTTCACCGGTCTGACCGGTGGCGCATGTCCAACCCCAAATTGTGTTTTCTTCATGTTTTTCAACACATATCTATTCTAGGATGTCTTTTGTTCATCTAGACCAAATCTTAGATTGATAGGCTGCTCGGATTGAATGTGGGAGCAATTGGCTCTCGTTCGGGTGGCACCGATCCGACCGGTGCCCCTCACCGGTCCGAACCGGTGTGGCCCGTGAAGCGGACCCAATTGTTCCGAACTTTCAAGATTAATTTCCATATCAATTCAATCTTTTTCTTAGAGTCTTATACACTCTTGTCATCCTATTTGTGACTCGGGACAGCAGCTATGGTACGGGAAAAGGAAGGGGCAAAGAAAAGAAGAGAAGACGTGCTCACTCGCCGAGGAGGCATCCCCGGTGACTTTGGGGAAGGGAGCAGCACTGTCAACATCAGCGGCAAGAGATTGAGACGCCACTCAACTCAAGCAAGTGCTGAGTATCCTGATCTAGGAGGTGACACCGGAACGAGCAGTGATGACAATGTTGAGGATGAGACCTTTCCGGTCGGTTTGAGTTGAGGAGGCACCGGGAGGGCCGGGTCCGACGGTGATGAGGATGAGGACGAGGATGAGTAGGATGAGGAGGAGGATGTAGATGCTATGGACGAGGATGATGACGATCGGGGTAGGTTGAGGATCATGCCACCTACTTACATTTACCCCGACAGCCGGTGAAGTACCACGGGCCGGCATGACCAAGGCCCCGAAGAAGCCGAGGGACAAGAACCCTTATGGGAGGAGGGCAAGACCGCATCGGATCCGAGGTTTTGGACCAAATTTCAGCAAGATTACTATGCCACGGTGATTATAAAGAAGCCCAAAATCACTCACAAGGCACAATATGTGGATTGGGAGCACATGGCAAGAAAAGGTGACCCTATATTTGATGAAGTAATCAGCAATTGTGAGAGGCAAAGGGTCAAGACACTTATGGGGTTCCGACGGGATTGGAACAAGGAGATCATCGCTCGGTTCTTTGCCACAAGTGCACTTTGGTCACATTGAGGCCGACGGGGCTATGACTTGGATGACCAACGGCCAAAAGTACTCCATTACCTTCCACAGATTTTTGAGGTGTTTTGGGATCATGGCGAGGAGATGGGGAGTTGAGGAAGCTCCATGATGAGGGGGAGCCGGAGAAGGATGCCTTGCATGTGATGTACCCTCGTGGTGAGCATGCAAACTTTGGGAAGGTGAAGAACCTCTATACCTACTTTTGTCCTAAATAGGCTCCTTAGGGTGTCTATCACACCTAGAGATGGAAACCCCTCGTAAATCACAAAGTTCCGGAAAAACATGATGGTGGCTTTGAGGCCGGGAGCTCCGGAGTTTAGTGTTGGGGACTTCATTTGGCAAGAGATTAAGCATCTATCCGAGGACCCCAAGAAGATCGCAGCTATAGCCCTTACATCATGTATATGATTGAAAAGGTTGCAAAGACGGAGTTTCCGAAGAATGTGACACACAAGCTGCGAAGCTCAATCCTAGCAAGAACCCTCGGTTTCCATCTCCTAGAGTTGAGCACGCACCGGGCCATGAGGAAGAAATCTTTGAGGAGGGAGCAGGTCGACCCCGATCCGCCCCGGGCGGGGGCTCGATCGGCACGGCCGCGGCGGCCGAGCACCGGCTCGACCGGTGGGGTGGCCGCGCGCCGCGGACAGGCCACGCGGATCCACCTCCCCTTTGAAAAAGTTTCTCAACTTCATTTTTGGGATGTGCGGGAGCCGGCATGACATCCAAGTTGAGCAACAAAGGTCAAGAAGGGCTAATAAGCAAATAAGGGATACAATGAAATTAATGCACAATGCCCAAGGTTTTCAACCTCCTCGCTCTCCACCATCTCCAGAATCTCCACAGGTTGAGATACCTTCCTTTGAGGAAAGGATGAGAGGATGGGCCAACTCGGACTTGCTTAACCAATATGGCCCCATGTTCTTCGAGTCTGAGCAAGGACAAGGATCGTCCTCATCGGTTCCTCCTCCACCTCCACCCTTTGTACCTCCTCCTCCGGATGTGGCTGGATCGTCTCACTTCATGGAAGAAGAGCAAGCACCCCCACCTCCTCCACCTCCCGAGCAAGTGCAAGATTAGGGCGCTCGCTTCTCCGCCGAGATCTTTGGCTACACTCGGTATTACTACGGTAAACTCAGCGCACCCATAGCTCATCCATCTCAAATCACCGTCCCGGAATCTATTTATCTAAACTCTCCCTTGCATTGGATACTTGACAAATCTCAAATAGGAGGGAGCTCTCACCCGGAGACGGGTCTCAAGGACGGTGATCGACGGTGCTTCTTCTCCGGGCCCTTCTTGGATGCTTGATGACAAAGGGGGAGAAGAATCGAGATTAAAGCCACAAGTTTATGCCGCCCGAGTCGTTGTTCGTGTTGCACCGGCCGACCGGTGCTCGTTGGTCGTTGAGAGAAGCCATGTAATAAGTTAGAACTTTATCTTAGTGGACTTGAGAACATTTGTGTGAGTGCTACTGTGTGTTTTAAACCTTAATGTAATATTTAAGCGACTTTATTGATAGATTGTGATGCATGCTTTGAATGGTGTTTGTTTGTGTTGGCTAAATGGGGCAACGTGATCTAAACCGGCCTTGCAACCCCGGCCCGATCACCTTGGACCAAATAGCACGCACCTCTCGTTGCTTTGTGCGCTGATTGGACCCGACCGGTCTGACCGGTCAGGGGCACCGGTCTGACCGGTGCCGCCCAGCCGTGTGTGTTGGTCGGGCCGACCGGTCTGACCGGTCAGGGGCACCGGTCTGACCGGTGTTGCCTAGCCAGTACATTTCCCTTTGCTTTGTGCATATCTTGTCATACGCATCACGGATTTTATTTTGTCACTCACACATGTTGCACTCCACTGATTCTAAGATATAGGGGGAGCTCACACGTCTTTTCTTCCAAATTTGTGCTAATGGCATTTAAGGCCAATTTTTTGAAATCCAACTCAAAGCACAAATTAAGGGGGAGCTCTAGCTATATCTAAGAATCTAAACGCGCTATATTGTTTTATTTGTAAGCTTTAATCGAGTTGTCATCAATCACCAAAAAGGGGGAGATTGAAAGTGCATCTAGGCCCCTAAGTGGATTTTGGTGAATTGAATGACAAGGCGATTAAAGGACTAATGATTTTGTCTAAGATTGTGAGCCGGGTTTTCTCTATATATTCACAAGCAATCTTTGATGTACTTAATTGTGGATGAATTTTTCGGCTCACATCTTTAAATACATGTATATGGTGCAAGACTTCATGAGTTTATTGAAAGAGAACAAGATGATGAGTGTACACACCATGGTTCTAAAAATGGAAGCTTGCATATCCGTTGTCAATCAAGATCAAGCATTTGAAGCGGGTTTTTCAAATGAAGGTTAATTGCGTGTGAAGCTAATTGGAACTCAAAGTGGATTGGATAAGTGATGAAGAGATCAACCGAGATGGCTAGGGTGAGGGACTAAGCAATCTTTGGGGCCGTAGCTAAGCCGCCATTCGTGTTTTGCTAGGGTGAAGGTCTAGCATCCGTGGGGTCTTCAAGTATCATATTCAAACCTTAACCGAGGGAAGCTTTGCAAGTCATCAACTCGTTAAGATTGGCAACATGGAGTGACCATGGATCCAAGTGTGCATTCTTATGCTATATGGAAAGATCCTAAGTCACTAGCTCAAGTATGGACGTGCTCAGGTCAAAGGCTATGTTGAAAGCCCTCAAGTGGTTATTGATCAAGTATGGCAAGAATTGAAGTTATTCAAGCTCAAGAGGTCTTCAAAGCTCCTTTATTCTTTTCTTGAGTATAGGTATGCCGTACTATCAAGAGGGATGCAACTTAGCGAGTTGACCAAGTCAAAGTGCTCTTTAGTTGACCTAAGTGAGATCTAGCCTTTGAGTGTGCTAACAAACCCTCCTAACCTAACCTCGGGTCATTTCATCTTGGTGGTGAAGTGAGGTTTTGGGGGTAACTCGGGCTTTGGCCGACGGTCGGAGGCACCGTGGCCGGCCGTGCCGCTAGCCCAACGGCTAGTTTTTCGTACACCGGTCTGACCGGTGTGAGGCACCGGTCTGACCGGTGCTGCCCGGGGACTAACGACTAGTTTTCTCCTTTGAGGGGTATAAATACCCCAAGCCCTCCTCAAGTGAGGGTTGCTGGTTCTAGTGTGTTTGCTGAGGTCCCAAGCCATTTCTAACTAGCTCTAAGCCTTAGTGGCTCTCCCCAACCATCTCTTTGTGAGATTTGTGGATTCAAGCCATCATCTTTGTGTTGGGTTGAGGAAGTGAGCCTAGGAGTGACTTTGTGAGCTAACAAGAGCAGGTTCCATAGCTTGAGCACTTTGGTTTCGAGTCTACAAACTTTGGTGCATTTGTTACTCTTGGAGGTTTGCCTCCTAGACGGCTAGGTGTCGCCGGCTAGCTCCCAAGGTTGTGGTGAGCGGCGGGAAGTTTGTAAGGGCTGCGATCTTGCCTCTACGTGGAAAAGATCACCTTAGTGGAAAGGAGGAAAGTGGTTGAAAGAGACCCGACTTGTTGTGGGAATCGTCCCTTACAAGCTCCTCAACGGAGACGTAGCCATTCCTCAGTGGGTGGTGAACTTCGGGAAACAAATCCTTGCTTCTTCGTGTGGTTCGACTCTCTAAGTTGTTTTTCTAGCATATTTCATTTGCTTCCGCTTCGATCTACTTGGGTGTGTTACTTGTGTGTGCAGGGCTCATTACTCTGCTTGCGATCATCTACAAAAGCCACACCCTGAGTTTAGTTCGTGCTAGAAGCCAAGAGGTGCTTGAAGCTGTTTTTGCAGGTTCTCTGTGCTACACCGGTCTGACCGGTGAGATGCACCGGTCTGACCGGTGTCACCTGTGAAGTCCAGTGCTTGACCGGTCTGACCGGTCACCACCACCGGTCTGACCGGTGGAGCACTGTCAGCTCAAGAGTTTGGGGAGAAAGAGTTTAATTTGGTCGTCTCTCCTATTCACCCCCCCCCCCTAGGCGACATCAAGGTCCTTTCACCCGCCCACCCCCCGCCACCGCCCGCGCGTGCGCCCCCACCTCCGCCCGCCCCGTGCCCGCCCCCACCCGCCGCGCACGCCCTCCCCTACCCGCCCGTGCGCCCCCGCCGCCCTACCCGCCCGCACGCGCCCCCTCCCCCCCCGCCCGCCCCCCTCGCCGGAAAAGAGAAGGAAGGGAGAGGAGCAATGGAGTACGGGGTGGAGCAAAAGGAGAGGGAGGAGAAGGGGGGAGGAGGAGGAGAGGGAGGATCGAGAATGGGGAGGAGAAGCACGGGGCCAATGCCGGGACAACCCCGTCGTCGTCGTCCATCCACGTCCCCGCCCACACTATCGTCGTCCGCCCGAGCAAGGTGAGCCGGCATGTGAATGTGACTAGTGGTAATGACTTGCTGGCAATGACTAGTGGTAGAATGACTAGTGATAGAATATGAATGTGAATTGGCAATGCCTTGTTGAGTTTGATGAGAATGCATATATCTGGTTGTCGGCCTTCGTGTCGAATGTTTAATTGCAGTGGGTTTTGACTCTTCACCTTGCGGGGGAGGTGCTACCGAAATTTTGAGCTAAGTTGTATGTTCATTTCTTTTTTTGCGAGAGATGGGCTAGTGGAAGGCAAGCCGGAGTACCTCGACGACCTTGATCTTCTTCGTTGGCATTGCGGATCCGCCGCATCGCGGTGCCTCGTCACCACACCCTAGGTATGAATAACCCGTCTTCTGGTCATATGGTCGTAGATCACGTAACCTAGTTAGGTGTCTCCCGTACGAAAGAGATACGGTAGGAGGTATGCATTTCTGTGCATACCTACAACCGTATCTGTTTCAGATTGTCCACGTTTTCTAGGCAGCTTGCGGATCCGTACATGAGTTAGTTTCCATGTCTGGTCCGATCGAGGCGAGTTTGGGCATCACCTCCTATTGTTCTCCGGATACACAATCTTCATACTCGGACGTGTATCCGGAGAACAACGGGGAGGTGCTACCAAAATTCTGCCTCGATCGGACTCGGGGCATGGAAACTAACTCATATACGGATCCGTGGGTGAGATTAGGACCTATCCTCACCTATTAGACAAGAGGGATCACGATGTACATGGATTTTATGGTTTGCATTCCTGATTGATAAAGGATGGAGGACCGTTAGTGGATGTACACCGGCCGGAGAAGTAAGTGTGATTTTGACGATGAATGGAAGGATAAGACCAATGATTTCTTGAAATTTGCATGGTCAATTCTCGTGGTCATTTGTAGTTTGGTGTCCCTACACAAAATGTGACAACAAGAGGAGAGTTAGCAAGGATGATATGGGCCGACATCTTCTGTACAATGGATTTACCAAAGACTATACCATGTGGATCTACCATGGTGAAGCACATCGTATGAGAGAGGAGGTGGTGAGACCACGCCTGGAGGCGTGCGATGATGATGCGGGGGTTGTAGACATGTTAGAAGATGCCCACCAAGCACTTTTCAATGACACCCGTGATCAGGAGGCGATGGAGGAGGAGGCAAAGTTGTTCTACAAGATGATGGACTCGGCAAAGATACCTCTCCACGACAACACCACCGTTTCGCAACCGGATGCCATTGGGCGATTATTAGGGGTGAAATCCGAGTTAAACATCGATCGAGCAAAGCTTCAATAGGTTGTTGGTCGTTGTTGGCTCCTTGCATCCAAAGGGCCATTCCCCGCCAACGTCCATGTATGAGTCAATAGCACTTAAGATGTCGTATGAGTAGATAGATGCCCGTGTGAATGGGTGTGTCCTATTTAGGAAGGAACATGCGGATGCCACGCACCGTCCAAAGTGCAAATCCTCGAGGTTCGAAGAGGTACCACGGTGGAGATGGTTAGATGAAGCAGCATCGATATCGCCCAAAAGATCGTACGGTACCTTCCGCTCGTGCCGAGGATCCGGCCGACTTTACATGACCGAGGAAACCGCCAAACAGATGACATGGCATAAGCATGGCATACGGTATAGTTCGACAAGATGGTACATCCATCGATGGTGAAGCATGGCAATACTTTGATGGACAACATCCCGAGAAAGCGAGGTGAGGCGCGTAATGTACGTGTTGTGCCGGCAACCGATGGGTTCAATCCTTATGGAATGAGTACCGCCCATTACACATGTTGGCCCGTGTTCGTTATACCCCCGAATCCCCCCCCTCCGTGTCGCCTTCCAACGGGACACCATATTCATGTCCTCAATAATTCCCGGACACCGGGAGTAATATGGGTGTGTACATGGAGCCTTTGTGGGATGAATTGATTAGTGCTTAGGAGGAAGGTGTATGGACATACGACCGAGCTAAAAGGTCAACCTTCAAGATGTATGTTTGGTACCGTACTCTATTCATGACTTCCGGCGTATAGGTTGTTCTCGGCTCGGTGTGTTCATGGAAAGTTCTCATGCCCAATATGCAAGGAACGTTTCAGGTTCATCTGGTTGCAGAAGGGTGCTAAGTATTCATCGTTCGACCAACATCGTCAGTTCCTACCTCTTGATCATCCATTCAGACAAGACAAGAAGAACTTCACAAAAGGTCTTGTAGTGACACAACCTCCACCGCAAATGCTGACTGGTGTCGAGGTTCGTGCTCAGGTAGAGGCTCTTGTGGCCAATGAAGGAGGTGGTCGTTTTGTGGGGTATGGTAAGCAACATATGTGGAGTCATAAATCAGGCTTACAGCAGCTCCCCTATCATGATGACCTTCTTGTGCCACATCACATTGACTTCATGCACACCAAGAAGAATATCGCCGAGGTACTTTTTTGCACACTCATGGACACCGATAAGTCTAAGGATAACCCTAAGGCCAGAGTGGACATTGCAACACTATGTGATAGACCAAATCTAGAGATGAGGCCTCCAGAAGGCCGCAAGAAATGGAGAAGACCCAAGGCCGATTATGTATTGTCCATTGAACAAAGGAGGGAAGTACTTAAATGGATGAAGACGCTTAGGTTTCCAGATGGGTATGCACATAATGTGAAGAGGGGAGTCAATTTAACTACTATGCGAGTAAATGGCATGAAGAGTCATGACTACCACATATGGATTGAGCAGCTTTTTCCCACGATGGTTTGAGGCTTTGTCCCAGAGAATATATGGCAAGTGCTGGTAGAGTTGAGCTATTTCTTCCGACAGCTATGTGCGAAGGAGATCTCTCGGACCATATGTAGGGAGTTGGAGAAAGCGGCCCTTGTGTTACTATGTAAGTTGGAGAAAATCTTTCCACCTGGATTCTTATTGCCAATGCGGCAAGATATTGTGCACCTTCTATATGAGGTACATATGGGTGGGCCGTGTAGTACTATTGGTGCTACCCAATTGAGAGAGCTCTAAAGCTCGTACGCAAAAAATGTAGAAATAAAGCCGAATTGAGGCTTTAGTCGCAGGCATACATTGTGGAGGAGGTGTTAAACTTCACTGTAAAAAAATACTATAAAGAGAACCTTCCTAGTGTGTATGATCACTCCCCTCGTTACAATGTAGTGGAAAATCAATCAAAACTCGGCCTTTTCCAAGGCCAATTCGGAAGCGCGAGTGCATCTACCACCAAGCAACTCACCAATGAAGAGTGGTGTAGCATCATGCTATATGTGCTGCTCAACTCGCCGGGAGGTTGAACCGTACAAACAAGAATTCATCCGTGAGTTCTAGATCGCATCGAGGTTGCCGGAGCCACATGAAATTGATACCCTTATTTCGCAAGGTGCGGGACCACGGTGGCGTCATTTCATTTCATGGTTCGGGAGAAAGGCCCAAACCGATCCGTCCATCTCTAATGAGTTGTGTGTTGTTGCATGTGGTCGTGCACTAAAGGTTAGGTCATTTACCGGTTATTATGTGAACGGGTTTCATTTCCACACGACCGCCTACGAAGAGAGTCGACCCAATCAAAGTACCACAAACAACGGTGTGGTTACGGTCGACACCGATGGGAAAGAATATCATGGAAGAGTCCGGAAATATACGAACTTTCATTTTATGGCGCCCCACATCTTAAACCTATGATATTCAAATGTCATTAGTTCGATCCCGAACGTACTCGAAGGACCCCGACAATCGGGCTAGTCGAAGTTCGACCGCATTCCGTGTATCCACGATCCGATGTATACATTGTGGCCCAATAAGCCATGCAAGTTTATTACCTTCCATACGCCCGCCGGAGCAAATATTACCTTAAGGGTTGGGAGGTTGTGCAAAAGGTCACGCCACATGGTAAACTACTCCGTCCCCAATGATGAAGACTATAACTTGATAAATCCAAACACATATGAAGGAGAGTTCTATCAAGAAGAGGGGTCGATCGGGGAGTTTTGTGATAGACCTAACTACACCTATAGCAATGGAAGTAGACAATGAATTGGTCGATCACAACGACGATGAAGAAGAGGTGTATGATCCGAAGCACTTACAAATGCTTGAGCAATTGGGCATCTAACATGAATAAAACTTAGAGCTATCGGATTATCTTCATTATCCGGATAATTTTGATAGTGATGACGAGCGAACGGACATACCGCGACTAATCCCCACGATGATCCGGACTACTTTTAAGACATGTAATACTATGTTCTTTCGTAATTGTGTTTTCATTATTGTCATGCATGTCTCATTATTATTATGCATGTCATACTAATTATGTTTTGTTTACATGTTGATCACGGGTGACCGAAAAGATGGCGGGCGGCCGTCGCGAAGGACGATGGCCGCATGCGGAGGTGGAGGTGGACGAGGGCCGGCGTCAAGTGCCCTTGTCCACCTTTTACGGCGCCGCCTCACGGGGGCGGTAACGACGCGGAGGGGTCGGAGAGGAGGCCTAGGAGGGCCGGAAGGCCACCTCCCGAGCCGAAGGATGGAGCACGGGGGACCGAGGAGGACGACGACGAGGGCGGTTGTGAGGGCCGGGCGACGGAGATCGAGGACAACGCCTCGGGTGCGGGTTCTTCCGGGGGAGGCCGCTAGGGCGGTAAAGGTCTACTTGCGAGGCCCCGCACGACTCCCTCGGTCCCCGCTCCCCCGCGCGGTGATTCGCCCCCAACGGCGAATGTAAGTAAATTCGGATGCCTAACTTCATTTTGATGCATAACTTCATTTTGATTATCGAGAGTCACTAATATTTTGTTCAACATGTGCGGGGAACCGGATCGTTGTGTCGGGTGGCGACTCACGCAAGCCCAACGGCATTGTCGAGGCTTCGTGTAGGCGGCACTACCCCGGCATTGTCATGTACCACGGGCGGACAGAGCCAGCCTACACGTTTGGCCACTACTACCAGGGTGAAGACCGGGACTTCACCCACACGGCAGAGCGCGTGCTGAGGACGTTTTGGGTAACTCTAGCTCGCTTTTTCTCGTTACATCACATTCGTTTGACTCAATCTTAAAATAATGAATTTGACACCATATTTGCATGCGGACCTTCTTCGGATGTGAGGATGGCAAAGAGGAGAGAGCGGACATGTGCCACGAAGAACTCCCGCAAGAAACGTGTCGCCGACATGCATCACAAGGTAAAGCACCGGGACGTTATAACCTACTACACGTTGGTACTTGGTCAAAAGATAGGCAAGGAAGAAGCCGAAGGACGATATTGACCCGTGAGCGGCTTCTTTGAGGTACATGGATACCAGCTATGTTTTGATATTACTCATGTTATGTTTGATCTTCTCATGTATCTATTACTTCGTGACGTGCGGTGTGACTCCCTGGTGGAGCCTCACCAAAGCCGACGCGTGGGCAATGGAGGTGGACAAGTGGTTCACGGAGGAGTACCAGCAGGCGCACGACGCTGCACCAGAGAGGCGTTTGATGATGGAGGGCCCATCACACCACCAAGGCCATCGGAGCCTTCCAGAGTACAAGGAGCTATGGGTACGCGATTTTTTTAATCGATTTTGAGGCTCAAACTTGTTTCATCACACTAATCTTCGTCCTGCTTTTCTTGCAGCAAAAGGCACATCCTGGCCAGGAATGCTCGGACTTCGATGCCTTGTGCATGGCACACAAGGCCAAGGCGACGTCCGATGTGTCCTACGAGCCGTGAGCGACGGGCCGGGAGGCGTACAACAACCCTAGCTTCGGCCGGCGCATCGCCGAGTACACGAGAGGCCACGTAAGCGAAGTATGGGGAAGATTACAACCCGAGTGAGCATGACATTGATACAGACATAGTCATGGTCTTGGGAGGAGGAAAGAAGCACGGGAGGTTGTGGATTGGCGACGGCATCATCGACAGTTCCAGCCTGAGACTTGCCGACGTTCGAGCACGTAGGACGGAGTCTGACCCCAGATACGAGCACGGCCGAGCGTGGGGATGGGCCGTTTGAACACCCTTGAGGTATGCAGTAGTCATGGTATATTAATGTTTAAACACATTCTTAGATTTGCATTACTGAAACATTTAAGTTAAATGTTGTAGGGCGAGCTAGCAGAGGAGCGGGCTCTACGTCGGCGGCTAGCGGCACGCGGCCTAGCACGGGGAGCGGGCTCGGCGGCGGGGGAGTATTTCCGGTCGCAGCAGGCAATGGCGAGTAAGTTCGAGGAACTTACTAGGTACCTTGCGACGTCAGGTGGTATGGCTCTACCACCAGGGCTCCTAGCTCCTATCGCTCCGGTCCCTCCACAGGTGTTTCCGACACAGCAAGTCCTCGGTACTCCGGTGAGTATGATACCAAAGAGTTTCTGGTTTTCCTGTCTAATCATGTCTAACACTTGCAATCTTGTCTCCTTTGTGCAGCCTTTCTCGGCGGGTTCGAATCACCGGGCTCCAAGTGAGAAAGTCCTCTAGTCGCCCATCCCACCTTTCCCACCGCACGAGTAGTCACCGTAGGCCCTTGGACTTACTTAATCATGTTGTGAACTTGTTTTGATGGATTTGAGACACTTGTGAAATTGTATGGACTTGTGGACTTGTTTCGATGGACTTGTGGACAATTGTGGTGATGTATGAACTTGTGGATGTGATACATATGTGTTATGTGTTGCCGCATGTGATATTGTCATTATATATATATATATATATATATATATATATATATATATATATATATATATATACGCTCGGCAACTCCGGGAAAAATTTTCTCGGCTCGGGTGTTCCCAGCTTTGCCGAGTGTAGTTGCACGTGGCGCTTGGCAAAGAAAGTTTTTTAAAAAAACGAGTCTTTGCCAACGGCCTTTGCCCGGCTCTCGGCACAGTTTTTTTTTAAAAAAATAGAAAAATATCTTTGCCGACGGCCGGGTCCGGGAGCGCTCGGCACGGAATTTTCTAAAAAATATATATATAAACCTCCCTCTTTGCCGACGGCCCGGCCGTGAGGCCGTCGGCACAGAAGATTTCAAAAACCGTCAACTTAACCTCCTATTAACGGCTACTTGTTTTTGGCCGACGGCCCACTGTGGGCTCTCGGCACAGCCTGTGCCGAGAGCGTGCTCGGCAAATAGCCGTGGCCGAGAAAAAAAATCTCCGTGGATCATGTGCCGAGAGCGACCGTCGGCAAAGCCTCGTGCCGACGGTTTGTTGGCCTTTGCCGAGAGTTTCGTGCTCTCGGCAAAGCGTGGATAGACAAGCAACTTTTCAGAGTCAGCACATTGGTAAAGGTTGGTAACGGCCAGCGAGCATGATTCTGGGAATCAATATGGCTCAATGGCCATGCGCCAAGAGACTTGGCACCAGGACTGTACAAACTTGCATGGAGAAAGAACCAAGGTGTTCATGATGATTTGCAAAATAATAACTAGACCAGGGGGCTATGGGAATGAGCACAACTGATGAGATGGCGGAATTGGTTTACCTTTGGGCCCTGATCAGTGAAGTGCAATTGACGGGTGAGGAGGGTGAAATTAAATGGAAATGGACTGCGCATGGTCTGTACACAGCAAAGTTGGCTTATGCAGCCCAATTTTTTTAGATCCTACTGCACCTTTGATGCGATGGCAATCTGGAAAGAAAAACCAAAGGAAAACATCGCTTTTTTTGCATGTTTTTTCATGGCTTCTGGTGCAACACAAGATACTGACTGCTGACAAACTCTTAGTGAGGAACTGGTCCTGTAATCCAAACTGCACAAACTGTGATCAGGAGTTTGAAACGGATGAGCATCTGTGCTTATGTTGCGTCTTTGCTCAGGAGGTATGGGTGTTAGTGGCCAAATGGTCGGAGGGTGTTGTCCAAGTGCCAGATCGAACTGTGTCACTAGAAGATTGGTGGAACTCGGCAATGAGCAGCACATCGGGCCTTGTCAGGAAGCAAAAGGCGTAACTGATGATCTATACTGCGTGGAATATCTAGAAGGGAACGGAATCGAAGAATTTTTTATGGTTACTCGAGTTCCCCAAGACGAGTGCTGCAGATAATCAAGGACGAAATAATAACAAGAGCTGTTACACAATTAGGCAATTTTCGGTACATTTTAATTCCAGAAATTATTAACAAATTCATGACGAATATAAGTGATCCCGTGAGAACAAAGTATGTGCGTGTGTTCAAGTTTAAACTCAAATAAAACTCGAACAAAATTACACATAAGAGGTTTAGTGTGTACCCAAAGGCGGGACGGTTGACGGAGTCAACCGGTGCGCCGTTATCCCCTGGAATAGACATGCTACTCGTGGAGGGACCTTGTTCGGTGTAGTCGTACAGAGGTGATGCAGTGGCGAGTCGTTGCAGTGAAGTCCCACGAACGGCCTTCGGGAAGTAGTCGCTCACGCTGATGTAGTCGTACTGGAAGTAGTCCCGAGCGGGATCGCTAGGTGGACGAGGTTCGGAGGCAATCGCTCACGCAAACGGTTATCCCGCAGAGAGCAGACAACACGAGAGGGAGAAGAGAGAGGTCTCCAAGCGAGGAGTACCGAGTGTGAGAATGTGTGTCCGTGCCGTAGTAAGGAGTCCTCTTATATAGGCGCGAGAGGAGAGAAGGAGGGAATGAACCCGGACGAGAGGATTATGGCCGACATGAATGACCGACGGTCACGACACGGCCCGGCGAGGCGAGCGAGCGCGCGCGCGTGTGGCACGCCCTTCTCCTTTTACCAACTTCACAAGTGGTCCACCATTGGTCCACCCTTTAAGTTAGTTAAGATTCTCATTGGCTTTCAATGCGGGATTGAATCCCTAACATTTATTTTGTGGACCTTTTAATTCTTAAGATTAATTGAGACTAAATGGCCCAAAGCCCAATTAATCCAACAAGAGCTGTGGCATGCGAGTTTTCGGGGCCCCCTCTGTTCGTTAATGTTAGTCTTGCGAGTGGAGAGCATTTTTCATGTAATAGCAACTTTGTAACAAACCGTATGCTTCCCTCTCTTATATGACATAGCAGTGCTCTGCTCGTGCTTTTCCGTTCAAAAAAAAGTTTCTTATTCGTGCACTCCTTACACCTAGTAATTCTGCTATACATGAACACCTAGTGCAAATTACTCGTTCTTCAGTCTGAATCAAAAGTTTGATGTACTGGCATCAAAAGCCCTGGACCAAACACGGCATTTGGATGCCGGATCGCAACGACGTGCAGATGCAGATATGTACCCTTCAGCTCGACCTCGTCCTTTCAGAAATCAATAGGCAAGATGCCTGATCCACAGATTTATCAAACGTAATCGTTCAGGCCTGTCATCCCAGAAACAGGGCGTGGCTCATCTTCATCCCGACTGGGTAAAGATTTTTTTCCCAATCCCACGGTGTCGACAGGCTGACTATATATGAATTTTGGCTAAATGATTTGATCTCTAGGATCAATAATATTTATGATACAACAAGAGTACAAGGAAGGAAAATACACCGATTACATCGTTACCACTCGAACTCTACTTTTAATTTCCTAATAACTGGTCAAGGCAATATCCTTGCTCGAATAGACCCAGACTGATTTATGTTGTTCTAATTATAGAACTGTGGCCAGGAATGGAAGAGTGTGTTATTATACCAACATGGCTGCTATTGTGAATGTTGAAGTTTTGGATGCTTTCCTCATGTCGCCTATTCCCATGTATTGATTCTCACATCTCGATCTTTGGTTCATTCCTCATTGTCTACCGATGTACAGGCTTGTTGCCTGTCCAGGGTGAAGAACTTGAGGCGGTGTGTATGTATAGATACGTCTATGGGACTGGCAAATCAGCCTCCCAATTGATATGGTCGGTAGTGTATTGATTTGCTCCATTTTCGAATATTACAATATACACATAGTACACGATATTTTCCGTAGGACTGAGACATAAGAGATTGCAAAGCAACCGAGGGCTCATTTGGCTTCACCAGATTGAATCCGGCCGGATTTGATAAATATAACAAGAAAA
Organism: Cenchrus americanus; assembly: GCA_947561735.1. Lineage (NCBI taxonomy): Eukaryota > Viridiplantae > Streptophyta > Magnoliopsida > Poales > Poaceae > Cenchrus > Cenchrus americanus. Next base: position 77,569,074 of record OX387240.1, on the reverse strand, counting down.
TTATGATAGCTATCATAAGTGATCCGGATTTATTCCGAGTCGGAAACTAATTTACTCTTGATACGAACACCAAGAGACTCGGAATTAATCCACTAGTCAAGAGGTGTGGGATCGATCCGGCTTTTTTGATCCTTATTATACTTATCATGATGAGTAAATTAGCTCTCGAATTGGAATAAATTCTGGTCTCTATAGTATATATATTGATTTTTTCTATAGCATTTGTTATTCCCATTTGGATAGAATCCTATGAAAACGAACGAGGCCCGAATGTGGTCGAACATGCATGGCCCAAATAGCCTATATTATACACATGGTTTTATGAGAGTCATAGTGCAATGGTTGTAAAATGTGCGTTTGTTTTGAGTTTCATAACATGTTACCCGCAATCCGGTGATTAACTAACGACACATATACCGGAGTTCCGTGAAGGGTTGAGGGTTTAAGAGCAACTCCAAAGTAATAGCCTCTACTTTGCTGAATAGGATTGCGCCAACTTTTAGGGGCTGTTGATTTTGCTCCCAACTCTAGTAATAGCCCCAACTTTAAAACCCCTACCTTCATATGACATGCACGACCCGGCCCGTTTGTCAGCGGCTCAACCATTTTATTCACCTCCCTCCGCAGCAATGGCAGCATCTCTCCTAGACTCCCTCCATCTACTCCCTCTCTCTCTCTCTCTCTCTCTCTCTCTCTCGCCATAGCTCGCGGGGCTCCGACCCATCCTTGGGAAGCGGCACTGGCGAGCTAGAGCTCCTGCTCGATGGTCCTGCGCGACGGCCTTGGATCCGTCCCCAGGCGGCGTTGCCCGAGATCCAGACGAGCAGCAAAGGCACCAGAGCTCGTGGTCGCCCCGTGCGTCACCGGCGGCAATGGCGAGCCCGAGCTCCAATGCATCTCCATCGTGACTGGATCTAGGCAGGATACCGCGGTCAGCTCGTGCGCGACATGTGGGGACGTCGGCCACGGTGGGGGGAGTTCAAGGTGGCCGCGGCAGTTGGTGTGGGATCGAGCTCGAGCCGCAGCGGCAGAGGGAGTTTCGGGCAAACGCAACAGAGGGAGCTCTAGGCGGACACGACGAAGGGAGCTCTAGGCGGTCGCGGTGAAGGGAGCTGCAGGCAGAATTGATGAGGCAGCGGAATCGAGCTCGGTCGGGCACGGAGGTGACGCCTGCAGAGCTCCGTTGCTCCTCTCCCTCCCACCTCCAGGCGTGGCAGAGCGGCCCTCCCGGGCGACGAGGCGACATCCGCAAGGCTCGCCCGTGCCTGCGACATGGTGCCCGTGGCCGTCAGCGTCGGGTGGCACTCGATTTGACTGTCGACGTTGCAGGCGGTGCTCAATTTGGACGTTTGCATCGTGGGTGCGGCTCAAGGTCCGGCGGAGGGAGCTTCGGGCAGCGGTCGTGAGTCAGGAAGGAACGACTATAGAGGCCACCTCTCTCCACACGCAGAGGAGAAGGGGCTCGAGGGGAGGATTTGGGTGCCCGAGTTGGTGCTCGAGTAGGGGTCCGATGGAGTAAGTTTGTTTGTTTTTGTTTTTGTTTTTTTTTTTGCTTTCAGCCTCTACTTTTTTGAGTTTGGGCTCAAGTAGGTGGTCTACCTGGAGTAGCTCTAATGTATATTGAGCTGCCATAGATGATAGAAGTTGAAGCGCACCGCTGTATAACATAGTGCTCATTATAATCCTCCGGATCATATAATCTGATTTATATAATTTTACATGAATAACAAACACTAGATTATAATCCAAATTATATAATCCATGCCTCTAGATATCTATCTTATCCCATAAGCTGCTCAAGATGTGCTTATTACAATCCTAGCCCATATAATCTAGATTATAATCTGCCCGAGGAATTGAGATTTAGGGTAGAGATCTAGAGGAGCTATTAAAGAGCACCTCCAAGAATGGAGAAAACTAACAGGATCGATACACTTGTCGATCCTTCTTTCGACCTCAGTCTCTTTTTATCTTTCCTTGATATTTTACATTTACAACTACATACTGTTTATCAAAAAGGAGGAAATATTACTGTAACAGTGGGAAACATAGTTGCTCGAGTTTCATCATACATCAGGCACTTTCCTCATGTTTCTTGTTCCCATGTATGTATTCTACATTTTGATCTCTGGTTCGTTCTTCGTCGTCTCCCCAACGATAGTGCTTGATGCCTATGAAACAAATAAGTTGGAACGATATATGTATAGATATGTCACAGGGATAGCTCGAGAACCCATGTGATTGTTGGTGGCGTATTGGATATTTATGTAGTATTATCGAGCATTACTGCACACAAATAGTATTTCCTTTGCAAATTCATATACTAGTTAGAGGATTCAACACAATTGAATGGTGGTTTATGAATTACCAACCAATTGGTTTAAATGCATTGTTCTTCCGAAAGTAATAAGGTAAAGGTTGTCGGGTGCGGCTAGGCATCACTTCGGTGATGGTTAGCAAACCATCACCGAAGGCCCATAAACGGCCAACGATGTTGGCCTAGGATGTAGCCAAAGTCATCTTCTTTATGTAGTAAAACAGGTAGGCTACGCTAGCTAATCTACCGCGTATACCCAAGATACTTGCGAGTAGGAGATCATAGATCGTTACCACTAGACGCGCAGCGCGCAGCCGAAGGAGTCGCGCGTCGGTGTAGAGGAAGTAGTCGATCACGTCCCACGAACCGAGCTCCTCGTCCTTGATCCCAACGGCCAATCGGCGCGGCAAGAGTAGCAGCGCCTCTACGGAGTCCACACGTACGGGGATGGAACGTCGGACGTCGGTGTGCTAGCACCGCACGTTCGGCTAGGGTGGCGGCAAGAGTAGGGTGGCGGCAAAGGGGAGGCGCGGCCGACCGGTTCGGGGCGCCCCTTAGCCCCTCGCTACGTATATATAAGGCGTACTAATGGGCTTCTATCTCATAGGTCCATTAGTAACCCTAATCCCTCTTGGATCAATATCCTCTTGGGCCTTTAAACTCGTATTGTGATGATGGGCTCTTGGGCATATCACCAAGAATCTCCCACTTGCACTAGAGACAATCATCTATGCAAGCTTTCAAACATTCCAAAACCCCTTAAGTGTGTGACCCGTTAGGTTCATGTGTAGATGGTCGTGAGTGGAAACCATTTCCGAATCACTAGTCAAAAGAGGCACCTAACGGGGCATAGAGACTCACAAATACACATAAAGATCATATCGGCCGAACCTTAGATATATTCGTACACCGATCCCTTTGCCACACGATACCGGTCAAGCTCAAGGTGAGATGCGTGCCACCCTTGTGATAGCTTTACCATTCTCTCGATCTAATAGCGGATTCTATTTGTGACTAACCTTTAGTCATTTTGATTAACTCCTTAATCACTTTGGCATGGCCATGCACTTTCTAATCCAACTATCTCGAGGGGCCTAGAGATATCTCTCCCGTTATCTAGGAGGGGCAAACTCCATCTTGATCCGCACACATCTCATTCCATGTTTCATGATCACCGTAAGCTACTTTTATAACTACCCATTTATGGAGTAGCGTTTAGCGACCCCAAGATGCACCACTACACACAAGTGAGAAACAATGGCGATCTCGTGTCTAAGGATCCACTAGGTATAACACTCAAGAACAACTCGATGGCACATTTAAAATAACAATCCCAACATTGTCTTGGAGTGGGTCAATCCAACACCATGTTCACTAACATGTGTCCACATCATTAATCTGATATCTCCATATCTATGATCCGTGAAACATGATCATCAATTAATGCATGTGCTAGTATCTCCGTCATTATTGTCCCACATAACAACCCAAACTAGGGATAATTTAGAATAACATCATTATAAACAAAGAGTTTCACGATCAAGTCACGTACTCGATAATCAATATAAATGACAATCATCCATGGAACAAATAACAATTATTCATTATTACGTAAACATACTCATGACACAAAACTCTCCCACGCACACTAGAATCACCGATGTAAGTATCTAATACCCATAGACCTCATGTGTGCATCATGCTTTGGTTGTGGGAGAGGCTTTGTCAATGGATCAAAGCAACGTTTGAATCCGTGTGCACCTTGCAAACCTTCACATCACCTCTCTCAACAAAGTGACGGATGAGGTGATACTTCCGTAGTATATGTCTGGACTTCTTGTGTGATCTAGGCTCCTTTGCAAGCGCAATGGCACCACTATTATCACAATAGAGGTCCACCGGATTGGACGCACTAGGAACAACACCCAACTCAGAAACAAATTTTCCGATCCAATTAGCTTTTTTTTTGCGGCTTCGGAAGCCGCAATATACTCGACCTCTCGTCGTCGAATCAGCCACCGTATCTTGCTTGGAACTCTTCCCGCTCACCGCCCCACTATTGAGGCGAGAAAACAAATCCGGATTGCGATGCGGAGTCATCTTTATCTCGTTTGAAAACTAGCATCGGTGTAACCCTTTACAACGAGCTCATCTTCGCCTCCAAATATTAGGAACATATCCTTGGTTCTTCTCAAGTACTTAAGGATACTCTTTACAACCGTCCAAAGTGATCTTCACCGAAGTCCGATTGGTACCGCTCGTAACACTTAGAGCAAGAGGAGACATCCGGGCGCGTACAAAGCATAGCATACATGATGGATCCTATGGTCGAAGCATAAGGAATCGCACTCATCTTCTTTTGCTCATTAGGTGACGTAGCACACTGACTCCTGCGTAGAGTAATACCATGTGACATTGGCAGGAAACCTTTCTTGGAATCTTGCATATTGAACCGATTCAATATCTTGTCAATGTACGTATCTTGGCTTAATCCAATTAGCCGCTTTGATCTATCTCTATAGATCTTTATCCCTAGAACATAAGCCACCTCTCCTAAATCCTTCATCGAAAAACTCTTTTTCAATGAGGTTTTAACGGCTTCAAGCATTGGAATATCATTTCTGATCAGCAATATGTCACCCACATATAGGACCAGAAACACAAGTGCGCTCCCACTAGCCCTTTTGTAAACACAAGGCTCTTCTTCGGCCTTTATGAAGCCAAACCCTTTGACTACTTCATCAAAACGAATATTCCAACTCCGAGATGCTTGCTTCAATCCATAAATGGACCTCGGAAGCTTACATATTTTCCCAGGCATTTTCGGGGTCGACAAAACCTTCAAAGTTGTGTCATGTACACATCCTTACTAAGATGTCCATTAAGAAAAGCGGTTTTGACATCCATTTGCCATATCTCATAGTCATAATATGCAGCAATTGCTAGGAGAATCCGAACAGACTTTAGCATTGTGACGGGCGAAAATGTTTCCTCATAATCAACACCTTGAATTTGTCGGAAACCTTTTGCCACCAATCGTGCCTTATAGATGTGAACACTTCCATACATGTCTAACTTTTTCTTAAAAATCCACTTACAATCGACAAGTCTAACACCTTCAATTGGATCAACCAAGTTCCAAACTTGATTGTCATGCATGGAATTTAACTCGGATTCCATGGCCTCAAGCCATTTGTCGGAGTCGGGTCCCTTCATTGCTTCCGTGTAGGCCATGGGCTCATCATTTTCCATCAATAATACGTGGCGCTCCTCCGTAATAAAGAGGTTGAGCTTGTCGGTTGCGCGACGTGCCCGTATAGACCTTCGTGGGGCCGGGTGCCTCAACTACGGTTTGTGCAACATCTTGCACATCCCGTAGATCTTCGATGGGTGCCGAAACAGTTTCAAGTGTTTCCCGAATTTCTTCAAGTTGCACTTTGCTCCCACTTAATCCTTTTAAAAAGAAACTCCTTTTCTAAGAAAACACCATTGTGAGCGACAAACACTTTGCCATCCGCTTTATTATAAAAATAATATCATTTGGCTTCCCTAGGATACCCACAAAGAAGCATTTGTCTAACTTTGGAGTGAGCTTATCCGACATCAAACGTTTGACATAAGCCTCACATCCCCAAACTTTGACAAAAGATAATCTGGGACGTTTCCCAGTCCATATCTCATATGGTGTCTTCTCAACAGACTTACTTGGAACCCTATTTAGTGTGAACGCAGAAGTTTCAAGAGCATAACCCCAAAATGACAATGGAAGATCAGCTTGGCTCATCATCGACCGAACCATGTCCAACAAGGTTCGGTTCCTCCGTTCGGATACCCCATTCCATTGAGGTGTTCATGGCGGAGTTAGCCGCGGAACTATTCCACATTTCTTCAAATGATCACCAAATTCAAGGCTCAAATATTCTCCTCCACGATCGGACCGAGATACTTAATTGTTTTGCCTAATTGATTTTGTACTTCATTCGAAATTCTTTGAACTTTTCAAACGATTCGGACTTGTGCCTCATTAAGTAGATATAGCCATATCTACTAAAGTCATCGCTGAAAGTAATGAAGTACCGAAAACCACCTCGGCTATTGAGCTCATTGGTCCACATACATCGGTATGTACAAGTCCCAACAAGTCACTTTCCCTCTCACTATTACCAGTGAAAGGTGCTTTGGTCATCTTTCCAAGTAAACAAGACTCACATGTGTCAAATGATTCAAAATCAAATGAGCTAAATATGGAGTTGTTCAATGCGCTTCTCATTTATATGACCTAAGCGACAATGCCAAATAAAAGTGAGATTCAAATCATTTGGTCTAAGCCTCTTAGTATTAATGTTACAGATAGATTTATCCTCAAGATCAAGAACATATAATCCATTCACCAATGGACAATGAGCATATAAAATACCATTGCAAAAAATAGAACAACGTTTGTTCTCTATCACAATCTTAAAACCATCAACTTGTTCCAAACATGAAGAGGAAATAATGTTTTTGCTCAAAGCAGGAATGCAATAACAATTATTCAATTCCAAAACTAATCCGGAGGGTAGAGACAAGTGGTAGGTGCCGACCGCCAACACCGCAACCTTTGCGCCATTGCCGACACGAACGTCCAACTCGCCTCTTGCAAACCTTCTAGTCTCACTTAGACCCTGCAACAATTTGCAAGTGTGAATCATCGACCCGTATCAAATACCCATGATTCACTAGAAGATAATGCAATATTAATTTCTATAACATTTATACCGAAGTGGAAGTCTCACTTCCCTTCTTCTTCTTCTTCTTCTTCTTCTTCTTCTTCTTCTTTTCTTCCAAGTACTTCTTGCAATTCCTAGACCAATGTCCCTTCTCATGACAAGTGGAAGCATTCATCCTCGAAGTAGGGACGAGGTTTGGCCTTAGGTGCTGGCTTCGGCTTAGAGCCCGAGGACTCACCGTTGGAACCCTTTTCCTTGCCTTTACCTTTGGGATTAGGAGGCGTCCAACGCTTCCTCTTTTTGTTCCCCTTCTGAATCATCATCACATGATTGGGATTTTTCTTAATGCTCTCCTCTGCCGTCTTTAGCATCCCATGCAACTCACTCAATGTTTTATCCAAGCCATTCATCTGAAAGTTCAAGATAAAAGGCTCATAGCTCGCCGGGAGTGACTGGAGAATAACATCGTAGCCAAGTCGGGGTGAAGTTCGGAACCAAGTCCGTCCAAAGTCTCAATGTAACCAATCATTTTGATCACATGAGGACTAACCGGGCTACCTTCTCGCCGCCTTGCACGCAAACAAGGACTTTGAGATATTGTACCTCTCAGTCCTAGCTTGGTTCTGAAACATCCCACGCAACCTCTCGATCATGGTGTAAGCATCCACATGCTCATACTGCTTCGCAGATCAGGGGACATGGTGGCGAGCATCGGACGACCGACGTCAAGTGAGTCATTGCGGTGCTTCTCATAAGCTCGCGTTCAAAGAACATTTGCATTGTCGGGGAGATCATCGGGATATGCCCGCTCAAGAACATACTCGTTTTCTCTTGTCTGAGAACAATTCTCAGGTTGCGGTACCAATCAATAAAGTTTGTTCCATTCAACTTTTCTTTCTCAAGAACAGATCGCAAATTGAAAACGGAATTGTTACTGGCAGACATGATCTACAACATTAAAGTAAAGCAAGATTTCAGCACTAAGTTTATGTAAAGACTTTCATTAACTGATTTAACAAAAGACAACCTACTATATGAAAATTCATCTTCCCTCTAATGACATATAGTAGTTCAAGATCCATAGTCACTAAAATCCTAGTGAGCTTTAGCATCACGGTTAGAAAAGTAGTGACACGGGTAAGCAACAATTTTTGCTAATCATATCACTATATGACTCTTGTTTGTCGGGTGGCATCCAATGCCCCGGCCCCAACACTATGCCTTAAAGCCCAAAACCGTTTTGATAGCTTTACGAAGTTAACCAATACTATACTTGTGAATGTCCGACATCCACCCTATACAAAAATGATATCTAAGGGTACTCTACTTTGGTAAACCTACCGCACAACGATCAAATTTTGTAGTTGTAGCTATTGGTAAAAGGCATCAAAATATCAACTTTTCGAGGGGAGCTATTCTATCAAGACCAAAACATCCACCATATGTAAAGCATGAAAGAATAGTATGACAGGAAAATAAACATCACAGGCATATAATCATATTATTTGTGAATAGTATGGCTTCATGCATCATAATTGGCTCCATCACCATGGCTCCAATGTGACCTCCATTGCCATCCCTCCTGTCTTGTGGTGATCATCATCGCCATCATGCTTGAAGCCTTCATGGATAGATACTAAGCTACTACATCTAATAGATAGTGAAAAGATTACATTTGGATTCAAACATCACAAGTCGACACGCAGGTCGTTATACAATAATGGCGCAACCTCAACCCGGTTGTGTTAATTTGCGACACGCAGGCCACACAAATCATCACATACATCATCACATGACATTGAGGCCATACCATTCACATCACACCCCGCAAAACAAGTTAGGCGTACGACGTGTTCTAACAAAGGCGCGCTTAGGAAGCCTCTATAGAAGGAAGCAAGCCGCTTAGGAAGCCGCTATAGAAGGAATCTGCAACCTTTGCACCTGAGAAGATCGCATCTACACATGACCTCGATCTGTTGGTTCAATCTACTGAATATGCACACAGTTAGTCCCTTATGGTGATTCCAGCCGGTAGGGACATGTCGTATGCACAACAGAGAAGGAACACAAACTAATCTTTTTGGTCACATGCCGCAATCAACTCGCTCCAGTTTTAACCCCTTATGACCAATTGATATAATCAAACCTTGCAAAAAGTAATAGATCCAATCTACTACAACAACATATCACCTATATGTTAAAGATCCGGTACCAAAAACTACGCAAGAAGGCTCGGTACCACCGTAGTAAAACGGGTAGGCTACGCTAGCTAATCTACCGCTTACACCCAAGATACATGCGAGTAGGAGATCATAGATCGTTACCACTAGACGTGCGGCGCGACGGGAGGAGTCGCGCGTTGGTGTAGAGGAAGTAGTCGATCACGTCCCACGAACCGAGCTCCTTGTCTTTGATCCCAACGGCCGATCGGCCGCCGCAAAGAGTAGTAGCGCACCTCTGGCGCAGTCCACACGTACGGGGATGGAACGCCGGACGTCGGTGTGCTAGCACCGCACTTTCGGCTAGGGCGGCGGCAAGAGGAGGGCGGCGGCAAAGGGGAGGCGCGGGCCGACCGGTTCGGGGGCGCCCCCCTTTGCCCCCGCTACGTATATATAGGGCGTACTAGGCTTCTATCTCATAGGCCCATTAGTAACCCTAATCCCTCTTGGATCAATATCCTCTTAAGCCTTTAAACCGTATTGTGATGATGGGCTCTTGGGCATATCACCAACACTTTATCCATCTCGTTCCCACGAAACCAGCGCATGCAACCATTCTCTTTAACCTCCGAACTCCGGCCTCGCCGCCCACACACCGCCCACCTGCTGCGTCTCCGGCACTAACACCACCGGATTCGCTCCCCGCCGCCCGCCGCCGCCCCTAACTCGGCTCACCGGGGAGCTCGCCGTCACGCCCCGGCGCCTCCTACACCACCCACCGGATGTCCTCCGCTACCCGCGACCGGCCCGCTCCCCCCCCACCCCGCCTACAACCTGTCGCCGCCACCCCCGACCTTCCCTCCATAACCGGAGGACATTGGACACAACCCCGGTTTAGTGGTTCCTACTGCTTTCCTCATGTTTCCTGTTACTACATGTATCCATCTTGGTCTTTGGTTTGCTTTTCACTGTCCCAATCTTGATGCCTATTAAGTGAAGAAGTTGCAGGGTATATGTTAACATGTAAATAATATGATAAGGATGTTTCATCAACACATGAAATGGTTGGTGGCGTATCGGACTTAGTATTTTGAAGCTTTAATATACACAACTCGGAGCAATGCAGTGGAATGGTGGTTTATAATTGATCACCCAAAATTAGATTAAACACATGTCCTTATACGAGAGAGTCACAAGGTAAAGGTTATAAATTTTGTAATCTTCCTTGATTTTAGAACATATTCTCACTAGTTCACAAGAAGAAGAAAAAGATTAATTGTGCATCTCTCTTCCACGTCTGCTAATACATCATGCACAACTATGTTTTTGAGTACCACTACGGATCCTTTCTCTATTTCTCTTCATCCTCGTTTGCCACATCATGCACCAATGTCATCAGCAATTAATTCCCCCTTCGCCGGATCCCACCCCGCGCCGGCCCTCGACGAGTCATCCCTGACACGCCGCGTCGCGCCCCCGCTTCTCCATCCGTCGCCCCTCAGACCCGCCGTCGCCCACTACACCTAGAAGCGAGCCGCCACCCCCTCGCCTCCCTGCCGCCTCGCTTCCCCACTATTGTCCCTTTGCTTGTGCACCGCTGCATCCATAAAATTGCCCCAAATCGGTGCCTACAGGCATGGGTGCCTGATGTGCCTATCGGTCTCCCAGCGGCGGCAACCACCGGCCAAGCCCCCGTGCCGGTAGCGGTGGTAGGTCCTGGCTGGTTGTGCCCTCACATCAGTAGCAACCATGCCCCGCAGCCCAGTCCAAGAGGTCTCTTTTCAGATACAGATTTGTGGTGCGTGCAGCTCTGGCGACATCACACGGGCAGAGCGCATGACGACCTCACGCAGGCTCTAGTGAGCTGGCATGGGAGGACCAAGGGGCGAAGCAGTGGATGCAGCTCAAGCGCAGCGGTGTGAGGCCTCACCGGCGTACTGCCAGGCGAGGAGGTTGGGCTCAGCTGGAGCCGCGCCAGCATGCGGCAACGTAAGGAGGAGCTCTGCTAAGTCACCGTTGCCAGGTAGTATTGCAGCGTGAAATGGATTTGTTTCTTTTCTTATTTTAAGATGAGTCCTTTGACCTATGGTGTTCCATGATCAAATATACTAGCTGAACAAAAGCAACTTATTGATGATGAGACCTCAAACATTAAGAATCCATTGGAATTGCTTATGTTGTTGCTTCAGAAAATCAGAGAGAATCACTAGGGGAAAGCTAAGGAAACTATAGAAAAATAGTTATCTTCCGGAGCATTGGAAGCATGATCTTTTAGATTCTACTGCAACTTCTGTCATCTATGATTTGCCTGCTGCATTTCATAATGTTAGTTTTCTACTGTATGTGCTTCATTTCATTTGTATCTGTTCCTTTATGTATGTTTTTGTTTCCAGATGCCAGAACATAGGTGTGCTTTGACATGATTTGTATGTGTAAAATTTCAGTGTTGCACTTGGTGGAGGATCAACTCTGTTTTCTTTCTGCTGAGACTGTTCATAAAGTTCTTCGATCCATTTTAAGAGATTTGACATCAGCACTCATGGCATCAACTTTTGAATGGCTAAGGCTTACATATTCTCTTTTGCTGCCTTCCGAGCATGAGCACTTGAAGCTTTCAGAAGAGAAGTCCTTGCCAATTAACTTTGAGATGGCTCAGTTCGCTTTTAAAGTGCTTCAAGGTAGCTTCTTTTCAGTCACTACTAAGACTTGAGGAAGATTCTGTATTTCCTTCCATTCTGGCAACTCTGTTTATCATTGAATGGGAAATAAAAATGATTTGGAAGATATTGATGTTGGTTCTTCTATGTGTGGAGTTTCAAAAGATTATTTCGATAAGAAAATGCACCTCAAAGCTAACCTCGCATAAAGCATACATGTCTTTCTTACCAAAGCTTAAGTCCTTTTGGAATAACCTTCCTTGGTGGAAATGTTGAAGCTCATCTGTAAACAAAAAATAAATCATTAGTCAAAATATTTGTGCCATGCAAAATTATATTATGTTAACACAAAAAATGCCTACTTTTCTATGAACATATTATTTCAAGAGTTGAAACAATTATTACTATTTTTTATTTACAATTTGAAGGGGAAAATGAATTAAATTCAAAAATATTAGTAAACCTACCTAGAAAAATCTCTGGTTTAAACAAATTTATGAATTCGCGTATGTGTCTTAATGATCAACATGCTCATTTCGTTGCTCATTTATCTCATTCATTTCATTCGCGGGCTTTTTCTCTTTTCCTTGCTCATTTATGTCATTCCTTTTTGCTTTCAACATTTAAAATAAATCATTAGTTAAAATATTTGTGCCATGCAAAATTATATTATGTTAACACAAAAAATACCTAATTTTCTATGCACATATTATTTCAAGACTTGAAACAATTATTACTATTTTTTATTTATAATTTGAAGGGGAAAATAAATTAAATTCGAAAATATTAGTAAACCTACTCGGAAAAATCTCGGTTTAAACAAATTTATGAATTCGTGTATTGTCTTTGAATGATCAACATGCTCATTTCCTTGCTCATTCATCTCATCCACGGGCTTTTTCTCTTTTCCTTGCTCATTTATGTCATTCTTTTTTGCTTTCAACATTTAATATAAATCATTAGTTAAAATATTTGTGCACGAAAATTATATTATGTTAACACAAAAAAATCCCTACTTTTCTATACACATATTATTTCAAGAGTTAAAACAATTATTACTATTTTTTATTTACAATTTGAAGGGGAAAATAAATTAAATTCAAAAATATTAGTAAACCTACTCAGAAAAATCTATGTCTCAAACAAATTTATGAATTTGTGTATTGTCTTGTTGATATAATGATCCATATAACTACAATGGCATACATATACGTACAGAGGTCACCTTATGGTTATTACAAGGCATGACATTAATTAATACCGATGGTCCCAAGTCGAAGCCGGTCGGCTTCTAGCTTTTGAACCTCTCGCTTCAAACACATTTATAAATTCGCGTATGAATTCAAACACATGAATTCATAATAAAGTACGTAATTAACAATAATTGATAATAAGTTCATAAAGGTTCACATAGTTAGATAATAATTAATACAAGTTCACATAAAAGGGTACGGTACAAAGCTTGATCCATGCATGCATAATGTTACCGATGAGCAAGACGCGCTTGCGGATATGAAACATGGTTAATGTCCGCAATCCTCCGGCCCAAGAACTCCCTCAAAATAAGCTAGAGCGCGTACTAGTGCACTCTCCTCCGCAAGCGAAGGAGTGTCACAAATACCACTGCGGACATCAAACAATGGAGCATCGGGTTCTCCCGGATTGTAGAAAGTTAGAATTGCTTGACACTTCCAATTGTTGGTGAAAATGGCTCCCCACCATAGTAATCCACCCCAACTCTTTCCACGACTTGATTCGAATCGCACGAAGCTAATTGAAGCATAGGTAGAACCGAGTGATCCTCCACACAATCGATGATGATGAGATATATGTACCAAAAACAAATTAATTAATAATGAATAGAAATTCTTTTATATATAAATGTATATTAACACGTCTTGATGAGCCCCGCAAAGCCTCTCCGTAGTCTAAATCACGGTTCCTTCGCCCGTCTCGAGTTGCCTTAATTTAAAATAGGAAAGGTCCGCACGAAGCACCCAACATTATTCCGGAGCCGTTATAGAAAATTCTCCATGGCGGTCCTCTCTCGGGTTAACCGAATAGGTGATGTTTTGCCAAGCTGTTGCAATGGCAACCATCGGGTGTGGTGCGCCCGTCGGCAACCGACCGTAGTCTACATATCGAGCGAGGTACGGTGAAAGAGATATACACTCTTGCCATGTGCTCATCAACGTGCTCGGTTGCACTATAGGAGGAGTACCATTCATATCCCCGATAATGTCTCGAGCCATCCGATATTGTTGAGAACCTACAATAATTATATATGTAATTAAAATTACGGATTTTCCATGTGAAATGAAAAAAAATCTATGTAAAGCAAATTAATTTCAATACCTATATTACCAAGTTAGCTACACGTCCTGGATCACCATTGGCAAGTAATCTCGCGGTGAAAGTGCAATCCCGGACGTAGAGGCAACAGGGGCCTCCAAACCACCTCCACGGCCACCAAGACCCGCACGTGCCCAATGCCACGGCCACCACGCCCGCCATGGCGACGGACTATGCCACGGCCACGAACGCCATTTCCAACATCACTTGACGACGACATTGGTAGCTCAAACTATATCCAAATCAAAATAACACACATTATTCACAATAAATAGGATTAGTTTGCATATATACATTAGATTCAATATATGCATAAATAGAAAAACAAAAGGGAACTATTATTGTACATAACCTTTATGAACCGGCGAGTCGAAGACCTAGATGCTCGGGAACTACAACAAGTCTCACCTCACCGTCACATACACCGACTCTCCCACTTACGGTACTACACATGTGCTACACCTCCTATCTAGCTACGGTCCAACATCGCGGAGTTGCGGGCGGTCCCCACGTAGCCCGCGATGTTAACCGTAGCTAATTAGGATGTGGGACTCTCGTATCAAAAACAAGAAAAAATAAAATGCTTACATTTGTTGTCTATAAAACTAAAAAATACTTAATAAAAAAATTAATCTCTATTTCCTCCTATAGCAACCTAGAAATAAAAAGGGCCATAGAATTCAACACTATATATTATAAACTATATGTACACATACATACATACATACATACATACATACATATAGGATTCAATATATGCATAAATAAAAAACAAAAGGGGATAGAATTCAACACTATTATTACCGTACATAGCTCGGAAGACTAGATGCTCCGGAACTACAACAGTCTCACCTCACCGTCATATACACCGACTTTCCCACTTACGGTACTAGCATGCGCTAAACCTCCTATCTAGCTACGGTCCAACATCACGGAGCCGCAAGGAGTCCCCATGTAGCCCGTGATGTTAAACCGTAGCTAATTAGGATGTGGGGCTCGTATCAAAAATAAAATGCTTACATTTGTTGTCTATAAAACTAAAAAATACTTAATTAAAGAATTTAATCTTCTATTTCCTCCTATAGCAACCTAGAAATAAAAGGGCCATAGAATTCAACATTGTATTTTATAAACTATATGTACACATACCTACATATATATAGATTGGATTCAATATATGCGTAAATAAAAAAACAAAAGGGGATAGAATTCAACACTATTATTACTGTACATAACCTTTACGAACCAATGACTCAGAAGATCTAGATGCTCTAGGAACTACGACGGTCTCACCTCACCGTCATATACACCTCACTCACCCACTTACGGTACCACACATGCGCTACACCTCCTATCTAGCTACGGTCCCACCTCGCGGAGCTTACCATGTGAGATGAAACGGTAGCTAATTAGGACGTGGGGCTCTGTATGGAAAACAAGAAAAAAAATAAAATGCTTACATTTATTGTATAAAACTAAAAAATACTTAATAAAAGAATTTAATCTTCTATGGCTACCTAGAAATAAAAGCATTTCTAAACAATGAAAGAATGGAAATAAACTATATGTACAAAATAAACTATAGCTACATTTTCTGTATGTCTATTTTTTTTCTTTATGAGCATATATTTTATAAACTATATGTACAGGTAAAATTCAAATTTATGAAAAACAAGAAAATAAGGGAATGCTTACATTTATTCTAATAAAAATTAAAAACATACTTAACAAAATAATTAATCTTATATTTCCTCCAATGGCTACCTAGAATAAAATCATTTCTAAACAATGAAAAAATGAAAATACCTAGTACATTTTCGGTATGTCTTCTTTTATGAGCATATATTTTATAAACTATATATGTGTACAAGAAAAATTCAATATTATGAAAAACAAGATTTTAATGAAAGAAGGAACAATGCAAGTAGCATCCTAACTACATCTTCACGTGTATATACAAAATCTCATAATTAATTTAAGCTCCTCCTAAAATAAACTATAGCTACATTTTCTGTATGTCTATTTTTTCTTTATGCATGAGCATATATTTTATAAACTATACGTACAAGTAAAATTCAAATTTATGAAAAACAAGAAAATAAGAGAATGCTTACATTTATTCTATATAAAAATTAAAAACATACTTAACAAAATAATTAATCTTATATTTCCTCTAATAGCTACCTAGAATAAAATCATTTCTAAACAATGAAAGAATGAATTCCTAGTACATTTTCGGTATGTCTTCTTTTATGAGCATATATTTTAAAAACTATATATATATATACAAGAAAAATTTAATATTATGAAAAACAAGCTTTTAATGAAAGAAGGAACAATGCAAGTACCATCCTAACTGCATCTTCACGTGTACATACAAAATATCATCTCTCTAATTAATTTAAGCCTTTCCTACCTAGCTACAAATTAACATTTCTATTTTCTCTATCTCTAAACCATAAAACAAAATTTAATCACTACAAATGAAGGGAGAATACAAATGAAGGGAGGATGAAGATTCTAACCTAGCAAAAATAAAATGCTTTGCGCCTGTTCTCCATCTACATTCAACAAGATAAAATTGTGACTACGAATGACCTAGCAAAAATACCATGCACGATTTCCATGTACTAACACAAGATTCTTGAAATCAACCGTCAATCCAGCATCCATATATACACATGAATGAGGGGGGTTGCATCTAGCTTGAACTTAGATCTGAGATGGTGGGAGAAGCACTGTGGGAGGCGGCCTAGCGAGAAGAAGCAGGGGACGGGCCTGGTGCTGGTGGCACGCGTGCCCGTGCAGGCGATGCGCGGGCCTGCCGCAGGCGCCCGGCGGCGCGCCCCCCTAGAGGCGCCGCGCAGGCCTGCCTACCGGCCGCGGGACGCGCCCTGGAGGCCGCGCGGGGGCGGGCTTGGCAGCCGGCCGCGGAACGGGAGGAGGTCCAGGCCCAGGCGGCAGAGCAGGCGACCGGCCGGCGGAGGAGTAGGTGAACGGGCGGCGTCGGTGAAGGCGATAGGGTGCAGCGGCCTTGGTCTCGAGAGAAAAAGAAAAGGCAGGTGACGGGAATCACGTGCACGCCTCGACCCGGATGGAGCCGCTCCATCCGCCGTTTTTGAGTGTCCAGTTCAACCCGCATATACATGGTATCCTAGAAACGTGGATGCGGCGTTGCCGCACAGCTGGCCAGTGTATCTTTGATATTGGGTCTATGTATGTCCTGTATTTAGTTTGATGTCTCATGTCTGTATAGTATCATGAGTATAGTATGTACGGAGTACGACTCATGAATCATTAGTTTGGTAGATGAATGGTAGAATAACTTTAAGGTAATGACTTCATTTAGGCCGGCCACGCGGAAGCGCATAGGCGCGGCAGCCACACGGCACGCAACGAGCGCAAGCGAGGTCCCACGCACGGCACGACAGTGGGGCCCACACCCACCTCCCTCCGAACAGTCCCCACTCCCCAGCCCTCCATTCTTATCCTCAACCTAGGCGTCTAGGCGGGCAGGCGCACGGCAATGGCGGCCCCGCGATGGTGGCGACGGCTCCCCTAGGAGGCGCGTTCGACCGCGTCCCCCGGTGGATGCCGCTGCCGGCGTGCCCCGCGGAGCACCGGCGGCGCCCATTACGGAGGTCGCGTGCTCGCGGCCCCCGGTGGTATCCTAGGGTTTCGCCGTCCGGAGGCGGATCGGGCCCGTGCCCGTCACACGCTACCGGCGAAGCGGTCGGCTTGGAGCCGCGGCCCCGCACCCATCGCCCACGGGCGGCAACGAGAGGGAGACGGAGATATGCACGGATCGGCACGCGCACTAGCTTAGCCTCAAGTGACGAAGCAAGGCGCACAGTTGGGGGCTGACGACTTCCATTGGTGGCTGCCGGGGACTCCTGTGCACGGCGTGGGGGAGCCCGCGGCGGATAAGGCCTTAGAGTCATATCAGTGGGCGAGGTCCCATTGAGAACTTAGCAGATCTACATTGTAAATGGCCCTGTGATGTCCGGGGCTCGCTGCAGCAACCATGATGGTCATCAGTCTGTGATCCCCCTCCATGCTGCTATGTGAAGACTACATGGTCCACAGGTTCCCCCCTAAGCCCCCCTCTAACTTGGATCTCTACTTGGAATTGCACCCTTGTGCCGCACAAGTCTATTGATTTGTTTTGATTTTGTTTCGATTCAATTGGAGGTGCAAATCGGGAGGAGAGCCGGGAGAAGATGGAGGTGAAGTCGAGTTCCCATTATCCAACCATTTTGTGTCATGTGGTGATTTTTTCTCGGCTCGACCCCCGCACAAATTGATTATCAATCGTATTAACTCGTTTTTATGTACCTTAGATGTTGTGGGGAGTGAAAATCGAGAGGCGAGAGAGGCGGTGCACGGGAAGGTGCGGACAAGCATCATGTGGAAGCCGCTTGCTCCATAATTTGTCGTGGCAATTGGCTCTCGTGGTGTCTGATGCACATCTTCAAATATTGACAGCAATCTTGTCTTCCATTTTGTGGCCTTATTTTGCATTATCCCTTTGCCTAGTCTAATATAAATTTGTATTCTGTATTTTATTTGTTGCCTAATGTAATCTGATTTTTTTTCAAAAAAAAAGTAGTCTGCATTCCCTTTTGCAATCAGTATTATCCTAAAATTGTGCTATTTATGAACTACACTTATGCAACTAGGTGGTCTAGTATGATGTCAAGTTCTAGTATTGTATTTACATGTGATAGATCACAAGCACCTATGTTATTTTGTCTGTGTCATTTCGAGACATGATTCACTATTTGGGTGGATCAATCAACTATAGAGTTAATCCCGAATAATTGATGTTAGGGATATTGGATTCCATAGATCGGTAATTTAGTCCGCACAACAAAGCATCTTAAGCTATATACCATATCAATTTAGCAACAAGAGGTAAGCAAGTTAGGTTTGTATGATCTAAATTAATAACATATGGTAGAAAAAATCCAATTTTATGATGAAATATTAGCCTAATTAACAATGATCATGTACACAACTTAGGTTATGTTTTTCTCTATGTTCTTAGTTGCAGCACATAAATGTTTTCCCCCTTAAACATTAGGGCGGCACCATGATTAGGCAAGTAATAAAGGTCACACGCCTTTCCTACAACTTCTCTCCTAGCTAGCTATGCTAGCCAGTAACCGTAAATGTATGTTGTCTCCTACTCGCTCTACCGTATGCATATGATTTTTTTTCACATCAATTTTCATTTGTTGCCCAAACAAGTTTCTTGAGACCGTGTGTTGGAGGAAGATCAAAGGAAGGAGTGTTCAATTCTACTTCAAGAGGAATCTCTACGAGACATAAGGTGAGACATGCACCCCACCTTGTGTTCGATTTCTCGCAATTGGTGTTGATTTGGTTCTTGTTCATTGCTTTTTATATTCATACAACACTGGTCAGTTTGCTTTTCAAACACTGTTCAATTACTTTATGCAACTCAGCTAGTTTGATTTTTTTGAGAGAGGTTGTATATAAAATCAATTTTGCAATGGTTGTCTAAATCACATGGTTTGTAATTCATTTGAACTTTTTGATCGTTAATAAATTTGCATGGTTATCTAAAGAAGTGCTCGTGTAATAAATCATTTTTTGTTCATTTTTCGTTCACTATTTATCTAATTCACATCAAAAGCAAATGATGTTCACCAGGTACTTTAGATTACTTTATCTTTTCTTAGTACCAATCATAGCACATTGTGTACTTTCTCTGTCCATCCACCACTATGTAGTTTGCTTTTCACAAGTTATTGAATTACTTTCTAAACTTAGTTAGTTTATTGGTTACAATTGCTTAATGTGCCTTTTGCATTGTCACGGACTTGCTCTACAATTTTTTCTCTACTAAAAAATAGTTATTCTCGCTACATTTTATGTTTCCTTCTACGCATATTTGAATCGCTTAGGTGATAGTAAAAAGCTATTTTTTGCAAGATGACATTTGTTCGGTATTTTTTCTCGCTAGATGTTGGTTTCTTACCCAATCGGCTTTTATGTGGTGGATTTTAGGAGATTTTTTCTACTATACAAAGCTAACCCAAAGCATTTGCATTGGCATGCCCGCATGTTTAAACCATCCGATGAGAAAATAATAAGCATAATGCAATCTTAATCAAGTAGAGTAGAACCCTTGTTTGGTAGTACTTATCTTGGAAAGGGTTAATCAAAAGTTGACTAAAATGCTAGTTTGGCAAGAGATCCGATTATTGCGGCACGGATAACTAACATTGTCAAAGAGCACTTTTGAAGCATTATTGTAACACATGTGTCACAATGTTTTTCAAGCTTCATGGTAATCATTGACTCTAGAATGCTAGGTGGAAGAAGTTCATGCAAGTTCCCATACCGATTTTTTCGGTGTTCATTTTTCGCATTTATTTTTCGGTGCAATCCGGGTGATTTGATTTGTTCAATTCTAGTTCAAGAGGAACCCTTACATGGCACAATGTGTGACTATTTATTCCGATTCGAATTGGCGTAGATCCGGTAATTGTATGTCGCTTTCTTTGTTCATCCACCACTACTTAATTTACTTTTAAAAAATGTTCAATTACTTTTTAAACGCAGTTAGTTTGCCGATTACAATAACCGAGTTGCCTTTTTGCGTTGTCTCATGCTTGCTATACATTTTTTTGTCAAATGCTAAAAAAATAGTGACCCCCCCTTTTGTTTGTTTTGAATACTAAATAATAGTGGCCTCATTATACACATTTTTCTCATGTAAAACTGATGTATAGTGTTGTTAAATACCATTTTTTTAAGGTAATGGTTATGTTTTTTTCTAAGGTAATACTTTTGTTTTGCGCCGTTTTTCTAAATATTATTTTGCCGAGATACATATTCCAAGTCCATACTCAATGATTTGGTCGAAAATTAACAACAAATGCTTCTTTAGTTAGGCAACAACATGTTACTGATAAGGCAACAATATAGTTAAGATTACACAATTATATGGTTATGAAATAGTAAAAATGTAATACTTCAACTAGGCAATTTAAATACCTTTACACATTATTAGCATTTTTATTGTTCTAGAAATCATGTTCAACATTTGTATGTTATTGATATGGCAGTACATTGACTGTACTTTCGAACAACAAATTCTGTCACCGAACTGTTTTTATCCTTTGTGTTAGTTTTTTTGTGTGCTCTTTTTGCGGGCTTTGACTTTTGAGGCGCAATGAACACATTATGAACCATCTAATTACCTAAACATTTATTCATGATAGTAGCTTATTCTTGAATGTTTTGCCTATTTTGAGTTATGTTCTGATATTAGCGAACTCTTATGTTGTAATATAGAATTATTGAAGCACTGCCACACAATTCAACATAGACTAATATTGCAAATCCTGCACACAGGGACCAGTTTTTTTAAACAGCACTAGACATCAAAATGCAATTTTTTAGAAAGCAACAATGTAACACACAGAATGCAACACTGCTTTTGCATCTTACTGCATAATGACACATATTAAGTAATATTATCTTATTAGGATGCCTTCTAATTATTTTCTTTCTTTTTTTTCAGGTACATTTTGCTGACCCGCTTTACAACAACAGAAAAGTTCCCGAAGCGGTACATGATGTTTTTGTAGCGAGACATGGTTCAAAGGATGTAGCAGATCAAGTGAATAACTAGAAAATCAAAATCGATTAGTATGGGTAGTCTTAAACTCTTAAATGCCGGGACGGGGCCGGAGAACATCCGGGTTCTTTACCCATGCAAATACGTGTGTCCTTTTTGTTAGCATGGTCGTGGATTCGTGTGTACCAAGAACCTAATTTCACAAAATAACATACATCCGCATAACATACATCCGATGCTTTTCTTTTCCCTCCCCCGATTTGCTTTTTTGTTGCTTTCGGTATTTCGATCTGCTTCTTTTCTTAAGCAAAGCACCGTCATCTTGATAGTGTGCCGGCGAGAAGATTCGAGCGTTATACATTCACTTTTTTATTTGTGTATGTGTCTTTGGTGGCGGGGGGAGGGTTTGTGGCGAACTTGCATGAAATGGTATGCCCCCGCCAAGGACGTGTGCGGCGTCCGCACTCTGATTCATCCCGCGGGACCACGGATGCCAAAATTAGAAAGTGGGGGAGCACCGGTGCCAAAAAGGGAAAGGGCGTGCGATAGGCTAAGAATACGACCCGCCGTGCTTTAGCTACACCCGAACTTTAAAGGCCGACAAGTGGACATCATAAGGCAAGATATAGTATTGACTATTATTGACACATAGAAGTTGGCGCTACTTGCCGGGATATTGCCCGCCGGCTGCTCTAAGTTGCGAGTATTGCGGTTTTACGGGTATGCATTGATCTATCGGTACTAATGTAAACCAACGACAATTTTCATCCGATTCAAATGGCCCTATATCAAATTCGGAGCAAGAGCTAAGAGCTCGAGTTCACATGCCCTCGTATGATCGAATACCTCCTTTCCGAAGTATTTCATGCAAATGCTCATGCCATTACTTGAGGTCGGGTCGGATGTATTCGTCACGTTGAAATAGCACCCAATTCTCACATCATGAATCTCGTTAGATTAATTGGGCCTTGGGCCATTTAGTCTCAATTAATCCTAAGAATTAAAAGGTCCACAAAATAAATGCTAGGGATTCAATCCCGCATTGAAAGTCAATGAGAATCTTAACTAACTTAAAGGGTGGACCAACGGTGGACCACTTGTGAAGTTGGTAAAAGGAGAAGGGCGTGCCACACGCGCGCGCGCTCGCTCGCCTCGCCGGGCCGTGGACCGTGACCGTGACCGTGACCGTGATGCATATGCACTCGTTTTTGTTATCGGTAACCGATGACGTTGAATACAAGAAGCGATCGTTAACCGTCGTTTAATGGGAATTATGGTGGTTAGCAACGTCCGGAGTTCATTCCCTTCTCCTCTCCTCTCGCGCCTATATAAGAGGACTCCATCCTCCGGCACGGACACACATTCTCACACTCGGTACTCCCGCTAGGAGACCGCACACCGCTTGCGTGAGCGATTGCTTCCGAACCTCGTCCGCCTAGTGATCCTGCTCGAGATAGGCGGGCGATAAAGTTTTTAGGGAGCGTACTCGTACGCGCTCGCTCGCTTCCCCATTACGACTACTTCCTTGTCCTCGTGAACAACTACAACCAAGACAACTACGTCCTCTACGTGAACGACTAATTCCCGATGGCCGTTCGTGGGACTTCACTACAACGACTCGTCACCGCATCGACTCGTACGGCTACACCAAACAAGGTCCCTCCACGATTAGCATGTCTAATCCAAGGGATAACGGCGCACCGGTTGACTCCGTCAATCGTCCCGCCTTTGGGTACATACTAAACCTCTTCGTGTATTTTTGTTCAAGTTTTATTTGAAATTTAACTTGAACACAAGCACATGCTTTGCTCTCACGGGATCACTTATATTTGTCATGAACTTGTTAATAATTTCTGGAATTAAAATGTACCAAAAATTGCCTAATTGTCTAACAATCCAAAAACCTTATATTGTTGATAGGCTTTCGGTAACTAGTTTTGCTGCAACGCTCAAACCAAATGTTTTCGATGGTTCAAATTACAAGTGTTGGAAGCAAAGGGTTACGTATTGGTTGACAGCGATGAGCATCATGCATGTCATAAAGGGGAAGCCCGAACAATTTTCTCCAGAGGAGGAGAAGGCTTTCGAGGCATCCGATAACCTGTTTCGTGGTGCCATCTTGAGTGTTCTCGCTAAAAACCTTGTGGACACGTACCTTCTGCTCGCTAAGTGGCAAAGATATTTGGGATGCACTTGAGGCTAAATTTGGGGTTTCGATGCTCGGTGGTGAGCCGTATGTCATGGAACAACTTATGACTACAAAATGGTTGAAGACCGCTCCGTGGTAGAGCGAGGGCTCATGAGATTCAAGCGCTAGCTAGAGATCTTGAGAACTATAGCAAGGATGCACCATGTAAGTTGCCCGACAAGTTTGTGGCCGGAGGTATTATCTCCAAGTTACCACCTTCTTCGAAGGACTTTGGAACCTCTCTAAAACACAAGAGGCAAGAGTTTGTCGTTGTCGATCTTATCGGCACTCTTGATGTTGAAGAGAAGGCGAGAGCAAAGGACAAGACACATGGTAAAGGGATTGTTGGGTCTTCTAGTGCTAACTTGGTGCAGAAGAAGAACAACAATGCATTCAAAAAGAAGAACAAGCCGCATCAAAACCAATCAAAGGCTAAGCAGACGGCTCAGTTCAAGCAGAAAAAACCGCCAACCGGAAAGTGCTACCGCTCGTGGTAGCACGGAACACTTCGCTGCAAAGTGTCCGGATCGCAAGGATAAGAAAGATGGCAAGAGTGCCAACATGGTTATTAGTGAAACCGGTGGAACGTCGGGGTACGGTAATCTTTTACCTACGGTTCTTTCAAGTATGTCGGTCACCCGATTGGTGGATTGATACGGGTGCTAATATTCATGTTTGTGCCGACATTTCCTTGTTTTCCTCTTACCGGGCGGGCGGAATTTCCTCCTTGTTGATGGGAAACGGATCACATGCGCGTGTTCTTGGTGTTGGTTCGGTCGATCCGAAGCTTACTTCGGGAAAGATCGTTCGATTGAAGAACGTGCGGCATGTCCCTACTATCAAGAACTTAGTCGGCGGGTCTCTACTATGTAGAGACGGTTTTAAATTAGTCTTTGAATCCAATAAATGTGTAATTTCTAAGTTTGGAAGTTTTATTGGAAAAGGTTATGATAGCGGAGGTTTGTTCCGCTTTTCTTTGTCATATGATTGTAATAAAGTTGTGAACCATATTTCGAATGTTAACGATGAGTCTAATGTTTGGCATTCGCGACTTTGTCATGTTAATTTTGGTTGTATGATGCGTCTTGCAAACTTGAGTTTAATTCTGAAATTTACCTTAGTCAAAAATTCTAAGGGCCATGTGTGCGTTGAATCAAAACAACCTCCTAAGCCTCACTTTTCGGCTGAGGAGAGAGACTTGGCACCTCTAGAACTAATTCATACCGACTTATGCGAGATGAATGGTGTGTTGACAAAAGGTGGTAAAAAGTTTTTCCATGACTCTAATAGACGATTGTACTAGATTTAGCTATATCTATTTGTTGAAGTCTAAAGATGAAGCGTTACAATATTTTAAAATCTATAAAGCTGAAGTAGAAAACCAACTTGAGAGAAAGATTAAAAGAATTAGGTCTGATCGTGGTGGAGAGTATTTTTCTAATGTTTTCACTGCGTTCTGTGAGGAACACGGTATAATTCATGAGAGGACGCCTCCCTATTCACCTCAGTCAAACGGGGTAGCCGAAAGAAAGAACCGCACTCTAACTGATTTGGTTAACGCCATGTTAGACACAGGAGGGACTTTCGAAGGAATGGTGGGGTTAGGCTATATTGATTGCATGTCATGTCCGAATCGTGTTCCTATAAAGAACAAAGAGATAACACCATTCGAGGAATGGGAAAAGAAAAGGCTAACTCTTTCATACTTACGGACTTGGGGATGTTTGGCCAAAGTGAATGTGCCTATAACCAAGAAACGTAAACTAGGACCTAAAACATCGTCGATTGTATCTTTCTTGGTTATGCTATACACAGAGTGTGGGTTATAGGTTTTTAATAGTGAAGTCCGGAGTACCCGATATGCATGTTGGCACCATCATGGAATCCGGAGACGCTACATTTTTTGAGGACATTTTTCCTATGAAAGAGGTAGATAGCACATTTAGTCATGAACTGCCTATTAATAATGAACCTAAAGAACTCCGTCGTTTTGATAGAACACAATGAACAACCACATGAGGAAAATCCCGAGGAGGATGGCAATGAAGCTCTTAGAAAGAGCAAGAGACGAGAGGATTGCAAAGTCCTTTGGTGATGATTTCATTGTGTACCTCGTGGATGACACTCCTAGAACCATTGAAGAGGCATATTCCTCTCCTGGGATGCCGACTATTGGAAGGAAGCGAGTTCGGAGTGAGATGGATTCTATTATGTCTAATGGTACATGGGAGGTTGTGGAGCGTCCCTATGGGTGCAAACCCGTAGGATGCAAGTGGGTGTTCAAGAAAAAGCTTAGGCTCGATGGTACTATTGATAAGTACAAGGCAAGGCCGGTGGCTAAAGGCTATACTTAGAAAGAAGGAGAAGATTTTCTTCGATACTTACTCACAAAGTTGCCCGATTGACCACTATTCGAGTACTACTTTCCTTGGCGAGCTTCCCATGGTCTTATCGTTCATCGGATGGACGTTAAGACAAGCTTTCCTAAATGGAGAGTTGGAGGAGGAGATCTATATGGATCGGCCGGATGGATTCGTAGTAAAAGGTCGGAGAAGGGATGGTGTGTAGATTGGTAAAATCTCTGTATGGTCTTAAGCAAGCTCCTAAGCAATGGCATGAGAAGTTTGACAAAACTTTAACGTCAGTTGGCTTTGTTGTGAACGAAGCCGACAAATGTGTGTACTATCGCTATGGTGGGGGCGAAGGAGTGATCCTATGTTTGTATGTAGATGACATACTGATATTTGGGACAAGCCTTAATGCGATTAAGGAAGTGAAAGAATTCTTGTCTCAAAGCTTCGAGATGAAAGATTTGGGGGAGGTTGATGTGATTCTAAACATTAAACTAGTGAGAGAAGGTGATGGTGGGGTTGTTCTTACACAATCTCATTATGTGGAGAAAATCTTGAGTCGTTTTGGTTATAACGATCGCAAGCCCCACGGCTCCAACACCTTATGATGCTAGCATAATGTTAAGGAAAAACAAAAGAATAATGAGAGATCGACCGAGATACTCCCAAATCATTGGTTCACTAATGTACCTAGCTAGCGCTACTAGACCCGACATCGCATTTGCGTAAGCAACCGAGTCGATTCGTGTCTAACCGAGAGACGCTCATTGGGAAGCTCTTGAACGGGTAATGCACTATCCGAAAGGTACGGTGGACTACGCGATTCACTATCTTGGGTATCCTAGGGTACTAGAAGGCTATAGTGATTCGAATTGGATCTCGATGCGGATGAGATTAAAGCCACAAGTGGATATGTGTTTACACTTGGAGGTGGCGCCGTCTCTGGAAGTCTTGCAAGCGAGACCATCTTAACGAGGTCAACTATGGAGGCGAGAACTCACCGCATTGGACACCGCCACAGTTGAGGCTGAATGGCTTCGTGAACTCCTTATGGATTTACCGGTAGTTGAAAAACCGATACCGGCAATACTCATGAACTGTGATAATCAAACGGTGATTGTCAAGGTGAACAGTTCAAAGGACAACATGAAGTCATCTAGGCACGTAAAGAGGCGGCTGAAATCTGTCAGGAAAATGAGAAACTCCGGAGTAATAGCCTTGGACTACATCCAAACGGCTAAGAATCTGGCAGATCAATTCACAAAGGTTCTTTCACGTAATGTGATAGACAATGCATCCAGGGAATTAGGCTTGAGACCCGTCGCCGTTATTCGGTAGTGGTAACTTTGTCCTATGTGATCGGAGATCCCGTGAATTAGGATAGTGAAACAAACTACTTCGTTTAACAAAGAGAAGAGAACCTTTGAAAAAAGCTCATTCCAAAGAGAGATGCATTTCTCTTCTAAAATCGTATGGCGAGTTGGTGAAAACATTAATGTGATCCGAGTGGCTCAAAGAGGAGCAAAGATGTTGGCCTACAGAACATCTTAAAGGATTGCACCTATATGGGTCTGATTGCTAGTCACAATCTATGAGATAGAGTGATCTCTAGACACCCATGAAAGGCACGGAGTATGACTTATACGCTCCAACCCGAGGGGATGCTTATAGCAGCCTAGTACTGGCAAGGGGCTCTAGTCAAACTTGTTTGCACGAAACTACCAATTCAAGGCATAGTCCATTGGTCAGTTGTGAATGAGTGTAGCTTTTGTCTCAGGTGGATGTTCAACTTAACAGTCTCCACCATAAAGTCAGTATATCAAAACAAGAGTTGAGAAGAGGACATTTCTTTGTGTACCTTGAAATTCTTGGTGGGGATTGTTAGATTAATTGGGCCTTGGGCCATTTAGTCTCAATTAATCCTAAGAATTAAAAGGTCCACAAAATAAATGCTAGGGATTCAATCCCGCATTGAATGTCAATGAGAATCTTAATTAACTTAAAGGGTGGACCAACGGTGGACCACTTGTGAAGTTGGTAAAAGGAGAAGTGTGTGCCACACGCGCGTGCGCTCGCTCGCCTCGCCGGCCGGGTCGTGGCGTGTCATGTCGTGTCGAGTTGAGACCGTGACCGTGACCGTGACCGTGATGCGTATGCACTTGTTTTTGTTATTCATGTCGGTCATTCATGTCAATCATAATCCTCGTATTAAAACGACCGTTGCGGTAACCGATGACGTTGAATACGGCGATTCTTCGGTGCTTGTCGTTTAATGGGAATTATGGTGGTCGGCGGCGTCCGGGTTCATTCCCTTCTCCTCTCCCTCGCGCCTATATAAGAGGACTCCATCCTCCGGCACGGACACACATTCTCACACTCGGTACTCCCCGCTTAGGAGACCTCTCTCTTCTCCCTCCCGTTGCTGCTTCTCGCCATTCCCAACGCAAGCTTTGCGCGCACACCGCTTGCGTGAGCGATTGCCTCCGAACCTCGTCGCGCCTACCGATCCCGCTCGGGATAGGCGGGCGATAAGGTTTTTGGGGAGCGTACCCATACGCGCCCGCTCGCTTCCCCGCACGACTACTTCCTCGTCCTCGTGAACAACTACATCCAAGACGACTACGTCCTCTACGTGAACGACTACTTCCCAAAGGCCGTTCGTGGGACTTCACCGCAACGACTCGTCACCGCATCCGACTCGTACGGCTACACCAAACAAGGTCTCTCCACGATTAGCATGTCTAATCCAAGGGATAACGGCGCACCGGTTGACTCCGTCAACCGTCCCGCCTTTGGTACATACTAAACCTCTTGTGTATTTTTGTTCAAGTTTTATTTGAAATTTAACTTGAACACAAGCACATGTTTTGCTCTCACGGGATCACTTATATTTGTCATGAACTTGCTAATAATTTCTGGAATTAAAATGTACCGAAAATTGCCTAATTTTCTAACAGAATCCCATATGAAAGATTAGTCACAAATCCTATTTAACAAAATGTCACTCCAAGAATAGCCACATACCAACAAATGATGAAGATTACAAACCTAGGACCAACGATATACATGAACACCTGGAAGCGTCGTTTGCCCCTCGGAGCACCAGACAGGGCGTAGAGACTGGTCGAGCTAGACGCAGCGCCGGTGGAAGTGGATAGCCAACAGACGGCAGTCCGCAGGCATAGCAGTAGTGGCACTGGTACTGTAGTCGAAGCATGCGCGGACTTGCCACCCTGGTTGGAGTGGACCAAAACAGAGAGGCGATCTCAATTCATCCAGTTTGTTGAGACATAGCAGAAGCAACAACCAATACCATACAAGTTTGTGGCAAGAATCAAGTTGAGGAGCCTGCACTAAGTATTGGTATCCGTTGTCCAGAACTCCAAAACTCCAGATGGATGGAAGTGTTTGTTAGTTTCTTCAGAAGAAGCTCAGATAACCACATCGGTGGGGAGTAAGGTTAGGATATGTAAAATGTGTTGCTTCGTTCTAATCTTCATGACCTTTGCAGTTGCAGCCTATGTGTAGGCTGAAAGAACCTGTTACCATTCTCCAGCATTATTGCAGATTATTAGGCAACAAAAGTAAAGTGAGATATCTTTAGAGTGCATTTCCTTACCTGTACGATGATGGAACTGATTTGTTAACATCTTGGTTCTTCATGATATATATCAAAGCTTTGGCCAGCCTGTCCGATTGTTTCCGTCAGTTGAGCCATTCTCAATAAGAAACACTTTATATGTCTATAAGCAAGCAAGCACTTGTACTATATACTAAGGTGCTTAGATGTAAGCACAATAGGTATTGCTTTAGGTGTATCTCAATGAAATAATCCATAATCAGCAGATCAGCACAAAGTTAGCACTTCTCTAAATTTATTTTGTTTAATTTGACATAATGACTTAAAATTATGTTTGCTACTTGACACATTAGGGTTCTTTTTTGGAATGTATATGCCGTCTTCCGAAAAATACTGAGAACTGACTTGCCAGTAAAAACTTGTTTTATTAAAAGTGAGGAACCGAGGATTGCTCTGTCTGCTAACATATTCATGAAGTAACAATTAAAAATTATGGCCATTTCAGGGAATTCAAGAATTGATAACATAGTGATCAATTGGATTCATACTAAACATGCTTTATCAAATGGGAAATTAGAAATCTAACATTACCATATGAACTTTAGATGATGTAAGGCAACCTCAGTTCAGCTTTGCACTGGAACATGGGAATCAGTATATAAGGCAATTAGTAGGAACAATTTAATCATTTAAATAAGTAACATATGCATCTTCAGAGATGCATCCTTTTTTTGGACAATCTTCATTGATGCATCTGATTCTTATATGAAGCTGAATCCTAGGGAACACGTGTAATAAAAGCAGATTATGCGGAGGTAATAAGGGCATCATATTGGGGAGCAGAATAATAATGAGCCAATGGTTAATGGACCTATAAGAGAGAGGACAAATCACTTGCCAGGTGACTAATGGTTCAGAAGTATACTAATTTGTAATGAAATTTTCCATGGGAATGGCATATGATCGAGCAGCTTGTAGGGAGAACAGACACCATTTCAGGAGGAAGCAGCAGAAGCTGCTAGAACTGCTAACATGCTCCTCATTGTTGGATTGTTAGCGGGCAGTGAGCAGGGCGCACGGTGTGGACTGCACAGGACGAATCCCCGCCGCTGCAGCCACTGAACTATATATTGCTCATGCGTGACAGAGATGGGCTTCTACGAAATTGCGATGAGCGCAGTGGGCATCGTCAAGGTCAGACCGACCTGCTCCCCATGATCTGTCGCACCGCCTCACGCCAGATTCCCTGCAGCGTGGAGATAATTTCCGAGGCTGGTCTCGAGCACGTAGGAGCACTACTAGAAAACCCCCCTTTAGATACGCTAAATTTAGAGTTAGATATATTTTATTTCGTCTCTACATCGCTATAGGCATGTTTTCATAAAGCGTGTTAGAAGCGTCTACGTACGTCCCGCGTCAAACCTGGTAGAGATGAATTTTTTAAATGTTGCTATGAAAGGAAGAGACATTTTATAGGCACGTTAGATGCATATCTATTAAAATTGATACAATCTTGTAGACACGTGTACAAAACGTCTCTAGTGGTCTAGTTACATATTATAGTAACACTTTATTGTGTGTTTATAAATCTAGAGACAAACTTCTAGACACATTTACAAAATTTGTCTACTAATTTGTGAAAA
Source organism: Cenchrus americanus (assembly GCA_947561735.1). Taxonomy (NCBI): domain Eukaryota; kingdom Viridiplantae; phylum Streptophyta; class Magnoliopsida; order Poales; family Poaceae; genus Cenchrus; species Cenchrus americanus. The sequence goes on along the minus strand of OX387240.1, from coordinate 77,537,506 downwards.
AACTAAAAAATATTTCATATTTGAGGAAACCTATACGTGATTTTTCATGTGAAATATGTGTGTTGTACGAGATTCGAACCCAAGATCTCTCATCTCACACATAGCTTCCTTACCGTCTCAACTACACAACAAACTTGACTTACATAACATATAGTTTCCTCCGGAGTTTGTCATGAAGAACCATTTAGTACACTTATTTGATACGCTTTATGATATTTCTACTCTCTATTTATAGTTCAAAGCATGTCTAAAAGTGTAACATCTTGAAACATTTTTACAATCATGTCAAAAAGCATCTTTAGATGATTATGGACATTATCCGCTACACTTTTTAACGTGTCTAAAATGTGCCTAACTTCATCTCCTTTTTATATGATTTCAATATCGTCACAAAAATGTCTTGATAAGAATACCAACGTTGTAAGCGTGTCAAATCTGTGACAATCTGACATGATCTCAAAATCATGTCAAATAGCATCTTTAGGCATTAACGTAGAAACGCGTCCGGTGTGCGTTACTACTATAACGTAGCTAAAGGGGGGTTTTCTAGTAGTGGAGGGGCAGCGATCTCCTCGTTCTCCTTCGGCGGTCCGGCATATTCTCGAGCACGGCGGCGGGGGCTCCCATCGGGGCGTATCCGCTCAATTGAGATGGAAGCACGGGAAGGTTCGGGCCTCGGTAGGGGCGGGGCGGCGCTACGCGGCCGGGGTGAGGGGACGAGGTTGGGGGGTCGGACCGGCCCGCCACCGCCGGGATGCGGAGGGGCACGCCGCCGGCCATGCGAGCGGGCAAAGGAGAGCGACGGACTCGTCCGGGAGGTGGAGGGGCGGTGCGGCAAGCGGATAGCCGAAGAGCACGAGCGGGTTCTTCGCGATGATTCGCGAGCTCCCGGTACATGGAATGGTTGGAGGCCCGCATTGACCCGCAATCGGACGTTCGGTATCACGAGGTGGGCGGATCCAACGGCTTGCGGGTAAACGGGCGACGTGGACCCACTACCTACGCTGGGAATGAACCCAGCTTTCGTCTTGTAAGATTAATAATAATTCCTTTGAGGTTCACTTTCCCAACCCGCATCCAAACAGCCTGAAAACGGGTCGAACCCAACCGGGTCGAACCCATGACCCCAACCAAACACACGGGTACGCTATGAGGAAGCAAAAATGCAGCGTTTCCCTCCCTCAGCAAGGTTTGCCACGAAAACAAAAACCAGATCCAGATTGTGTTCATGCTCATGCAGGCCCCTATCAGTTGGGCTGGTGATCGCAGAGTGCAAGCGCATAGTTTAATCTTCTCGTCAGATGTTTCTCGAGGACGCAACTACATTGTTCCAACTGAGTTCCTCATGCTTCCTATTCCCATATGTCCGTTTCGTTTTTTGGTTACCTAGCTACCGGCGGGCTTACAGCTTACTGCGTGCTAGCAAAGAGTTCGAGTGCTACTATTATAGACATCTCCACGGAATGCCAGCCTCATCAATATTCAACACGTATGGTGCATGGTTGATGGCATATTTAATTTAAGTGTACTATAGTATTTTCCAGTACATACGCATGGTTTCCCTTTGATATTAGAGGGTTCGAGGCAATTGAATCAATGTTGGTTTATATATGCATGAGAAAAGGGCTTTTTTACGGTAAATCATATCACTATTTTTTATATTAGTACGTATGCAGACTATATTTATTTTTAGTAAAGGTAAATAAGTAATTTTTGCATTTTTTAAATAAATTTGGTAATCTTGGGCCGAGAAAAAATATGCCACAAGGAAAATTTTGAAATAAAAAAAGTCATTTTTGAAATTTGAATTGAATTTTTTGTTTTTCAATTTTGAAAAAAATTGGTCATACCAACAGAGGAAAATGGAAAAATTGATAAAATTAATTTTGAAATTTGAATTGAAATTTGACAAAAATTGGCCATACCACTAGAGGGAAATAATAAAAATTGAAATATACCACGAAAATTTGAACTGAAAAAATTTGAAAATTTCCATTTTTGAAATTTGAAATGAAAAAGTTTGAAAATTTTCATTTTTGAAATTTGAAAAAATGGTCATATCACTAGAGGGAAATGAAAAAAATTGAAATGAAGAAATCTTATATTGTGTTTATGTCAGCGAGATAAAACTTCCAATAATAACCCTATACCACCTATGTATACCACCCTATACCACAGGTGCAAGTTGTTGTGGTATACAATTAATCTCGGTCGTTTGATCCTTTCATACCTGGTCCTTTTCCAACAGGTGGCATAGGGTGGTATGGTCCAACGTAAAAGAGCCCAGGAGAGAGCGGATGGTTTGAACCGAACACATGCATTGTAGATCAAAAGTGATCATCTGGGTTAGATTGGGCCATCACGAACAATTTTTTAGATAATGGATACAAATCTAGCCTCTATAATGGCGAGGCTAAAGTGCAACAAGGTGCATCTTGTACGGTAAATGCATAGACCCGTGGTTGCAACCAATTACCACATCCGGACGGACCAATTGCAACTCTATTACCATACTAAATGCAACTTGGCGGAAAATCGTTTTTACAACAAATGTACGGACTCCCGCAGTTACAAATGTGTGACTTGCACCGATTGCAACTAGATGGACTTGCAATTAGATGCGGACCGATTGCAATCGAACCCAACTAGTTGTAACTAGGTGCTGAATCGCGTGTAAACCAATTGCAACCGCGAGACTAGACCAATTGCAACTATGATACCGTACTCATTCCAATTTGTCGGAACTAATTGCAACAGTTTTGACCCGTTGCAACTTCCTACCGGATTTGAAACAATTGCCCTTTGGACCAATCCTGGTTGCAACTCGATGCGAACCAATTGCAACTATGCAACTAGAGTCGGTCTTGTTGCAACCGAGCAAAAATCAATTGAAATCGGGGTGTGTGTATGTATGTATGTATGTATGTGTGTATGTGTGTATGTGTGTATGTGTGTGTGTGTATGTATGTATGTATGTATGTATGTATGTATGTATGTATGTATGTATGTATGTATGTATGTATGTATGTATGTATGTATGTATGTATGTATGTATGTATGTATGTATGTATGTATGTATGTATGTATGTATGTATGTATGTATGTATGTATGTATGTATGTATGTATGTATGTATGTATGTATGTATGTATGTATGTATGTATGTATGTAGACACACACGGCGGTCCTAAAATGCACTGGGTGCATTCCGTGCATCGAGTGCACGGACCCTCTGCGGAACCCCGCGCACCCACCGCGTGGCCCGCGCTTCCTTTCGTACGCGGCGCCGGGCGAACCCAACCGCGGGGCTTGCGGACGCCGCCCCCCACACGCGGGTCCCATCGCAGCCGCGTGCGCTCATGCGGACGCCGCACACCCAACGTACGCCCCGCGGGCCCCATCGCAGGCCGCGTGCGCCATGCACCCCACCCACCCCGGCATGCAGACAACACGTGGCCCTACCTTTTCCTTGAATCAATTTCAGGTTTGGACCTTTACGAGAACCAATTGCGTTTTTAACCCTAAGGGTCCTGAGTCACCTCATCGAAGTATGGACTCGTGATATAAAACTTAAAAAATTTAACACCTTTGACGTCATGACTCATAGCGTCAAAAGTCGTGTTAGCTCGGTGCTGCGATTAACCGTGACGACCCTTAGGGTTCAACAACACAATTTGTTTGTAAGGATCCAAATGAAATTCGTTCAAGCAAATGACTAAAAAGCAACATTATGGGGTCGGGGGATTTCGTACATGTAATGCTTCAGTTGCAACCACAAAAAAGCTTCGGTTGCGACTAATTGCAAGTCCAAAAGCACTTTGGTTGCAACTCTGCAATGCTTCAGTTGCAACCACAAAACAAGCTTTGGTTGCGACTAATTGAAAGCACTTGGTATTTGCAACTCAGAGTGCACAACGATTGCAACTCGAACCACTATCCGATTGCAACTGAAGGGGTATTACAATATCAAGCGGAAGCACTCAGTATTTGCAACTCGGAGTTTACATCGATTGCAACTCGAATCACTATTCACTTGCAACTGAGGGGTAGTACATTATCAGGCGGGAGCACTTAGTATTTGCAACTCGGAGTGTATATCAGTTGCAACTCGAACCACTGTCGGGTTGCAACTGAAGGGGTAGTTTAGTATCAGGCGGAAGAACTCAGTATTTGCAAATCGGAATGTACATCGATCGCAACTTGAACCACTATCCGGTTGCAACGAAAATGGGTATTACTGTATCGGTGGAAGCACTCGGTATTTGCAACTCGGAGTATATATCGATTGCAAACTTAAACAACTTCGTTTGGTTTCAACTAAAGAGGTAGTACAATATCGAGGCGGAAGCACTTAGTATTTGCAACTTGGAGTGCACATCGATTGCAACTCATACCACTATTCGGTTACAACCGAAGGGGTAGTACGGTATTTGCAACTCGGAGTGTATATCAATTGCAACTCGAACCACCGTTCCGGTTGCAACGGAACGGGTAGTACGGTATCAAGCGGAAGCATTCGGTATTTACAACTCGGTGTGTATATCAATTGCAACTCGAACTAGTGTCGGGTTGCAACTCGAACTATCGTTGCTCTCCCTGTGCCGCGCAACGCGCCCCTTGCTGCTCTAGTTGGAGAGCTCGTCGTACTTCCTACGAGATCGCGCGCCCACCACCGTCCCACACGTGGGAGGCCACCGGCCCGCGCTCCACCGTCGGCCGCTTCTTGGGGATCGGAACTCGAAGCGCCTAGTGTCGGCAAATAAGAGCGTAGAAAAAATGGACGAGAGATGGAAAGAAAAAAACAATCGGCTATGAGGTGATAATGTTGTCTAATTGCAATATTAAATATAAACTAATTACAACTTAGGTAGTAAGATATTTACTATGTCGTCAAAAAGAAAAAAATATATAGTGCAAACCACTCGCTAGGTGAAACCCTTGAAAACTCGGCTTTTGCAACTCGAAGTGTACATCGATTGCAACTCCGAGCACCGTCCGGTTGCAATTGAAGGGATAGTATAGTATCAAGTGGAAGCACTCGGTATTTGCGACTCGGAGTGTACATCGATTGCAACTCGAACCACCGTCTAGTTGCAACCGTAGCGGTAGTATAGTATCGGGCGGGATCACTCGGTATTTGCAACTCGGAGTGTACATCGATTGCAACTCGAACCACTATCGGGTTGCAACCGAAGGGGTAGTATATTATCAAGAGAAAACACTCGGTATTTGCAACTCGGAGTGTACATCGATTGCAACTCGAACCACTATCGGGTTGCAACCGAAGGGGTAGTATATTATCAAGAGAAAGCACTCGGTATTTGCAACTCGGAAGTGTAAATTGATTGCAACTCGAGCCACCGTTAGGTTGCAACCGGAGGGGGTAGTACAATATCGGGCGAACGTATTCATTATTTGCAACTCGGAGTGTAAAAATCGATTGCAACTTGAACCACTATCTGGTTGCAAGCGAAGGGGGTAGTATATTATCAAGCGGAAGCATTCGGTATTTGCAACTCGGAGTGTAAATTGATTGCAACACGAGCCACGAATTGCAAGTCCACAAAGCACTTTAATTGCAAGTCCGTAAGCACTTCGGTTGCAACTCTTAAAAAACACTTCGGTTGCAATTGGTTTCTGTTGTGAAAATTGCTAGTCTATAGGTACGGTGATTGCAACATTGAATTTTTTAAAGGACATTTTGCAACTACGATAATAGACCGAGTTACAACTCTAAGAGTACACGGTTGCAACCGCAACTCTAAGGGTACCTAGTTGCAACTAAGACAGTTAAAGTGTTAAACTAGATAACCATGTAAACACACCTCAATTGCAATAGAGGGCAATAATAAAGTGAGACCGGAGTAGTTGCAACTCAAACCACCGTTGGGTTGCAACCGAAGGGGGTGGTATAGTATCGGGCGGAAGCGCTCGGTATTTGCAACTCGCAGTGTATATGAATTGCAACTCGAACCACCGTCCGGTTGCAACCGAAGGTGTGGGGTAGTACATTATCGGGCGGAAAGCACTCGGTATTTCCAAGTCGAGTGTACATCGTTTGCAACTCGAACCACCGTCCGGTAGCAACCGAAGGGCGGTCGGAAAGCACTTGGTGTGGGTTAAACAACATTTTGTAAATCAAAAATTACTTAAATTATGAGTTACTTGAACTAAAGAATGAATTGAACTACTCAATTAACAAATTACTAGCGAGACGGTGAACATTTTGGCAAAAAAAACCATGAGTGCTAATCAATTACCGAAGTCAAAATGCTCGCGTGCCGACCCGAGAACGACGTGACGAGCCGGTCCTCGATGGTGCGGTCCTTACCGTAGGTGTCCCCGACGCCGCCGGCCACGGTGGCCGCGTCGTCCATGTCCAAGCACGGAGGGTGTGTCGCAGCCCCCGTATCCCCATGAGCGTGCTCTCGATCCCCGTGGCCGAGACGTTCAAACATTTCGTTGAACAAGCCTTGGTCGAGGCGGGCGAGGCGACAGCTTGCCGAGGAGCTCGCCGGGCGCGCCACCGTGTGCTTCCGCCCCCGGGAGGTCGCCGGCCCGCCTCCGCGTGGAGCTAGCCGGTCCCGCACGCCGCCCGCCTCGAAACCATCCTCCGGCCGGGGAGCACGGGCGCGTAGTCGTGGAAGCCGTGGCCGCCGGCGCGTCTTCGTATGTGCTCCAGGCATAGCGTCCTCCACGGTGCCGGCCATGTCGATGCGACGCATGAGGACGCCGGCGGCATCACTCGGGCGACGAGATCCAACAAATACCGAGGAGATTTGGAGAGGCGGCAGTCGTCGCAGTTCCGTCGCCCGAGGAAGGCTATATCTTCGCGCCGTCGCTCGCTCCCTCGCGCCGTGGAGGTGGAGCTCCTCGCGTGGATCCCGACCATGACCGTGGACGTCTCCGCCCGCTATCCACGTGTTCGCCGGGGGAGACCGTGGAGGTCGCCGCCCGCCGTGGAGGTGGAGCTCCTCACGCCGCGCCGAGTCGGGATGCGCAACACCTCGATCCCGGCCACCCCGCACCACTCGCCGCATCCACCGGCGAGAGGACGCCCCCGTGCGTCGCCGCTCGCCGGAGAAGCGGCCCTCCACACCGCGACCGGACGGGGAGGTGGTGGCCTCCACACCGCCGCTCGCCGGGGGGCTCCCAGCAGTCCGTCTCAACCCGGGATCCGCGCCGGGCTACGGCATGGCGCGGAGAGGCGTGCGCGCGAGGTCGGGCCGCCGCCGCCGCTCGCCCACCGGGGGCAAGCTCACCGGGGAGCTCCTCCCGCATGGCGGCCCCGGTCGGCGGTGGTCCGGTGGCTGATTTGAATGGGGATTTGTGGTGGTGGGGAATGAGGGAGGTGTGGACCGGTGGAGATGATAAGGTGGGACCCGCACGTGGTGGATGGCGACATGCCGGCGCGGCCGAGATGTCGGTTCCGTGGGTGGGCGGACCGTTGCCGCCCCAAACCTGGCGCGCCGGTTGGCTCCGGGTGCATTTTGTTAATAGAATGCACCCGTGTGTCCGCATAATATATATATATATGTATATATATATATATATGTATATATATATATATGTATATATATGTATATATATATACATATACGGTAGCGCTAATCTACACCCTAGGTGTAGAATCCTATTCTACACCCAACGATGATGCACCGACCAAACTGCGTAAAAAATTACCGAACCAAATCGCGAGATTACCGACCGGTGAGCATGGTTTAGTAATCCCGGGACTTAGTTCAGTAATTGTTAATCGGTTTGGCCGATAATTACTGTTGGGTGTAGAATTTTACTATACACCCGGGGTGTAGATTAGCACGTGTGTCTATATATATAGAGAGAGAGACAATAAGTTCTTAGACTCAATTTCAAAATTGAGGGCCGAAAAGAAAGTAAAAGACTATAAAAGAAAAAAAGAAAGACTAAGATTTAAACTTTTTCCATGTCTTCCCTTCAAACTTGCAACAACAACTCCATCATCCTACCAGAAAACAACTTTATGTTGCTTCGTTACAATCTATCATGTGGAAACTGCACTGAGTCTATCTCAAACACGACCACAAACAACCACTCAGCCCATCCTCTCAACAATCACATCCTAGCTTCTCCACGGTTCTCAAGGTCAAGGATGTGGGCTAGCTATTGCAGTTCTTAGGAGTATTAGAAAACCTGAGAGCATGGCCAGTTTGGCGAGATCCTAGCGAGATCGTACACCAAAGACGTCCCACTGCACCGCGATTGCTCTCAGTCTGGTGACGAACAGATAGATCATTCTTGATCATTACACGCTACGAGTTTGGGCGACTTTCCTCATGCTTCCTACTCCTGTGTGTCAATCTTGGCATCGCCTCTCACTGCCCGCCTGCTGCTTGATTATTCAAATCAAATGAAGAAGCTGGAGGCTGGAGAGTATATATAGGACAACAGGTCTGGGTTGTTTCACTTTTTCAAAGAAAAAAGGTCTTGGAGATGGTGACAGTGGCACAGTAAATAGTAATAACAATAGTGTACTATTTTCCGAACGGCCTTTTACAGTGCACAATATGACCATACGGTAGTACCGTAGTATTATCGGTTTATACTATGGGTAAAATGATAATTTTCTCAAAATATATTGTTTGAAAAATTTTCCCCACTGCTCATTCAGTTGAGACGCACCCAATTAATATATTTAATTTCCTATATTACAAAAATATCATTTTACATTTTTTATAACACCTTATACTACTCATACGACCTATGAATACTATCGTACTACAACTAAGAAAACCGATAGTATAGAATTAATCGCAACCGTTGGATCATTGCATATAGATTCTTTTCTAGATATTACATATGAGTCTTTTTTCAACCGGTAGTACATGTCGTATTGTGCGTCGTAAAAGACCTATTTCCGAAAGGAAAACATTTCAAAAAGGAAGAAAAAAATAAATTATCTGATATATTTCCATTTACATGAGAGCAGTCACATAGCACATGAACGTGTGGTAATCAAACTACCGAATCTGCTTTAGCTACATGATATTTGAAATAATATATTCATAGTAAATTAGTAATAATGTTCATAAAAACTATAAAAAATTAGCCTATCCATGATAATATTATGACAAGTTAGGACGCTTAAACTATTTCATTTGTGTACAAACAGTGCTTTTTTAGGAATCCTATACTAGGGCTGTGCACATTCTCTAAAAAAAGAACCCCCTGTACTAGTTTTCTGTTTTGACCTTTAATCACACTTCCTCTAAACGCTTCCATCGAGAGATGAATGTGTGTTCATTCAACAGGCAGGATCTGCCCCAATCCCAATCGTGCAGCTACCTTAGCTACACCACACTACACTGAAATTACACTGCACACACGCTGACACGCGTCAGTGGAGCACCACTCAGCTGCCCCAATGACGTTCTTGCTCATGCGGGCTGCAACCTATCATGATGGAGATCGCAGATTCGCAGAGTGGCAGGATGGAATCATGGAGGTGGATTGACGAAGAGGCCAAGACTACCCCGGGTAATAATCCACACAGTACAAGTGCATCAAGTGCTCCCTAAATTTTGGTGCCTTTGTTGCAGTTGATGGAGAAAAAATGAACAGTTACAAGCGCATCAGAAATGAACCCAAAATTTATTTCGTTCCGACTTCAAACTCCAACGATTGGTGTACTTGTTGTAAAAAAAAACGATCGGTGTACTAGTGTTCAGTTGTGACCTAGTATAGTCGATGGCTTGCTGAATGCTAATGATAATGCCATCATTCAGGGTGATCCTAGCCATTGTTCCTGTAGTGTTCAGTTGTGACCTATATTCGATCTGGGTTTTTAGGGAAGTTGCAACTGATATGCGACCATGATCCTATGCAAGTCGACTCGAGTGGCTGCCACGAGATTTTTTACGGTACACAATACCACTCAGAGGCAGTACGGTAATATTAACGGTTTTTTGCTATGGGTAAATGGTAATTTGCTCGATGTATATTATTTTGAAAAAAAATTCCTCCTCCCTCCATTCACCCCGTCACCCGTATACTACCCATAACATTTGTATTTCCGATAATACCCGTATACTACTCAGACCACCTATGATAGCACTCATACCAAAAAAACGGTGGTACATAATTAATTCAACACATATAAACATACATATACTTTTCTGTTACATACGAGTCCTTTTCAACACGTGGTACACGGTGGTATTGTGCACTGTAAGAAACTCAGCTTCCACATGGGTCCCAAGAGTTCCAAGACCCGCGTGCAGTGGCAGCTGCCCTATGCAGTCGACTGCAGAGGAGCTAATTACTTGAGATGGGGTAGGAGGTTAAGAGCTGTGTTGTGGTGAGACTGTTGTGCTAATAGCTAGCCTTCTCCGGTCATGTTTTATTATGCGCCGGCTTCGGTAGGGATGGCAACGGGCCCCGATCCCCGATTCCCCGCGGGGAATTCCCCTATTAGGAGACAAGGGATGGTAACAATTTTGTCCCCGCGGGGAGTTAAACGGGGAGAAAATTATCCCCGTCGGGGATGGAGGGGGCGGGGGATGATCCATTGTTCCCCGTCCCCGTTTCCCTCGCTACCCCGACTACACGTTGTCCGGCCCAATAAATAACGGCCCATGAGTGCAAGCCCAAATATCGTATATAACCGTAGTCGGAAGCGCCTAACCCTAACAAATCCTTTGTTCCCCCGCCGCTCCCCCCGTCCCTCCCGGACCCCCGCCGCCGCAAGTTGACGCCGCCGCCCACCGCCATTTCGGATACCACGCTACCCTAGGCACGAACGCGCAAAATCCGTAGCGATCTAGGCCCTTTCGCACCTTTGGTAAGGGTGTGTTTCGGTGATAAACGACAACCATATGCTTGTGACTAACCTTTGTTTTGAAGCGGATTTCTATTTGGGTTATTGTCACGAGTATTGAATGGAATGAGACCCCTCAATTTGAATTAATGGGCTCAATTTGGTCGAAGACCGCAAGGCTAAGGACTTTGTTAGTTCCAAGTGTTGCAAAGTTGATGAAGGACACTTGGATTACTAGTTTGTAGTTTCAACCGTACTATTAAGAGGGGTTCGCACACTAGTAGCTTGACCATGCACTCGAAAGCCATAATTTATGCACACTCATGTTCCTTGGATCCTATCTAGCTCGGAGAGTTCATGGAAGCAAGGTTGAAGCAAAAGAATCGACGGAATACTCAAAGGCGCTCGAATTGGATGAGTTGAAATCAACTTCACACGGCGTCGGATGATCCGACGCCCAACATTTAACACGCGTCGGATGCGACGGTACGAGCATCGGTTCATCCGACGCCTTAGGGTTTGGCTACGCTTCCGGTCCGTGTGCGGGCTCAAGCATCGGACGATCCGACGCCTTGATCATCGGTTCATTCGACGGTTGCATTTAAATTCAACGAGAGACGCGCCAAGACTTCGCGTTTCAAAGACCGGATGATCCGACGCTTGGATGGTGTTCAAGCGGTTCATCCGACGGTTTGTTTCAAATCATACAGTACCGCCCCGAGTGGGGTGCCTTCAGCACCGGATGATCCGACGGTTCGTCGGTGTATAGCGTCGGTGTATTATCGCAGGTTTCAAGGTTCAACGGCTATATTGGGCGTTGTGAGTGGCCGGATGATCCGACGCTTAGCGAGGCACCATCGGTTCATGAAGCGGTACAACTTTTTCGAAGGACTTTTCCAACGGCTAGCCACCTTTGCTAGGCCTATATATAAGCCCCCTGCCTCTCTACAGAAAGTTTGCCTTTGCCACTGCGAGAGATCTCTGCGGCCCTAGGAGAAGGAGAGTGTGTTCTTGCATATGGGATTTCTCTTCCTCTTCATTGAGGTGTTCTTTCTTAGTGAGCAAGAGGATTTCAGGTGCATCCATGGCTTGGGCGAGTGCTCGAGGTCAAGTGAAGGTTTGCGAGCTTGATACTCTTGAAGTTTGACGGCTCTAGACGGTCTAGGTGACTTGGGGGGTTCTTGGTGAGCTATTGGAAGTTGTGGGAGCCTCAAGACAAGCTTGGTGTACACGGTTCGAGACCAGATTCTAGGAGATGGAGAACGGGTACTCTTAGTGAGGCACTTGTGTCTTAGTGACTCAAGGGGGAGCAATACTCTAAGTGAGTGTCCAACGTGGACTAGGGGAAGCGTCAGCTTCTCGATACCACGGGGAAAAATCCGATCGCCTCTTGTCCATCTTATTTACTTCTAACACTTACTTTCGACGACTCAATTCACACTCTCAAGTTTGTTGTCTTTGTTCTAGCTTGTTTCGCTTGTGTGCTTCATATCTTTCCTAGGTTGTCATATTGCCTCCTAGTGCTTAGTATTTGCTATGGAAACTTGTGTTAGTGTGCTCACAGAAGTAGAGAAGAACCTTTAGTATGGGCAACACTAGTTGATAGGTTAAGGATTTCGTTTTTCCATTAGAGCTTGAAAACAAGTCCCATATTCAACCCCCCCTTCTATGTAGTGAATCCTACAAGTGGTATCAAAAGCTGAGCTCCCTTTTGCTTGGCTTAACGCTTTGAGAGGGAGATGGGGAAGGGAAGAGGCAATGGCCCCCAAGGTTGGTGGGAAGCGCTTCACCTTTTGGGCGCATAGAATGGCTAGCTATCTTCAAGCTCAACATCATGATGCGTGGCGCACTACCTTGTATCCGTTACCTTCGGTTCCCATAGAGTAGAGCTAAGTGGAATGCACGTGCTAGAAATCACATCTTTGAGGCGCTAGATGAGGAGTTGTTTGATCGGGTATTTGCTAAGCCCACCGCCCATGAAGTGTGGATGGAACTCAAAGAAATCCATGTGGGTAACAAAAAGTCTAGTGAGGAAAATATGAGTTGCTCAAGGTGGAACTCAATGAGTTCAAAATGAAAGATGATGAGGGTAGAGCAAATGTATTCTAGGATGGAGGTGCTTATTCAAAGTATCGATGCTCTCGATGTTGCTAACCTTTTCGAGGGCGTCATCAGAGAAATCGCCAAACACTTCCCAAGCCAAAATACAACATCGTCAAGGCACTTCTCTTTGAGAAGGACTTCACCACCCTCACCATCACCGAGGTTTGGAGGCAAGATCCGAAACTACGAGATATTCATGATGGAAGACATGGAATCATCTACCTCACACTTAAGCGCCAAGAAAGATCTTGCACTCAAGGCTAGTGAAAAAGGGAAGTTCAAGAAGATCAAAGAAAAAGCTCCTTCTTCCTCAAGTGAAAGTGATGATCCAGAAGTGACTCAAGTGAAGCGGAGAGCGATGATGCTAAGCTTGCTCTTCTCATGAGGAAGACCACAAGAATGCTCTCCAAGATTGGCAGAAGAAACAACTATGATCCTAAGAAGCAAAAATTAGGTCATCAAGAAAGAAAGTGGTGAGGAAGCAATCGGAAGTGCTACAATTGTGGTAGCTATGATCATCTCTCATATAGTTACCCCAAACTGAGCAAGAGAGTGTCAAACTCAAGCAAGAAGAATGATGAAGATGACAAGGATGCCAAGTACTACGAAAAGAACTCATCCAGAAAAAGTCATCAACCAAGCCCTACCACAAGAAGAAGGGTGAACATCATTCTCTCTTGGTCAATGAATGGGTGACCGGGGTGAGACTTCAAGTGAGTCAAGTGAAAGTGAAGAGGACAAGAACAAGAAGATCGCGGCATTCTTATCATGGATGATGAGCCTCCACTTCCCACCACCACCTGTGATTCATGGCAAAGCACTCCAAGGTGAGCGATAGCGATAGTAGTGGATCTTCTAGTGATGATGATCTCTCACCTCTTGCTCTTAAGATCTTCTTGATGAATACACCTCCATGATAAAGAAACAAAAGAGTAAGCTCAAAGCTCTTGATGAGACTCATGGCTTAAGCTTTCATATGATGAGTTACTTGTAAAGCACGATGACCTTAGCAAGAGCATGATGCTTTGGTAGTGTCCTAACAAGTCACTTAGAAATGACCACAACAAGTTACTTGATAAGAACAATGAGCTAATCGTCAAGCATGGCAGTATAACCGTGCTTAACAAGTCTCTTGAGTCCAAGTCATATGAAGCTCAAGAAATGTGCTCTTAGATATGAAATATCAAAAGCTTGAGCTTGCTAGTGAGGACATTGATTCTAGTGGGCATGCAAATGTAGAGAAGTCACTAAAGTCAATGCCTCCACCTCATGTGATGATCTAATTGAAAAACATAAGGTCTTGCTTAATGTTAAATATTGCATCTTCATCAAGACTAACCATGATAGGGTGAAAGCTCTTGAAGAAGAAGTGAGAAGCTTAAGGTCTTGTGTAAAGACTTTGGCGAGGGGTAAGGAGTTGCACAAGGTGAACTCTACAATGCAGAGATTATGTGACAAAGGAGCTTGGTGCTTTCCCTAATCCCATCAAGAAACTCCTAAATCAAAGAGCTATATGGGTGTTTCATCAATGAAGTTGGATCTTGTTATCTGACATTGCAGAGATGCAGCCCAACCATCACACAAGGAGTGCCAACACCTACTCGCCCCTTGCCCACCTTGCCTAGCAACTACAAGTCCATGTACAATTACAACCACTTCTTGTTGATGAAGAAGAACAATGGCAAAGTGGAAATCAAGTTCATTGGGGCCAAACCAAAAGTCAAGCCACCTAGAAGCTTATGGATTCTAAAGCTCTTGTCACTCACATCAAAGGGCCCAAACTAGCTTGGGTTCCTGGTCCTCAATACTAATTTCTTGTGTGTAGGTGAACTACAAGGCCGGAGGAGTCATTGGATACTTGATAGTGGTTGCACTCAACACATATTAGGCCAAGTAAAAATGTTCACCTCACTAGTGGATGATACGGAGATCATGAACAAGTTTCATTTGGTGATAACTAAAGGAAGGATCTCAGGATTGGGTGAAATCTCTCTAACTAATGACTTATCCCTTTCCAATGTTCTCTTTGTGGATTCTTGTAGTTATAACTTGCTTTCCATTGCACAATTTTGTGACCTTGGTCTTTCATGCACATTTGATGATGAAGGGGTCACAATTACTAACAAGAAAACTAATGAAGTTGTTTTAAAGGGATTTCTATGGCAATCTTTATCTTGTAGATTTTTACATCCGTGAAGCAAACTTGAGTCTTGCCTCGTCTCCACTACATCCAAGGGTTGGCTATGGCATCGTCGCATTGCACACATAGGCATGAGCCAACTCAAGAAAGATTTCAAGAAAGGCATGGTCCTTGGTGTGAAGGATGTTACGTTCGAGAAGGACAAGTTGTGGTGCATGTCAAGCCGGCAAGAAAGTTGCAAGTCATCATCCGTAAGGCTTATGTATCTACCACAAGACCATTGGAGCTCATTCACATGGACCTCTTCGGACCAACTACATACAAAAGTCTTGGTGGTAATCTCTATTGTCTTGTCATTTCTTGATGATTTCTCACGCTATACTTGGACTTTCTTTTTTGGAGGACAAGGGCAAGACATTTGACATCTTCAAGAAGTTCGCTACTAGAGCCCAAAATGAATTTGGGTCATCCATGGTGAAGATAAGGAGTGACAATGGGTCGGAATTCCGCAGCACACCAAGGTGGAAGAGTATTGTGATGGTGAAGGGATCAAGCATGAATTCTCCTCAACCTATACACCCCAACAAAATGGTGTGGTTGAGAGGAAGAACAAGACACACTAATCACTCTTGCTAGAGCTATGTTGGATGACTATGGAGTCTCGCAAAGGTTTTGGGCGGAAGCTATCAACACGGCATGTCACACTTCAGATAGAGTGTATCTCCACCGAGTCATGATGAAGACACCATATGAGCTACTCATTGGGAGAAAGCCCAACATCTCTTACTTAGGGTGTTTGGTTGTAAGTGTTTCATTTTCAAAGAAGAAGAAGCATCTAGGGAAGTTTGAGAGTAGAGTAGATGAGGGCATATTTGTTGATTACCATCCTAACTCCAAAGCATATGAGTATTCAATAACTCTACATGAAGTGAAGAAACATGTGATGTGGAGTTTGATGAATCTAATGGCTCCCAAGGAGATGGTTTTGTTGTGATGATCTAGGAAAAGAACCTCTTCGAGAAGCAATGAAGATGGCCATTGGTGACATCAAGCCAAGGGAGGATGATAACCCTCCTCCCATTCTTGAAGACTCATCCTACGATGAAGATGATAATGATAATCCACCAAGGCATCCACCTACATCACCTACAAGACAAGATAGTCCATCTTCCTCTAAAACCACCTCCTATACAAGACACTCAAGATCAAGTAGAGGACACGTCGAAGTTCAATCTCAAGATGATCCCACCTCTGCAATATTTGGAAGACGCACAAGAACTTCAACAAATCATCCCGAATTGATCTTGTGTTGGGTGATCCTCAAGGGAGTACAAGGACTCGCGCAAGCAATATGCCTCATTTTGCCAAACATCATGCTTTGTCTCTTTTGTAGAACCCACAACTATAGATGAAGCTCTTGGGATTCGGATTGGATCTTGGCTATGCAAGATGAGCCCAACAACTTCACAAGAAATCAAGTGTGGGAGTTGGTCAAACGCCCCAAGAATAAGAATGTGATTGGCACCAAGTGGGTCCCTGCCAAGACAAGCAAGATGAACATGGCATTGTGGTGAAGAACAAGGGAAGACTTGTCACCAAAGGTACTCTCAAGTAGAAGGCTTGGACTATGGAGAGACCTTCACTCAGGAGTGCTTGTATGAAGCTATTCGTATCCTCCTTGCATATGCATCTAGTCATAAATGAAATTATTTCAAATGGATGTAAAGAGTGCTTTCTTGAATGGCTTCATCAATGAAGAAGTACATGTGGAGCAACCTCCTAGGTTTGAAGATATTACATATCCTAACCATGTCTATAGGTTGCACAAGGCATTGTATGTACTCAAGCAAGCTCCTAGGGCATGGTATGAGAGCTCGGGATTTTCTAATTGAAGCGGATTCAGATTGGTAGAGTGGACAACACTCTCTTCACAAAGATAATCAACAAAGAACTCTTCATTTGTCAAATTTATGTTGATGATATCATCTTTGGCTATACTAATCTCAAAGTGTGCGAGGATTTTAGTGAACTCATGACTAGGGGAATTCGAAGGATGTCGGTAGTCGGAGAGCTCTAACCTTCCTTGGGTTTCAAATCAAGCAATTGGGAAGGGACTTTCCATCCATCAAAGAAAAGTACACGAATGATATTCTCAAGAAGTTCAAGATGGATGATTGTAAGCCGATCAAGACTCCAATGCCTACCAATGGACATCTCGACCTATAGATGAGGGAGGTAAATCAGTTGACCAAAAGCTTTACCGTTCTATGATCAATTCTCTTCTTTACCTTACTGCATCTAGGCCCGATATCATGTTTAGTCTTTGTATGTGTGCTCGGTTTCAAGCCAACCCTAAAGAATCTCACCTAAGTGCTTTAAAAGGATCCTTAGATATTTGAAATACACACCTAGCATTGGCTTGTGGTACCCCCATGGTGCTTGTTTTGAGCTCTTGGGTTATTCAGTTCGGACTTTGCCGGATATGATAGACCGTAAGAGTACTTCGGGTGGGTGCCATTTGCTAGGTGCTCTTTAGTTGCTTGGTCCTCTAAGAAGCAAAACTCCGTGGACTTATCCACGCGGAGGGGCGGAATACCTTCTTGTGGGGGCTTGTTGTGCTCAAATCCTCTATATGAAGCAAAGCCTCTTGGATTATGGTGTGGTTCTAGATAGGGTTCCCCTCCTTTGTGACAATGAGAGTGCGTAAAAATTGCTAACAACTAGGTTCAACACTCTCGCACCAAGCACATTGATATCAGTCATCACTTCTTTGACCACGTTGCTAAAGGGGGCATTGTCCTTTGTGATGTTCGCTTAGGGGAGCAATTGGCGGATATGATACCAAGCCTCTTGATGAAAACACCTTTTGTAGGCTTCGGAGTGAATTAAATGTGCTTGATGCGTCCAACATCATGTAATGCTTGTCATATAGTTTGCATTACATATGTACATGATTAGGGAGCTTCTAACCTTGATGAGATAGTGATGAGTATGGGTTTTGCTTGAGTCGGTGGTTCTCTTGTTTCGCTCAAGGCATGAAGAATGGCTCATCATGGTTAAGCTCATCAAGGGTTCAAACTTGGCAAGATAGCTTACCTTCTCGCTTTGCATGTCATGTAGATGCACTCATATATATATATTCATGCATTTGGATGCTTGCATAGCATTGCGTGAGAGAAGTCACAAGAAACTCACACTATGAGAAAGTTGCTTAGCGCTCAATGCAAATCAACAACTCTTAAGGTGTGATGAGACAAATGATTGTGCTTAATGCCTATTGAGTTAAGTCCTAACGAGCTTATGGCGTCAATCTCTAAGTTCAAAGGCAATTAACTCATACATTCCCTTTTACAGACTCCCTCCCTCCTTTGGTTTTCTGTTGCCTATTTTTATCACCTAGGTTTATCATTTTTGAGGAGTTAATTGTGTATTATAAGTATTTTGCAAGGAGTGCTTGGGGGTGAGTTGTCACTGAGTTGATCCAAAGATGTGCTTGTGTTGGCTTGTGTGTGACATTCGACGGATCAAAAATGAGAAATAGTTCAACAAAATCGAATTGTCCGCCGTCGGATGAGCCCAGGCACCTGTAGGTTCGGCGTCGGAACATCCCCGTCGAAGGGTGCGGGCGCTCGGTTGCTTGTTAGCAAATTTTGCATCGTCGGATGGACCGACGCCTCGCGTCAACTTTGACCCGCCAGTTCATCCGGTGCGAAGAATTTGCCCTTCTTCCCGGACCCGCGCGCAAGCTTGCTCGCGCGTTATAAACACGGGGGCTGTCGGACCATCCGATGCCTTGTTTCCTGGGAGCTCGGTTACCGACGGTTCGATAACCTGTTTTTCGACCGTCGGTTCATGCGACGCTATACTCGCGTGGGTCCCTGCATCCCGCCTAATCCGCGTACGCCGCCGACCGCGCCCCGACGCCGCCATCTTACTCGCCTCCGGTGACCTCCCCGCGTCGCGTGCGCCTAGTGCCTCCTCCACCCGGCCCCTCGTGCTCGCCGCCGGCGCGCGCGTCTCCCCGGCGTCCAAGTTCGCGCGCGCGCACCGCCGCGCACCTAGCTAGGGTTTCGCCGCCGCCACCAATTAGGCCATTCGCCGCCTGCTCGCGGCGGCCGTCTAAGGGTGCGCAAGATCCATTTCCTCTACCACAGCAGCATCTCATCGATCCTCATCACTGTGGTGAGCACAAGCTCAAACTCCTTTGTTCCTCTCTCAAATTGCACAGTTCTTAAGGCTCCAATACACTGTCCTTAGCATTCTTTTGCACTGTTCAATTCTTTAGAAGTTGACTTGGTGCTAATTCATGCTCTAGATGGAATTGTGGTCATGAGTCTTCATTGAAATAACTTGTTGTGCCCACAATTCATGAAATTCTTCCATATCTTTCATTGTCTAAGGCATACGGGCTCCAATTTCTTTCAATTATTCACACATTTTTGCACATTGTTTGCACCTAAGGACCTACCTAGTATCATGTGGCACATTCTCCTAAGATTCTCAAATTTCGGCTCATATCTTGCTCATATGCTATGTGGGACCCTTACGCTAGTTACTTATCATGTTTATTCTCGTCTCTAGCCATTCTATAATCATCTACCTTCTTTCTCTCCCGGATAGCGAGCGATAAGCGGAAGGTAAGGCGGTTGCGCGAGCGAGAGAAAGAAGAAGAAGAGCAAGCGACGGAAAAGGAGGTGGGAGAGAGTGCTCGCGAGTGCCGGACACACGGGCGGCCTCGGAGGGGCGGTCGTATTTCGAGAGGGTACACGGAGTCGGGGGAGCGACCCTAGGGTGAGCGACGGCGGCGGGCGGAGCGAGCGGACTCGGCGGTAGCGGCGGCCGTCGGTCGGGCGGAGGGGCACCGGACCACGGGCGATCGAGAGACACCACCCTCCTTTGGCCGGAGTCCGGACCTCGGACACGCGGTGAGTACACACGGCCACGGCGCGACAGCGACGGAGAGGCAGGCGGGGAGGAGCTCCACGAGAGAGAGAACGGCGAGGTTCTTGACCCCCGGCTCCCCGAGAGGGTCCACGAGTAGAGGCTTTCGGAGTTTATCTGCGACGACCTCGAGTCACTTGCGGGGCCAGAAGGCTCCAGAGGCGGTTGAGGAGAGCATGCCCGGAGGACCGAGTGGTTCCCCGGGGCCGGAGAGGAGTGTCGACCCCGGTTCGGGACGATTCTCCGGGGAGAGCTTCTATGCCTCCTACACTCACAGAGGGTCTCGGACTCGGCCCGGCACCGTGTGCTACGGTTCACGGCTTTGAGGGGGGGCACGGCCCGGAGAGAAGGCGATACTCCCCTTCTTCGACTACCGGCGGGGAGTGGTGGACTTAGTGACTCGGAGGGTCACGTTACGTCCCCACGGCCCGGGTGGGAGTTTTCTACGCCAACGTACGTTGTGACCGAGTCGCCATCGAGTTTATGTTCATGGGTCGGCGACGGCGGCTCACTCGGGGGATAGCGAGCCGCCGAGGAGGTGGATCTCCACAGCGACTCTATCCACTACGGCATGCCCGACGTCGAGCCCCCTCGTCATGCACACTCACCGATTCTGCCCTCCCGACGAGGAGATCGACACTACATTCCGGCCATTCACTCCCCGGTACACCCGGGACACGACCGTACGATCGGTAGGCGTACGTCGTTCACTACGCTCTCGGGAGGTACGTGCTGCTATAGGATGGGGACGCGAGTCTTTGACGCGAGGTGCGGCGTGGCTCACGATGTGCGTGGTGGCGAGCGCCCTTTTGACCTCGTGGATATCCCGCGTGCATTTGATTGGGGATGCTATTATGGATGGCATGGGGATGACACGACGGCGGCCTTCGCTCCGCGCGGATCGGTTGGAGACGCGTCGACTCGAAGGCTCGGAGGGTACGTTGGGATGCTTGAGGCATCGAAGTTCGTGTTCAGAGGCCTACGGCCTCCCGTGCGGTGAGCGGAGGAGAGGCCGAGAGGCATGAGGAGAGCCGAGGAGACACTCGAGCTCGGGCGAGCGAGCGGGGGTAGCTATGGACGAGGCGGCACCGACGAGGATGCCACCCTTGCTGCGGCGAGGCACCTCTCGCGGTACTTCGCCCGCGCGACGAGTCCTCGGTGGCCGACGAGGACTTCGCACTGCTCCCGAGAGACGAGCCGGTTTTAGAGTCCCGTCGGTCTCACGACGACGAGGCGGAGGCTCCACCTTGCCGAGGCCGGCGGGCGGTCAACGGACCACGATCACGGCCGCGCCCGAGGTGACTCGGCCGGACCGGACCACTTCTTCATCACGGCTGGGCCCCGCTCGGACTCGGGCGACCCTCCGGGTACGGCGGCGGATGCGAGGCTCGGTTCCGAGCGGTACCCGAGGTCGCGGCCCGGAGTGATCCTCGAGGGGATCCGACGGCGCGGAGGCTCGGGCGGCGGTGCTACGGCTGCGGATGTTGACTTCGCGAGATGTTCACCTTCATCGGGTTGCCTTGGTCGGCTCTTCCCGGCGGTCGGGTTTTCGGCCACCTCGGCCACCTACCCGCCTACCGAGGCTTCGGTGACCGGCTTGTCCTCTTCCTCCGGCGGCGGGTTCGTGAACGTTCCCCTGGCGACTTTCCCCGGTCACCGCCGGACGGGGGCGTTCGCGGTACCTCGGGGAACGACGCTTCCCGGCTGGTCACCTCCTCCTTCTGGCCTGTTAGATGACCGCCTACGACGTCACGGTGGTGTCTCCCGCTTACCACGGGAGCACTCGTCTTCGAGACACCGGCTCGCACCACTCACCCGGCCAAGGCGTCTACACCACTTCGACGTTCACTACGGCAGGGATAGAGGGTTTGGGACGGGAGGACCACTACCTTCGAGCGTCAAAGCGGGATCTCGGCGACACTTGCCTCGCGACACCGTTCCTCCTGCTCAGGGGCTACTGCGGCTCCCGCGTCCACTCGGGCTGGAGCTTGGGCGGCCCCCGGGACGACTACGGTTCCTCGGCTTGACCTCTCTGACCAGACTCTGCCTCTCGTCTTGGTCTCTCCTCGGTGAGGAAGGGAACGGCAGCAACCGCTTGACTTCTCTTGTGCGACCTTCGCGAGTCGTCTCACTTCGCCATGGGATCCTTCCTCTCCGCCTCGGGCTTAGTCTCCTTTTTGGTGCTTGTTGCCAAAGGGGGGAGACGAGATAGAGGTAGAGATAGGAGGAGATAGGGGAGAGTGCGGGTTTTGGAGTTTTTGTGGCCTCTCTCCCGGCTTTTGAGGTTTTTCATGATGAGACATGTATTTGGATCTTGTGTATGTCGATGGTTTACATGTCTTCTCATGCTTGTGTGTTTACTTAATGCATGTGTGTTTACCGCTATTCTATTTCATGCATTAGAAGTAGAGTTTATATTTTTTAATTCAAATTTTCGCTATCTCTACTCGTATTTGTCATCTATCACAAAAAGGAGATTGTAGCGATCGACCCTTTAGCACCTTTGGTAAGGGTGTGTTTCGGTGATAAACGACAACCATATGCTTGTGACTAACCTTTGTTTTGAAGCGGATTTCTAATTGGGTTATTGTCACGAGTATTGAATGGAATGAGACCCCTCAATTTGAATTAATGGGGCTCAATTTGGGTCGAAGGCGCAAGGCTAAGGACTTTGTTAGTTCCAAGTGTCGCAAAGGAGATGAAGGACACTTGGATTACTAGTTTGTAGTTTCGACGAGTACTATTAAGAAGGGGTTCGCACACTAGTAAAACGACCTGTGCACTCGAAAACCATAATTTATGCACACTCATGTTCTTGGTCCTATCTAGCTCGAGTTCATGGAAGCAAGGTTGAAGCAAAAGAATCGACGGAAAACTCAAAGACGCCGAATTGGATGAGTTGAAATCAACTTCACAAAGATCGGATGATCCGACGCCCAACATTTAACACGCGTCGGATGAGTTCTGCAGCCAACTGGTTCAAAACGGACCGTCGGATGAACCGACGGTACAGCATCGGTTCATCCGACACCTTAGGGTTTGGCTACAGTTCTGGTCAAGGGTCTGGGCTCAAGCATCGGACGATCCGACGCCTTGACCATCGGTTCATCCGACGGTTGCATTTAAATTCAACAGAGACGCGCCAAGACTTCTGCTTCAGCACCGGATGATCCGACGCTTGGATGGTGTTCACAGCGGTTCATCCGACGGTTTGTTTCAAATCATACGCACCACCCCGAGTGGGGGTGCCTTCAAGACGGGATGATCCGACGGATCGTCGGTGTATAGCGTCGATGTATTGTCCGGGTTTCAAGGTTCAACGGCTATATTGGGCGCCGTGAGTGACGGGATGATCCGACGCTTAGCAGGGGGCACCATCGGTTCATCCGACGGTACAACTTTTTCGGGGGACTTTTCCAACGGCTAGCCACCTTTGCTAGGCCTATATATAAGCTCCCCCCGCCTCTCTAGAGTCGCCTTTGCTACTCGAAGATCTACCGCAGCCTAGGAGAGAAGGAGAGTGTGTTCTTGCTTATTGGGATTTCTCTTCCTCTTCATTGAGGTGTTCTTTCTTAGTGAGCAAGAGTTTCAAGGTGCATCCATGGCTTAGCCGAGTGCTCGTGTCAAGTGAAGGTTTGCGGGCTTGTTACTCTTGGAGTTTGACGGCTCCTAGACGGTCTAGGTGACTTGGGGGTTCTTGGTGAGCTCTTGGAGATTGTGGGAGCCTCAAGACAAGCTTGGTGTACATGGTTCGAGACCCACCGTTCCGGAGATGGAGAACGGGTACTCTTAGTGAGCACTTGTGTCTTAGTGACTCAAGGGGGAGCGATACTCTAAGTGAGTGCTCCAACGTGGACTAGGGGGAAGCGTCAACTTCTCGATACCACGGGAAAAAATCCGATCGCCTCTTGTCCATCTTATTTACTTCTAGCACTTACTTTCAGCATTTCAATTCCGCTCTCAAGTTTCTTTGTCTTTGTTCTAGCTTGTTTCGCTTGTGTGCTTCATATCTTGCCTAGGTTGTCATATTGCCTCCTAGTGTGATATTTGCTAAGGAAACTTGTGTTAGTGTGCTCTAGAAGTAGAGAAGAACCTTTTTAGTATGGGCAACACTAGTTGATAGGTTAAGGATTTCGTTTTTCCTTTAGAGCTTGAAAACAAGTCCCATATTAAACCCCTTCTATGTGACTAGATCCTACAACATCCCTCGTGGCCGCGTGAGGTGCACTCTCGAGGCCCGCGACAAGAGTTCAAGCAGACAAGCACCGAAGACGGACGTAACCGCAGTTTTTAGAATCTCGATTTTGAGATGCAAGCTCATTTGTCCTCTTGATGTTGCTTTTGAGTTTTCAATGCCACGAATGAAAAGCTCCTTTGTCCTCTCTCGTTTTGTATCCGTATGGCGCATAACGAATTTATTTCTATTGAGAAAGTTCAACAATTCTTGTTTGAATCCAAAGCCATTTGAATACGAGTTGAGAAAAGAACTTAGCAATCTTCGATTGAACAGACGAATACAAAAGGGAACGGGAATCCCCACGGGGATTTATCTCCGCGCGGGGACAGGGGCGGGAAAAAATTTCCCCCGCGAGTTCTAGCGGGGACGGGGACAGGGATTTTTTCTCCCCGCGGGGACGGGGACGAGATGTCGATCCCCGACGGGGAAATCCCCGTTGCCATCCCTATTGTGGTGCGTACCTCCCCCACACTTCGGGCCACTTTCCTCATGTTTCCTATTCCCGCGTGTCAACGTTTGCTTCGTTTCTAGTTGCAGTTCCTGCCCTATCTACGAGGCTTGCTGCCTCGTTATTCAAATAAAGAAGCTGAAGGTTGGGGAAGTATATATATAGGACAGGAGGTTTGGTTGTTTCTTAATTGGAGATAGTGACATTAGCACAGTAAAATGTAATAACAGCAGTGAGATAGGACTATAGGAGGAGTGACCCAAAGGGCTTTGTTTAGCTACTCTCAAATAATTGTGGACCGACGATAAAGATATACCTGTAAGGAGGTAATAGGTTTAATATTAAATACATGTATTTTAAATCCAAAAATAAAAATATTTAACTGGATCTTAACCACCATGCGTTTAAATATATCTTCTCTACACATGCGAGGCAATGGAAAATGGTCTGAAGTGAACACATGGTTTTACTACAAGTCGTATGGTTTGATATTTGATAAAGGCTGTAAATAATTGTGTATCTTTCTTGATTTTCAGAATTTATGCATGCAATTTAAAAAATAAAATAATATAAATTGTGCTTACATATTATACAATACTGATGTTGCACGTAAAAGTGCTGGCTATATAAAGATCCGGCTCAGCATGGTGAGCACCCAAATTGTTGGAGAGGCATACTAACCTTTTAAAGGAAATTGCTACCACCTGTTATCACGTTCTAATAGACTACTGCTCATGAAAATTATTAGGTAGGTTATTAGTTATCTTTCGACCAATAATAGTTTGAACAACCAAGGCCCTGTTATGATGTCGATTGCCTCGTGCAGATACAGAAAATAGAGCAGATCATTCCCAAAATCCAATTGGTAGTTCTAGCGGTAGATTTTTTCTTTTTTTATTGCAATGTATTGTCATTGAAAGACAATAGCAAGCAAGTCTTTACAATGAATGAACTACTAATGCTAAACATTGGAATTGAAAGATCAATTGTGAACGGTGTTGGGAGGGGAAAAGGTGAGGGAGAGTAAAGTTGATGGCATGACGTTTTGGTCAATTTGGGCAGACCAACCGGGAACGTCTGCAGAGAGATGCGCAGCAGAAGCGATCGCAAACATCCCCCGCGGCATGTCCGGGGACGTAGGCGAACGCGGCGGCGACGACGAGGTGATGGTCGCGGTCGCGACAAAGGCGAAGCAGTGGAGGCCGAGCAGGAGCTGGCGAGCGCCAAGCGGATGCGGCGGCATGCGCAGGTGGAGCTCTGACGAGTGACGACAGCGCAGGAAGGAGAACGGGTAGGATTAGACCGTGATAGCAAGGGTAGTTCGGTCGTTTACAAAATTATGTTTATTCTTTTATCAGAAAATTAATATTATAATGTCTCAGATGTCTTCTAGCAAATAATCGAAGTTTAGCCGTGTCCATGAGCAAAGATCAAGTTCAGCGATGTCCATCAGCAAAAATCGACATTAAGCGATGTCCTGCAGCCAAATTCCCACTTTTCTTTCCACCAGCCAGCCTCCCGATGGCATTGACGATCAGTGAGGGGCACTGAAAAGTGTTGGTGGCGGATGTTGTGGTGGTGCAGCGCCATTGGCTCAGCTTCACTTTCTTGATTGGTTCAGACTTCAGAGACGACGAGTGGAGGAAACGCAACGGCGGCATGTGGAAATTCAGAGAGGAATCCCCGGTCCGGTTGTAAAGTCTTGATTCTTGAACCAACACGCCAAGAGGATGCAAGAGCAAGACCACCTTACTGCAGCAGGACGAGATCGTGCAGGTGCAGATCAACACTACCCCAATACCCCCATCCATGCAGAAATCAACTTTCTCTGTTTTCTATATGGTCGGACAGCGGTTGCAGAGATCTGAAACTTTTTTCCATTTACTAACTTTTTTTTTGCAGAAATCAACTTCTCCACAGCTATATTTTTGTTTAGAAGATTTGCCGAAGCCCAAATGTAATCCTTTGGACTTAGTACCAAAAAAGAAAGGTAGCTCGTCCGCACACCCACCCAATAAGAATCAAGGATTGCTGTGTAACCGATTTCGTTGAAAATGGTATAGTTCATAAAAAAATGTGGTCGAAATTTGGGTGGTATGGATTCATTTTACAGGGATTATGTCAAATACACCTTCTCCCAGTATGGAACCGACGACTACATCAAGGATGTGGGCTAGCTATGGACTTCTTAAAACCCTGAGTACGTGACCAGTTTGGTGAAATCTTTTGCGAGACAGCAAAGGCTCACCTTCACCTACTGCTCGCTCAGCCGCTGGTGGCGGAAGGACAGGTCATTTCTGATCATTCCGTACCTGTTTTCAAGCTATGAGTTTGTGCCACTTTCCTCATGCTTCCTATCCCCGCGTGTCAATCTTTGCTTCATCTCTCACTGCCTGCCTGCCCTCTCTGCAAGGCTTGCTGCGTTGGTTATTCGAATGAAGAAGCTGGAGGATGGAGCAGTATGTATATATAGCACAAACAGGTCTAGGTTTTGTTTCTTAAGTTGAGATAGTGACCATGGCGCACTAAATAGTAGTAATGTTAGTGACAGCAGTGAGATTTTTTTCGATAAGGAAAATTTTATTAAATTTAAGATTTTTACATCGAGCTCATAGTTCCTTGAACTATTTTTCCCAGCTTCTGCCATAACTAGGATGCACACAGTCAAAAGACAAAACAAGCAAAAATTCGCCAACTAATGATTGTCAATCCGTAGACTAGACCACCATCCATGTGCCTGGGTAAAAAAATTCCTTGGCTACCAGAACCAAGTGTTGCAACGCCACTACAATAAATTCTTGTGAATTAAGCTGGTTTATGTAGTATAATCTACGAACGAAACCAATGGATAATTTAGTAGATAACCTGTAAAGGAGAAGTATGAGGTTTTCTTTCGAAGACAACATCATTCATGCACTGAGATAGTATTTTCTGAAAGGGAAAAAATTGTTTAATAATGTGCTAATACTATACTGCCCAGTCCTGAGTGTACGGGGTAGATAAAATAGAGAGGTTTTCTACGGTACACAATACCACCTTGTACCACCGGTTGAAAAGAACTCGTATGTAATATAAAATGACATATATGTAAAGATCCGACAGTTGAGATTTATTCTATACCACCGATTTTTTTAATGTAGTATGAGTTGTATTCATAGGTGGTATCGGTAGTATATGAGTATTATCGAAAATATAATATTGTTGCAATGAAATCAAGTCATTTTATGTAACCTTGGGAGTGGGAAATCCAAATAATATACATCGAGTAAATTACTATTTTACCTATAGTATAAAATGAAAAATCTGATAATACCATCGTACTACTCTGTTGAGATGAAATGTGATGATGGCATGCCGTGTTGGCCAGTTTGGGCAGAGCAACGGGGAACATGCATCTGCGGAGGTCACCACGATTCCACGAACGTCTCGCGCCTTTTCTCTCCACTTGCAGCGGCCTCTCGCGATGGCAGTGAGAGATGATGCAGTGGGCGGTGGTGAATGGTGACAGTGGCGGACGCTGCGGTAGTGAGCGAGCGATATCGGGTCGTGTCAATGATCGCGCTTGGGAGAGGGGGAGGCGAAAAAGCATCGAGCACGATTTGATCCGGTTCGGGGCCGGGCGACGCATCGTTTCTGACGTGCTCTCTCCGTTATCTTCAGACACATGTTGTTGCAGCTGCAGGCGATCGATCAAGATGCCGGAATGGAGTGTGCGACAGTGGGGATGTACACAGTTGCCAGACGCGCTAATTTCGTGCGGGCTAAAAAATGAAAAATGTTCTCGTACTTAGTATATTCAGCTGTCAACACGAGTCGCCTGAGTTGTCAAAAAAAACAAAAAAACACGAGTCGCCTGTCTGCTGCTGGTTGATTGATCACAGGCTCCTGAAACCCTGGACACGTTTCTGGGGAAACGCAACGGCAGCAAGTGGAGTTCAGAGAGGGATCCCGGTTGTGCAGAAACGTTGTGCAAGTGCAGATCTTTACCTTTACGCCAATACCCCACCCATGCAGAAATCAACTTCTATACACGACTACACCAAGGATGTGAGCTAGCTGTCGCAGTTTGCACTTCCTAGAACCTGCGAGCATTGCCAGTTTGAGGAAATCCTAGCGAGACGCCAAAGACTCATCGTCACTACTCCCTCGGCTGGTGTCCAACGGATAGGTCATTGACTCTTTGCCGACGACCTTGCACCTGTTTTTTTTAATTAAAGCAGGAACACTGCTATGTCACGTAAGAAGAAACAACATTAGTATATAACGGGCCAGAGCATACACCACCATACGAACAAATCCTAGAACAGAAACAAACGCATCCGAAACAACACACTACCAACCACAACCATATGGGAGCGAAGACCGAGCCGCCAACACCTGCGCCGTCGTCACCAACGTTGTACCACGCCGCGACGCCACCCGCTGCAGGCACCAACGCCCCCTGAGCTCCTCCACCACAGGACTGATATCCTCGAACTGCACAGACCCGACCGTCGATCCCTCGGAACCATAAAGCTTCAGCACACACTCCCACCGCAGCATTAGGGACGCCCCCTGATCCTGGCCAGATGTTAGAAAATTTTGTCTTTTCAACGTTTCACACACTGTAGCACGTTTCGTTTGTTTGTGGCAAATATTATCTTACCATGGCCTAACTAAGTTCAAAAGATTTGTGTCGTGAAGTACATCAAAACAGTGTAATTAGTTACTTTTTTACCTATATTTAATACTCTGAAGTTATGTCTTTTGACGTATTTAATGTGATGTGATGGAGAGAGTGGAGAAAATGTTAGAATTCCTACTAATCTAAACAAAGCCCTGGTTTCAGCTACGAGTTTGGCCACTTCCCTCGTGCTTCCTATTCCAGCATGTCAGCTTCATGATTCTGTCACTGTCTGCCTGCCCTATCTATCTGCAAGGCTTGCTGCCTACTACTAGTAGTTACATGGAGATGGAGGCTGCAGCAGCCAGCAGTATATATAAAGGACAGGTAGTGACAGTAGTAGCACAGTAAATTAGTAGTAATAACAGAAGTGAGGTGGTATTTTCCAAAAGGTAAAAATACTGTTTTAATAGTAGTACTAGACTGCCCAGTCCTGGCCTGGCTGTCCCGTGGTAGGCTTAATGATCTTCATCAGACTAATTAATAGCGCAGCTGAAAGCGTGCATGTCCCTCCACCTTTCAGTGATATGGTCAATCAAGGATCTATCCTGAACTTGATCGCGTCGTGCTGGGACATAAAACAGAACTGATGATTGTCCCAACGACGGGCAATGGAAACCCCCCTGTAGGAGAGAAATCTATAGGGAGATTTCGTTGTAAAACACTTTGATTTGTCCAAAGCACACTCCACCACATCTGGAGAGGACTCATCAAGGTGAACCTGATTGAGCAAGTCAAACAAAGCAGCCCTTTGCCCTGCTTCATCAATAGTCAAGGTTCTTCTAAAATCAATAACCCATTCACCATCCTCCCAACTTTCTGCCGCACTAACATTAGGATCTTCACAGAAGCTATATAATGTTGGAAATTGTATTTTCAGAGGCACACTTCCCATCCTCCCACAAGGAGACCTCCTCTCCATTGTGGACTCTGTACACTGCCCCCCACTTAAAGAGATGATTAACCTTGTGAAGTCCTTGCCAAAACTGGGAGGTCCCACAGGATTTAGATTGAAAAAAATTCCATTAGGCATATATTCACTACGGGAAAACACGAGTTTGCCGTGCGTTTCGAATGCACGGCAAAGGTCACAAAGCGCATGGCAAAGCCTTTGCCGTGAGTTTTTCTCAAAATCGCACGGCAAAGGCCACACGACAGATTTTTACACGGCAAAGGCCCTTTGTCGTGCGCTTTTTATTGCACTCACGGCAAAGGCCCTTTGTCGTGCGTCAAAGCCCGCGCACAGCAAAATAATCGGTAATGGCATGGCCGACGGCAGCGGCTGTTCGCCAAACAGTTCCCCCACGGTTGCCGTGCGCCTCCCCATAGACGCACAACAAACAAAACAAAAAAAACAAAAAAAATCCTAAATCCTAGTTGTCGTCCTGCCGCTGCATGCCACCAGCACCACTAGGCCGCATCCACCGCCGTGCGCCGCGCCCACCACCACGTCCGTTACCGGCGCCTGGGTGAAAGAGGCTACCATGCCAGGATGGAGGATGTCGCCGCGTCGTGGGGAGAGGACGTCATGCCGTGTGGAGAGGATGTTGTGCGGGATGGAGGAGGCCGTCGCGCCGAGGTGGAGGAGGTCGCCGCGCTGGGGTGGGGCCGTGGGGGAGAAGGCCGCGCCGAAGTGGGAGAGGTCGCGCCGGGGTGGGAGTGGCCGCCGCGCGCGGGGCCGCCGGGTTGGGGGTGGCCGCCACGCCGGGGGTGGGAAGCGGGGCCGCCGGGAGACCCGTCCTCGGGTCGCCGCGTGCGGATCCGGCGGAGGGAGGTCGCCTCCACCGCCGGAGCCCCATCCTCGGTCCGCTACGCGCGGATCCGGCGGGATGAGAGAGGAGGCGGCGGCGCAGAGCCGGCCCAATCCTTCGGCCTCATCGTGTGGGGAGGGCGGCGGCATGAGAGAGATGGGGTTGTGGCTGTGAGGGGGTGGGAGGCGTCGGGTGGAAGAGGAGTAGGGTTTGGGGTGGAGGGGGCGGTATTTAAAGTATTTCTTGTTGAATATGCATCGTCCGATCACGAGATCGACGGTCCCAGTGGTTAGGGTAATGGTGGGCTGGATTGTATCTTACGGGCCGTGGCGGTTGGTAAGCTAGGCCTCTTTGTCGTGCGTCACAAATAACGGCGCACGACAAACTAATTTTTCATATTTATATTTAACTCATAAAAATTATCAAACAAGTTTGAAAAAATCTAGAAAATTAAAACAAAATAAGTTATGTTGTATATTGCTTATAGAAAACAAGTTCGAAGTGAAAACATAATTTGAATGTCACATCACCTACAAATCTAACCATATGCTCCTTAACTCTTTGAAACTCCATCAGAGATGTTTCGATTTGGAGCATTGTATGTGACAAAATGTTCATAACTCATTCAAATTTTTACTACATCATTTACAAATGATGTCATGAGATATTGACAACTCTCATAATTTTCAAAGTTCATTCGCACTTTTTAGAATTTTAAATCATTTTGACACACGATCATAATCATGTTTCCTAGTCAATATGTTCAAAGATTCTTTTGATTTCATGCAAAAGGTCTTAAATTGAGCTATATAACATGAATAATATAACTTGCAATTCAAATTTGATTTTTTTTCAAAAAATTTCTAGAAATAATATAAATTAGTTAAATATAGAAAACAAAAACAAAAATATTCCAAATTTTATAATGAAGTATGACATGTTGTATGTATATAGTAGAAAAATTTCAAGTTGAGAAGAATTTTTTTTTAGGAGCAATTGGATTTTGGACTTAGGGGGACATAATTAAGAAAAAACTTTGTCGTGCGCCAAAATAAAAACGCACGGCAAGCCGTGCGTTTTTCAAGATGCATGGCAAAAGGAACAAAAAAATCGTTTTCTCACTCGGTGCTAACGGTTCCCCATCCGTGCTAATGGGGGGTAACGGTCGTTCGAAAAAAATAGTTTGTCATGCGTTTTAGGAGGACGAACGACAAACTCAAGGGTTTGCCGTGCGTCGCAAAAAAACGCACGACAAACTATTTTTTACCATGTGTTTTTCTTTGCCATGCACGCTATATAAAACACACGGCGAAGAAGCTCTTTGTCGTGCGTCCGAAACAAAACGCACGGCAAAGATTATCACGCACGGCAAACTCGTCTTTTCCCATAGTGATTTGGCCTGAAGGATTTTAAACCGCAGGTCATCAAACCCCTTAACTATTTTCGAAATCCATTAAACAAGGCCCATTCATACTTTTTGTGTTTATGATGTCCAAACCCCCTTGGGCTTTCGGCCTACTGGCAGTATCCCACTTAGCCATGTGATTTTTAGCCCCTTCATCGTCTCCTTGCCAGAAAAATTTCCCTCTAATAGAATCCATATCATCATGAGTTCTTTTAGGCAAAAGATAAAAGTCCATAGTATAGATGGGTAAGCTAGATAGGCAATAGTTGGTCAGAATAAGTTTGCCTCCCGAAGACAAGTGCTTGCCCTTCCATGGGTCAAGTCTTTTGGTCATCTTGTCCTTCAGCCCTAAGAAAGCAGCAATGCCTAGTCTGTCCTCAAGAACAGGAATGCCTAAATATCTCATAGGTCAACAACCGAGCTTGCAATTAAGCATATTAGCAAGAGCTTCCTTCTGCTCTTGTGGCACCCCCAAAACAAAGACTTCGCTTTTATGGAAGTTGATTTTAAGTCCCGAAAACCACTCAAAACAATACAAAATGAGTTTCAGGTTTAGAATGGACACATCAGACCCATCTATCATGATTATGGTATCATCCGCGTATAGTATATGTGAAATCCCCCCTGGAATGAGATTTGGTAAAATGCCAACCAAATGGTTCTTTTGTACTGCTTTATCAAGAAGACAACTAAGAACATATGCCACTAAGTCAAACAACAAAGGAGAGAGCGGGTCTCCTTGCCTCAAGCCCCGGTAAGTGCTAAGTAATTTCCCCTTTCCCCATTTACATTTATGCAAACCTTGCCCCCTTGACAATTTGCATCACCCAATTGTTCCATTTTGCAGGAAACCTTTCCCTTGCATAACCTTCTCAAGGAAGTCCCACCTTACCTTGTCATATGTCTTTTCAAAGTCAATCTTCAAGATCAAGCCCTTGCCATTATTTTTTTCAGTTCATGTACTACTTCATGTAGAATCAATACTCCTTCTAGGATATTTCTCTTCCCTAATGAACCCAGTCTGGTTACTCCTAATGACTTTAGGAGCCAAGGGAATCAATCTGTTAGTCAAGGCTTTGGTGAATCCCTTAAAGTCCACATTTAGGAGACAAATTGGGTGATATTGCTTGATGTTATTTGCCTCCCTGATCTTTGGCACCATGGTAATTACCCCATAATTCAACCTTTTAATGTCTAACTCTCCTCTGTGGAAATCATGAAACATGGCCAAATAATCCCTTGATAATTGGTCAGAAAGCTTTTAAAAACTGCACTTCAAAACCATTAGGTCCAGGAGAGGTGTCTACTTTCATGTTAAAAATTGCTTCCTTAACTTTTGCCTCCCTAAAGGATTCCTTCAGTTTATCTCGTTCCTCTTCAGATAGAGTGTGCCTATTGTTCCAAAAATCGGCACTTAAGTTTAAATTTCCAAACCAAAGAGGTTGAGAACCAAAGAGGTTTTTGTAGAAATTAGTGGCATGCATCATAATATCCTCTTGAGATCTGATCTCTCCATGATTAGCCAGAGATACAATGATTTTTTTCCTCCTCCTGCCATTCGCATAGAGATGAAAGAATTGAGAGTTAGAGTCCCCTTCAAGGATCCATACTACCCCACCCCTCTGTTGCCAGTATAGTTCCTCCAAGGTATAGATACGTTCCAAGTTAGCTTCAATTTCATATCTTTTTTTTCCACACTAGCAACGACGCACATGCGACATGCACGTAATCAATTGTTTTTCAACGGTATAAAATCAAAATTGAGAAATTTTTTGTGTATGTTCGTGCATCATAAAAGAGTTCATCAGATTTCAAGGACAATATCGAGACAATTGAGAAAAAACAAATACGTTGCAATCATAAATCACATTATCACACAAACATGAACAATTTAGAGGTGATATCTTTTTCTTTTGACTTTTTTCAATTTGTTTACTTTTTTAAAAAAATGCATTTTGATGTTCGAATTAAAACCACATCCTGAAACACATAAAATTGACGCATAACCAATTTTCAACATCTCATGGACAATGTTTCTTCTCCAAGCCACGCCATGCCTAGAGCTCATTGACATCGAAGTAAGCATGCACAGCACCATCATTCAGCACACAACAATGCACAACATGGCAATATATGCCGGGTGGGTTCGGCGTGATGGGCATGTGGGTCCCACTTGTCATTTGTGAGCCGGTGAGCCCCACCCTTCGTCCTTTTTGTTTTTTTATCGTGGCCTTATCTTCTTCCGTCTTGACGACAGTGCTCTACCTCTAGAGACGAGCCGCATGGCGCATGCCTCTAGTCAACATTATTAGACATCATTTAGTTAACGCTCGCTACACAATCTTACCGCTCGCTACACAATCGATGGTCGATGATAATTAAGTCACCACTAAACAATCCGCAGCTACGACATGCAATTTTTCTTTAGAATTCCCAGCTATATCGATATGCAATCCAAAGGAAAGATGGAGAAGCTTGAGTAAACAATACAAAAGAGATGGTGATCTCATCTGCAACAAGCAAGCAATGGCAGCAGCAAACGTGTCAATTAATATCGTACTCCTACGCGCTCATCTTCGGCCATGTCCCTCTCTGAACCTACGTGTTCCATGCCCGTCTTGGGGACAATCATCAGTTCTGTTTATGTCCATGCACGACGACATCAAGTTCAGGATAGATCCTTGATTGGCCATATCACTGAAAGGTGGAGGATAGGCATGCTTTCAGAATTCAGCTGCTATCAATTAGTCTAATGAAGATCATCAAGCCTACCCCGGGACAGCCAGGCCACGACTGGCTACTGGCTAGTACTATTAATAAAACAGTTTTTTTACCTTTCGGAAAATACCATCTCACTGCTGTTATTACTACTTACTCCATATTGGTATTAGAAAACGTTTAGGACAAGATTTAAGTCAAATATTGAGATTATAAATGATGAATAATTTTTAAGTTATTGAGTTTGAAAATGTGAAAATCATATCAATAGATTTGTCTTGAAAAATATTTTCATAAAAGTATAAATATATCATTTTTGAATAAATATCTTTTTATAAGAAACAAGTCTTGTGTTTTGAAGTCCGTGTCACAATAAAAAATGTCTTCTAATACCAATATGGAGGGAGTAGTTGTTAAAAAAAAACAGTTGCGGATGATGTGATACAGTCGTACAGCGGTGGTGAGCTCTATTGGATCGTGTCTGTCCCATGGTCGCGTTCAGACTTCAGAGACGACTCGAGAGAGGAGGAAACGGCAGTGGCGGCAGAAAGGGGTCACATCGCGGGGCAGCAGGCACTTCCCTCACCATTTGGTCCGGTGCAGGGCTACGCGCTACACTTTTTGTCGTGCTCTCTCTCTCTCTCTCTATACATTACAGGAGTATTTGGTTGTATTAGAAGTAGAATTGTGGTGAACAAAATGAGAGACACAATGTATAGGTGAATTAGCATTTTTCAATTGATCTCAGGATTACAATATATAGGGGTTACAGTAGAGCATTGTAGCTCTTGGTATTCCACTGTAAATGCACAGCAATTAGGTGCCTTCATAGCAATTAACATGGCTGTTACAAGAGCTATAACAGCCATTGTCACTATGACCTTATTAACTATATTACTGTTGTCTTCATTGTTGTTACTCTTGCCGTTGTTACTTGATGAGATCAAATATAGCATTTGTAACACTCCCCCTTTTGATCGAGTCCATCTTGAGATCAATAAGTCTTTTAGTTACTTTAAAAACCTTGTGGAAAAAATAGGACTTACATGTATAATGATTACTCTATCATGAGCCTGCAAGGATCAAGGAGTAACCTATGCCTTGATTCATCTCTAGAAAAACCCCAGTGGGGAAAACATGAGATAAGGCATAATAGGAATATGAATAATGATTACTCTATCATGAACCCATGAGATTCAAGGAATAACCAATGCCTAGATATTATCTCCAGAAAAACCCCAGTGGGGAAAACATGAGATAAGGCATATGCTTGTATTAACCATTGTCTCGTTAAAAACTTTGTATGAGAAAACCTAATGGTAAAAACTCATAAAAGAAAAAGAGTGCAATGTGAAGCGTTTTAATGAGGTCCATCATTCGGAGAGTCTCCCCCCGAAGCTTGCAAGTCTCTTAGCCGTCTCATTCCAATTCCCTTAACAAATTTCTCAAATGAAGAAGCAAAAAGGGATTTGGTGAAGAGATCTGCTAGATTATCACAAGACTTTGTTTTTAAGATGTTTATTTCACCATTTAGCTGAAGCTGATGGGGATAAAACAACTTAGGAACCATATGTTTGGTTATATTGCTCTTGATGTAACCTGTTTGCATCTGTGCAATATAAGCAGCATTATCTTCGCAGATAATGGTAGGTGATTCTGAGATTGCTCGATATGGTTTATCATTCTGCGTAGCCACACACATTCACGTGATGCCTCAAATAGTGTAATAATCTCAGAATGATTTGTGGAGGTAGCCACTAAAGTTTGTTTAGATGACTTCCATGATATGGCAGTGCCTCCATGAAGGAATACAAAACCTGTCTGTGATCTGGCATTGTGGGGATCAGACAAATAGCCACCATCAGTGTACCCAACCAAGCTAGGATCATTAGTTTTCTGAAAGAATAACCCAAGGTCTCTAGTGCCATTCAAGTACCTAAGGATTTGTTTTCCTCCGGTACAATGGCGCTTAGTAGGGGCAGAACTATATCCTGCCAATAGATTCACTGCGAATGCAATGTCAGGCCTGGTACTATTTGCAAGATACATGAATGCTCCAATGAGACTAAGATATGGATACTGTGGTCCCAACATCTCTTCTCCTTCCTCCCGTGGCCGGAAAATATCCTTTTCTTTCTCAAGAGATCGAACAACCATGGGAGTCTTAATTGGATGGGCTTTGTCCATATTGAATTTCTCCAATATTTTCTGGACATATATAGACTGGTGCACTAAAATTCCTGAGTGAAGGTGCTCGATTTGCAAACCTAAGCAAAATTTGGTTTTACCCAAATCCTTCATCTCAAATTCTGTCTTAAGATGATTTCGGGCTTCATCAATATCTTGGGTATGTCCAATGATATTCAAATCATCAACATATATTGATATTATACAAAATCCCGTTGAGGATCTTTTTATGAAGACAAACGGACAATCATCATTATTTGAGTAACCCTTCTGCAGAAGGTACTCCCTCAGTCGGTTGTACCACATTCTACCCGACTGTTTAAGACCATAGAGTGATCTTTTTAGCTTTACACAATACATATTGCGATTTGTGTTTTCATTCGGTATGGGGATCCCATCGGGAACCTTCATATATATGTCCGAATCTAGTGACCCATATAAATATGCAGTCACGACGTCCATCAACTGCATAGATAGACGCTTTTGGATTGCCAGTGATATCAAGTATCGGAACGTAATTCCACTCATGACTGGAGAATATGATTCATTGAAATCAATGTCGGGTCTCTACATGAACCCTTGTGCTACTAGCCCCACCTAATATCTCACCACCTCATTTTTCTCATTCCGTTTCCGGACGAAAACCCATTTAAAACCCACAGGAAAGGTTCTAAGAGGCGTAGGTATTACTGATGAGAATACCTCTCTTTTCTTGAGGGAGGCTAACTCTGCTTCAATTGCTTCCTTCCATTTGTTCTAGTCCGAGCGCTTCTTGCACTCTACCATGGATTTTGGATCTGGATCATTTTGGATGGTTTCCGCAACGATGAGGCAAAGTATATGTCGACAATAGTAGTCTTACGATCATATGATTCTCCGTAATCAACATAGTTTATGGAAATTTCATTTACCCCTATCGACGGCTCGGTATTTCCCAATACAATAGCGTCGGGGTGTTCCAATGTCCCATCATCGAAATTGAGTGCACTTGTTGATGTGGGAAGTGGATCGAGTAAATCCACTTGGTGTCTCTCAACTTGAGGTTGAGTTTCATTTACTTGTGTTAGAGGATTCTTTCCTCTGTTTCCTCTTGCGCTTTCGAGGATTTTTCGTACTTCTTCCACTCTCTTCTGAGGATGGATGGCGAATAGTTTTGTTTGGTACCTCTATTCTTTCCGGCACATTCCTTGCAGGAATGTGTGATTTTGCGACACTTTTACTCACAGTAAATGAGTCTGGCAAATTATTTGCAGCATTCTGCAAATGTATAATCCGTTGAACTTGAAGTTCGGATTCTGTGGTACGAGGGTCCTCCTTTTGGGTGTCTAAAACATCCCAAGTGATTTCCAGGCATTCAGTGTGATACTTGAATTCTCCCTCTAATGCCGGAAAATGTTCTTCATTGAAGATACAATCTGCGTACCGGGCCGTGAGCAAATCCCCTGTAAGGGGGTCCAGGTATTTAATGATCGACGGAGATAAATACCCCGCGTAGATCCCCATTTTCCTGTGAGGGCCCATAGATGTACGCTTAGGTGGTGAGATCGGTACGTATACAACGTAACCGAATTTCCGCTGATGAGAAATACTAGGAGGATCACCATGTACCAATTGCAGCAGGGAGGCTGTATGGTATGCAGTTGGTCGCAATTGTATCAAGTCACCAGCGTGTAAAACTGCGTGACCCCAACATGAGGTTGGTAGGTGGCAACTTTGCAATAATAGTCTGGCAATGAGCTTTATTCTCTTGATAAAAGATTCGGCTAAACCATTTTGTGTGTGAACATATGGTACAGAATGTTGAACTTCAATTCCTAAGGCCATACAATAATCATTGAAGGCTTTTGAAGAAAATTCTGCTGCATTGTCCAATCTTATTGACTTTATCTGATGTTCAGGTTTGTTTGCTCTACGTCTGATAACCTGTGCAATCAATTTTGCAAATGCATGATTCCGTGTCGATAATAGACACACATGAGACCATGCGTCTATTAGAACCATGAAGTACCTGAATGGTCCAGACAAAGGTTGAATAGGGCCACAAATGTCACCTTGAATGCGTTCAAGGAACTTTAGTGGTTCAGCCTGAATTTTTAGATGCGAGGGTCTCAAAATTAGTTTCCCAGTTGCACATGAAGTGCAAACAAAATCTGATGATTGTGGGAATTTTCTATCGCTCATACCATGTCCACTTGAATCGCTCATGATTTTTCTCATCATCCCGATACCAGGATGGCCAAGGCGTTCATGCCAAGTTTTGAATGCGTCTACATTCTGAAAAATCACTTTATATGCAACATGTGGCACGAGTTTGATATACTCCCTCCGGTTTGGTAAAAGAAGACGTTTTGGACGAGATTTGAGTCAAACATTGGAAATATAAATCATGAATAACTTCTAAGTTGTTGAGTTTGGAAATGTGAAAACTACATGAGTAGATTTGTTTTGTAAAATACTTTCATAAAAGTATACATATGTTAGTTTTTAATAATTATTTTTTTAAAAATAGAAGTCAAAGTTGCACTTTGGAGACCGTGTCGTCGTCCTAAACGTCTTCCTTTACCAAACCGGAGGGAGTATGTGCGGTACAACCCGGACGGGAGAGAAGGCACTCTTTCAAGAGTCCGTTTGCCATATCCGGTATCTTTGGTCAAGAGAAGAAACTCCTCATTGTTTTCTTCATGTGTTTCCACATGAATCCCATTTTTCCGAATATCTCTATAACTTAGTAGGGCACGTGTTGAATCGGGATACAATAATGCTTCCTCGATATCAATCTGTGTACCCATTGGAAGAACGATAGTGGCCCTTCCGGAACCAACAATCGTAGCATCGCGTCCCGCGATGGTTCTCTCTTTGTGAGAGTTTGGAAAATTTTGACTTCCCTAAGTATAGTGTTAGTGGTACAACTATCCACTAGGCACATCTCTTCTTCCATTGGATTGACCCACGTAATGATCCGCTTTTCTTCAACTCAGCGGTGAGCGTGCTGATAACGTATTAGAAGTAGAATTGTGGTGAACAAAATGAGAGACACAATGTATAGGTGAATTAGCATTTTTCTATTAATCTCAGGATTACAATATATAGGGGTTACAGTAGAGCATTGTAGCTCTTGGTATTCCACTTTAAATGCACAACAATTAGGTGCCTTCATAGCAATTAACATGGCTGTTACAAGAGCTATAATAGCCATTGTCACTATGAGCTTATTAACTATATTACTACTGTCTTCAGTCTTCATTGCTGTTACAGCTGCTGTTACTCGATGAGATCAAATATAGCATTTGTAACAGGTTGCAATCTTCCTCTGCCCGTGGGCTTGTTGCGTTGCAGGCTTGCAGGTCGCAGTTGCGGGCGATCGATGGGGATGCCGGATGCCCGAACGGAGCGTGAACCGGTGGAGCTGTACCTCTGTGCCACTAGCTAGGCGCGAGCACGAATCGCCTGTTAATGTTAATGACATTCAGGAACGGGTGTATGCTGATCGAGTGATTGATCATGGACCCCTGGACCAACAAGTTCGTTTCTGTCTTTCAGAGTATGCAACGCAATAGTCTTTCCAAGAGAGAGAAAAAAAAGACTATGCAATGCAACAAAGCAGCGTCTTCGTCGAGGCTCGAAATATTGATGTAGTACTGGTATTCAGTTGTCGGCACTAATCGCCTCTTGACGCCGTTCAGAGAGCGAAGGGTGTTGGCTCTCTGATTGATTGATCCTGGGCACCTGAAGCCCTGGACCAACACATTCAGTTCAGAGGCATGGAAATGCAATAATGCGATGCGAGCGAGTCCCCGAAACCGAACCCACTAATCGTGCAGGGAGCTAAAAGCTTTGTCTGCACCACGCACGCTATCGGGCACGGTGGCGAGATGGAAACGGGGAAAAGGAGGGGAGGAAGAAAGGTTGCTGCGGCGCAGCACTCATGCCGTCCCGATCGCGTTCACGCACGCTGCTCATCCATCCCTGCTGGTGATGGCGGAGACGAGGCGAGGATGATGGATGCGGATGCACATGCGGGCGGCGCGGGAAGGAATGCACAGACAGGATGGCCTGGATTGGGATCGATGACGATCGACGACTCACCCCACCCCAGTCCCCAGGGTGCGCCTCACAATCAGCAGCAACTGCATCCATTTCCATCGAGTGCTCCGGTCCTCTCTCGAGTGCTTTGCTAGACCATGATGAGCCGAGCCGAGCCGAGCCGAGCCGCCGTGCTATACGCTACGCTACGGTACACACCAGTGGTAGTGGTAGACTATCCTACACCACGGTAGCATGACGTGGCCGCTCAGGAAATCGAATCAACGTTTTGCTTTATTTGCTTTCGTCCGCCGCGTCGCCATCCCCAGGCACGCCGAACCGAGCACTGTCTGCAGATTCGGGGATGACGGCATGGATTGGAGGGCGAGCAATGGCATGGCAAAGATGGAACCCAACCTAGTACGAGTACAATTCCTGGAGCAAGTTTTTCCGAGAGAGCTCTCCCCGTTAGGCCACCTCCGGGGGTGAAATTGGTGAAGAAACCAGAGTGGTGAAAACTGAAAGATCCATCCAAAACCATCTTCTGAGAATCGTCCTGCCCCGCACTGCATTACTACATCGATCAAGACGGTCAGTACACCGGCGAACGATGAACAGTCCGGTCGGTCGAGCAACAACATCCAAACCGCACCGGCGCCGAGTGACACGGGCACGGGCGGCCATGAATGATTCTGGTTGGACACGGGCGCGATAGTCTTCCTCCCACTACTGCTTGGACCCCAATAATGCGCGACCGCCCCCCTGCTCACATCCTCACACTGGAGGCGCAAGGACGCCTAGCTGAAAGCCTAGTGCAGTCACTACCCAACAAATCGCCCTCTCTCCCGTCCGTCCGGGGAAGAAGGAATCATTGCGGCCGGAGAGTACCACTACGGCCACTGTTACTGTTGCATTGCACGCCATGGCCAACAACGCACCCCCGTGATCTGGTCTGCCTGGCCTCCGCTGATGAGTCTCAGTACCAGGGGGGGCATCTCCTATCTGATCCCGTGATTAGTGGCCGTCGCCTACACTATTTATGCGTCAGTGCTTTACGACCTCACTAGTCACTGACCTTTCTGCCCATTCATTGTTTGCACTGTCCGTCAATGCAGTTAACGCCATCATTTCAGAGCATGGAGATAACACCCAAACAGCAAAGCCAGCCACACCGGTTCAAAGCTATTATGTTACTACTGTACTAGTAAAGTGACGGTGATGATGATCTTCAAGTACACAACTGTTGCTCCCTGACTGTTTTGCCCCCCGGTTCTCCCAAGGAAATCAACTCAAATGAAACCGCATTCAAACGAACCGAGGCGAAATGAAATGACGCCCAAAATTTAAATAAATGTTGAAATTCCAAAAGTCTTCCCCCTCAAACTTTGCATGCCACTGCCTGCCACCACCCCATGCTCCCCCCAACCTCACTGCACTCCATTAAAAAAAGGAAAAAAAAGAACTATACAAAAACATTCCATGGATTTCATTTTCCCAAGCGCGAGGAAACCCAATCCATCCATCGGCAGCGCGTCCTGGGACGACGACGACGACGGAGACGGGAGGCGGCGAGCTGCCCTGCCCACCGCTCACCGCTTCCGCTCGCTCGCTACTGGTCGAGCGCGTTCGGGCCGGTGCAGTAGCTGAGCACGGGGTTCCACACCCACTGCACGAGGAACCTGCGCCCTCCGGCGCCGTTCACGTTGTACGCGGCCCCGGACCGCGCGTCCGTCAGCAGCTGCCCCGTGTACGCGCCGCCGCCCCCCGTCCCGTAGATCCCCTCGCAGAGGTCGGCGATCTCCGTCGGGAACGACGGGTCCGTCCCCGCGTACCACGCGTTGGCCAGCGGGTTGGACGCCAGCTCCGCCAGCTCGTGCGCGATGACGCTGACCATCCCGTCGACGCCGACGTCGGCGTTGGGCGGCGACTCGGGCTCCCGGCCGTGGACGTACGACGGGATGGCGAACGGGTACGCGCACACCTCCGGGCATCGCCGCGCCGAGTTCCCGACCCACGCGTACGGGAGCGTGTACCCGACCACGGACGGGAAGGTGAAGTAATGGAAGCCGCACACCTGCCCGCAGAAGTTCTCCACGGACACCTCCGTCGACGTGAGGACGAGGTACACGCCGCCGGAGTCAACGGGGAGCGGCCGCGTGCGCGCGGACACCGCGTCGCGGACCACCGCCTGGATGTCCATCCGCGACAGCCGCGCGCCGCGGGACATGCGCGCGTCCGACTTCTCCGCGCCCAGCGTCACCGCCGCCGACACGTTGGCGTCGGTCTGGTCCGTGTAGAGCCGGACGGTGCGCCACCACGCCGCCACGGAGGGGCGCGGGATCCGGGCCTCCTCCTCGGGTGGCGGCGCGAGGGAACGGAGGAATGCGCGAATGGTGCGCTTCTGCTCCGCCGGCCAGGGACCGTACCAGATCGGGTGGACGGTGATGGCCGCCGCCAGCACCGGGCCCATGTGGTACTGCAGCTTCACGAACTCCGACGACCCCTCGAACTTCTTCGACGCGCCGAGACCCGCCGCGCCGCCGCCGCCCGTGTCGTTGCGCGGCGGCCAGGGGCGCCACGCCGACGCGGCGGGCGGCGCGGCGAGGAGCGCCGCGACGACGAGGAGGAGGTGCCGCATCTGCATTGCGGCGATGTGCGCGGTGGTGGCGGCGGTGGTGGTGGTGGGTTTCTTGGCCTGGGACCGGGGGACCTCGGGGGAAGCTTTATAGGAAGAAATGGGGGAAACGGAGCGATAGAGCGAGGGAGCGAGACTGTGGAGTGAGAGTGGGTGGACAGGAGGCTGTCACTGTTTGTTCTTGGAGCCCCCGACTTTTTCCATGCCTTGGTTCTTGTGGGGCTGATTCGAATATGGGAATGTGGGTTGCTCTGCTGCTCACTTTTGCAATTGTGCTCGGGTCAAAATCAAATTCAAATTTGAATTCCCAACGCCGGGTACTGTACATCCATCCAAAGCCGATTCAAAATTTCAAAAATTGGCGAGCACAGTGCTCCATGAGTCCAAGTACGTGTGCGCACAGGCACAGCAGCTGAAACGGACGGAACCGTTGGGTGATTTGGTTTCCGGTGAGGTGACGCCACGATTTTTACTCCCCGCCTTCACGGACGGAAGCGGCGAGTAAAAAGCGCGGGGAAAAGTGCGCGCGCGCCCCCGGCCGGGCTGCCCGTCGTGGACGGGAGGCATCATCGTTATTGCCCAGCTGTCAGCGGGGCCCGACTGCCAGATTCTGCGTGTCTCCCTCCGTCCGCTTGCT
The DNA here is from genome assembly GCA_947561735.1 of Cenchrus americanus. Classification (NCBI taxonomy): domain Eukaryota; kingdom Viridiplantae; phylum Streptophyta; class Magnoliopsida; order Poales; family Poaceae; genus Cenchrus; species Cenchrus americanus. The sequence goes on along the minus strand of OX387240.1, from coordinate 77,492,824 downwards.
GTTGCAGCAGCAAATGGCAGCCAGCCAGCGTCCCACGTCCGTACACGCGTCGCTGCTGCAATGACTGGCACGCGGGTCCCACAGGGCTTAGATATTTTGGAGCGGGCCCGGAGCAGCTCGGTCGCCCGGTCGGGCTCGGACCTCGATGCTCGTCCAGCGCCATCGACGGTTGAGATCAGCTGCAGCGCCGATGGTTCGTCCCGTTTGCTCCGGGGTGGGGAACTGTTGGAGGAGACGCCGCCTGGCGAGAAGCGCCGTGACTGAGGCCTGGGCCCTAGCTCATGCTGGTCCCACCCAGCAGCCAAGATGTTGCTGGAGTATGAGTTTGCGAGGAAGCGGGACAAGGGAGGGTGGGACCCGGTGCCTGGCGAAAGCGGGGAAAAGCGTTCAAGAATTTGCTCTTGTGGCCGATGGATGCGGATTTGTTGTGAACGAAAAATACTATTACTAATTCGGCGATAAATGATTTGTTTTAAAAGTAATGTTGAGTGGTGGCGATAATGCAGAAAGGACATGGTGACAATGGATGGGAGCGACGCTTGAGGCATTGAAAAGAGGACGTCGGGCTTTTGCAGACGGGAGGGAATTTGTGGCCCGCACGCATGTCGTACCATGGCGCTGCAAAATGCCCCCACCCGTAAGCCTGCCACTGGGGTGGGCATGAACAAATGCATTTTTGTTCGTACCCAAATAAAATTCAAAGATGTGACGTACAACAAAATCGTGTGATTAGTTAATTTTTTTTGTCTACATTTACTGCTCCGAACATATGTCTTTTGATGTATTTAATGTGATGTGATGGAGAGAGAGTTGAAAAAGTAGCAAAATTTTTGCTAAATTTCAAGTCATCTAAACAACGCCGACTTCTGGTAGGTGGAGCAGTAGAAACGAGAGTGGAGGTTCCAAGACTACATATGAATCACCTGCGCGGTCTGGTGAGAGGTGGCCAGCTGACTTGCCTCAAGAGCCAGAAACCCTTCATTCTTGAAGCTCGAACGTGCACGGTTTTGCAAGGAATCGAATTGCGAAATGTGCAACTTTCGTGTTCGTCTTGCACAGCGTAGGCGTCCCTCGGTTCGCTTCCACAGTTCTACGAGAAGAGAACACAGGGGAACACTCCCTCTGAGCGATCATCTGACCAACATGTTTTGACCAACTGGGTGTGGCTGACCTGTAGGGTATGTGGGCTGCCAATGCGACAGACGGAGCAAAGCTGGCCGGATTTGTTTGTGGTCGTCGTTACAATTCGGTACGGCTAACCGGGCTGAGAAAAGTGCTAGCCCAAGAGCCCAATTAGATAAACAGAGGGCCGCAGGACCGGACTAAAACACAGAAAGGGCTGCAATCACACACGATGGGCCACCAGCCTGTTATCAGGCCCGACCCGACATCGTTAAACGAAAGTGACTTGCTGGGTCGGTCGTGGGACGGTGGCAGCCCAACAACAATAATAATTGGGGCATTTGCGTTCTTGTCCTCGTTTTGAATGCCAATGGTGATTTTACCCTCATTTTTTCAACTTTGCGATTTTGCCCATGCTATTTCAAATCGAAGAGAGCTTCTACCCCTATTCCCTAAAGAGCACTTAACGGTGTTAGATTTGCTATAAAAAGACAACACTGCCCTTCTATGGGCCGTGCTAGCAACAAATAACACTGGGTTTTATCCTGGTTCCGGCCGGGGCCGTACGTCCAGCAGCGGTGTGCTCGGGACACTATATTGCTTCGCACCGTGGTGCTCGTAGAAGGGGGCTACAAGTGTGGCGGGAGAGGAGGCCGGGCCTCCAAGTTCCAGAGGGATTGATTGAGGCAAGTGCAAATATCGTGGTGAAGGCAGAGAGCGTGTGCGTGATCGCTATCCGTCGTCCGTCCCCTGCGGCTGGGGGACTGTCCCTCCTTTTATAGGCCAAGGAGGGAGCAGTTTACAGGCGTGCCGCACTGTTCTCCTACGTGTGGAGGCGTGGCGAGTAGTGCCACGAAGTTGACGTCCGTCCTGGCGAATTTCGCTCCTGTTGGGGCGTTGTGGCGAGTCCTGTGCCCGTACAGGGGCGGCTTCGAGGGTGGCGATGTAGAGGTTGGCTGTCCGGTTGCTGCCCGCGGACCGGCTCGAGGGTGCCGTCAACGGGGGTCCGTACGAGTCCCAGTGTCAGGCATGGAGGCGTTTCGTCCCCGTGCACCCCAACAACGTCGGGGGGCTTGTCGCAGTGCCCAGGATGGCGCTGCAGTGGCGGGGATGACCGCACGGGGCGACGGGCCGACGGGGAAGACCGCTCCCGCCGGCCTGACGTCACAGCGTAGCCCTGTGTAGCCATGGGAAAAGCATTCGAGGGTTCCGCCGGCCCCCTTCGAGGGCTCGGCGCGTTAGTCGTACAGGAGTAGGCGGCACAGTGTCACGGGGCTGACACCGGCCTCACCACACAGTGTTACACAGTGGCGGGGATGGCCTTCCCCAAGGAATCGGTGGAACAGCGCTGGGGCGTGATTCCAAGGCGTGTCAGGGTCGTGGCGCGCGTCCTGTGGTGTCAAAGCATTAAATGCCCGTGCACGTGAGCAGGAGCGGGGACGACGTGCGTGAAGGTGCCCTCGAGCGAGGCGGACCAAGCCCGAGGGGGCGTTTAGCCCTCGAGCGAGGTGGACCGCGCCCGAGGGGGCGTTCAGCCCTCGGGCGAGGCGGACCCCGCCCGAGGGGCGTTTAGCTGTGCCTCCCTGGCGGGCCGCGGGGGCCGCCAGGGTCATCATCGTGTCGTGCACGTGTTTTAGGTTCGTGAGTTAGTTCGCGTGTTGCGTTTTTTGTGAGTTTAAGCGGGTTTTCCCTGGTTATTTAGGGGACTCGTATGGCTGTCCCCGACAGTAGCCCCGAGCATCTACGGGTGTACCCGTTAGGGTCCCGTAGATGCTGACGCTTGCTGATGGGACGTTCTTCCCTCCTGGTTGCTAATGCTGTTCTGTGGGGCCGCGTCAGCGGACCCGCGGGTCTAGCCCCCGAAGCCTTGTAGGAGCGTGAGTGCTCCTGCAGGGGTTTTTTCGCGAGACCCTCGAGCGTGCGGAGCGCTTATTTCAACCGGCATCGACAATGTTCCAGCCGGCCTCGGAGTGCCACACGCACATGACTGGCGTTGCCTGCGTTCGGTGAACCCTAGGAGGTGTTGCCGTGCATCGAGCCCCCGAGCCTGGGCCCGTTCGAGGCGATCGGGGCGAGCTCTCCGACTTGTATTCGAACGATCCCTCGTCGTCCCTCCGCGGGACGGAGGGTGAGGTTTCCACAACCCCCATCGATCGGTTCGCGGATTGCGAATTCCTCGTCGAGCTGTTATCGGGTGATTCAAGTGGACGCCCATGCCCCGTTGGATAAGGGTTGGTTCGTGGTCCAGAGACTCGTCCATCAAAGCGCTCACGCGGGTTTGCTAGGTGAGGCTCGGTCCCGTTCGCTAGGGACCGAGGGCGCGGAAGCTCTCCCTCGATGGGATCCCCCCGACTAGCTGCCCTCGCTGGCTCTTGAATACGACATGTGGGGCGCCCTCGAGCCGGCGGGCTCGAGGATAGGCTTGAGTGCGCGCGCCCTCGTTGTCCCTGACTCTATCGATCTGGGCGTCTGTTCGAACCCTTCAAGAGTCAGGCTTCGAACCCCTGATCAGTAGGGCCATTGCGGGGTGGCAGCTGGGTGCCCCTGACCTTTTGCATCTGCGAGACTTGAGGGCTCGAGGTCAGACTGGCCCACGAGTCGCTGATCAGTAATTTTCGTGAATCGAAGGCACCGGTGGCGCCCGCTCTCGATGAGTGGGCTTTGAGACCACAGGTCAGCAATCGCACCCTTCGAGGGTCGGGTTTTTCGAGCCTCGCGCTCGGGCCGCTCGAGGGTCATCCTTACTTGGTAAGGGACCGAGCCATTTAATGCCCACAGTCGCGGTCACAGTTATGGCCCACCGCGGCTCTTCGGTTGCCACGCCGTAATGATCGCGGGCGTGTGTGTGCCCGGCCGCTTCGGTCGTGGGGGGCCCCGCTTGTTAGTGACGGGACCGCTCACCTGCAGTTAATGTGCGCAGAGCGTGCGAGTCGGGGAGCGTGGCTCCATGGATCTATATGTACGAGAGGAGGACGAGGTTAGTTTTTACCTTAGCACTTAGCACCCCAACGCCTTCATCTCTTTCGCCTCCGGCTCAGAGTAGCGTGCGCCCCTTCGACTCGCATAGCGTTTGCTTCGTCTCCCCGCATCCCTTCGCTAACCGGCATGGCTCCCCCGTAGCCCATCATCGTGATTGACCCGCTGCCGTGGCCTCGCTCGACGGCGACGAGGTTGGCCTTGAGCGAGCTGGTGAATGCCGGTTAGCTGGCGGGGAACGAGGACGGGCAGCCCCCGGCGTGGATCGACCCGCCGGCCGGCGACGGCACGGGAGCCCCGCCCGCCTTTCGGCTACGTCGTCAGCTTCATCCGCTTCCACGAGCGTGGCTTCGCGGCGCCGACGAGCCGCTACCTGCGCGGGATGTGCTACCACTACGGCATGGAGCCGCATAACTTCGCGCCAAACGCGATTTCACTGGCGGCCACGTTCGTCGGCGGAGCTACACAAGCTCACCACGCCGGGAGCCGAAGGTGCGCAGCGCGGTGCGCACCGGCGGTGTGTCGATCTCGTTGCGGGGAAATGCGCGAGAGCTCTACATCCCCCGCATGATGACCTCCAACAACGTTGAGTGGGAGCGGGGGTGGTTCTACCTCCGCAACGACGGGCCCGCCTTCCGCCCTACACCCGCAAGGTCTTGAAGGAGAAGGCCGATTCTTGGTGGCACGACGTGTCGCCCTCTTCGCGCCGGACGGGCCGGAGTCGGCCTTGCGAGCACCGAAGGACCCGGCGGACACCGTCCGGGCGCGGCCTCGATCCTCGCCAACCTCCATCACCAGCGGATCTTCCCTCTCATGGAGAGGTGGCTCCGCATCTTCGAGATGGAGGACACGGTCGATCCCGTGGCGCTGGCGCAATCGCGGCTGCTGCCCGATCTCCTTCCGCAGGAGTATGCGGCCACGAGGGCGAGGCACGCCATCAATCTCAAGCCTGTCAGGCATGGTGACGATGACCTCTGGTCGTTCGTTATGCTTCCACACGATCTGCGGATGAGTGGAATCTTTGTCTTCTCCCCCGTCATTTGCTTGCGGCGTGCTGGCAAGGTCTGACTTGTCGCTCAATCCCTGCAGCGGGTGACCGTGGACGCCACGCGGTCCGACCCGCCCACGCCCCGAGCCCGAGCGCGCGCGTGTGTGGCGCAATGGCGGGAACAGGAGCGGGCGACACGCAAGAAGGAGAAGAGGATCCGGCGATGGGAGCGCCGGGAACGCAGGGAGTGAGGGAGTTCCGCCGCACGAGCAACGAGTGACTCTGCTCCCCGACGACTTCGAAGTACTCGTCGTCGGACGAGGAGAAGGAGGAGAGCGATGGGGGACGAGCTCTCCCCGAGAGGTGGGAGCCTGAGCCCCCCTCACCCCGAGCCGCGGAGGCGGCGGAGGAGGCGCCGCCGGGGCGGGCGCGCGAAGCGCCCGCCGCCGGGTGGCCCATGAGAGAGGTGACGCGCGCGCGGATGCACCGCGCGTGTCGTGGAGGTTACTGGGGGTGCGGCGGTGGCCACGTCGGTCGCGGCTGCAACACCCGCCGAGCCCCCAAGGAAGAGGAAGCAGGTCTTCTCCACCCTGAGGTAAGCGAGCACTTCCCCAGACGACATGTCTTCGAGAGGCGGGAGCTTGATTTTCTCGTCTTCGTGTTTGCAGGGTGGCACCCACCGTGCCCCCCTCGTGCCCGCCAAGGTGTTGAGATCGGACGCGGCTGTCCCCACGAGGCGGCACTCATCGAGGGCGTCGCGGGCGGCCGGGAGCACGGGGACGACGGTGAGCGAGGACCCGCGTAGCGCGGCCGTAGCCGTGGAGTCGCGGCGGGCGGTGGCGGCCCCATCGGCAGCCTTGACCACGGCGGTCACCGCGCCATCGGTTCCACCGGCGCCAGCCCCAATCGACGACAGTCAGGCGGCTGTGGTGGAGATCCCAGACGAGGATGTCCCGTCGCCCGGCTGGGACTAGTGGGTGAGCCTGCTTGCGCCAGCCCCCGAGCCCCCGTCAGGGGCACTCGTGGTGAGGGATGACGGCGGCGCGGCGCCGGGGTGCCGGTGTTGACGGATAAAACTCGTATCCACCTACGATCCACAAGCGTACGGACCTACACCTTTTTCACCACGGGATTCCTAAGGTTCTTGTCAATCCGCGGAGCAAGGGGATTACTAGCGCTTAACCAAGTACTAATCTAGTTGACTAAGGAAACCTTTAAAGAGAGTATTAATCTAAAAGTAAAGACAATCTAACCTAAGTTAATCTAAGTTAAGTTGATCAAACAAATATAGGGTTAAACTATATGGTAAAGGGGTGAACACAAGAGAGGGAGCAAGAAAGATAAGTGTTCCCTCCCTAGGATCTAGGATAACATGGTATGCATCTACTACACGAAAGCGGTAAACCAATCTACCGGGGGTTGTGACCACGGTTTCGCCCTTTCCCTCCTCTCGTACGTCACTACGCGAAGGTATTCGTGACTAGACCTATGATGGACACGGTATGTTGATGGAATCTATGAGAGTAGCGGATATCATACGCCCGAAAAACACGGTGGCCTACCTTAATCATCAAAGCATCATCAACATGAAAACAATAGATGGAAACCATGAATCAAGTAGCGATCACATAGCATGTATCCATCTAATCCTAGGGATGAACGGAGACATTACCCCATCGTCTTACACAGATTGAAGCACATAGGGGTGATGGAGACTCCGGAGAACGTCGTCGATGAAGATGGCGGCGATGGAGCATGGGAACACCCCTAGGCCAACGGCTTGGAGTCCTCCTCTTGCTTCCTTCTCTCCGCCGGCGTTGATCCTTGCGACGAGCTCATCTAACTCTCTCCCTCATCTTGCGGCGGCGGTTTTCTCGGTGATTGGCGTCGGTAGGATGATTTGTTCGATGGGTCACCATCTTGGGGCGCCTAGGGGGTTGTATTTATGTCCTTGGGGTGCCTTTGGGCGTGCTCCACCTTGCCTTGCACGAGATCCTCCTTGGGAGAGAAGCAAACTTGGTTTCCATAAAATCAGCCAGATTTTCCTGATTCGCAGTCCTTCCTTGCCAGTGCCATATCTCCCACGTCCGGACTCCAAATAATGCAAATTCGGTGTCCAGGTTGTGTGCCACGAAATTATATTCAACTTTGGTATTCATTTCTTTCCTTAAAAATGAAGATAAGATCTCCAAATCGGCCTTGGAAGATAATCTGTTCTGATTTCGGACTGACTGCGCAGTAGGGATTTCGGGGGCTATATCTCCTAGCTCCCTTTTCCGAATTGGGCCTTCCACATGTACAAATCGAAGGTATCGTCGAGACCCACAACTTTGGTAGTCAAACTTTTGCCATTTAAGACCGTTTAAGTCTCCGAATCTATACCGAAAGATCATGCTGTCCCGAGTCACGAGAATATCTCTCGGGCCGAGTTGATCCCGTTGGTAAACATCCAAGTCCCCGGAGTTTTGCGTGTTGATGCTTCGGTCCTTGGGTTGTTTGGAGTCTTGTTCACTGCATGTCTTGACTTGTGACGGGTTTCATGATCTTCTCTTGAAGTGCTTGATGAACTTATCCCGAAAGTCTCCTCTTTAGCGTAGATTTCCTGCGTAAACAATGAACTCCAAAATCGACATGCAAGTGTGAACTTGTTACATCATTAGTATTCCTAGTGGCGGGTTAGTTGCAAATCATAATCGAAACCAATGTATAACAAGTACTCTAGGTTGACGGAAATTCACCGTCAACACCCGCCGGCGGCGCCGGGCCTCGTCGTCGCGCACCGCCCTTCCGGCTTCGGGTGGCCCCGCGGTACTCCGGAGCAGGAGCGGGAGCGCACCGGCGCACCGCCCTCCCACTTCATCGAGGCCCAGGCCGAGCAGGAGCTGTGGCAGGAGCTTCGCGACCACGGCGCTTCGCTCAACCGAGCGTTGAACAAGGCGCTGCAGATCCACAGCGGTCGCGCGTGGCGCGTCTTCCAGGTTAGTGGTGTTTCATCGGGTTTCGTAGTTTCTTCTCTCGCTTTCTTCCATGTTCGCGCTTTCCCTGACCCCTTCTCCTCTCGCCTTGCCTGTCGGCGGCAGGATCTGGAGCGCCAGGCCCGGGAGAGATACGATGCCCTCGACCCCCTTGATGCTGATCTCAACTGGTACCGAGGGCAATACAACGCCCTCGACGCCCTTGTCGAGGCCCTGAGGTCTCCGGACCGTGGCCGCCGTACGGGCCGAGGCTCGCCGGGACCAACCTCTCGGAGCAGGACGCCCAGGACGCGGGAGGCGCCTCCGCGGTCGAGAGGGTGAGGACAACGCTAGTGGAGCGGGACGACACGCTGAGCAGAGCACGCGAAGACCTGGCGGGGGCGCGCTCCGTTGCGGCGGCGTGGGAGGCCGAGGTCGCCTCCGCTCGCGCCCGGCTCTACCGCAACCGCACGCCCTCGAAGGGGCTCGGTCCTGGCAGAGTCAGGCCGAGGAGAAGGCCAAGGAAGTCGAGGGGCTGAGGACGGCCCTGGCGGACAAAGCTGCTGCACTCGCCGTGGCGAAGGAGCAGCTCCGTCAGGAGAAAGCCGCGCGCCAGCAGGCGGAGACTCAGCTCCAGCAGGAGCGTGCTGCTCTCGCCGAGGCCCAGGCCGCGCTCGAGCGGGAGCTCTTGGCGTGGGAGGAGGCACTGGGTCGGCTCTAGCAGGAGCGCACCGCGCTTGAGGGGGCACGGCGGCCCTCTAACACCCCGAAATTTTCCAATTTTAGGATGTTAATAGGCAAAATAATTAAACAAAGATTTCCCCATAATTTTAAAATTTTGCCCAACAATTATTTTTCTTTGCGGGAAGTTTAGCATAAGAAAATTTTATTGATTTTATAATTAAAGGGGCAGCACCACCCCCTGCTCCACCCGCACCGCTCCCCCTCCCTTCCTCGCTCGCACAGCGCCGCCGCCCCGAAGGGACCCGTCGGAGCTCCGCCCCTCGCTGCCGATCCGCTCCTCCGGCGCCTCTCCCTCCCTTCCGAGCTCCCAGGTGAGTCCCCCTTGTCCTCCTCTTCATTTTTGTGTCTTCCCCGTCGTGATTGGTGGCCGGAAGAGCCTATTTGGCATCGCCGGTGAGCTTGCCGGTGAGCCCGCCGCCGCCTGTAAGGCAGCCGCGGCTGCCCAATCGCTTGCGGGCGTCCTCAGCAATCCATCTATGAGCCAACGGCTCTGATCAAATCCCACCCCCGGTCAAACAATTATGTACCGGTCCACCCAGGCCCCTCCACCGCCACTTTGCAAAAAACACCCCCGCCTGTTTCAAATATCACAAACAAACCCTTCTACCTTATAAGATCTTTACGAGTTAGGCCCGGTTTTCTCAAAGAAACCCTTGAACTTCTTAGTTTTTCCACCCGAGGTCCACCCCTAACCTTTGTACACTATAAACCTCATGTTTATATGTGTAATTGTGTTTAGGCCCCCGATTTCTTGCGCTTAAGCCCCCGGAGCCCTAGTTTTCCACGAGTTTAGCCCCTAAACCTTGTTTAGTGCGTAGTTTTCACGTTTTAGCTCTGTTTTTAGCGTTTCAAATTGCGTTAGGTTCGTAATAACTCAAAGAACGTAATAGAGACAATGTTGAACCTGTTACTTGCTTTATAATTTATTTAATATTTAAATATGATTAAATACTAATATATACATGCTTTTCAAATTAAAATTTGATTAGAGATCAACACATGTTTTTATAAGAAAGATAATTTGATTAATGCTGATTTAAATAATCTTTCCAATTAAAATCTAATTAGTGATATATCTCGGTTTTCATAATCAAACTTAAATTAATTAATATATATTCAAATTGCTTTCTAAATAAAAGTAACATAGGCTATTCCGAGTTTTCTTAAATAAATGTTAATTTTGATTAATATGAACATAAATATGTTTCTAAACTATAATTTACTTAGTACAATTCGAAGATATTCGTTTAGATGCTTTACATGCTTCTTTTAAATTAAAATGTTTAATTTGCATAAAATAATACTTGAATATTTATAAATAAAATTGGAATAAGTTATACACTGTTCCTTTTATATAAATATAACTTGCTTAATTATTAAATAAGGTATTTCTCCGAAATAACCTATGCACATCTTTTTGAATTAAAATTTACGAAGCACATAGCCTTGTGTGATATAATCCAAATCTTCCGATAGTTCCGAGTCTTTTGCGTTCACGGCCCTAGAACCAAACCTTGTCCTCTTTTAAAGCTTTTCATGCTTGGTGTATTGTTCTTAGTTGTTCTTGTTTGTCCGCTTTCGCATGTTGTGCTCGATGTTTGCTTCGAGTAGAAGATCGAGCCGCCGATTGAAAGTCCCGAAGATCAAAAGTACCAAAAGAGCAAGAGCGAGAAGAGCAAGAGTAGCTTTTTGTTGAGAAAGGCAAGTGACCCTAACCATCCTTCTACCTATGCTTTAATACAAGAACACTGTAAATTAATTGGAACATGGAGAACCACCCAGGAAAACAGTACAACCACAAGACATATGGCTCTATCTTGGCCAATTAATTAGGGAAGTCTTGTGTAGTTATTAGCCTTAGTAGCTTGGGGTACGGAGGAATGCTTTTATGACTCTTCTACTCGGACAAAGTTGTGGAACGGAAGTGCTCTTCTAGGCTAACCTCGGTCCGAGGGTAGAAGGAGGGAACGAAAGATAGCCTCTAGACGTGCTACTATGGACTAATACACATGGGAGGACTCTTTGTAAAGGCCTCGTAGCGTCCCTATGCAACCACACCTTGGAAGTGTGGTATTGTGCCTACTTTTGCACGGCATGGTTGGGTTCAAAGTTCTTCGGAACTTTTACGCGACTTGTGGTGAAAGTGTACAACCTCTGCAGAGTGTTAAACTGTTATAACAGCCGTGCTCACGGTCAAGAGCGGCCTGAACCCTCACATGATTAATATACTTAAAGATGGAGTTTAATATTGCTTTCCGGTTATTTCTGTGGCCTTGCTGAGTACCAACCATAAGTGTACTCATCCTTGCTTAAACGCTGCTCAGAAAAGAAGGTGCACGAAGTCCAGAAGATGGTGCTAGGCGTACGCAACCCCCAGTCGATTGCCTGTGAAGTTTGGAACCTTTGCTTCCCCGGATCCCACCGTAAATCCTTGATAATCTCTTTCTTTACGTGATATTGTTTCGTTATTCACTATGATGTCACTATATGTATAAAACTTGATCCCGGCATACATATAGTTAAGCACTTGGTTTTCTTCGGAAAATCGGGTGTGACAGCCCTCAAGCAGCGGGAGGATGAGGCCTCGAGGCTCAACGGGGAACTGGTCCAGCTTAGCATTTCGCACGAGGATTTGCGCCAGTCCCTTGAGGAGCAGGAGACCACCGTCCATGACCTGCGGCGAGAGGCTGAGGAGGTGCGCAAGGCCCTCGAGGTGGAGAAGAAGCAGGTCCAAGGTGAGTTAGCTTCCGTCCGCTTTTTCGCTTGTTGGTTTTCCTTTTGGGGATTCGCTCCCAACTTCCCTTTTCTTTATTCGTGGCTTTCAGGCCTGCGGACTACCCTGGGGAACACAACTACCCAGGCCGAGGTAGTGTAGACGACCTACAACTCCTCTCAACAGGAGTTGGAGGAGCTGTAGGCCGCCACCCTCGAGATCTTCCAAGAGGTTGAGGAGGGCGTGGCGCAGGCCGGGAGCTCGCTGGCGAGTCGCCTGCGCGCCCTCGGGGGGGCATGTTTCCTAGCGCATGCGCTACACCCTTCACCTGGGCGTCAAGAAGGCCCTCGGCGTGGTGGCGTCCCATTATCAGGTGGACTTTGAGGTCGTGTCCTCAGGCTACGTCGTCCCGGTCAGTGTCGAAGATGAGGAGGCGATGAATCGCGCAGATGCGCTCGCCGCCACTGCTGCTGACATGCTTGCCGAGGACTTCGCCGACTTCTTGTTCCCAGACGCTCCCGGCGCCAGCGACCCTCAAGCCTGAAGACCACTGGGCGTCGAGCCCTTTTTTTGCTTAAGTGTTAGTGTTCGGGCCACGTGGCCGTGTAACAAACAACTCTTTGTTTAAAACATTTTGTAAATAGAAGTAATGTTTTCGCTTGTCACGCTGTTCTGCCGCTCTTTTCCTTTGCTTAGACAAATTTGAGGTAGAGAGGTTCGATTTCATGAGCGGCCCGCTGGTTCGGAGGCGAGGGAGAAGGGCCGTATCCTGCTGGAGGCATAGGCTATCTCCGGCTCGCACGTCTTTCCTGCTTGGCTGCTCGCGCTCTATCTGAATTTGCCTGAGGCTTAGGTTGAGACGTACTTGGTGTGCTCGCGAGTTTTTGCGAAAATATGGGACCATTTTTTCGGGGGGGGGGGAAGCCCCCTGTAGTAGCCCCTGTTGACGGTTAATAGTTGTATCAAAGTTCGTTTAGACTTGCAAGCGGACAAGTCTCCCGTCGTAGTCAAGGGACCCTTCTTCCCTCGAGTGGTGAACCCAAGGTATCAAATCCGTTGAACAAATGTGTGACGCAAAAGATGATCTAGTAAAGCCAAGTAACTTCAATCTTCGGTTAAAAGAGAAACCCAAATGCATCTAGATAAAGACCACGAAACTAATCTAATCTACTAAAGACCGGAGATAACAAAGAAAGATAGGGTAGATATACCGATCTAGAGAGATCGGGTTAAGCCTTTTGTTGAAGTTCCAAGCAAGAGAAGAAGTAGCAAATCGAATCTTATTAGAAGCCTCTTTAAATCGTGGTTTCCCGTCCGAATCCAAAAACGCCCGCCTTTCGAACCCCGTTCGTCACAACGTATCCCTACTCATGCGGGTAGTCTAGGGCGAGTCCAAGGACAAGTCGAGTTCTTTCGGAAGATCCGCGTGTACCTCTAGCCACCGCGGCTACAAGAACACCCTATGTAATCTATCTCGAGAATAGATTTAGAATAAGCAAAGCCGATCGAAAAACGAAATCATCGAAGAAACTCTTGATTGCTAGAAATAGATTCAACTTGATAATTCAACTATGACAATGATACATAAACAAGATCACCACCGGGATCCTACCTTGATCTTGCTTCTAGCTCCGGGAACTTCGACGTGGTCTTCCGTGCAAGGTTCCCACGTCGGCCGGGGAGACCTTAGTCAACTAGCTCGACCCTCTCCTCTCCGGGATGGTGTCCCTCTCTTCTCTGCTCCTCGGCGGCCGATGACGAATTGGATGATGCGTGGCTTTCGACCCCGGGGCTATAAATAGCTCGAATGGCGGCTAGGTCAAAGGAGGGAAGAATTGGGCCCTAGACTGGGTTGGGCCGGCCGGCCTGGGACCATCCAGGCCCAGTTCCTGGCCTCCTTCGCGTGGTGTCGGTTCCCGAGTCTTCTAGATGCTTCCCCCTTCTGCATGTAGGCCCTTGTCGTCAGTTTCTCTCCGAGTTGGACGTAGCTCCTTGTCTCACAAGTTTCTCTCGGTGTTTGTCATCTTCTCGGGTTGAGTCCCTGGCTTCTTGGAGTCAAGTTTGCTTCATTGCATGACTTGTACGGGCTTCAAGGTCTTGTCAAGGTGCTTGATGAACTAATCCCGGAAATCTTGTTCTCAACGCTAAAACCCTACATAAATACTAAACTCCAAAACCAACATGCACAAGTGAACTTGTTATACCACGGGGGTTAGTACCAATGGATAAGGTATGAAACTTATGCCAACACCGAAGGTAAACTCATGGATAGGTTGACGGATTTTCACCGTCAACATCTCCCCCATGCTTAAACCTTGCTCGTCCTCGAGTAAGCCTTCGATGGATATCATCGTTGCCCATCAATGTTTTAAACCTTGCACTTGATCATACATGAGAAAACATAATGCTCTCAAAATTTTAATTCGTTAAAGTTCCATAATGTACTAGCCTTCACCTCTACGGAGGGTAGATTCTTAATTAAGCTTACCCAACAAGTATTAACATGCTCCCAAAATTTAAATAGATCTCAGAATTTTTGAAATAAAGAACGAGATGAAGAAAAACTAAACCAAGTTCATAAATTTAAATCATCTTGCATATTGCTCATGAACTCTCATCTCACTTTGTATCTCAAGCCTATATATTCTACTCCTTTCCCTCTCATAACATATATGTGTGGTAGGCTTTATATGGAGCTTTGGGAAAATTTAGTCCTACCAAGATATTATAAATGAGATGTTGTCAAAACAAGACAAGCTTCTCATGGTCTTACCGAGACTCGTCAAAAAGGTCATTGGAAAATAATATTATATCAATGAGGGGAAAGAGAAAAATACACACACTTGAGATAAGTGGACATGTGCAAATGGCAAAGAGTGATCCCGAGGCACAAAGGAAGTCCTCGTTATCGGATTGCACATGGTTGGAAAGTGAGTATGGATCTTTTAATCTTGAAGCCTTGAATTTCCTAATGCACTTTAGAGATCCGGGGAGTTCACTTTATTTTTATTTTTACACATACTCATATTTTTTTCTTTTTCTCATATTTTTCTTTCTTTCTTTCTTTCTTTTTTCTCATTCATTTTTTCTCTTTTTTCTTTTTTCTTTCTCATAAATTTTTTTATTTGCTCCCCTTTGAACTCTAAAATTGCAACATACCTACCTCCTCCCCCATGCTTAGACGTTGCTCATCCTCGAGCAAAGAGGCGATAAATAAGGTAGGTACCGGAATTATTTTTCCTTGGAGAGATACTTGAATTCTTCAATGTTGGCACCGTCTTGCAATCTTCCTTGAATTGATGATCCATTCTCAACGATGGGTTGTGGTCAAGGAGGTAATCACAAAAGATGATATTTGGTTTTAAGGGTGGATATCCGGCGAGGTTTATGAGATCTCCAATGTGGGGATACACAATGCACAGATAAAAGGCTAGCAAAAAGATAGATACGCAAAAACGGAATGACCAGCTTCTTAGTCTCGGGCCAGAGAAATCATGGCCTGCAATAACTCACTCAAAAATAAATCTTGTACACTAAGGTTTATGCACTCAAATATATATTAGGCTCTGGATAGGTTGAGCAACACGCAAGTGATATTCATGACAAGGTTAGCGATATTTTTGGGCATAAAAACCATATTTAATCTACCTATAACTTGAGAGCACATAAAACACTATGGGTTTTTATTTTAATCATAACCTCCGCTAAAGATTAAGCTAGCATTTAGATAAATTCAGATTCATATTTTAAGAGAGCACTAGATTTAACATGCATAAGTCAATTACAAAGATAAACAAAGCGGCAATTATAATCATATATCATCATGGCACAAATTTTGTAACTTTTCTAATGGTATAACCAAGGTGGTGTCTTTATTAATGGTGAAAACAAACTGAAATACATGCTGAAAATAAACTAACACACTTGCTGAAATTTAAAAAAAACAGAAAATATTACGCAAACACAAACAAACAAAAGCTGAAAATTACAGAGAAAGGGAAAAGAAAAGAAAACTAAGGTTCCTCCTTCTTCCTAATCCTCCGCCAGTGGTTGGTGTTGTCACACCCAATTTTCCGAAGAAAACCAAATGCATCTCATATGTGCGCCAGGATCAAGTTTAGACACATATGATAGACTTCATGAGTGAAATATCAATAAACAGCAATAAAACGTACAAGAGTTAAACCATTACATTATCTCTTTATTACACTCAGACGATAGACTCGAAGGTCTTTACAACGATCAAACGATAACTATGAAGACGCAACTCCATCTTCATCTTCCACAGGCACATGACTGGGGGCACGCAAGCCTCAAAACTCTTCGTAGTCGCTGAAGTACTCTTCTCCAGTGTTCTCATCTGAACAGTGGTAAGCAAGGGTGAGCACTCTTATGGTTGGAGCTCAGCAAGTAGGGGAAAGATGCAAGGCCATCAAGGATAGGCTAAGAGTTTTGCTGCGGTTAGCATTTTAATGTTGGTCAAATTTTATTAGCAAGCACCTAATTACTAGGTGTAAGTTTATACCAACCCACTTAAGCATTTAGGAAAGCATCTCCTCTCAAAACCCACAAGAAACCACGATTTAATTCCATCTTCAAGTTTATTAATCATGTGAGGGTCCAGGCCGCTCTTGACCGTGAGCACGGCTGTTATAACAGTTTTACACTCTGCAGAGGTTGTACACTTTCACCACAAGTCGCGTAAAAGTTTCGAAGAACTTTGAACCCAACCATGCTGTGCAAAAGTAGGCACAATACCACACTTCCGAGGTGTGGTTGCATAGGGACGCTACGAGGCCTTTACAAAGAGTCCTCCTATGTGTATTAGTCCATAGTAGCACGCCTAGAGGCTATCTTTCGTACCCTCTCTCTACCCTCGGACCGGTAAGCCTAGAAGAGCACTTCCGTTCCAAAACACCGTCCCGAGTAAAAGAGTCATAAAAGCATTCCTCCGTACCCCAAGCTACTAAGTCTAATAGCCACACAAGAGTTCCCTAATTAATTGGCCAAGACAGAGCCATATGTCTTGTGGTTGCACTGTTTTCCTGGGTGGTTCTCCATGTTCCGATTAAATCATATAAGATCTAATTATTAACCATAAGCACACACACATATAATTATATCACCAAAGTTATCATGATCAACATTCATCATATTGCAAAAGATTCATTTTAACCATCCCAAGTTATAGCAACTAAGCATTATCTACCCAAAACATTTATTTAAAAGGGTTGTCCAAGGTAAAGGGATAAAAGTCTAGTCATGTCCTTAAAAAGGTGATTTCCCATCAAATTTATGCATAGCATCATTTAAATGTAAACTTAGTTATCATGCAAGTTGTGTGGGACAAAATAGAATATGCAGGGGGAGAAATCCACTTGCCTTCCTTGCTTAAACACTGGGGTTCTTCTTCTTCAAACGCTTGCTCTTGATCTACTCCAACTGGCTGCTCACTTGAAACTGGCACGATGTCTACGAGCGCACAAGAAAACATACTATAAACAAAACAATACACCAAGCATGAAAAGCTTAAAGAGAAGACAAGGGTTGGCTCTATGAACTATCGGAAGCTTTGGATGATCACAAACAAGAGCTAGCTATGTGCTTGGTATATTTTAATTAAATAAAGTCATGTGTATAGGTTATTTCAAAGAAATACCCTATTAATAATTAAGCGAGTTATATTTGTATTTAAAAGACGATGTAAGCCTAGTTCAATTTTATTTATAAATATTCAAGTTTAACATATGCAAATTAAACATTTTAATTCAAAAGAAGCATGTAAAAGCATCTAGGTGCTTATCTTTATATTTCGAGTTATTCTAATCAAATTACAACTTAAAAACACATTTATATTCATATTAATCAAATTAACAATTTAATTAAGAAAACTCGAGATAAACCTATATTGCTTTTATTTAGGAAGCAAATTGCATAAACATTACTCAAATTAAGTTTGATTATAAAAATCGAGGTACACATCTAATTAGCTTTTAATTATAAGAAATATTTAACTAGTATTAAGCATATTAACTTTCTTATGAAAACACGTGTTGAACTCTAACTAGATTTTAATTAGAAAAGCATGCATAATAAGATTTAATCATATTTAATATTTAAATAAATTATAAAATAAGGAACATGTACAACATTGGTCCTATCACGTAGTTTTAGTTGATATGAGCCTAACGCAACTTGAAACGGTGGAAACGGAGCTAAAACGCACGAGATATGGCCAAAACAAGGTTCTAGAACTGACAGGCTTGAAAAGATGGTCGCGTGGACACCAAGAACGCTTAAAACGGAGCTAGGACGGAAAAGATATGGCTAAAACAAGATTCAGGGACTAAATTGTGAATATCTGGAAGTTTAGGGGGGGGGTTTTGCAAGATTTCAGGGATATAAGCATAATTATGTGTAAAACTAGGAGATCTAACAAGTAAAAGGGTCAAGGGTGGGCTATTAAACAGAAAACCTAAAGAGATCAGGGGCCTAGACATGAAAATCAGGACTTATATGTAATGGTTCTTTAAGGTGGAAGGACATTTATGTGATATTAGAGAGGGCGGGGTTACTTTTTGTAAAACGGCAGCGGTTGACCGGTATGGGGTCTGTTGACCCGTGGCCGAGCGGATCCGAGCCGCTAGATCTGGATCGGACGGTGCACGTGGCGCGCGTGCGGGAGGGCGGCGGCGGCGACCCCGATGACCTATGGGCGGGGCCGATCCGCGCCGTCCGCCGCGGATCCGACGGCCGGCATCACCCGCACGCGAGGGAGCATCGGCGGGCGCGTGGACCGGCGCGGTGGACTCGGTCCACGGGTCCATCGTGGACCGGGGCAAACGGGTATACCCCGATCTAATCCGCGTCGTTCATCCGAGATCAAGCGGCCGGGGGTGGCCGCGCAGCGGTGCGCGGCGGCGGGGACAACGGTGCCCGGCGACGCTAGGCGGGGGCGGCGGCGGAGCTCGCCCCGGAGCTCGCTTGATCTCGAGTTCTCGGGTCACCAAATGCAACGCGGTTTGATCCTATGCGAAGAGGAGAAAGAGGCGAATCTAGCTAGGGGCTTAAGGGGGCGGTTAGGGTGGCGGAGAGGACACCACGGCCGGCGAGGCGGGCGGTGCGGGGGCCGGCGAGCTGCGGGGAGGTGCCGTGGCTCGGTGAAAATTAAAAGGAGGCGGGGGAGAGCTTGCTTACCACCACAGCAACGGGTTGGAGACGGCTTGGGCGCGGGGGAAGCGGCGGTGGCGGAGATCGACGCCGACTGTCGAGCTTCGGTGCCGGCGCGTGTTGCTCGGTTCGGTGGGGGAAGAAGGGGCCCCGGCGCGAGACCCTCGAGCAGGCGACACGTGTGGCGATGGGAGGCGCAATGAGTTCGAAGAGGTGGTCGCCGGCGACGAGGAGCATCGGATGGCCGGCAATGGCGCGGCGACCGGCTTCACGGTGGCGACGCCTGTGGAGAAGATGTGGGAGGCACAGGAGAGTGCAATGGGGGCAAATCAGAGACTGCGGATGTGCTCTTATAGAGCGAAGAGGAGAGGGGAGCCTCGGCCGGGCAGCAAATGACCATCAATGGCCATGGGGGGGCGGCCTTGATTGCCATCAAGGGGAGGCGCTTGACTAAGAGTAACGGGCGGGGTGAAGGCGGGGAAGTGAATGGGGGCTTCACCGCGCCTTTATGATGAGGTTTGAAGGAGAGGGAGGCGCGGGGGACGCGGGGAACGGCCGGCGGCGCGGCTGCGGGTTGAGAGCGAGGGGAGAGGAAAGGGGTCGGCCGGAGGTGGGGGGGGGGGGGGCGACCCTGACAGCTGGGCCCCACCCGTCGGCGGGCCGGGCCAAAAAGAGAAGGAAAGAGAGGCCGCCGGGCTGCGGTGGGCCGCAAGCGGGCGCCGGGCCGAAAGCGCGCAAGCGAAGGGAGAGGGAGAAAGGCGGCTGCTCGGGCCGGCGGCTAAGGAGGGATAGGTGGGCCGGTGGGGGCGAAAAGGGAGAGAGAGGTTTGGGAAGGAGTTTTCTTTATTTTTCAAACTTTCCTAAAGTTTTAAACTCTTTTCCAAAAATTTCAAATCAGTTTAAAGACTTTTAAAACTCCACACAAACAAGCAATAGAACCATGCATTCAAATTATGATGCACAAGCACTTATCGCTTCTAAAATTATTAAAATGATATTAAAATATTTAGAGACCAAATTTATTTGATAATTTATTAATCCTTAGAAAATAAAACAAAAACACCATGTTGCTTACATAATTTAGTGATGGAATTTTAGGGTGTTACGGTGTTTGGTAATCTTGATAGTTGTACCCTTGCTCGTAGTAGGGTTGGACATCCCCTCCAACAAATTGATCCGGCTGCACTAGGTGAAGGCGTCCAAGCTCATAGGCAATATTTGCATTGCCCTCACCAAGTTGAGCCGCGTTGGTTTGGATGGCTGCGACGTTTTGCATATTTCTCGCAACATACCCTCCAATTATGGCCATGCTTTGTTGTGGTTGGGGATATTGTGCGTAGGGCTCCGCGAAGGTTACGTTGGGCACCACATAATTTGGTGGGGGTACCGGTGCACCACCCCCATGCTTGCACTTGTGGCCCAACGTAATAACTTGGCGGAGGAGGAATCCCACCAAATGGTGGTACATAGTTGGGTTGTGCACCACCCGCTTGTGCGGAGGAGGATCCCTCCTCTACGATTCTTCCTCTTTTATTTTTCTTCGCCGGGACAAGGAGTCCCTCTTCCAACCAATCTTCCTTCCCTTGAATGAAAAGCCTAAGCCTTGCGTCCGGAAGGGGTAAGTTCACCTTGGCCACATGAAAACCTCCTCTCTCATCTCCACTAATATATTTACCTTGTCTCAAATACTCAATGCCGAGAGAGGTCCCACGTAAAAGATGTTCGGGGTTTCTTGTGATCCCCGGCCGTAGGGAGATGGACAACATAGAGAGGTAGCACCCCGAACCAATATCTCCCGCTCCCGATGTTGCCTCACAACACCATAGGTTGATCATAAGGTATGAGGGGTCTATTGGCTGCTTGGCAATTAAAGCCGAGTAGAGCCAATTCAACTCCGTGTCGGTCACCTTCATCTCCCTCATCCTCCCCAATATCCTCTTGCTCATCCAAGAGTGGAATACTTGGATAATGGGGTTACGGATGCAATTGCGTTGTTGGTGGGCTTCTCCAGAGATCAAATTCCAAAATCCATCTAACATGCGGGTGGCACGTCAACTTTCTCCGAAGCTCCCTTTTGGAACCCAAGTAGCTCCCTAACATACTCGTAGGGAACCACTTGTTGGATTCCCTCCAAACGGAATGATAAACTTTGCACCCCATCATCAAGGATAGGTGCAATAGTCATCAAGATTTCCAAGGCAAACTCCTTGTGGGTGTCTGCCGATACCCCGTTGGAGAATTGCACCCATCCAAGGTGCCCCAACATATAATATATGTCCGTGCCGAAACCCAAGTAGTTGAGTGCTTGATCGTCAAAGTCGACGTTGGGCACAAGCCTCTTCTCAAGACGAGAGAGTTTCTTCTCCTCCTCCTCTGACAATATGATGAAGCCATATGCGGAATATTGCGGAGTGTATGGAGGTGGCGTGGATGAACGGGTCGATCGTCGAGGTGGGACGGGCGGCTCCTCCGTACGCCCTTGAGGTTTGGTAAACCTCATGGTCGAGCTCCTTGTAGCCCTCATACCACCAAGGAGGAGAGTGTCGTTCCTCCTTGACGGTGCCGTGTCCTCCTCCGTGCTCCGAGGAGACTCGGAAACCAAGTGCCTCCTCGAAGATGTCATTGAAGATGGCTTGGATGACAACGACCCCTTCTTCTTGGTGAAGAGACTTGTGGTTTTCTTCCACATGATTGCAGCACTCTTCTCTCTAATATAATTCCGGGTTTTAACCGGTAACTAGGCACTTAAAAACTTACTTCGAAATGTGGACTTTGAGTGGATTAAGGGTGTGGATTGTTTGAGCTATCAAGCTTGGGAAGGTTGACTATGTCTACGGTGGTTCCGGGCACACAAACTTGAGCACACAACCGAGGAAGGGGAGGGATGCTTGCTGCAGAAGACGGGAGCCGGGGGCTCCTTTTGTAGGGGAGGCCGGCCGGCTCGGGCCGACCGGCCCGGGTGGCCGCGTGCTCTCCCCCGGCTCGGTTTTCTTCCGGCACGATCATTTCTCCTCCATGACTTCCTTGCTGCGTGCTCCATGAGTTGCACCACCTAAACGCTCTCGTCCACTCCTTTTCTTGCATTATTGGTCCTTCCACTTGATGCTTCATCCTTTGAGTCATGTCCATGCTCCCTTGCTCCACTTGCTTCACATGTCACCATGAATTTCCTGCAAAGTTATGCTTGCTTCCCACCCATGCTTGTCCGTTGCATGTGGTCTTGATGAAAGTTGATGAAAGGGCATCCAATGGTGCATGCATGATTAACTTTAACTAGATTGCCTCCCTTTAGGTATGTTTAAGGTTAAGCACTCCTCTAATTTCAAAAATTAAAAATATTTTCAAAGCTATGGAAGAGCTCAATCATAAATTTAGAGAAATTTTAGACCATTAAAAACAAATGTAAGTCGAAAATATTTTCCGACTACGTTGATATCGGTCTCACCGGTATAGTTTGCCTTCATTGGTTGAGAGCAAACTTTTCCCGGCTTGATTATGGGGGCATAGGTTTAGGTTCTAAGTTTGGCTAAATAAGAGAGATTTTGAATAAAACAAAATTAAATGAGGCTTAGAAAAATTCTAATCTTAGATAAACCAAGTATATAGATTTTTAAACCAACCAAAAGTTTAGTTTCTAGGTTCACGCGAGTCCTACCACGTGCTGAAATTTAATTAACCCCTGGTATAAGTCATGGCTCTACTCGTGTGTTTTTAGCATGAAAAATAAGTCAACCACAACACCATAATAAGGATGAAGGGTTGGGTTAGGTTCTGAATTTATTTGGTTGTGGTTTCTCGAATAGAATCAAACAAATACATAGGAGGGTTCAAGTAAAGAGTTTATGATCAAGCAAAATATTCAACCAAGAATTATGTCTCTAATATTGTTCAACCACTTCTAAGTCTAATGTCTTTGCGTAATAAAATTTAAAACTAAATTATTAAAAAGACTCAAAAAACCTGGAATCAGGTTGTCCTCCCGGTAGCTTATTCTTGACTCGACGAAACGGGTTGCCTCCCGCCTAGCGCTTCGTTTATAGTCCATGGCTAGACTTCTTCACTTGATTACTTCGGATCAACGCTCTTTGCGGGCGTTGCAATCTTGGGTACCCACTTCCGTACCATCTTGGGCACGGGCTTATCTTCCGGCTTAGTCATTTTTTGGTCTTCACGGGCGGCTTTTCTTCCTTTGTCATGACGGATGCAACACCTTCCTTGATTTTCTTTACGTCCTTCTTCTTCAGCACTTTCTTCTTTTTCAGCCCTTCCTTCTTCCTTGGTTCTTCATTAACAACGCGACGAGGAGGTGGAACATTTTTAACTTTAATCATATTGCATGCCTCGAGTCGTGGTCGGAACTTGAAGGAACTCCTTTCTCCGTTAATGTCGAACATGATCTCCCCCTTACCAACATCGATAGTGGCTCCCACGGTCTTGAGGAAAGGCCTCCCGAGGATGAGCGGCGGCTTCTCCCTCTCTCTCATCTAGAGCACCACAAAGTCGACGGGGATGAAGTGGTGTCCGACCTTCACGGGTACATCTTCGGCAATGCCCAAGGGATAGTGAATGGAGTTATCTCCCAACTCCAAACACGTACCCGTAGGCTCCAATGGTAGGCGTAGCTTCTTGAACACATCCCTTGGCATGACGCTCACACTTGCTCCAAAGTCGCATAACGCCTTCTCGAAATTAAATGAACCAACGAACATGGAATTGTAGAGCACCGGGGTCCTTTTGCTTCTCTAGCCCATTAGCAATAGCGGCACTACATTCCTCAGACATCTTGACATGACCTACCCCGAGTGTTGCTATCTCATATTTATTTGCAAGTATGTCTTTAAAGTAACGAGAATACGTAGGTACTTGTAGGGTATCTAATAATGGCATGTTGATGCTAAGTCTACGCATAACCTCCACAAACTTCTCAAAGTGGTTGTCAAGTTTATCTCGGAAGTAGCGTGGCTTGAGTTGTGGTATCCTCGTGTCTTCTTCTGGCATCTCAAATTTGGGCTCTTCGGTGATGATCCCCGTAACCTTCTCCTTAGCAATTCCTTCCATCTCGGCGGATGGTTTAGGCTTCCTTGCTCCCGCGGAACGTTACGGATCTTTGGTCTCCTTTCCCCGAACGTGTTTGAATGGCCTTCGCCGATTCGGGACTTTTAGGTTGTCCCGAAGCTTCCCTTCATCATTAGTGAGGCGCCGGTAAGTTGTCCAACTTGCGTCTCGAGCATCTTCATCATTTTGAGCACTTGATGGTTGGAGCTCCCGACCTCCGTCACTTTGCTATCGATATTCTCCAACACCTTGTCTATGGCCTTGAACTTGGTGACGGTGTCCTTGTTGATCTTGGCTTGCTCGTCCATGAATTCCTTCAATTGTATACGAAGCGGAACCGAATTCGAATGGATGAGCTTGCATTAAATTGAGGTCTACCTTGCCCGTAGAGGAAGTTTGGCAATTCTCCCTTCCTCATGTAGTCGAGCACTTTGGCTTCTTCCGGACAATCTTTGCGGACATGGCCATACTATCCACATTCTTCGCATGTGGATCTTGCTTCGGCGGCCTTCAAGTCTTGAGCCTCTTTCTTTTCTATCTCCATCTTCTCCAACCTCTTCATGAGTGAATCAATCTTGCCTTCAAGTATGTTCTCCTTCTCCACTTGCAAGACTCTTTTGACGTTCCCCGTGGGTTGGACCGGATGTAGGCGCCGGATGACGCCCATGTGTCATTATCCGCGACCTTCTTCAATAGAGTGAAAGCTTCCGTCGGTGTAAGCTCGATGATAGATCCCCCGGCGATGCATCGATGATCGTCCTTGACGCCATGGTGAGTCCTTGATAGAACTTTTGCATGAGGTCTTCCTTCGGGAACTTCGATGTGGAACCGCCCGAGTGTACTCATTGAAGCGCTCGAATGCCTCCGAGATAGTTTCCGTAGGATATTGAACAAAGGTGGCAATCTTATTACGCAAACTTTGAGTTTTACCCGGCAAGTAGTATTCCTTCATGAAAGCCTTCATCGACGTGTTCCAATTTTGCACCGTCTCCGCCGGTTGAGAGTGGAACCATTGCAAAGCCTTCCCTAGAAGCGAGAACAGAAAAAGCCTTACCCTCATTTGATCTTGAGTCACCCCATCCATGTTGAAACTTTGACATAGTTGAATAAACGCTTGGAGGTGAAAGTTCGGATCCTCTTTACCGGTGAAGGGTGAATGTTGCACCATGCGGATTGTTGAGGTCTTGATCTCGAACGGTCTTCTGATCTCCTCAAGGTTCAAGATTGGTAGGTCGATGATGTCCGGGGTGCATAGCTCCCCAATCTTGCGCTCTTGCAGTTGGTCACCCATCGGTGGAAGTCGATTCTCCCGAGGACTTTGAGGTGGTGAATTCTTCGGAGATTCCTTCGATCCTTTGTCTTCCGACTTCGAATCTACAAAATCCAGCTTTTTAGCTTGATGTGCTTCGCATCTCCTTAGCTTTGTAAAGTTTTTCCGGATCATCCACAAAATTATTGGGTTTGTTGGAGAGGTAGTCGTCCATCTCCTCTTAGGGTTAGCAATAAACAAAATATGCAAAAACTAGAAAGTAAAAATAAATCTATGAAAACTAGGGTTAGACAAACTAGATTAGATTTATTTTGAGGATGATCAAAGTTTAGTAGATGAAAAAAGAAAAACTAAAGGAAAACTGAAAATTACAAAAAAGCAATAAAAGATCAAATCTTGATCACTTGTTCCCCGCAACGGCGCCGAGAAAAAGGGGCTTGTTGACGGTTAATAGTTGTATCAAAGTTCATTTAGACTTGCAAGTGGACAAGTCTCCCGTCGTAGTCAAGGGACCCTTCTTCCCTCGAGTGGTGAACCCAAGGTATCGAATCCGTGGAACAAATGTGCGACGCAAAAGATGATCTAGTAAAGCCAAGTAACTTCAATCTTCAGTTAAAAGAGAAACCCTAATGCATCTAGATAAAGACCACGAAACTAATCTAATCTACTAAAGACCGGAGATAACAAAGAAAGATAGGGTAGATAAACCGATCTAGAGAGATCGGGTTAAGCCTTTTGTTGAAGTTCCAAGCAAGAGAAGAAGTAGCAAATCGAATCTTATTAGAAGCCTCTTTAAATCGTGGTTTCTCGTCCGACTCTGAAAACGCCCGCCTTTCAAAACCCCCGTTCTGTCACAACGTATCCCTACTCATGCGGGTAGTCTAGGGCAAGTCCAAGGACAAGTCGAGTTCTTTCAGAAGATCCGGTGTGTACCTCTAGCCACCGCGGCTACAAGAACACCCTATGTAATCTATCTCGAGAATAGATTTAGAATAAGCAAAGCCGATCGAAAAATAAAATCATCGAAGAAACTCTTAATCGCTATAAATAGATTCAACTTGATAATTCAACTATGACAATGATACATAAACAAGATCACCACCGGGATCCTACCTTGATCTTGCTTCTAGCTCCGGAACTCGGACGTGGTCTTCGGGCAAGGCTCCCCACGTCGACTAGGGAGACCCTAGTCAACTAGCTCGACCCTCTCCACTCCGGATGGTGTCCCTCTCTTCTCTTGCTCCTCGGCGGCCGATGACGAATTGGATGATGCGTGGCTCTCGACCCCGGGGCTATAAATAGCCCGAATGGCGGCTAGGTCAAACGAGGGAGGAATTGGGCCCTTGGTCGGGCTAGGGCGGCCGACCTAGGCCGGGCGGCACGGGCCCATCCAGGCCCAGTTCCCGGCCTCCTTCGCGTGGTGTCGGTTCCCAAGTCTTATAGATGCTTCCCCCTTCTCGCATGTAGGCCCTTGTCGTCGGTTTCTCTGCGAGTTGGACGTAGTTCCTTGTCTGACAAGATTCGGCACTTTTCTGGTTAGGTCCTCGGAGTTTGTCATCTTCTCAGGTTGAGTCCCTGGCTTCTTGGAGTCAAGTTTGCTTCATTGCATGACTTGTACGGGCTTCAAGGTCTTGTCAAGATGCTTGATGAACTTATGCCGGAAGTCTTGCTTTTAACGCTAATACCCTGCATAAAAACTAAACTCCAAAACCGACATTGTGACACCCTAAAATTCCATCACTAAAATCACTTAGCAACTTAAATTAGTCTTAAGGATTTAAGGAGATTAAATTGATATTTAAATTGAACTCTAAAATATTAAATATAATTTAATAAACCTAGAGACAACAAGTGTTTGTGCATCATCGGTTGGCTTGCATGGTTTTTGGTTGCTTGTGTGGTTTCTAAAAAAAAGTTTATAAAATTCTTGAGAAAAGTTTGAAAAAGATTGAATTGAATTTGAAATGAAATAGGGTTTGAAAATGAAGTTTGAAAAAGGAAAAGCAAAAAAAAAAAGAAGAAAACGATCGCGGCTCCCTTTCGGCCCAAGCGGCCCAACCCGCCTCCCGCGCCGGCCCACCTCTCCCCCCTCCCCTTTTTCTTTTTTTTTTTTCACCGAGACGGCGACGGCGGGGCCCACCGCTCGGCCTCCCCTCTCCCCCCCCCTTCCCTTTTCTTCTTCCCCCCGCTCGCCGGCCGCGCGCGCGCCGCGCGGAATCCGCCGCGCCCCCGCCTTCTCCCCCTTCCTTTCTCTCCCCCGTGAGCACGCCAATTAAGGCAATTAATCCCCACTCAAATCCCCGGCCGTTTCCCCTTTTCCCCTTGCCTTCTTTACGCCCGGACGGCCCGCCGGCCATCAATGGCAAGCCGCCGGCCGTCCCGTCCCCTTCCCGCTTCGCCTACCTCCCTGCGCCCCTATTTAAGCTCACGCTCGAGCTCCTGCACTCCCCTTTGCACCCGCAGCACACCAACGCACGCAACCGAGCCCCAATTCCCCGGCGCGCGCCGCCCTCGTGTCCCCGCCGCCGCCGTGTAACCGTCGCCGCCGGTGAAGGACCACCTCCGCCGCTCCTATTTCCTTATCCTCGGGTTCGCCGGGAGCTTGACAAGCTCGTGTTGCCGCAGGTCTTCGTCCCCCGACACCCGTGGCGGCCCGCGCCCCGAGCTCACCGGAGCGCCGCCTGAGCCGCCGCCGTCATCGAGCCCCTCCGCTGCCGCCTCCTCTCCACCCGTTGGCCTGCTGTCATCCTTTGTGCGTGGTAAGCAAAATCCCCCGCCCAATTCCTCTTCTTTTCGCGCACAGCATTGCCTCCCCGAGCTCGCCGGAGTGACCGCGCCGCCCCCTTACAGTGCTGGCCGCCGGTGAGGCCTAATCGTTCCCACTGACCCCATGGCCACGTGCGAAAGCGCCCGCGCGGCAAATTGCCTTAACCCGTGGTCGAAATGATGGCGGGAGCGCCGTCCGGGGCTAGCGCGCC
Source organism: Cenchrus americanus (assembly GCA_947561735.1). Taxonomy (NCBI): domain Eukaryota; kingdom Viridiplantae; phylum Streptophyta; class Magnoliopsida; order Poales; family Poaceae; genus Cenchrus; species Cenchrus americanus. The sequence goes on along the minus strand of OX387240.1, from coordinate 77,464,854 downwards.
GGCGAGCTTCCGCCGCGTGCCGCCGCTCTCCGGCGTCGTCGCCGCCGCCCATCGCTCGCGCACGTCCGGGACGGTCGGATCTGCGCGGACGGCCCGGAGCACGTACCCCTTCGGGTTATGTGGCCGGTCCACCGTGGACCCGTGCGCCGGGCGCACGCGCGCGGTCCACGGGACGCGCGAGCATCGGTGGCCGTTGGATGCGAGATGCACGGTGCCACTTTGGCGATTTTGATTAAGAGCCCCCGTGTATTTACAATTTCACAAGCCGGTCCTTCCACCTTTAAGAATCTTTACGGTTAGGTCTCGATTTTTACAATCTAGCCCCCGTCTACCCTGGATAATAATGTTAAAGGCCCTTTTCACTCCTTTTTGCACCTAGACCCCTCTGATTTAATTTATAAATATGTTTTAGCCCCTGATTTTATTTATAAACAACCCCGTAAACTTAGTTTTCTTGCGGATAGGCCCACGTAAACTTGTTTTAATCATATCTTTCTCATTTTAACTCCGTTTTTAGCGTTCTATATATCAAAATGATCGTCTCGACGAGTAGAATCTTTTAAATAGTGAATTTTACAGTTTTGTTACTGTTTGGTGTACTGTTTTATTTATTGTTTGTTGTTCATGTTTGATTCGTAGATATCGTGCCTATTTCGTCTGAGCTCCCTGTCGGAGGTGATCAGGAAGAGCCTGTCTTCGAGGAGGATTTCACTCAGCACGTAGAGGAAGGCAAGTGGCTTTCCCCCTCTGCATAATCTTTTTGAACCTATGACACTGCATGCTAAACAATGTTTACTATTCATGTTGCTATGCATAAACCTGATGGGCAAACACCTAGTTAAGGACTTGACTAGATGCTTTACCACTTTACCTTGGACAACCCTTTTAAATAAATGCTTGGGGTAGATAAATGCTTAGTTTGCTTTACATGATTTTGGTTATGTTCTGTTTATGATATACATCTCAGTTTTGCTTTTATAGTGTGTTTGTGCTTAAAACAAGATGACTTGAATCATAATCGGAACATGGAGAACCACCCAAGATAACAGTACAACCACAGTCCACATGGCTCTGGCTTAGCCAATTAATTAGGAGAGTGGGTTAGCTGATAGCTCTTTTCCGAGAGGGGCACAGGGGGCCGGAGTTGAAGGGGTATAGCCCGGTTCTTTTGGGGTAGCAGCCTTGGCTAAGGTGCTGACCATTAGGGAGGGTTATGGTCCGCTCCGCTCTTAATCTTGTTGCGGACTGTTGGTTCCTCTTCTTTCCTTTGTAAAGGCTTCGTAGTGGACCCCTAGCCACTCACCTTGGACGTGTTTAAGGGTCTAGCTAACCCGGCGAGATGGGGAACACGAACGTGGGTAAAGTGTACAACCTGCTCGAGTGTTAAGGCGATCGATCAGCCGTGCTCACGGTTATGAGCGGCTTGGACCCTCACATGGTTAATAAACTTGAAGATTAATGCAAATCATGGGTTTATGGTTGGTTTGAGGTTTCTTTTAAGGTTAAGTGGGTTGGTATACACTTACACCTAGTAATTAGGTGCTTGCTAATAAAACTTGACCAACTTATAAAATGCTTACCGCTGTGAACCATAGCCTATCCTTGATAGCCTTGCATTGTTTCCCCCACTTGCTGAGCACCAACCATAAGTGTGCTCACCCTTGCTTACCGCTGTTCAGAGGAGAACGTCGGAGGCGAGGACGAGTTCTGGAGTGACTACGAGGAGTTCTAGGGCATGCGGATCCCCCAGTCATCATGCCTGTGGAAGTCAGCGATGAAGTTGCTCGTCGTTTAGTTTTCGTCGTGTTCGGACCTTCGAGTCCACCCCTATGGATGTAATAATGGTTATCATACTGGTTTAAACTCTTGCACATTTTATTACAGCAATGGTATTACTCTCGTTTTGTCTATCATGTGTGTGTAAATTGATCCTGGCGCACATATGAGATGCATTCGGTTTTCCTTGTAAAATCGGGTGTGACAAAGTGGTACCAGAGCCGTGATGACTGTAGGTCGCAGCCTTAGTTAGAAAATGGACGAAATTAATGATTCATGTTCTAGAAAGCCTTATCATGCTCCAAATCATCTTATTTACGCATTAAAAATCTAATTTAATTTTGTTTATCATTTTAAACTGTCATTTTGATTTATTCTGTACTCTGAGATCAGTTTTGCTTTGACAGATGGCCAGGACTTACATGACTGCTCGCAAAAGCACTGGTGGGCGTTTTCCTTCTGGACAGTTGGCCCCTCGCCATCGTCTTGAAGATGTTGAGGAAGACCCAGAAGAGGTCCAGCCAGAAGTATAAGAGGAGGATCCTGAAGAGATCGAGATGGAGGAGGAGGAGCCAGAAGAGCCATTGGAACAGCCACAGCTGTACGATGGCACAGTGCTAGAGGCAGACGCAGATGGAGACATTGTGATCCCACTGGCGCCTGTAGCCAATGAGGAAGCACCCCCTGCACCTGTTGATCCTGTGCCAGATGGTGAAGAAGGTGACTCAGATGACTCCAGTGATGACAGTGTGGGTGAGAATGATGGTGACAACGCTGTTGGCAACCCAGAGGATGATGAGGATGAAAATCCCCGCTATCATGGAGCTGAATACCACAAACACTCTACTGAAGCTGAGAATGGACAGTTCTGCATTCTTCTGTGGGATGTTCTGAGGTATCTGGGATGTACCATAAGGCCTCTCTATGTGACCAAGCATTTCAGCGACCGGGAATGAGGGATTACTACACCTGCAGAGTTTACATCGGGGAAGCCTCGCGAATGATACGAAGGATGGAGGTATCGCTCATCACACCATAGCACGGCTCGGTTCTCTACGGATGATGCGGCGGTGAATGATGCGGCAAGGAGGGCGCTGCGGTCGATCCGCAATGCAAATCGGGTGCAGTTGTTTCAATCGGAGTACCACCATGTGCCTCGACGTGCAAGTGGCACGAAGTGACCGTGGTGCCGGCGGAGGCAATGACCGCATCGACGTCTTGGCACGGGTGACCGCTGCTCCGAACGCGGATCCGGAGGGAGCAACTTTGGAGATGAACAAGTATCATGAAGAGTTGCGGGTCGCTCGGCGAAGATAGCACGTCCGGAAGCACGGTGGCGGGACGGCGACTCCCTCAAGAAGTCATGCCATATCGGACTACGGCTTCCCCCTCCGTGCAAGAGGCTCCGTTATGGCACCGATGAAGCTACTACTCGTCTTGGCTAGGATCCTAGGATGCTCGCCCTTATCATTTACCTTTCGCTAGACCGTTCTGCGTGAACGTATTTGCTTGTAATAATGAATGCTGTTTGCAAACATGCTTGAGTTGGATCTTTGCTTGATTGTGAATTGTATGGTGGAGTGATGGCCACTATGCAATCTGAATTGTTAAGTTAATTAAAGTATGGTTTGGGTTTTATCGGTTGTCATTGCTTAATCTCTTATGCAAGTTTGGTTGGATCAAATCTGTTTTCGCAGTCATATGACATACCAGTAATGTTTTGTTTATAACTCAAGCTACAGAACTCCAAATGACATGAAACCAGTTGGGTTAGTTCACAAATTTAGAGGATGAATTTCTGTCAAAAATTCAATGGTATACAATACTTATTCTGGGAGTTATGCACGAAGTAATGAACATGTCAGAATCTGTAAATCTCTGCTGATATAGCTGTACTGTTTGAATTTTATCTCGAGTTATAGATGTCCAAATGAGGTGATTCCAGTTGGGATGGTTTCATAATTTTATACATCATAATCTGGTAAAAATTCGTGGTCATTGGATAATTACACAGAAAGTTATATATAACTCTTTGAGGTCAACAGAATCTGTCTTAACTGAAGAACATGCTGTTATTTCATTTTGAGTTATCCTCTTATGCAATGATTCAAGTACAATTATCTGAGATATGATTTTTCTAACGGTCAGATGGTAAACATCAGGTCCGGAGGAGGTCAAGATGTACCGCCTGTGATCCGGGCACATATCGCAAATCAGCAAAACCCAGCACCACCTCCACCAATCAACCAAGCAATGGACCCAAACATGCAGCAGTTTCTGGCAGCACAAATGCAACTGATTCAGAATCTTACCAACACGGTGCGGTAGATGCAAGCTCAACGTAACCAGCCACCACAGCCGACCCCTCCACCACCCCCCGCCACCAAGGGACGAGCACAAGGAGTTCATGAGCCACCATCCCCCTACATTTTCCCACTCGGTCCGATCCACCGGATGCGACGACCGGCCGAAAACTATCACTAAGAAGCCGGAGATCGTGCAATGCACCGACGAGAGAGATGGTCCCGTATGCTGCCGGAAGACTTGTGGGGCGGGCCGCAAGCCGGTGGGATGCGTACTCAGCTGCTCATCCCAACGGGCGAACATCACTTGGCGGGAATTCCGTGGCAACTTCCGTACTTACCACATTCCTTCAGGGGTTCTCAAGCTTAAGCAGAGGGAGTTCTTGTCACTGAGGCAAGGCAATATGTCAGTGACTGAGTATCTGGACAAGTTCACTCACTTGTCACGCTATGCACCTGATGAAGTCAACACTGATCCAAAGAGGCAAGAAAGGTTCCTGGATGGCTTGATTGGTCCTTTGAACTATCAACTGCAGAGTCACATCTTCCCAGACTTTCAGACGCTGGTGAACAAAGCTATTGGGCTGGAAAGCAAGAGAAAGGAGATGGGTGAACGAAACGCAAGTTTCAGTCTCATGGGCGGTCTAGCGGTAACACCCGTCCCCGTTACGGTTCTCGGCGAGCTCGACTCCAAATCGTCCCGATGGTCAAGGTGGGAGGTACCCACGGAACATGCGAGTGCGGCGCTCGTTTCAGCCACGGCGCTTCAATCCTCGGACACCCGCAGCTCCTACCCCTCGGTGAGTCGTCCTAGCAATAACTGCGGGGCACTCGTCGAAACACCAACCCCTGTTCGGCTCGGTGGATGCTTCAAGTGTGGAGAGCCGGGGAATTATGCTAATAATTGTCCCAAGAGGGTGATGCAAACTCCGCGAGAGAGATAATGGAAACAGATCGGGCAGCCATCTTCACAAGCTCGTACTCCACCGACACCCGGCAAGAGAGGCCGGCGAGTCATGTGCGTGGCCGAGTTAATCATGTATCGGTGGAGCAAGCTCGGAATGACGTCGGCGTGGTATTAGGTACGTTCTTCGTCAACTCGTACACCTTTCTACCGTATTATTTGATTCGGGAGCATCACATTCATTCATAACTGGTCAATTTGTGGCAAAATATAACTTATCTATGAGCACAATGAAGAACCCACTGATAGTTAGCACTCCTGGGGGAGAAATGAAAACTGGTCATATATGCCCACAAGTAAAGATTAATATCATGGGGGTAGACTTTCTTGCTAATCTGGTAGTTCTAAAAGCATGGGGAATAGATGTCATTCTTGGTATGGATTGGTTAAGGAGTTGTGATGGAGTTATTCAGTGTCGGAAGAGGTCAGTGCTGTTAACAAGTCCTCAAGGGGAGAGAGTAGAATATGTGAGTGCACCCTCATCCAGCAAAGGAGTTGTGAACTCTGTTGAAGGCAAGGCCTTGGAGGATATAAGGGTAGTGAATGAATTTCCTGATGTGTTTCCAGAGGATTTGCCAGGTATGCCACCTGATCGTGACATTGAATTTAGTATTGAACTTATACCTGGTACTGCTCCCATATCTAAAAGACCATATAGAATGGATGTTAAAGATCTAGACGAATTAAAGAAACAAATCGAAGAACTACTAGGTAAAGGGTTTATCCGTCCTAGTTCATCACAATTGGGAGCCGCCACACTCTTCGTTGATAAAAAGGATGGATCTAGGAGGTTGTGTATAGACTATCGATCACTTAATGAGGTTACTATCAAGAATAAATACCCATTACCTCGGATTGAGGATTTGTTTGATCGGATGAGAGGAGCTAAGGCCTTCTCTAAGATAGATCTTAGATCGGGGTATCACCGAGTTAAAAATCCGAGTGGAGGACATACCAAAAACAGCATTCACATCTAGATACAAAGTTGTATGAGTTCACCGTGATGTCCTTTGGCTTGACCAATGCACCAAGCATATTTTATGTATTTGATGAACAAGGTATTCATGGAGTATCTGGATAAGTTCGTGGTGGTATTCATTGATGACATACGGTATTCTCTCGGAGTGAGGAAGAACATGAGGAACATCCGAGGCTTGTGTTACGAAGCTACGGGAACATCGACTTGTATGCCAAGTTCAGCAAGTGTGCTTTCCGGTTGAAGGAGGTTTCTTTTCTCGGACACATCATCACGGATGGAGGCATAGCGGTCGATCCAAGCAAGGTTCGGGATGTATTGAACTCGGAGTCCGGCTAAGAATGTGCCGGAGATCGAAGTTTCCTTGGACTTGCGGGATACTATCGGAGGTTCATTGAAGGGTTTTCTAAGATAGTGAAGCCACTTACCACTCCGCTCGAGAAAGGAAGAGAATTCAAGTGGGATGAGAAGTGTCAAGCTAGCTTTGAGGAATTGAAGAAGAGGCCGACCACGGCTTTCGTGTTGATCATGCCGGACATACACAAAGGATTCGATGTATCTTGTGATGCCTCTCGGCAAGGTTTGGGATGTGTGTTAATGCAAGAAGGAAAGGTAGTAGCTTATGCTTCAAGACAGTTTGAGGAAACATGAGCGAGAACTACCCTACTCATGATCTTGAGTTAGGCGCGTTGTTCACGCATTGAAGATTTGGAGACATTACATGATTGGAAACAAGTGCAAGATCTTTACTGACCATAAGAGTCTGAAGTATATCTTTACTCAGAAGGATTTGAATTTGAGGCAAAGAAGGTGGTTGGAGTTAATCAAAGATTATGATTTGGATATCCAGTACCATCCAAGAAAGGAAAATGTTGTGGCGGATGCTTTGAGTCGGAAGGGACGGACTAGCATGCTTGATAGGACACCCTGTTACCTCGGGAGCTATGTTGGGAGATGGCACAACTTCACTTGGGAATGGTTGCTTCAAATGAGACTTTGACATTAGAGATTGAGTCGACACTTGAGCAAGATATCGAAAGGGACGATTGGTGATGACAAGATTACGAATACAAGAAGTTGATTAAGTTAGGCAAAGTTCGGAATTCGGAGAAGATGAGCAAGGAACGGTGTGGTTTAAGAACAGAATCGTGTACCCGAGATCAAGGAGCCGAGAGAAGCTATTTTGAAGGAAGCACATGATTCAACTTACTCTATACACCCTAGTAGTACCAAGATGTATCGGGACTTGAAGCGAGAGATACCGGTGGTATGGGATGAAGAAAGATGTAGCGAAGACATGTAGCTTTGTGTGATGTGTGTCAAAGGGTGAAGGCCGAGTATCAAAGGCCGGCGGGATTGCTTGACCTCTAAAGGTACCCGAGTGGAAATGGGAGAAAATCGGTATGGATTTCATAGTGGGATTACCTCGTACTCGTGATGGGTATGACTCTATTTGGGTTATTGTGGATAGATTAACCAAGGTAGCGCACTTTATCCCCGTGAAGACGACCTATACAGGAATGAAGCTAGCTGAGTTGTATAATTCAAGGATAGTGTGTTTGCATGGGGTACCGAAGAAGATAGTGTCAGATTGAGGCACACAGTTCACTTCACGGTTTTGGCAGAAGTTGCATGAATCCATGGATACAAAGTTAAACTTCAGCTCAGCATACCATCCTCAGACAGATGGACAGATGGAAAGAACAAATCAGATACTCGAGGATATGTTAAGAGCTTGTGCGTTGAAGAACGATGGCGGTTGGGATAAGAGTTTGCCTTATGCAGAGTTTGCTTATAACAACGGCTATCGATCCGGCATCAAAATGGCACCTTTTGAAGCTCGTATGGAAGGAAGTGTAGAACACCGTTGTTTTGGAATCGGTCGGTGAAAGACAATTCTTTGGGCCGAGACGAAGATACGAGAAGCGAGAAAAGCAAGTTGAAATCATAAGGGAGAATCTTAAAGCAGCACAGTCAAGACAGAAGAGTTATGCTGATCCTCGGCGAAGAGAGGTGATTTTGGAAGTCGGTGATTATGCATACCTCAGAGTGTCTCCTATTCGGGGATTACGAAGGTTTAATGTTAGAGGGAAGTTATCACCTCGATTTATCGGACCTTTCAAGATTTTGGAACGGAAAGGAGAAGTAGCATACCAGTTAGAGTTGCCAGCACAGTTATCGGGAGTTCATGATGTGTTTCATGTATCACAACTGAAGAAATGCACAAGTGAGGTTAGGATAGAACCTAAGTACAGTTAGAGGATATTCAAATGGAGAATGACACGACATACAAAGAATACCTCGTTAAGATCTTGGATGTGTCGGAAAGAGTTACCGGGAGTAAGATCATTAGAATGTGTAAAGTGCGGTGGAGTCATCATACTGAGGAAGAGGCACCTTGGTGTTGACGGATAAAAGACGTATCCCTCTACGATCCGCAAGCGTACCGACCCCACACCTTTTTCACCACGGGATTCCCAAGGTTCTTGTCAATCAGCGGAGCAAGGGGATTACAAGCGTTCGATCAACAACGACACACTAGCTACTAAAACCCTAACTATATTATACTAGGAAAACAACTAAACTACACTAGAGAGAATGATAAACGATCAAGATAGAAGACACTCGCCCACGGGTCTACGATACTAGAGCATGCAATCACTTAAAGACATAAAAACCAATCTATCTATCGGGGATGTGACCACGGTTTCGCCCTTTCCCTCCTCTCGTATCGTCACTACGCGAAGGTATTCATGACTAGACCTTTGATGGCCACGGCGTATTGAATGGATCCAAGGAAGCATTGGAGCTCTACTCCCTCTACGGCACGGTTGCAAGCCTTAAGCATTAAAGTATATTCAACACAAGATGATAGATAGATAATCCGACAAAGTGCGATTACATCTCAAGATCGATTACAACCCATGGACGAATGAGAAGATTACCCCATCAAGGTGCTGATCATGGCACCGTTGATCATGGTTTCCCTTCCGCCGGTGTCTTCCTTCTTCTCCACGAGAGGGTGCTTCCTTCGAGGTGGTTGATCTCTGCCTGGAGATCCTCCTCCCTCTCTCTCTAGCTTGTGGATGGCCTTCGGTGCGAATAACTCCTCTTTCGTGTTGGCGGCGCGTCGGGGGTTTTAGGGTCGAAGATCCTTCGAGGGCAAGGAAGACGGGACCGAACCGGTGCCGAAGTGGGCCGGGCCGGCCCGCCCGGGCCGGCCGGCCCGAGCCCAATTTCGGCCCGGTTCGGTCGCCCTTTTTGCTCCGTGGGTCCTCGTGCACTTATCTACTTTGCCCCCTCCACTTGCATGATTTTGACGCCGTTATCCTCACGATCAAGATGGAGGCTCTCTTTGCATGAAGTTTGATCTTTTACGCTTCAATCCTCGGGGGTGTTCCTCGTAGCACTTCGGTCCTCACAACCATTGGAAGTGATTTCAGCAAGCTCATGAACACGAACAAGACTCCATGAATGCTCCTTTGAACTTATTGCGAATCCGTCCTTTATGTCCATGTTTTCCTACATAAACATAACACTTCCAAATGCATGCACAAAGATGAACTTGTCATATGATTAGTGTGCCTAGTGGCGGGTTAGCTCCATAATCAAATCCAAACCAAAGTGTAATGAACATGCTAGGTGCACCAAAATACACCGTCAACATCTCCCCCACACTTAGCTCTTGCTCGTCCTCGAGCAAGTACTCGTAAAAGAACTTCGTCCAAGGAATGTAATCGTGTACCACTTATCCTTCTTCACAAGTTAGTCAATCCCCTCATCTTTAATACATAAACACAAAGTAATGGTAATCAAACATAAACATGGGCGTTTAGAATTTTTACCACGTCAAGATTTACCCCACAACTCAAACTCTTCACTTGAAGTCTTCAATTTCAGCCATGCTTACTCCTTTGCTTCCATCGGAGGGTTTTTATGGTTTTTTAAAACAAAAATTCCTGCAACAAGTATTAGACAAAAACCTTTCTCCAAGCTCTCTCAAGTCACTCATATGATGTGGCTATCCTAACCAAATTTTATAAAACTCTCACCTCCCATTAATCTCTCATATATCATGTAAAAGTGGAGCTATAGGTAGGGCTAGCGCAATCAACACAAGTATTGTCAAACTAAGAACTTCCTCTAATGGTTGTCTACCTTTCAAAGCCAATGATCATGAGAATTAACCATATGTAGGGATATCAAGGATGAGAAGATTTAGAATGGTGGACATGTGCAAGGGCAAAAGAAAATTGTGACTACAAGGCACCAATGATGTCCTCGTTGTCGGATTGCACATGGTTGGAAAAAAAAAGTTTCGTCTCACAATCAACGTGACATCCTTCCTTACACTTTATTTTTTTTCTTTTCTTTCACTTGATCTATCCCTCTCATACCTTTATTGCTAACTCATCTTTCTCTTTTTTTTCTTTTTCTTCTTTCATTCACATATGATTTTTTTTCTTTCTTTCTTTCTTTTCCATACACATACTTTTTCTCTTTATTTTTCTCTCTCTTGACAACTTTTCAAAGCTTTCAATTCTCTCTTTCCTCGCATGCATACAACCTGAATTTTTAAATAAATCATGCTAGAGACGAGACGAAACTTTGAAAATAGGATGTGTTCAAGGAATACGATGTACAAAAGAGATGTATAGGGTTGGGTATGGAATCCAGTGATACTCATGACTTTCGTTGTGAAAGTCATGGACTGAATATATGACGAGGCTAGCAACAAAAGATAAGCACAAGGACATGATCATTGCTTGAAATTAAAACTCACCAAGAGAGAAGGATCCTAGCCTAACTCATCGTGCTAATTACACTTATGGTGGAGCGAAAAAAATAAACTTGGCTTTGGATAGGGATTTTTTCTTACTCTCAACTTGGAAAAAGAGGTTTTGCTAACCTTTATTACAAGGGTTTTAAAATAAATTTCAGAACTGAAATCCTCAAATTTTTAGCATCGAACATAGCACAACTAACATGTGAAGCTCAAGATCGAAGTGCGGTATGGGTACTTTAAGTAGTAGCGATTCCACTAAGCACCACGGTAAACGATTTCAAACCACATACTTGTGTTCATATATCAAGAATCGAAGATTAAACAAACAAGTAAATAAAGATAAACAATACATAAAACACAAAGATATATATAAAGACTCTTTTTATTTGATTTTCTTGACTCAACACTAATTTAAGACACTTGCAAAAATTTAAAAACAGACTCGAAAACTAAAGACTCATTAAAAACACTAAGACTCTCACACGAAGATTAAACCGAACCTAAATTTGAAGTTCAAAAGCTAAGGCTAGCGAGCTAGCTCTCCCCCACACTTAAAACATACGACGTCCTCGTCGTATCTTACAAAAATCCTAAGGGGAAAACTAGATCTAGTGGTACTTCAAGCAAGTTTTGCACCACTTGCCTCTCATGTTTCCAACCATGCCGAAAAGCTTGCGCACGTTGCGGTTAAGGAACTTGTAGTCATCTTCAACTACGCGCTCCAAGTCCTCCATACGCTGCTTCATCGCTTCCATGGCTTGAAGACATTCGTCGGCCGACGTGTAGAGATCCGCGATGGATTGACGGCAAAATCGACAACACACCGGATGCAATCCGAAGGGGTCGTCGTCGCCATAATCTCCACCGTTGTCACCACCGTCGTCGCCACCTCCATTGTTGTTGCCTTTGCCACCGTCGTTGCCGTCGCCGTTGGGGCCTTCGGGAGTCCTTTCATAGGGCCGCTCATCCCAATCATCATCATCTCTACCGGCGGCCGCCCACGAGCTCGGGCTACGATCGTCGGAGTAGTCGCTATCCCCATAATCCTTAGGCTCCGGCGACACCTCCTTGTAATCTTTACGCTTGATGCCTTGGAGACGTGCCGACCTTCGAACGGGTGTAGGGACCTTCTCTCCTTTGACGGGGTTGCGAGATGCAAGAGCTCCGGTCGGGACACGTCCTCCGCAACGGATACGTGCGGTCCTCTTGACGGGTAGCTTGAGCTCGCATCGCATCGCCTCCTCCATCGATGGCTTCTTGGCTTCTTGCTTCAACTCTAAGCTTCTTGGAGGCTCAATGGTCGCTACAAGGGTGCAACACATTGCTTGAAAGGTTTGATTCTCGAGCTCCCAATTCGGCCAAATATATAGTCCCGAGGGAAAAACTCGGAAACCTTATTTTCCTTTTTTACACTTCCCTTATAATTTTCCGACCAAACAAGGAAGTCAAAAAGGAGCGGTTCGGGGCGAAATTCGGGGTCATCGGGCGTCGGACCACCCCCGGGCCGGTCCGCACAGGGCCGGCCGGCCCACCATGCCTCGGGGGCCGGGCCGGTCCGGTTTTTTGCACACCGCCCTATTTTTTTTCTTCCTTAGCCCATGGGAAAAAGTTGGCCCGGTAAATCTTCACGAAAAACTCCCGAAAAGCTAAAAGAAAAATTATTTACGAGAAGTTGGTGCCTTGTTTTTCGTCCTAGACGGGACGTTCGGGCTCTTCCTCCATGGTAAAGACGTCAACATGATGAATGGGCACGACATCGGGTTCGTAGTAAACCTTAAGCCGCTGTCCATTCACCACAAATTGATCGCCGTTTATATCCATAATGGTTACCGCTCCGTTGGAGAACACCGAATGCACAACATAAGGTCCATCCCACTTGCTTTGCGATTTCCCCTTTCCGAAGGTTTTAAACCTCGAATTGTAGAGGAGGACCTTATCTCCTTCTTTAAATTATTTTTTCTTCAATCTTTTATCATACCACCTTTTGATTCTCTCCTTGTATATGCTTGCGTTTTCATATGCTTTCAACCTCAACTCCTCTAGCTTGCTTATTTGAATTCTTCGTTTCACCACCGCGGCATCGAGATCAAGGTTCATCTCTTTAATCGCCCAATAGGCTTTATGTTCCAACTCAACCGGAAGGTGGCAAGCTTTTCCATAGACGAATTGATACGGGGTCATACCTATCGGTGTTTTAAACGCCGTTCGATAAGCCCATAAAGCTCCGTCTAATTTCTTTGACCAATCCTTGCCTCCCTTCTCTATGGTCTTGTTAAATATGCTTTTTAATTGCCTATTTGACGTCTCCGCTTGTCCGTTGGTTTGTGGGTGATAGGCCGTGGAGACCCTATGCTCAATTCCCAACTTGGACAAGCACCTTTTGAAGTTCTTCCCGGTGAAATGAGTTCCTCCATCACTTATCAAGATTCTCGGTGTACCGAAACGGGGAAAAATCACGTTCTTGATCATAGTGATGGACTCCTCCGTGGAAGCTTTACGACATGGTATAGCCTCTACACACTTGGATACATAATCAACCATAACAAGTATATACTCGAATCCAAATGAGTTTTTAAAAGGCCCCATGAAGTCTATGCCCCATACATCGAATATGTCGATTTGCAAGTTGTATTTCAAAGGCATAGAATTTCTTTGAGAGATGTTTCCGGTTCTTTGACATTCGGGGCATGACGCAACATATCTTTTAGTATCTTCATGCATCTCCGGCCAATAGAATCCGCTCGACCATACTTTTGCTTCGGTTCGAAAATGGCTATAGTGCCCACCGTACTCCGCCGAGTGGCACTTCCTTAGAATCTCAAGCCTCTCTTCTCTTGGCACACATCTTCTCATCACTCCATCATTGCCAAGTTTGAAGAGGTATGGTGCATCCCAAAAATATTTCTTACTTTCGAGAGATTATCTTCCTTTGAGTGTTTTTATCTAGATGATCGAGGGGCATCTTCCGAATTGCTCGAATGATGTCGATCATCCAAGTATCTTTATCAAGCACTCTATAGAGGTGGTCATCTCTCATCTTATATTCTATGGGCTCTTTATCATCTTGTCCACTATTCATCCTAGACAAATGATCGGCCACAACATTTTCCACCCCCTTTTTATCACGAATTTCAACATCAAACTCTTGGAGAAGAAGGATCCAACGAATCAAACGTGGTTTAGCTTCCTTCTTAGCCAAGAGATACTTGATAGCTGCGTGATCGGTGTAAACAATGACTTTCGAGTTCACGATGTAGGATCTGAATTTTTCGAAAGCGAATACCACCGCTAGCAACTCTTTTTCCGTAGTGGCGTAATTTAATTGTGCCCCACTAAGAGTTTTGCTGGCGTAGTAAACGGCGTGAACTCGGCCTTCCTTTCTTTGTCCCAAGACCGCGCCTACGGCGTAGTCACTTGCGTCACACATGATCTCGAAAGGTTGGCTCCAATCCGGAGGTTGGATGATGGGAGCACTCACCAACGCATTTTTCAAGGTCCGGAATGCCGCTAGGCACTTCTCATCAAAGTCGAAAGCCACATCCTTTTGAAGAAGGTGTGTTAAAGGCTTAGTGATCTTCGAGAAGTCCTTTATAAATCTTCTATAGAATCCGGCATGGCCTAGAAAGCTCCTTAAGGACTTGACATCCGTAGGAGGTGGGAGTTGCTCAACCGTCTCTACCTTAGCCTTGTCCACTTCAATTCCTCTCTCGGATATAACATGTCCGAGCACTATGCCTTGCTTAACCATGAAGTGGCACTTTTCCCAATTTAAAACCAAATCAACCTCCGCACACCTTGTAAGGACCTTTTCTAAGTTTGCTAAGCAATCCATGAACGTCTTCCCGTAAACGGAAAAATCATCCATAAACACTTCAACAATTTCTTCGATGAATTCGAAAACACGGCCATCATGCAACGTTGAAAAGAGGCCGGAGCGTTGCATAGGCCGAAGGGCATCCTCCTATATGCAAACGTTCCGTAAGGACACGTAAACGTTGTCTTATGTTGATCTTCCGGGTGAATAGGAATTTGCATGAACCCCGAGTATCCGTCGAGAAAGCAAAAATAAGCGTGGTTTGCTAACCTCTCGAGCATCTCGTCTATGAACGGTAGGGGGGAAGTGATCTTTCTTCGTCGCTTTGTTAAGCTTACGGTAATCGATACACATCCGCCACCCGGTCACGGTTCTTTGCGGTATCAACTCGTTCTTCTCATTCTTCACCACGGTCAAACCTCCTTTCTTCGGCACACAATGTACGGGCTCACCCATTCGCTATGTGGAACCGGGTAGATGATTCCGGCATCAAGTAACTTGATAACCTCTTTCTTTACTACCTCTCGCATGGCGTGGGTTAGCCTCCTTTGGTGGTCCACTACGGGCTTACATTGGTCATCCATTGGTATACGATGAGTGCAAAAGGCTGGGCTAATACCTTTGAGATCGTTAATTGAATATCCAATCACCTTCCTATGTTTTTTTAATAAAATCAGCAACGCTTCATTTTCTTCGGGACTCAACTCGTCGCTCACAATGACTTGGATAAGTTTTGTCCGGGCCCAAAAATTCATATTTTAATCCCTTGGGCAAAGGTTTAAGGTCTACTTCGGGCACTTGTGGCTCCTCGGGTTTGATTTCTCCTATGTCTTCGAACTTCTCTTCCTCCATACTACCATCATGCGGCTCTAAGCCTTTTGTCGCCTCCTCTAGTTCTTCATCTTGTTGATTACTAATTTGATTTTCCATCGCTCTTTGCAGCGGGTCTCTAAGGGTTTCAACAAAACAAAGACTATCTATCTCTTCTACTTCTTCATCTTCGGGAGGAAAGGGTGTAAGGTGTTTAGAAGCACGAAGAAAGTTATATGTGTACTTTGTTCCATTAAGGTTCATTGTTACTTTGCCTTCTCCGGCATCTAACACGGCATCAACCAACTTAAGAAAAGGCCTACCTAAGATTATATGATCAGAATTACTATGGTAAGCATCAATAACAAAGAAATCGGTTGGTATATAGTTTCTAGAGATTTTTACTTTCATGTCGCAAGCAATACCTAGAGGTTTGATGGTTCTACCATCTCCCATAATTAATTTCGTTGATGTTGGAGCTAAGCCTAGGTTGTGGTATTGAACTTTATCATAAATTTTAGAAGATAGAACACTTACTTGGGCTACGATGTCGCATAAAGCTTTGCATTGAACTCCGTTGATCTCGCAACTCAAGTGCGGCGTCATCTTCTCTTCTTCTTCGGATCCTATCGAATAAATTTCAGCGAGGCGAGCGTATGGTGATGCTTCGGGCTTGATCCCCATGATTCTCTTCACCTCGGCAATATGTTCCGGATCCACCACGTCATCTCCAAAGAGCTTTTCAAAAATCTCACCGGTGGTTTCGAGGTCGTATGAATTTTCGGCTTTCTTCTCCGGTGGGAAATCCACTTCCAATGCTCTTGCCATTCCCTTTTGATTAGGGAACGGTCTTCTCTTGTCGAATACTTCTCCGTAATCAATAGGAACCCAATCCATTGGTTCGAACTCCCTTAGTGGCTTCGCGCTTGACATGCTTCTCTTGTTCGTCTCATTTGGTGCGGCGAAGTCGACGTTTGGTGTAGTTCTTGACTTGATGTGTTCTTGTTCAAGCTTTTCCATGATTGGTTCCTCTTTTGTGACTTCCGGGTTGCCTCTTTAGAAAAATCTGCAAGCTTTTTCTTCCTTGAATTGAATTCCGGCTCTTCCGCAAGTCTTGTTTCCCAATCTCTTCGCATGGCAGCCACTTTACTAATTTTTTTGTAGAAGTTGGGCGGCTTCCGTGAGTGTTTTCTCCATGAGATCCCCACCGGCACACATTTCGACGTGTCGCATGCAACTAGGGGTTAGCGAAAAGAAAAATGTATGCAAGAGTACGTCACCGGTGAAGCCGAGTTTTGGTCCTTGTTCGATTAATTCATTAAACCTATCCCGGCTTGGTCTATCCCTTCCTCTTCTCCTTGCATGAAAGTGATCACTTGCCTCCTTAGATGTTGAACCTTGCTAATTGGAAAGAACTTCTCGCAAAACTTCTTTGTCAACTTGTTCCAATTGCCTTCAACTTCAAAGGACGCAACCGAATACCATGTCTTTGCTTTGCCGGCAAGTGAGTAGGGAAAGAGATTCCATTTGAACCATTCATCGGGAACTCCTTCTTGACGCACCGTGTTGCATATTGTCGTGAAATCCCTTATGTGTCTATATGGGTTCTCCGTAACCATCCCTTCAAATGGGTTTTCCGCCACCATCTTGATGATCTTGGATTTAATTTCATACTTGGTCGCTTCAAGCTTCGAATCCGACTCTTGTACCTTTATGTCTTCACATCGAGGGCTAGTGTAACCCCTTAATGATTTCTCCGGTTCTTCCACGGGTTGATTAACGAACTCCATCTAGACAATAAGATAAAAACAAAAACAAAAAAGAAACAAGTGTTTTTCTGGATAATATATGTTAGATATAGCAAATAAAAGATAAACTAAAATATAAAACTAAGTTAGATGCAAATCAAACGATGTAAACTAACTTGCTCCCCGACAACGGTGCCAAAAAAAGGGGCTTGTTGACGGATAAAAGACATATCCCTCTACAATCCGCAAGCGTACGGACCCCACACCTTTTTCACCACGGGATTCCCAAGGTTCTTGTCAATCCGCGAGACAAGGGGATTACAAGCGTTCGATCAACAACGACACACTAGCTACTAAAACCCTAACTATATTATACTAGGAAAACAACTAAACTACACTAGAGAGAATGATAAACGATCAAGATAGAAGACACTCGCCCACGGGTCTACGATACTAGAGCATGCAATCACTTAAAGACATAAAAACCAATCTATCTATCGAGGATGTGACCACGGTTTCGCCCTTTCCCTCCTCTCGTATCGTCACTACGCGAAGGTATTCATGACTAGACCTTTGATGGCCACGGCGTATTGAATGGATCCAAGGAAGCATTGGAGCTCTACTCCCTCTACGGCACGGTTGCAAGCCTTAAGCATTAAAGTATATTCAACACAAGATGATAGATAGATAATCCGAAAAAGTGCGATTACATCTCAAGATCGATTACAACCCATGGACGAATGAGAAGATTACCCCATCAAGGTGCCGATCATGGCACCGTTGATCATGGTTTCCCTTCCGTCGGTGTCTTCCTTCTTCTCCACGAGAGGGTGCTTCCTTCGAGGTGGTTGATCTCTGCCGAGATCCTCCTCCTCTCTCTCTAGCTTGTGGATGGCCTTACGGTGCGAATAACTCCTCTTTCCGTGTTGGCGGCGCGTCGGGGGTTTTAGGGTCGAAGATCCTTCGAGGGCAAGGAAGACGGGACCGAACCGGTGCCCGAAGTGGGCCGGGCCGGCCCGCACGGGCCGGCCCGCCCCCGAGCCCAATTTCGGCCCGGTTCGGTCGCCCTTTTTGCTCCGTGGGTCCTCGTGCACTTATCTACTTTTCCCCCTCCACTTGCATGATTTTGACGTTGTTATCCTCACGATCAAGATGGAGGCTCTCTTTGCATGAAGTTTGATCTTTTACGCTTCAATCCTCGGGGGTGTTCCTCGTAGCACTTCGGTCCTCACCACCATTGGAAGTGATTTCAGCAAGCTCATGAACACGAACAAGACTCCATGAATGCTCCTTTGAACTTGTTGTGAATCCGTCCTTTATGTCCATGTTTTCCTACATAAACATAACACTTCCAAATGCATGCACAAAGATGAACTTGTCATATGATTAGTGTGCCTAGTGGCGGGTTAGCTCCATAATCAAATCCAAACCAAAGTGTAATGAACATGCTAGGTGCACCAAAATACACAGTCAACACTTGGGAAAGAGAGGATGAACTCAAGGAAGACTTTCCTCGGCTATTCTCTAAGTCTTCGAATCTCGGGACGAGATTCTCTTTAAGGGGTAGGATTTGTGACACCCTAAAATTCCATCACTAAAATCACTCAGCAACTTAAATTAGTCTTAAGGATTTAAGGAGATTAAATTGCTATTTAAATTGAACTCTAAAATATTAAATATAATTTAATAAACCTAGAGACAACAAGTGTTTGTGCATCATCGGTTGGCTTGCATGGTTTTTGGTTGCTTGTGTGGTTTCTAAAAAAAAGTTTATAAAATTCTTGAGAAAAGTTTGAAAAAGTTTGAATTGAATTTGAAATGAAATTGGGTTTGAAAATGAAGTTTGAAAAAGGAAAAGAAAAAAAGAAAGAAAACGGCCGCCGGCTCCCTTTCGGCCCAAGCGGCCCAACCCGCCTCCCCGCGCCGGCCCACCTCTCCCCCCTCCCCCTTTTCTTTTTTTTTTTTTTTTCACCGAGACGGCGACGGCGGGGCCCACCCGTCGGCCCTCCCCTCTCCCCCCTTCCTTTTCTTCTTCCCCCCGCTCGCCACCGCCGCCGCGCCGCCGCGCGGAATCCGCCGCGCCCCCGCCTTCTCCCCTTCCTTTCTCTCCCCTGTGAGCACGCCAATTAAGGCAATTAATCCCCACTCAAATCCCCGGCCGTTTCCCCTTTTCCCCTTGCCTTCTTTACGCCCGGACGGCCCGCCGGCCATCAATGGCAAGCCGCCGGCCGTCCCGTCCCCTTCCCGCTTCGCCTACCTCCCTGCGCCCCTATTTAAGCTCACGCTCGAGCTCCTGCACTCCCCTTTGCACCCGCAGCACACCAACGCACGCAACCGAGCCCCAATTCCCCAGCGCCGCCGCCTCGGGTCCCCGCTGCCGCCGTGTAAACGTCGCCGCCGGTGAAGGACCACCTCCGCCGCTCCTATTTCCTTATCCTCGAGTTCGCCAGGAGCTTGAAAAGCTCGTGTTGCCGCAGGTCTTCGTCCCCGACGCCCGTGGCGCCCACGCCCCGAGCTCACCGGAGCGCCGCCCCGAGCCGCCGCCGTCATCGAGCCCCTCCGCCGCCGCCTCCTCTCCACCTCGTTGGCCCGCCGTCATCCTCTCGTGCGTGGTAAGCAAAATCCCCCGCCCAATTCCTCTTCTTTTCGCGCACAGCATTGCCTCCCCGAGCTCGCCGGAGTGACCGCGCCGCCCCCTTACAGTGCTGGCCGCCGGTGAGGCCTAATCGTTCCCACTGACCCCATGGCCACGTGCGAAAGCGCCCGCGCGAAGCAAATTGCCCCAACCCGTGGTCGAAATGATGGCGGGAGCGCCGTCCCGGGGCTAGCTCCGGCGAGCTTCCGCCGCGCGCCGCCGCTCTCCGGCGTCGTCGCCGCCGCCGCCCATCGCTCGCGCACGTCCGGGACGGTCGGATCCGCGCGGACGGCCCCGAGCACGTACCCCTTCGGGTTATGTGGCCGGTCCACCGTGGACCCGTGCGCCGGGCGCACGGCGCGGTCCACGGGACGCGCACGCATCGGTGGCCGTTGGATCCGAGATGCACGGTGCCACTTTGGCGATTTTGATTAAGAGCCCCTGTGTTTTTACAGTTTCACAAGCCGGTCCTTCCACCTTTAAGAATCTTTACGGTTAGGTCCTGATTTTTACAATCTAGCCCCTGTCTACCCTGGATAATAATGTTAAAGGCCCTTTTCACTCCTTTTTGCACCTAGACCCCTCTGATTTAATTTATAAATATGTTTTAGCCCCTGATTTTATTTATAAACAGCCCTGTAAACTTAGTTTTCTTGCAGATAGGCCCCTGTAAACTGTTTTAATCATATCTTTCTCATTTTAACTCCGTTTTTAGCGTTCTATATATCAAAATGATCGTCTCGACGAGTAGAATCTTTTAAACAGTAAATTTACCAGTTTTGTTACTGTTTGGTGTACTGTTTTATTTATTGTTTGTTGTTCATGTTTGACTCGTAGATATCGTGCCTATTTCTTCGAGCTCCTGTCGGAGGTGATCGGGGAAGAGCCTCGTCTTCGAGGAGGATTTCACTCAGCACGTAGAGGAAGGCAAGTGGCTTTCCCCCTCTCGCATTATCTTTTTGAACCTATGACACCGCATGCTAAACAATGTTTACTATTCATGTTGCTATGCATAAACTCGATGGGCAAACACCTAGCTAAGGACTTGACTAGATGCTTTACCACTTTACCTTGATCAACCCCGTTTAAACAAATGCTTGGGGTAGATAAATGCTTAGTTTGCTTTACATGAGTTTGGTTATGTTACGTTTATGATATACATCTCGGTTTGCTTATATAGTGTGTTTGTGCTTAAGACAAGATAACTTGAATCATAATCGGAACATGGAGAACCACCCAAGATAACAGTACAACCACAGTCCACATGGCTCTGGCTTAGCCAATTAATTAGGAGAGTGGGTTAGCTGATAGCTCTTTTCCGAGAGGGGCACAGGGGGGCGGAGTTGAAGGGGTATAGCCCGGTTCTTTTGGGGTAGCAGCCTTGGCTAAGGTGCTGACCATTAAGGAGGGTTATGGTCCGCTCCGCGTCTTAATCTTGTTGCGGATCGTTGGTTCCTCTTCTTTCCTTTGTAAAGGCTTCGTAGTGGACCCCTAGCCACTCACCTTGGACGTGTTTAAGGGTCTAGCTAACCCGGCGAGATGGGGAACACGAACCGTGGGTAAAGTGTACAACCTCTGCGAGTGTTAAGGCGATCGATCGGCCGTGCTCACGGTCATGAGCGGCTTGGACCCTCACATGGTTAATAAACTTGAAGATTAATGCAAATCATGGGTTTATGGTTGGTTTGAGGTTTCTTTTAAGGTTAAGTGGGTTGGTATACACTTACACCTACTAATTAGGTGCTTGCTAATAAAACTTGACCAACTTATAAAATGCTTACCGTCGTGAACCATAGCCTATCCTTGATAGCCTTGCATTGTTTCCCCCACTTGCTGAGCACCAACCATAAGTGTGCTCACCCTTGCTTACCGCTGTTCGAGAGGAGAACGTCGGAGGCGAGGACGAGTTCGGAGTGACTACGAGGAGTTCTAGGGCATGCGGATCCCCCGGTCATCATGCTCGTGGAAGTCGACGATGAAGTTTCTCGTCGTTTAGTTTTCGTCGTGTTCGGACCTTCGAGTCCACCCCTATGGATGTAATAATGGTTATCATACTTGGTTTAAACTCTTGTACGTTTTATTACGGCAATGGTATTACTCTCGTTTGTCTATCATGTGTGTGTAAATTGATCTTGGCGCACATATGAGATGCATTAGGTTTTCCTTGTAAAATCGGGTGTGACGTACACGCACAAGTGAACTTGTTATACCACGGGGGTTAGTACCAATGGATAAGGTATGAAACTTATGCCAACACCGAAGGTAAACTCATGGCTAGGTTGACGGATTTTCACCGTCAACAGCCCCCGAGGGTGACTTGGGTTTCTTGAGGAAAGCCAAGTTGCCCTTTAACTTTATTGATTCGCTGAGATTTACATCTATACAGCCAACTGGGGTGTTGAGTACGTAATTTATAAAAAGAACTTGGAAATCCTTTAGAAGCGACGTAGCTGCTGGATGTTCCAAGCGTTGGTGAGTTCTTCGCCGTCCTCGTTGGCCAGCTTGTATGTGCCGGGCTTGAGCACTTTCACCACAATGTAGGGTCCCTCCCATGGGGGTGGCAGCTTGTGGCGGCCTCGATTATCTTGGCGCAGCCTTAGGACCAAGTCCCCTTCGTTGAAGTCTCGTCGCCGCACCTTCCGTGCTTGGTAGCACCTCAAAGCCTGCTGGTATCTCGCGGAGTGTATCAGAGCCACGGTGCGAGCTTCGTCCAGTTGGTCCAGCGAGTCCTCGCGAGCTCTCATCGTAGCCCCGAACCCTGGGCGACCCGTACTCCAAGTCCGTGGGGAGGATAGCCTCCGCGCCATAGACCAAGAAGAATGGGGTGAATCTCGTGGCCCGCCTCGGGGGTGGTCCCGAGGCTCCACACGACCGCCGGGTAACTCCCCGGAGCCATTTTCGACCGGACTTATTCGCCCTATCGAAGATTCTCGGGCTTTAGACCCCGAGGATCATGCTGTTGGCTCGCTCCACCTGACCATTGGTCTGTGGGTGTGCCACGGCCGCCCAGTCGACACGGATGTGGAACTTATCGCAGAACTCCAGGAACTTTCTGCCCGTGAATTGGGACCCGTTGTCGGTGATGATGGAGTTGGGCACTCCAAACCGGTAGATGATGTCGGTGAAGAATGTTACGGCCTGCTCTGTCCTGAGATTCATGATGGGGCGCACCTCAACCCACTTGGAAAACTTGTTGATGGCAACCAGTAGGTGGGTGTAGCCCCCGGGCGCTTTCCGCAAGGGCCCGATGATGTCCAGCCCCCACACGGCGAAAGGCCATGTGACGGGGATGGTCTGCAGGATGTGTGCAGGAAGGTTGGATTTGTGGGTGTAGAACTGGCACCCTTCGCAGGTGCGCACGATCTCGCTGGCATCAGCGACCGCGGTGGGCCAGTAAAAGTCTTGGCGGATCGCGTTGCCCACGAGGGTGCGCGGTGCCGCGTGGTGACCGCATATGCCCGTGTGGATGTCTCGAAGGAGCTCGTGCCCCTGAGGGATGGGAACGCATCGCTGTAGGACGCCTGACACGGCGCGCTTGTACAGCTCGCCGTCGACGAGGGTGAACGACTTGGCCATCCTTGCAATGCGTCTGGCCTCGGATCGGTCCGAGGGTAGCTCCCCTCGATCCATCCAGGCGATGTATTTGTCCCGCCAGTCCCCCGTGCCAGGGTTCGGCTCCGTTTCCATGGCGGTCGGGTGGATCCCGTCACCGGAGAGGCGTTGGCTCCCCATCGGCTTTGAATCGATGAGTTAGTGCCTTGGACGAAAACTAAGAGTGGCGTGCCGGCCACTTAAACATTTGAAGGTTGAAATGTAAATTTGTATGCGACGATGTGGTGCTGTAAATGTCGCTTGTAATTTCTGTCATGCTAAGGTCCTTGAACGTTTAGAACTGAAGTTATCGCCGCTTTCGAGTTACAACTTTCGGAAGAAAACGTCTTCCCCCCTTCGGAAGTGGGGATAACTTCAGTTCACCCATTTTGCTTATGATTGTTACATTATCGAAGTTTTGAATCTTGTTGGTCTATTAGACGTTGCGCGATGCTACGTGTTGAATTTTCTCGTTTTGTCCTTTACGGTTTTTCGTTAGGAGCGAATAAAAACTAGCTCGCGACGCGACGCCCGGGCGTGGAACGTGTCGAAGGACTAGAAGCCGTTTTGAGTTTGTCAAATTTTACGGCTTTTGAGCTTGTTTTTTGACGAGACATTCACTCGTGTTTTTGGAACATGTTCGTCCTTGAGGCGTGCCTTATCGCTTGCGACGTTGTTTCTGCGCGGGTTAGTGACTGTAAAATTCCGGCCATCGGGTTGTTTCGATTCGAGACTGAATCGCTTTAGAACGTCCTTCATGGACGGCCGTTGAGAAGACAAACTGCTCTTTATAAAATTGATTCTTGTGAATCGTTTCGACTGCACCACTTGTGGGTGGGCTACTAATGAGTAGCACTTTGATGCTCTCGCTTTCGGAGAGGGCTATTCGGAATAGCACTTCAATTCATCCTCTTTTGGGATGGGCTATCTTGAGATAGCACTTTAAATTACGCGAAAGAAACACAACAAAATTTTAGGGAGGAAGTATTCCATTCACTTGGAAATAAATTTTACATCAAGGCTGCCTTGTTAAAAACCTCACGCTCCCGAGTGGAGTCCTCCCTATGTGAGGAAAAGAGTACCCGTCTTGTTATTGAATTTTAAAATGCGAAAGTAAAGACTAGAAAAATGTAAAGCTGAGATGAGCCCTCCGCACTTATAGTTCCGTGCGAAAGGCTCCTACTGAAAGTAGAATACGGAAAAAACTTACACAAGTTGTCCACATTCCACGAATGAGGCAACTCCACACCGCCTCATCTTTGAGGCGAAAGGCCCCACCTCGAACCGAGCTTGAGACCACGTAGGGTCCCTCCCAAGCGAACCGGAATTTTCCTACGGCATCGGCATTCTTCTTTCTTTTTAGGACGAAGTCTCCCACTTTGATGTTCTTGAGGGATACTTTCTTGTTTCTCCATCTCCTGGTTTCCTCTTGATACTTCAACAGGTTTTGGACCGCATCAAGCTCCGTCGATTTCCACTAGATCCTTGTCGGCCTCTTCACTCTCGCGAGAGCTACCGGCCAAAATTTTGGCACTTTCGTTGGTGAGTTCTTCGGGGCACATCGCTTCGGCCCCATACAACAGTCTGAATGGGGTGAACTTGGTTGTTCTCGACTCTGTAGTGTTATGCGACCAGATAACTCTCGAGAGCTCATCCGCCCATTTTCCCTTCTTCTGCTCAAAGAGGCATTTTTTAATGGCAGAGAAAATTTGCCCATTGGCCCTTTCCACGAACGCCGTTGGATTGGGGATGATACATGGATGCGAAGCATAGCTTCGTCCCAATTGAACGACGGTATTCCACGAAATCTTGACAATCGAATTGCTTTCCATTGTCGACAGTGAGCTCTTTGGGTACCCCAAATCTGCAAATGATTTGCTTTGCCCGGAAAGAATTTCCCGATGGTGGGCGAGGTGATGGTAGCGAGAGGTCTTGCCTCGATCCATTTTGTGAAGTACTCGTTGCTACCACTGCGAACTTGAAGTTACCCTGGGCAGTGGGGAGCGGCCCGACGATGTCCATTCCCCAGCGCTGCAACGGCCAGGTAGGTGTGATGAGCTGCGATGGCGCGCCGGGCCTTCGCTTATGCTTTGCCGCGAACTGGCATGCCTTGCAAGTTTTGACGATGTGTTCCGCATCTTTTATGGCCATTGGCCAATAGAAACCTTGCCCTCGAAAGCTTTTCCGACCAATGCTCTCGCCGCAATGTGCGAGCCGCACATCCCTCCATGGATTTCTCTCATGAGCTCGATGCCTTGATCTTGAGAAATGCATTTGAGGAGTGGTGCACATACGCCCGGCTTGAACAAGACATCGTCCTTAAGGATGTACCGTTGGCCCTTGCCTCGCATTCTTTTGAGGTCATGGGTTTCGACGGGTTCATAGTGCCCGCGAAGGAAGGCAATTATGGGGGGCTCTCCGGTCCGGGTTTGCAATTGCGTTGATGGTGCCGAGCGGTTGCTTGTCCGGCTTTGTGGACGGAGCGGTTAAGACTTCGAAAATACGTCCGGGGGCATCGCCTCCCCCTTGCGGCTTTCTTTGCAAGCTCGTCGGCTTCGCCGTTGTATTTTACGGCGGATGCTCAATAGTGAATCCCCGAAAGTGCCTTTCCATTTTGCGCACCTCCGCTAGGTACTTGACCGGCTCTCCGCTCCTTGGCCTCACTTTCCTTTTCCACATGGTCTTTGATGACCTTGGCATCGCACTTGACTAGGAAGTTACTGGCCCCCAGAGCTCTTACTTTGCGAAGGCCTAGCAGCAAGGCTTCGTATTCAGTGGTGTTGTTGGTGCATCTGTCTGATGGGTCCTTGTAATCTAACCTGGCGGCGTATCTTAGCTTGATACCCGTCGGAGAGGTGATAATGGCTGCAATGCCAGCACCCTTGCGCCCCCAGGCTCCGTCACATCTGATTTCCCAAATTGGCACTAGCTCTTCGTCAGCAGCCGACGTTGCTAGGTGAGGTCCAATCTACGATGAAGTCTGCTAAGACTTGGGATTTGATTGCCGACCTCTTTCCGAAATCAATTGTGTATTCTGATAACTCGGTTGCCCATTTGGCAATTCCGGGACGAAGCCTCCTTGTTGATGAACGGATCATTCGAGAGGTTGATCCGTGAGCACTTTGACTTTGTGGGCCTCAAAATAATGCCCGAGCTTTCGCGTGGTCATGATTACGGCGTAAGCAATTTTCTCTAGCTACGAGTAGTGCAATTTTGACCCCCGCCGGGGCTTCGGAGACAAAATAGACCGGGATTGGAGTTTGCCTTTTTCAGTTTCGACCTCTCGGACCAGAGCAGCGCTGACTGCGGCCTTTGAAGCGGCTACGTAAAGGAGTAGCGGCTCCGAGGGCGAAGGTGGGGACAAGGTTGCCATCTTTTCGATGTAGTCCTTGAGCTCGGCGAAAGCCTTGCTTTGCTCGGGGCCCCATTCGATTGCGCCCTTGCCTTTTAGTGCCTTGAAGAATGGAAGGCTTCGCTCTGCGGACTTTGAAATGAATCTGTTTAAGGCTGCTACTCGGCCGTTCAATTTCTGGATGTCTTTCTTCGTTTTAGGCTCCTCCATTTCCCTAATTGCTTTGATCTTGTCGGGGTTGGCTTCGATTCTTTTAGCGGAGATGAGGCACCCCAGAATCTTTCCTTTTGTAACCCCGAACACACATTTGTCCGGGTTTAGCTTCAAGCCGGCCCTCCTCATGTTGGCGAAGGTTTCGGCCAGATCATTTACGTGGGCGGCCCCGTCGGAGCTTTTGACGATGAGTTCATCGACATAGGCACGAATGTTTTTGCCGATCCGCGGCTTGAATCTCGTTCCTGGTCATTCGGTGAACGTTGAGCCGCATTTTTCAACCCCTCGGCATGCGAACGAAGCGAAAGGTTCCGAAGGGTGTGATGAAACGGGTTTTCTCCTCGTCCTCTTTCGCCATCCAACACCGATGGTAACCGGAGAAACAATCCAACGGGGACATGATCGCGGCGTTGGCTGCGCGAGTCTATCACCCGATCCATTCGAGGCAATGGATAGTTATCTTTTGGCGTTGCTTTGTTGAGATCGGTGAAATCGATGCACATGCGCCATTTGCCGTTCTTTTTCTTGACCGAGCACCGTGTTGGCCGGCCATTTGGGGTACATGACTTCGCGGATGACGGTGGCGTCAAGCGGCCTTTGGACCTCGACTTGACGGCCACCACCTTGTCGTCGGACATCTTTCTCAACTTCGTTTGCGTGGCTTGACCGATGGGTCGATGTTCAATTTGTGCTCGATGAAGCTTCGGTCAACGCCTGTGAGATCTTTGGCGGACCATGCGAACACATCCTTGTTCTTCTGGAGGAAAAGAACTAGACTTGCTTCCTCATCAGCCGATAGATCCGAGCCGATGACGACGGCCTGATCGAGGACCATCGCGTCCAAAGGAACTCACTTGGTTTCGCGATCCGGCCGGATGTTGATTTTTTCTCTGTCTCGCCTTCGGTACGCTTTTCTACCTCGTTGCATTCGACCGCCCGTCGATGGCGTGCACATTTCGGCCGCCCCGGGGTACGGCCTCTTTCTAGGTTGCGGCCATCGTTTTGATGACCCCATATTGTGATGACCCCCGGCGTCGGCGGGATTTTGATGCATAGAAATGCTTGGTGGATGACCGCCTCGGACTTGTTGAGGAACCCTCTGCCTAAGATGCCATTGTATGGATAGTACATTTCCACAACGTCGAAGGATAAATACTCGCTTCCGGCGTTTTGGACCGCGCCGAAAAGATACGGGGAGGACCACCTTGCCCAATGCATGATTGACACGCCCTCCGAAGCCATACGGAGGTGTGTCGGTGGTTGCGACAAATCTCTATTGAGCCCCATCTTGTCAAAGGCATCGACAAAAATGATGTCTGCTGATGAACCGTTGTCCACCAACAGTTTTCCCAGAGTCCAGCTCGCTATATTGGCTTCTATCACAAGAGCGTCGTTGTGAGGGAAACCTTGCAACCTCACGTCCTCCTCCGAGAAGGTGATCGGAATGTGAGACCACCTTGTTTTTTCAACTCTTCCCCTCCACGCGGATGTTTCGCACCTCACGAAAGTAGTGTTTCCGTTCCTTCTTGGTTTCGAATTCCAGGGCGGAGCCCCCCGAAATAGGCATTATGGTGCCGACGGATGGCAAGGGGTCGCTCGGGCCCTCGAGCTTGGGCGGGAGCGGCGGAGGGCGAGGGACCTTTGTAAGGAGGGGGTGGGGGAGGGATAGGATGTTGCTCGATGGGCCCGCGCTCGATGTTTTGAGCTTGGAAAGTTTGTGATTGCCAAGGCGGAAGGCGGGGGGTAGGCGGGGGCGACGGTTGGTATTGAGGTGGTTGGAATGGGTTTGCGAAAGAGTTTCTCCCAAAGCTAGGATTTTGCCAGGCCGGAGCAGAATGGTTTACAGCACTCGCTCTCTCTTTTTCCTTCCTCTCTTCTTCGAGGATAGCTTCGAATCTTTTCTTGTCTGGGCAGTAGTTTGAGCTATGGTCATCGTTTTCCTTGTGGAAAATGCAATACCATTTCCTTTTCTCGTTATGGCCCCGGCCTCTCGCCTCGACCTCTACCCCTGCCTCCACCTCTTCTGCCCCTGCGGCCTCCTCCCTGATTGGAGTGAGGGGGACTAGGTGGGCTTGGGACCAGGCTCGTTAATCAACTTTGCGGACAAGGATTTTCTTGGGTGTTTTCGCCATCCGTGCCGAAAACGCCCCGAGGATTGGTATGAGAGGTGTTTCGGGGTTGGGCCATTCCCTCTCGCCGGGTTGATTGGCTTTCGCGGACTTTTTCTCTGGGATTGCTCTTCCATGCACATTCGAAGTCATTGTACGAGCGACAATACTTCTCGAATTCTTCGTAGAGGCGCTGGATAGTTTTGGGTCTTTCGCGCATGAGATGAGAGCGAAATTGACCGGCTCTTAAACCCACGATGGCAGCGTTGATGGCGACAGCGTCCAAGACATTTGGTGCCTGGGCTCTTAAGTGCACAAATCTTCTGAAGTAGTTTTGAAGGGGTTCCTTGTCCTTCTGCTTACAGGAGAAAAGGTCACTCTCTGTAAGTTCTGGACGCTGGAAACCTTGGAAGTTTGAGAGGATTCGCTGTTTCAGATCATCCCATCCGTGAATCACGCCTGGGCTTAACAGAGAATACCACTGTGCTGCCGCGTCATCAGCGGCGATGATGAAAGATTTCACCAGTACGGAGTCGTCACCGCCGGCCGAAAGAATGGCGGCTTCGTAGCTCATTAGAAATTGCCTTGGGTCAGACTGGCCCGAGAATCTAGGCAGTGGAACTGGCCTGTAAGTTTGCGGCCATGGAGTGATTTGAATCTCTTGAGACAAGGGGGATTTGGGGTCCCATGGTCTCGTGCGAATGGTGTGAATGTCTTGGTGCGAGGGACCAGATTCAAAAGGGCTCGCGAAGGGGTTGCGCGGTGAAGGTGGTGTGCGAAGGGGGCCGGGTGAAAAACTCGGTGCGCTCATTGAAATTGGGTTGGCTAGGAAGCTGTGTATTCGGGTGAAGGTTGAGTGAAGCTTAAGGATTGCTTTGCTTTTAGAGCGCGCGCTTCTTCCTTTAAGCTAGCGATTTACGCTTCGTTTTTGGATCTCTGCTTCGTCTTTGTATTGCCGGGAGCCGTTTCTTGGTTACGGCCAATTCCTCGGCCTCCTTGCGCGGTTTGGCCGGATCCGCCTCTCCGCGTTGGGTTGGGGTCCGGGAGCGCCTCTCCCCGGGTGAGCATAGGCCGAGAGATTGGGCTCCTCGTCCAAGGAGGACGACGCCCCTTTGGTGGAATTGACGGTGGTTCTCTTCTTCCTTGTGGACATTCGGGTTTGATACTCGAGCCAAACACAAACGGTGGGCGCCAATTGTTGTGGAGAAAGCGCGCGGCTCTCGCACACGAACAATGAAAGGAAACAAAAGCTCAAGAACCAAAACCAAAACACGAGAATAAAGGACAACCAAAGGTTCTTTTCTCGATAGTTGATTTCTCGAAGTCGATCCCCTTTACAAGTGCGGTCCGTCTCCTTTTATAGGGAGGCGGGCGGACTTTTACATTTCCGAGAACACCCTCGTGTAAAACGAATCAAAACGAGAATGTGCTAGGCTATCTTCGGGTAACCTCCAACCGGGTCTCCACGTAATCGGCGCTTCATGATGTCACGCCGCAAATCGCGGTGCCTTTCCGGCTCTTATCACGTGCGCTTGTCGGGGTGAAAAACCCCCCCGAGCCCTTTGGAGATCTCCCTTTCGCCTAGCCTTCTTCGTTACCCGAAACGAAAACAATACTCAAGTTTAAACTCGGTTAAGTGTTAGGAACGACGAAACCCCACCGTGCGAAAACCGGGCCGAGGCTCCCGGAGTGAACAATATTCGCCCGGAGGTTTCGTCTTGGAATGAGTCGTCAAGCGAGACTTCGACACCCCGTGTCATGCTTGGATTCGTTTGATGGCTTCGTTGGCGACGAAGGGTGCCGGCCAAAACGCAACGCCGGAAGGTGGAAATGGAATCCGCCGTTTCGGGGTTTCTTTGGCGGCACCCTTCGCATGGCCGCTCTCTATTTTTTAGGTATACGGAAGGCTTGATTCCGAATCCCCCCAACGACCATACCCCTCGAGCAGGGAGAGTACGTACGCCTCGTTCGAGGGGTCCTCGTCCATGGGCTCCGCGCCTGTTGGACTCGAGGGAGCCCCCGAGGGTTCTTCACGATTCGAGGGGTTGGGCTCGAGGTCAACGGACGGCTTGATGACGTCCCGCGCAAAAACGTTTGGGGGAACGGTGATTTGCCCCGACGCGATTTTGGTGAGCTCGTCCGCTTCCTCGTTGTACCGGCCGGGTACGTGGTTGAGCTCTATGCCATAGAACTTGTCTTTGTGGGCCCGCACGGCTTTGCAGTATGCCTCCATCTTGTCGTCGTGGCAGCTCGCGTTCTTCATGACCTGGTCAATCACGAGCTGCGAGTCTTCCGTCACGTCGAGGCGCTTGATGCCCGTCTCGATGGCGATTCTGAGACCGCAGAGGAGGGCCTCGTACTCCGCCATGTTGTTCGACGCAGGGAAGTGCAGGCGCACCGCGTATCTCATGTGCTCCCCAAGGGGCGAGATGAAAAGCAGGCCCGCGCCCGCCCCTGTCTTCATCACCGACCCATCGAAGTAGAGGGTCCAGCACTCGGCCTGGATTTGCGGTGGCGGCAACTGCGTGTCTGTCCACTCGGTGACGAAATCCGCCAAGATCTGGGATTTGATTGCCTTGCACGACGCGTAAGCGAGCATCTCGCCCATCAACTCTACTGACCACTTGGCAATCCTGCCTGCTGCATCCGAGTTCCTGATGATCTCTCCCAATGGAAAGGAGGAGACCACCGTGACCGGGTGAGCCTCGAAGTAGTAGCGGAGCTTACGCCGCGCAAGGACCACTGCGTAGAGCAGCTTCTGGACCTGCTGATAGCGCGCCTTGGTCTCGGACAGTACCTCGCTAATGTAGTACACTAGCCGCTGGACTGGTAGGGCGTGCCCCTCCTCCGTACGCTCTACTACGATGACAACGCTGACCACCTGAGTGGTCGCGACGACGTAGAGGTACAGAGGCTCGCCGTCCTGAGGCGGCGTAAGAACCAGGGCGTGGGCGAGCGTCGCCTTTAGCTTGTCAAGCGCCTCCTGGGCCTCGACGGTCCAGGAGAAGCGCTCATGTTTCTTCAGGAGCCGGTAGAGGGGTAAGCCCTTCTCGCCGAGCCTCAAAATGAAGCGGCTCAAGGCGGCAAGGCACCCCAACACCTTTTGGACCCCCTTGAGGTCTCGAATCAGACCCATTCGCTGGAGGGCAGCAACCTTTTCGGGGTTGGCCTCGATGCCTCGCTAGGAGACAGTGTATCCTAACAGCATGCCTCGCGGCACGCCGAAGACACATTTTTTGGGGTTCCATTTCACCCTATTGGCCCGTAGGCAGCCGAACGCGATGCGGAGGTCGTCAACTAGGTCGTCCGCCTTCCTGGTCTTCACGACTATATCGTCTATGTACGCCTCAACGGTCCGCCTGATGTGATCCCCGAAAACGTGCTGCATATATCGCTAGTATGTAGCGCCCGCAATTCAGAGACCGAACGGCATTGTTACGTAGCAATACATCCCGAACGGCGTGATGAACGAAGTCGCGAGCTGGTCGGACTCCTTCATTTTTATTTGGTGGTACCCGGAATAGGCGTCAAGGAAGCATAAGAGCTCACACCCCGCAGTCAAATCAACGATTTGATCAATTCGTGGCAAAGGAAAAGGGACTTTAGGACATGCTTTATTTAAACTAGTGTAGTCTACACACATCCGCCACTTCCCATTCTTTTTCTTAACTAAAACGGGGTTAGCTAGCCACGTAGGGTGGAACACTTCCTTGATGAACCCGGCCTCGAGGAGCTTCCGCAGCTCCACTCCGATCGCCGCCGCCGCTCTTCGTCAAAGCTTCAAAGCCGCACGGCCCGTTGCTGCACGGCGCGGGAGTGAGGTAGGATGTCAAGGGAGTGCTCGACGACCTCCCTCGGAATGCCTGACATATCCGAGGGGCTCCACACAAAGATGTCGGCGTTGGCGCAGAGGAAGTCGACGAGCACCACTTCCTATTTCGGGTCGAGGGTGGAACTGACCCTCAATGCCTTGCCCTCAAGGGCAGCAGGGTCGAGGGGCACCTCTTTGGTCTGCTCAACAGCCTCGAAGCTGCCGGCGTGCTTGGCGGTGGAGTCGAGGTCCTCGTTGACCAGCTTCTCCAGGTTTGCCACGAGCGCTTCATCCAGCGCCAGTTGAAAGTGCATCTAGGCGCCTAAGTGGATTTTGGTAAATTGAATGACAAGGCGATTAAAGGACTAATGAATTTGTCTAAGATTGTGAGCAGGTTTTATTTATATATTCATGAGCAACCATTGAAGTACTTAAATGTGGATGAATATTATGGCTCACATTGATAAAGACAAGTATATGGTGCAAGACTTCATGTGTTTATCAGAAGAGAACATAATAATAATTGTACACACTATGGTTCTAAATTGGAAGCTTGCACATTCGTTGTCAATCAAGATCAAGCATTTGAAGCGGGATTTTCAAATGAAGGTTAATTGTGTATGAAGCAAAGTGGAACTCAAAGTGGATTGGATAAGTGATGAAGAGATCAACCGAGATGTCTAGGGTGAGGTACTAAGCAATCTTTGGGGTTGTAGCTAAGCCGTCATTAGTGTTTTGCTAAGGTGAAGTTCTAGCATCCGTGGGGTCTTCAAGTATCATATTCAAGCCTTAACCGAGGGAAGCATTGCGAGTCATCAACTTGTTAAGATTGGCAATATGGAGTGACCATGGATCCAAGTATGCATTCTTATGCTATATGGAAAGATTCTAAGTCACTAGTTCAAGTATGGATGTGCTCAAGTCAAAGGCTTTGTTGAAAACCCTCAAGTGGATAATTGATCAAGTATGGCAAGATTGAAAGTGTTCAAGCTCAAGAGATCAAAAGTGTTTTCATTCTTTCTTGAGTATAGGTATGCCATACTATCAAGAGGGATGCAACTTAGCGAGTTGACCAAGTCAAAGTGCTCATTAGTTGACCTAAGTGAGATCTAGCCTTAGAGTGTGCTAACAAACCCTCCTAACCTAACCTAGGTCATTTCATCATGGTGGTGAAGTGCTAGTTTCTTGGGAAGAGGTTTTGGGGGTATCTCGGGCCTGACCGGTCGGTGGCACCGGCCTCGACCGGTGCCACTAGCCCAAGCTGCTAGTTTTTCAAACACCGGTCCGACCGGTGTGAGGCACCTGGTCCGACCGGTGCCGCCCGGGACCAACGGCTAGTTTTCTCTTTTGAGGGGTATAAATACCCCAAGCCTTCTTCTAGTGAGGGTTGCTGTTTTCTAGTAAGTTTGCTGAGGTCCCAAGCCATTTCTAACTAGCTCTAAGCCTTAGTGGCTCTCCCCAACCCTCTCTTTGTGAGATTTGTAGATTCAAGCCATATTCTTTGTGTTGGGTTGAGAAAGTGAGCTTAAGAGTGACCTAGTGAGCTAACAAGAGCATTTCCATAGCTTGATCACTTTGGTTTCGCGTCTACAAGCTTTGAAGCATTTGTTACTCTTGGAGGTTTGCCTCCTAGACGGCTAGGTGTCACCGCGCTAGCTCCCAAGGTTGTGGTGAGCAGCAGGAAGTTTGTAAGGGCTGCGATCTTGCCTCTTCGTGAAAAAGGTCCCCTTAGTGGAAAGGAGGAAAGTGGTTGAAAGAGACCCGGCTTGTTGTGGGAATTGTCCCTTACAAGCTCCTCAACAGAGACATAGCCATTCCTTAGTGGGTGGTGAACTTCGGAAAACAAATCCTTGCTTCTTCGTGTGGTTTCACTCTCTAAGTTGTTTTTCTAGCATATTACATTTGCTTCTGCTTCGATCTACTTGGGTGTGCTACTTGTGTGTGCAGGGCTCATTACTTTGCTTGTGATCATCTACAAAGGCCACACACTAAGTTCGGTTCGTGCTAGAAGTCAAGAGGTGCTTGAAGTTGTTTTTGCAGGTGTTCTGTACTACACCCGGTCGGCCGGTGAGGCGCACCGGTCGGCCGTGTCACCGTTAAGTCCGGTGCACGACCGGTCGACCGGTCACCACCACCGATCCGACCGGTGGAGCACTATCGGCTCAAGTGTTCGGGGAGAAAGAGTTCAATTTGGTCGTCACGCCTATTCACCCCCCCCCTCTAGGCGACATCAAGGTTCTTTCAATTGGTATCAGAGCTTGGTGCTCCGATTAGAGCTTAACCGCTTGGAGTTCTTCGATGTCGACAACTTGTGAGGTACCGTTTGAGCCTCTAGCTCTAGATGGCTCAAACTATTCTTCTTGGTGCTCTAATGTTCTCATTGCACTTAAGGTTTTAGGCCCTACCGCTGAGAGCATTATGGTTGCGAGTATCCTTCCAAAGGATGAGACATGTGTCTCGCCAATGGACTTGGAGAAGAAGCAACTCAATGTCGTTATTACTAATCTTTTGTGTAGTTGTGTATGTAGAGAACTAAAGTATCTTATCCTAAAGAGCAAAAAGATTTGCGAAGATGCCCATCTCATTTGGAAATTACTACTTGAATTAGTAAACACCAAATGGGGTGAAATCGAGAGCGATGATGAAGATGAGTCAGTGGAGATGTGCCCTACCTCTACAACATCCACTGATCACCAAGCATCAACCCCAAGCAAAAAGAAGATCAAAGAAGCGAACACGCCGTCCCTCTGCCGGGGACCGGTCGGACCGGTGACACCCATCGATCGGGCCGGTGCCGGCGGGGGCACTCCAACTTGCTTGATGGCCAAGAAGGAAAAGAAGAGCAAGAAGAAGAGACAAGCCAAAGGGGCTAAGGTCCGGAAGATTGAAGCATCAAGCTCTCCGTCAACGTAACTTGAACTTCTCAAATCCGAGCTTGCATCCTTGGTTTGTAAGTATGAAACTTTGGCTAACAATTATGATCATGACATCAAATCCTTTGCATGTATAGCTAAAATAGAAGAAGAAGCCAATGATGATCTAGAAGCCAAACTAGCAAAGCTCACTAGTGAGCATATGGTTCTACAAGCTAGTCACAATGAACTTCAACATTCCTATGAGAAGCTTGTTGATTCTTATGCAACACTAGAGATAGCCCATGAGGTTGTGCTTTCGTCGGTAAAATCTATACAACCTCTATCTCACACATGCACATGCTCACAAGTTCAAGTTAATTTATCTTGCGCTAATGATTGTTTGTCTCAAGCAAGCCAATCTAGCATTGAGCATGTACTTGTAGAGTCTTGTGATGACCTCATTGCTGAAGAAAATGACAAACTAAAGCAAGAGGTCGAAAAGCTACAAAAAGACTTGTGTGTGTTGAAGGAGAAGAGCAAAGTGCAACCCTCTCAAGATAACCGTGAAAGCATCGTGAAGAAGCTCGAGAAGGGATCAACTGCCACTAGTTCAACCCCTCAACAACATACAATGTCCCACAAGAACAAGATTCAAGAAGAGAGCAAGATTGGGCAAATCAAATCCCGGTATCTCCCAATCAAGCACAAGATACAAGAGTCACTCTCCAAGAAGCCTAGAAGCTTCAACATGTGGAGGGTGTGCTACAAGTGCGAGAGAGAAGGGACACTTTGCCGACTCGTGCCCAAAAGCAACAATGGGCGGTGGCACCGACCGTGACCGATCGGCCGGTGCGGACGGGGGCAGGCCCACTTCAAACAAACAAGGCAAGGAAGCCAACTTCTCCAAGAACAAGACTCAGAAGCAAGCATGGAAAACAAATTGCAAGGAATGATATGACCAACAAGAACAAAAGTCGCATTTGCTATGAATGTCGTCAAAAGGGTCACATGGGCAAAGATTGTCTAAATGGTAACATTCCTCAATCAAGCTTAGTCAATTATGATTTCCATAAGCTTAGGAACGATAAGAATGGAACTTGTGCTATAAGGGAGATTAGTTCACCTCGCTATAGCATAAGAGCTATTTGGATTCCTAAGCACCTTTTGACTAACCCAATAGGACCCAACAAGTGTTGGGTACCAAAGAAATGCTTACCGAGCTTGCGAGGTTAAAAGAGATGCATTGAGCACATGGTTGGAAGAGTTAGAAATCATGTTGGATTCAATTGACCATGTGAAGGAGAAACTCGTATAAATCTTGAAATCAATGTCATTTCGGTAACTAATATGCTTTGATTGAGTCTAAGTCGCTCTTGGTCCTTGGTGAACACTCATGTGACGCTTTTCTTGTAAGAGTGAGACATGGGGCGGTGACTTTGACTATTTTATGAAAATTTACTCTCTCATGCCATTCGATGCTTTTAATGGCTCTCTAGTAGAGTATTGCCCTATCCATGTTGCGGGATTTGAATTAGGGACACATCCACGCATTCAAGGAAAAAGAAAGGAAAAATGACCAAGAAGGTGTGAACGGTGGTCACCGGTCCGACCGATGACATGCACGGTGTAAACCCGAGAAGAGCACTTAGGTGGGTGACCGGCACCCGTGCCGGGTGACCGTACGCCTCCGTATGCTTGCGGGGTGATCCGACTCCTATGGCCGGGTGACCGGGGGTTGACCAAACTTTTAAGAAGAAGGGTGACTTGGCGTCAAAGGTTATGAGAGACTCAACACAATTCAATTAATAAATCATTCATGTGTTGTGACCAAGTTTGGAATGAGCCTCACCAAGTTTTTATTGAACAAAGTGCCTTGTTCGAGAAATTCCAAATCTCTAGCACTATTTAAGGGGGAGCTCATTACAACACTTGAGTTGCTTGTGGGACTAACAATTCTTTCTAAGTGATCTTGTAGTCTCATTCTTTTGTGCATCCCGAAGGAAGCTCTTAATAAGCGTAACTTTCAAAAGAACAAGTAAGAGCTAGCACCGATCAAAATTTAAACATATGCACAAATGAAATGGTCTTAAGGCAAAGGTATGTTTTCATGAAACTCATTAAAATATCGTAATGCATCTAGGCCATAATACCATGCTAGTGAGCCATCCTTAGCATGTAATTGCTTCAAGTGGATTTCTTGTGCTCCTCTCTAGATATTTGGTTGATATCTTTATTTCCACTCATCTTTGTGTCTCGAGGATGAAGATATGAGCCAAATATGCTTGTTAGGATATTCATTTGAAGTGGATGCATGCACTTTGTGACATAGGATAGAGTTTTCAAAAAATCAACTAGCATGTATAGGAAGTGTGCTCACTTTGAAAAAATTTTGGTTCTTGGTCTTAGTGACCCAATCAACTTAATTGTGACTATAGTTCTCTTTGTTTGATTGATGGCTAGTCACAATTAAGAAGATTTTCTCAAGTCCCTAAAATCCATCTTTATTTATCTCTCTCTCTTGGAAGGATCAAGAATTTTCGAATAAATTGGATTATCCTCTACTCTTCTAAGAATTGATGATTTTTGGATCAATATCAACTCTCTATCTCATATCCAAGACATCTAAAAAGGTTGGGATGGAAATCTTCCTTTGTGGCTCAAAATCATTTTCTCAATGGAGCACCGGTCGGCCGGCACATCACCGTCCGACCGATGGTGCCCTTGAAGTCACATAATCATTCTTCTGGGACCTAAGTGGATGCAAAGTGTCTCATAAAATATTTGGAGAAGATTTAAGGAGCAAAATCTCAAAATAGAAGACAAGGATCGGAACTTCCGATGGTAGGTCGGTTCGACCGATAAGGTTTCTCTGTTGAATTTATCAAAATCGATGGTTTTACCGAGGAAGGGTCGGAAAAACCGATAAGGGTTCAGCCGACCGACCGGGGGTGGTCACCGGTCGACCGGTGCCCATCAACCGTCCGGCCGGTGACACCCGACTTCAACCCATGGGCCAACGGTGAAAATATCCTCTCTTTTACCCCTCTCTCTTCTCTCCCCTCCATTATTCACCGGCATTCACCCTTTCCAAACCGTGTAGACCATCTCCTCTCCCTTCTTCTCTCTTTCACCTCTCTCAACTCATGAAGTTGTAAAGATTCAACCAAGGGAAAGACTCAAGATTGGAAGCAAAAGGATCTCCCAAGGCCCCTCTTCACTTTCCCCTTCGAGTTCTTTGGATTCAACTCGAGTTCTTCTCTCTAAAGGTATTCAAATCTTCATTTTGCCCAATCTCTTTACATGGTGCAAAGATTTGAATTTCCCTTGGTAGAACATCTTCGAGATCACCTAGAAGACATACCTATAGATCCATAAGGTTTCGTTGGACACATTGTGAGAACCCAAGATTTGGAGTTGGACGGCCTTCACGGTACGACCGGTGGTCATGCCCGTCCGGTATGACCGGTGGCGCGTGTCCAGCCCCAAATGTTGCTTTCTCCATGTGTTTCAACACATATCTAGTCTAGGATGTCTTTTGTTCATCTAGACCAAATCTAAGATTCATAGCCGCTCAGATTGATTGTGGGAGCAATTGGCTCGTTGCGGGTGGCACCGTCCGACCGATGTGGCCCGGAAGCGGACTCAATTGTTACGAACTTTCAAGAATCAATTCTATATCAATTCAATCTTTTTCCTAGAGTCTTATACACTCTTGTCAACCCTTTTTGTGACTCAGGACAACAGCTATGGTACGGGAAAAAGAGGGTGCTAAGAAAAGAAGAGAAGAGGTGCACTCTCGCCGAGGGGCCGTCCCCGGTGACTTTGGGGAAGGGGGCAGCACCGTCAATGTCAGCGGCAAAAGGTTGAGACGTCGCTCAGCTCAAGCAAGTACTGAGGATCCCGACTTAGGAGGTGACACCGGCACTAGCAGCGATGACAATGTTGAGGATGAAACCTTTCGGGTTAGTATGAGCCGAGGAGGCACCGGGAGGTTGGGTCGATGATGATGACACCGACGAGGCGAGGACGAGGATGAGGAGGATGAGGGAGAGGATGTGGATGCCATGGATGAGGATGATGATGACCGGGGTAGATTGAAGATCATGCCACCCACTTACATATATCCTAACGGAGCCGAGTTAAGTACCACGGGGCGGGCATGACCAAGGCCCTAAAGAAGTTGAGAGATAAGAACCCTTATGAGGAGGCTAGGACCGCGTCAAATCCGAGGTTTTGGGCTAAGTTTCAGCGGGACTATTATGCTACCGTGATCATTAAGAAGCCCAAAATCACTCATAAAGCACAATATGTGGATTGGGAGCACATGGCTAGAAAGAGTGACCCGATATTTGATGAAGTCATAAGCAATCGTGAGAGACAAAGGGTCAAGACACTTATGGGGTTCGACGGATTGGAACAAAGAGATTATAGCCCGAGTTTTATGCCACGGTGCACTTTGGATACATTGAAACCGAGAGGGCTATGACTTGGATGACAAATGGTCGAAATATTCCATCACCTTCCATAGATTCTTGAGGTGCTTTGGGATCATGGCGAGGGACAAGGACTTAAGGAAGCTCCATGATGAAGGAGAGCTCGACAAGGATGCATTGCACCCTATGTACCCGCGAGTTGAGCATGCCAACTATGGTAGGGTAAAGAATCTCTACACCTCCTATGCTGCTCCAAATAGGCTCCTTAGGGTGTCTATTACACCTAGAGATGGAAACCCCTCTCGAGATCACAAAGTTTCAAAAAAAACTTGATGGTTGCTTTGAGGCCGGGAGCTCCGGATTCGGTGTTGGGGATTTCATTTGGCAAGAAATCAAGCATCTATCCGAGGACCCCAAAAATATTTGCAGCTATAGCCCATATATCATGTATATGATTGAAAAAGGTTGCAAAGACGGAGTTTCCCAAAAATGTGACGCACGAGCCCTTGAAGCTCAATCCTAGCAAAAATCCTCGGCTTCCGTCACCTAGAGTTGATTAAGCACCTGGACATGAGAAAGGAATTTTTGAGGAGGGAGCGACTCGGCCGGATCGGCCACGGGCGGGGACTCGGAGCGTTCACGAGGCCGGGAGCACGGCGAGCCTCGTAGGTCCACCTCCCCATTATGGAAGTTTCTCAATTTCATATTTGGGATGTGCGGGAGCCGACATGACATCCAAGTTGAGCAACAAATGTCTAGAAGGGCGAATAAGCAAATGAGGGACAAAATTTTTGATTGTTGCGTTTCACCCCCTATAAATAGATGGGGCCGACGCCGCCGCGAACTCCGCCGCCACTTTCATCCCCACTTTTCTCGTTTGATATTTCGGCTGTTCCTCTTGCCTTTGCATCCCGCGAGTCGCTCCGGCGGAAGCCCCGATCGACTCGAGAGGTTAGTTTTCTCAACGGCACGAGTACATGTTTTCATTTTTTAGCTTCGGAGCTACGCGCACGAGTCCGGTTTTTTAAGAGATTTATACAGCTCGCGTCAGGCACCCTGATATGGTCATGGAGGACGAAGGGTCATCATCAAACCGTGGGAAGCAGGCGGCGCCGCCGGAAGCTACGGAGGCCATCGCGACGTCTTCCACTTCGTCATCCAGCTCGGAGTCCCGGTAAGATCTCTGGCCTGGATTGGTCTGCTAGCTCTCGTGAGAGTGGCAGTACTTCATCCACCTCTAGTAGCGATGAAAGTAGCAGTTCGGGTAGTGGGAGTTATGTCGAAATAATGCTGAGCGACACAGATGCTGGAAAACGTGATGCTGACGTGGAGGAGGACGAAATAGGAGAGGATGCTGATGCAGCCGTTGAAGAAGCTGCGGAAGGATCCGGGGAGAACTTAACTAGGGTGAAAGCTGATCTCCGTGACTTAGTGAAAGCTCAGACCTGTTTTATTGGTCGATCTTTGATGACCCAGGCGGATTTGGATGCTCTGCAGTTGGAAGGTTGCTTTGAGCCTGGAATCTGTCGGTTACCTAGGAAGGAGACCACACCGAAGCCCCGAAAGAATGAGAGCGTGGTCTTTCGGGATTTCTTTACTGCGGGGCTTCGACTGCCGGTGTCCAAGAAGTTTGCAGATATCTTGGCGGCTTACAATGTTCGGATCCATCGGTGACACCCAATTCCATTTCGCAAGTGCTGAAATTTCTATGGGCTCGTCGGACCTTTGCTTTGGTGACAATGATATGGAAACTTTCGTTCGCCACTTCGAGATCTCCGGGCGAGGAAGCTTATAACTGTCGATGACGAAGAAAAAGAGGCTCGATACGGTCGTTGTACCTTTCGGACGCGTCGTCCCGGCAAGAATCAAGCTCCGGTGGAATTAGCCCCAGCATACAAAAACAAGTGGGCTAACCGATGGACCTCCTACTTGGTTTTATGCTCCTATTGCGGTGGTGGGGGCGAAACTCAAAGCGGAAGAAGTGACATCATTTGACTTGGCGAGTCGTATGGTTGATTTGGAGGTCGAGTTGTCGCCGGAGCTGACGAAGGCTAGCTGCTCATCGGCCCGGCACGGGTGCATTTTACTAGGCGACTTGCGTGATTACTACGTGGGACGCCCTCGAGGAATTTGTGGCTGCCAACATTTGGCCGTGCCGGCCCCGATGGGGATCATGGGCATTTAAGGTGCACTAGTTTCCGGGCCGGATCAAAATGTGCGAAGCCCCATATTTATTGTTCAACGACACCGAGATAAAACCGACGAAGAGGTCGTAGGCGAGGTTGAAAAGAAAGTTGTTCGGATGATTGGAAATTTCACCCACAAAGAATGGGAATGTGCCCAAAGGATTTTGAAACATCAGGGCCGGGTTAACCGTGTTTTTGACGAGATGGGTGTCACCTATTCCCCTCGCCCGGTGCCCCCGACTGCCAGCAAGAAGATGCAGCCGCCGGGCAATATTGGATCTGAGCCTGCTGAAACCTCAC
The DNA here is from genome assembly GCA_947561735.1 of Cenchrus americanus. NCBI lineage: Eukaryota > Viridiplantae > Streptophyta > Magnoliopsida > Poales > Poaceae > Cenchrus > Cenchrus americanus. The sequence goes on along the minus strand of OX387240.1, from coordinate 77,422,193 downwards.
GGAAGAGTAAGTCGAGTAAAACTGCAGTAACAGCGGAAAATGTTGTGAAGAACACAAAAGCCCAAGATATCTTGGCCAAGCGGAAGGCGGATGCTGCTAAAGCTACCTTGCCTCCGCTTGCAGAAAAGTCTACCAAGTTGTTGAAGGTTAATGAAACCTTAGCTCGTCGCAAGGCTGAGGTAGCGAAAGTGGCCGCAGCTGAAAGAGAAAAGAAAAAGGTTCACGACCCCTCCCCTGCTGCTGATACAGATAAGAAAATGGCTTCGAACAAAAGGCCTTCGGAAGCCACGGAGAGAGGGAAAGCGTGTTACGATCAAAGAGAAGGGTCCCGATGACGACGGCGGGAAAAGGGCACGGGGCCGACCCGGTCGCGAGAGATGGATGAAGACGTTGACATCCTGCCGACGCCTCAGATCCAACCTTGTACAAATTATCCACCGAAGGGGTCAGCGCGGAAAGTGACGAAGGAGCCATCGATGGCGGTGTCGGCCGATCCTGAAGAGCTGGAGGCGCGCGAAGTTAGGGGCAAACGCGTGGCTGAAATGATTCAGAAGCAGATTGCCATGGCCGGCGCAGCCCCAAAGGAGCACGTGGCCGGCCTTGTAGATGTTGTGGACGAGTCCGAGGACCTGTGCTACATCGATGATGACTCTACTTTGGCAGTCAAGGATTCAGAGGTTCCCCCTCTGCAGCCCCAAAGCAACCCAGAAGGTGCTGCAATGAATCCGGGCGAAAGCTCGGGTCTGAAGGCCCAGGACCCAATCGACTTGGACGCTCCGGAAATTGAGGAGTCCGCGGCACACGCGTCTCGTTCGCCGCCGCCGGTGTCAGATGATCTTTACCAGGCTGCAGTGAAAGCTGCCGATGAAACTACACTTGGTGTCGGCGATGACATCCGGCGTTCTCCCGCTTGAAGACGTCGGTATGATACTTTTACTTAAAGATAGTTTTTCGTGTCCTTCCTATAGAACATGTCTTCCATTCGGCGATGTCTTTCGTTTCGTGTTGATTTTAGCGGCCAAGACTTTAGTCACCTTGAGCACCAAGGACAAGGAGAAAGTGGCTCGCAACTTGAAGCAAACCCTTCGGCATCCGGGACGGGCCTTGCATCTATGTTGGTAGAACTCAGGTACGATATAGCGTCGGCTTGCTTTACTTATAGCATTTCGACTTGGTGCCTCCGCTATCAGGACCGCACGAAGGGGTCTGGATGAATAACGTGACTGTTAATTTTTTGCAGATTTTGAGCGCTCCCTGGAGGGTTTAAGCGCAGATGACTTGATGAAGACTGTGCGCGCTTATCTTTCAAAAGGCGTCGCCGCTTGTCAAAAAGGATTCGAGAGAGCGGCTGCGGAGGCCAAGACCTCCCTTGAGAAGCAAAAACTTCTGGAGGACGAGAACCGATGCCTGAAGGAAGAGAATGAGAAATTGAAACAAGAGTCTCGTTTACTGGCAGACCAACGCGCTAAGCAGCAAGATGCTATGGATGCTTTGAAGAAGGAATTGGAATTGAGCCTGAAATGCTATGAGGAGTGCCGCACTGAATTGAAAGACATGGTTACCCAGTACGATGCACAGAATATCCTTTTGGAGGCCAATGCCAACCTCATTGCGGAACTGAAAAAGGTGAAGGGCGAGCTTGAAGATACTTTGGAGAAGAACGAAGCCTATTGCCATCAATGGGGTGCATATCTGGTGACAGAGTATCGTCAAGCGCTAGAAAGCTTTGGTACCGAAGCCCAGGACTTTAAAATTACTGATAATATCTCGAGCTTCGTGGAGTGGTTGCATAGCGAGTGAGAAGCTTCCGCCGTACACTATGAGCAAGATTGGAGATTATGGGGCGGCGACACATTCGAATGCCGCCTGTATCTTCTCGAGCAACAAGGCCGTGACCATTTCGGAGCTTTCGGAAGTCGAAGCTTCGTATTCCCTTCCCCCGACGATGTGCCGGCCCCAAGCAAGACGGTTGAACCGACCAACAAGATCATTCTCCGTAACTTTTGGGCAAAGAGTGGGAGAGCGCACTCTCGAAAGAAAGGCGTGGACCGCTTGGAAAAAGTAAGCCTTTTCGGTTTGCTTTGACTACGATCATATTTATTGGGCAATCTTTGCACTAATGCTTAATACTTTGTTCCTTCTCATAGTTCTGTTTTGGGCGGGCAAAACAAGCTGCGGAGCTTCGTGAGCATCGTGCAACGCACGGACCGGCGCAACTCTTGGGCCGTATGGACCCTACGAGACCGGCCGTCGAAGACGAGCGACGACGTCGTCGACCAAGGAATCCCTAGAGCCCCCGTCCGCGAAGCGCCCGGAGTCGAAGGTGGCCTCGGTGGATCCCGTGGATCGGCAAAGATCCGGCTCCTCTTCATCACGAAGGATTGCCCGGGACTCCGCCCCGATCCGATTACGTAGTTCTAGGTTGAACTCGCATTCTTTGGGGAGTTGGCATATACGCCACTTAAATTTTTGACGATCGAAATGTGAAATTATGTATGTCGTGTTGACGGACCGGGTGCGAGAGCGTGGCGGCGGATGTGTTGCCCGAAACTCTTTACCGCACCAGTACTTTTGAATGTTTCGAACTAAAGTTTTCGCTGCTTTCGACTTATTGTTTTCGGAAGAAAACGTCTCCCCCCTTCGGAAGCGGGGAAAATTAGAGCCCATTCGTTTTACTTGTACCCGTCGAATTAGTTTGGTTTTGACTTTGCTGGCCTATGAGACTTTGTGCGACATGGCGTAATGAATTTATTTGCTTTTCCATTGCAACCTTTCGTTAAAAACGAACTAGCCTGCGATGCGACGCCTAGGCGTGAAACGCATTGCAGGACTAGAGGCTGTCTGCCCCTGTCAAATTTTACAGCTTTTGGGCTGTTTTTTGACAACGCGCGCTCTTTTCTGGCTTGGAATAGGTTTGTCTTTATGGCGTTAAGTGTCTCTTGCGACAACGTTCTTACAAAAAATCGGCGATTGCGGTGCCTTGTTTAGGATTCCTCGATTCGAGATTGAATCGCTTTCGCACGTCCTTTTTGGACGGGCTGCCGTGAAGGCAGCTCTTTAATGGATTGATTCTTGTGAATCATCTTGACCGCACCACTTGTGGGTGGGCTAGCTACCCCCGGGTAGCACTTTAATGCTCTCGCTTTCGGAGAGGGCTATTCGAAGATAGCGCTTTAATTCATCCTCTTTTGGGATGGGCTATCTTAAGATAGCACTTTAAATTATGCGAAAGAAACACAACAAATCGTAGGGAGGAAGTATTTCATTCATTGGGAAGGAAATTTTACATCAAGGCTGCCTCGTTAAAAACCTCACGCTCCGGGGTGGAGTCCTCCCTATGTAAGGAAAAGAATACCGTGCGACGGACTCCCTCTTGAAACGGACTAGGGGAAAAACTTGCACAAGTTGTCCACATTCCACGAATGTGGCAACTCCACACCCCTCATCTTGAGACGAAAGGCCCCATCTCGAACGAGCTTGAGACCACATATGGTCCTTCCCAAGCAAATTGGAACTTGCCCTCTTTGCGTCGGCATTCTTCTTTCTTTTCGAACGAAATCTCCCACCTTAATGTTTTTGAGGGATACCTTCTTGTCTCTCCACCCTTGGTTTCTTCTTGACATCCCAACGGACACGAACTGCGTCCGGCTGTCGATTTCCACCGAGTCCTTGTCGACTTCTTCGTTCTCGCGAAAGCTTTCTGCCAAAACTCTAGTGCTTTCGTTGGCGAGCTCTTCAGGACACATTGCTTCGGCCCCGTACAACAATCTGAAAGGAGTGAACTTGGTGGTTCTTGACTCTGTGGTATTGTGCGACCAAATGACCCTCGATAACTCATCCGCCCACTTTCCTTTCTTCTGCTGAAAAAGGCATTTCTTTATGGCTGAGAAGATTTGCCCGTTGGCTCTTTCTACTGTGCCGTTGGACTGAGGGTGGTACACAGACGCGAAGCAGAGCTTTGTTCCAATTGAATGACAATACTCCCTGAAATCCTGGCAATCGAATTGCTTCCCGTTATCAACCGTGAGCTCTCTGGGCACTCCAAATCTACAGATGATTTGCTGCCAAAAGAATTTCCTGATGGTGGTTGAGGTGATAGTAGCGAGAGGTCTCGCCTCAATCCACTTGGTGAAATACTCGATTGCAACCACCGCGAACTTGAAGTTGCCTTGGGCTGTTGGGAGCGGCCCGATGATATCCATTCCCCAGCGTTGTAACGGGCAGGTGGGCGTGATGAGCTGCGATGGGGCACCAGGCCTTCGCTGATGCTTTGCTGCGAACTGGCAAGCTTTGCAAGTCTTGACGATGTGCTCAACATCCTTTATCGCCATTGGCCAATAGAAGCCCTGCCTAAAAGCTTTTCCGGCCAGAGCTCTCGCTGCTATGTGCGATCCGCACATTCCTCCATGAATTTCCTTCATGAGCTCGATGCCTTGGTCCTGAGAGATGCACTTTAGCAATGGTGCACACACTCCTAACTTGAACAGGACGTCATCCTTGAGGATGTAGCCCTTGGCCCGCGCCCGCATCTTTTTGAGGTCATGGGTTTCGACCGCTCATAGTGTCCGCGAAGAAAAGCAATTATGGGAGCTCTCCCGAGTCCGGAGCTAGCGATTGCGTTGACCGTGCCGAGCGGGCCGCTTGTCCGGCCTTGTGGACGGGGCGGTCAGGATCTCAAAGAATACGTCTGAAGGCATCGCCTCCCCCCTTGCAGCTTTCTTTGCGAGCTCGTCAGCTTCGCTATTGTTTTTTCTGGGCAAATGCTCGATGGTGAACCCCCGGAAATGCCTTTCCATTTTGCGCACTTCCGCAAGATACTTGACTAGCTCTGGCTCCCTGGCCTCGCTTTCTTTCTCCATGTGGTCCTTGATGACCTTGGCGTCGCACTTGACCAGGAAATTGCTGGCCCCTAGGGCTCTCACCTTACGGAGGCCCAGCAGTAAAGCCTCATACTCGGTGGTGTTGTTGGTGCACCTGTCGGATGGGTCTTTGTAGTCTAGTCTTGCGGCGTATCTTAGCTTGATACCCGTCGGCGAGGTGATGATGGGCGTGATGCCGGCACCTTTGCGCCCCCGGCTCCGTCACATCTGATCTCCCAAACCGGCACCAGCTCTTCATCAGTGGTAACACTGCTTGGTGAAGTCCAATCTACAATGAAGTCCGCTAAGACTTGGGACTTGATTGCCGACCTCTTTCCAAAGTCTATTGTATGCTCGGACAACTCAGTTGCCCACTTGGCAATTCTGGATGAGGCCTCCTTGTTGATGAACAAATCATTTAAGGGTTGATCCGTGAGCACGGTAACCTTGTGTGCCTCAAAATAGTGCCTGAGCTTTCGCGTGGCCATGATCAACGCATAAGCGATTTTCTCTAGCTCGGAATAGAGCAACTTGGAGCCCGCCGGGCTTCGGAGAGACAAAATAGACGGGACATTGAAGCTTCCCTTTTTCGGTCTCGACCTCTCGGACCGAGCGGCTACGACCGCGGCTTTTGAAGTGGCCACGTAAAAGAGAAGTGGCTCCGACGGCGAGGGTGGTGAGAGTATTGCCATCTTCTCGATGTGTTCCTTGAGCTCGGCGAAGGCTTTGCTTTGCTCGGGGCCCCAATCAATCGTGCCCTTGCCCTTTAGTGCTTTGAAGAATGGGAGGCTTCGCTCAGCAGATCTTGAAATGAATCTGTTTAAAGCTGCTACCTGACCATTCAGTTTCTGAATGTCCTTCTTTGTCTTAGGCTCTTCCATCTCTCTTATTGCTCTTATCTTGTCGGGGTTTGCTTCGATTCTTTTGGGAGAAATGAGGCATCCCAAAATTTTTCTTTTCGTGACCCCGAACACGCATTTCTCTGGGTTTAATTTCAAACCGGCCCGCCTCATGTTGGCGAAGGTCTCATCCAAATCACTTACGTGGCTGGCCTGGTTCGAACTCTTGACGATGAGGTCGTCGACGTAGGCCTGGATGTTCCTACCAATCTGCAGCCTAAACATTGTCCCAGTCATTCTGGTGAATGTTGAGCTGGCATTTTTCAAACCTTCTGGCATTCGGACGAAACGAAGGTTCCAAAGGGTGTGATGAAACGGTTTTATCCTCATCCTCCTTCGCCATCCAACACCGGTGATATCCGGAGAAGCAATCTAACGAGAGACATGATCGCGGCGTTGGCCACGAGTCCACAACCTTGATCCATTCGTGGCAATGGATAGTTGTCTTTTGGCGTAGCCTTGTTGAGATCGGTGAAATCGATACACATTCGCCATTTGCCATTCTTTTTCTTGACCGCATCGTGTTGGCCAGCCACTTGGGGTACATGACCTCGCGGATGATGGTGGCGTCAAGCAGCCTTTGAACCTCCGACTTGACAGCTACTACCTTGTCATCGGAAATCTTTCTTAGTTTCTGCTTTCGCGGCTTGACCGAAGGGTCGATCTTCAACCTGTGTTCGATGAAGTTTCGATCCAGGCCTGTGAGATCCTTGGCGGACCAGGTGAACACATCTTTGTTCTTCTGGAGGAATTGAACTAGGTTTGCTTCCTCGTCAGCCGAAAGGTCGGAGCCAATGACGACGGTCTGATCCAGAACCATTGCGTCTAGTAAGACCCATTTGGTGTCGCGGTCCGCCGCATGTTGACTTTCTCTCTGTCTGCTCTCGGCCGCTTTTTTGCCTCATTGCTCTCGACCGCTTCGTCGAGGGCGTGCACATTTCGTTGTCTGGGGTGCGGCCTCTCTCTAGATTGCGACCATCATTTTGGTGACCCCGGATTGTGATGATCCCTAGCGTTGCCGGGATTTTCATGCATAAGTAAGCCCTGGTGAATGATTGCCTCAAACTTGTTGAGGAATCCTCTGCCCAAGATGCCATTGTAGGGATAATACATCTCCACGATGTCGAAGGATAGATATTCGGTTACGGCGTTTTGGACCGGTTCCGAAAGACACGGGAGGACCACTTTGCCCAGCGCATGGATGACGCGCCCTCCGAAACCGTACAGAGGTGTGTCTAGTGGTTGCGACGGATCTCTCGTTGAGCCGCATCTTGTCGAAGGCATCGGCAAAGATAATGTCAGCTGATGAACCATTGTCCACCAGAAGCTTCCCCAGAGTCCAACTCGCTATGTTTGCTTCTATTACTAGAGTGTCGTTGTGGGGGAAACCTTGCAACCTTACGTCCTCTTCTGAGAAGGTGATTGGGATGTGAGACCATCTCGTTTTCTCAACTCTTCCCTCCACACAAATGTTTCGCACCTCGCGGAAGTAGTGCTTCCGTTCCTTTTTGGTTTCGAACTCCAATGCGGAGCCCCCTGAAATAGGCATTATGGTTCCGACGGATGGCAAGGGATCGCTCTGACCCTCAAGCTTGGGCGGCAATGGCGGAGCTAAGGGACCTTTGTAAAGAGGAGGCGGAGGAGTAATTGGGCGTTGCTCGACGGGTGCGACGCTCAATGTTCGAGCTTGGAAAGTTTGTGATTGCCAAGGTGGAGGTTGGGGATAGGTGGAAAGTGGTGGCTGGAATTGAGGTGGGCGAAAAGGGTTGGCGAAGGAGTTTCTCCCAAAGCTAGGGTTTTGCCATGCGGAGCAGAATGGTTTACGGCACTCGCTCTCTCCTTTTCCTTCCTCTCCTCCTCGAGGATGGCTTCGAATCTTTTCTTGTCTGGACAATAATTCGAGCTGTGGTCATCGTTTTCCTTGTGGAAAATACAATACCATTTTCTTTTCTCATTGTGGCCTCGGCCCCTGCCGCGACCCCTGCCTCTGCCTCCGCCTCTCCCGCCTCTGCGGCCTCCCCCTTGATTGGAGTGTGGTGGACTAGGCGGGTTAGGGACCAGGCTCTGTGAATCGGCCTGTGGATTAGGGTTTTCCTGGGTGTTTTCGCCATCCAGACTGAGAATGCCCAAGGATTGGCGTGCGAGGCATTTCTGGGATTGGGCCATTCCCTCTCGCTGGGCTGGTTAGCTATCGCGGACTTTTTCTGCTGAGATTGCTCTTCCATGCACATCCTGAAGTCATTATCCGAGCGACAATACTTCCCGAACTCTTCGTATAGGCGCTAGATCGTCCTGGGCCTTTCGCGCATGAGGTGCGAGCAAAACTGGCCGGCTCTCAGACCCACGATTGCAGTGTTAATGGCGACGGCGTCCAAAACATTTGGCGCTTGGGCTCCGAGATGCACGAATTTCCTGAAATAGTTTTGGAGAGGATCCTTGTCCGTCTGCTTGCACGAGAAAAGGTCGCTCTCTATAAGTTCTGGACGTTGGAAACCCTGGAAGTTTGAGAGAATCCGTCGCTTTCGCATCATCCCATCCGTGAATTACACCCGGGCTTAGAAAAGAATACCCGCCGCGCTGCCGCCTCGTCGGCGGCGATGATGAAGGATTTCACCGGTACGAGTCGTCACCACCGACCGATAGGATGGCGGCTTCATAGCTCATTAGGAGCTGCCTTGGGTCGGATTGGCCCGAGAATGCTGGGTAGTGGGACTGGCCTGTACGTTTGTGGCCATGGAGTGACCTGGATTTCTTGAGACAAGGGGGATTTGGGGTCCCAAGATCTCGTGCGGATGGTATGAATGTCCTGATGCGAAGGACCCGACTCGAAAGGGCTCACGAAGGGGTTGCGGCTGAAAGTGGTGTGCGGAGGGGGCTGGGTGAAAAACTCAGTGCGCTCATTGAAGTTGGACTGGTTGGGAATAGTGTACTCAAGTGAAGGTTGATTGAAACTTAAGGATTGCTTTGCTTTTAAGGCGCGCAACTCCTCCTTCAAGCTGGCGATCTCTGCTTTTTGCTTTTGGATCTCGGCTTCGTGCTTTGTATTGCTAGCGACCTCTTCTTGGTTCTAGCTAATTCTTCGACCTCCTGCGCGGTTTGGCCAACTCCGCCTCGTGTGCGGCGCCGGATTCTGGGAGCGCCTACCCCTAGGTGAGGAAGGTAGAGGGGTTCAACTCTTCGTCGAGGGATGACGAAGCCCCTTTGGTAGAATTGGTGGTAGTTCTCTTCTTCCTTGTGGACATTCTGGGTTTGCTACTCAAGCCAAGCACAAATGGTGGGCGCCAATTGTTGTGGCGATAGCCGAAGCTATCGAGCACAAACAATGAGAGTATACTAAAGCTCAAGAACCAAAACTAGAATACAAAACAAAGGACAACCAAAAGCTCTTTACTCAACGGTAGATTTCTCAAAAGCCGATCCCCTTTACAAGTGCCATTCGTCTCCTTTTATAGGGAGGCGGACGGACTTTTTACATTCCGTGAACACCCTCGTGTGAAACGGATCAAAACGAAATGTGCTAGGCTATTTCTGGGAAATCTCCAATTAGGTCTCCACGTAATCGGCGCTTCATGATGTCACGCCGCAAATCGCGGCGCCTTTCTTGTTGTCATCACGTGCGCCTGTCGGGAGAAGACCTTCAATCGTCTGGAGATTTCCCTTTCGCCTGGCACCTTTCGTCACCTGAAATATGGATCACATTCAAACTTGAAATTGTTAGATCTTAGAGACGACGAAACCCCCCAAGCGAATCCCAGGCCGAGACTATCTGGGTGAGCAAGATTCGTCTCTGGGGTTTCGTCATAGAAGAAACCAAACAGCCTGACCGAGACCCTAACGCCCTGGATTATTTTGAGCTTGTTTGGCGGCTCCGCAGGCGACGAAGGGTATTGGTCGAAAGACGGATTCTGAAAGACAAAAATGGATTCAAGGGCTCCTGGGGTTTCGCCGCTGGGCCTTTCGCATAGAAACTTGGGCAACTGAAGACACTCTTTTATTTTTGGTATACGAAAGGCTTGATTCCGAATCCCCCCAACACCCTTGAAGCTCAATCCTAGCAAAAATCCTCGGCTTCCGTCACCTAGAGTTGATTAAGCACCTGGACATGAGAAAGGAATTTTTGAGGAGGGAGCGAGCTCGGCCGGATCGGCCACGGGCGGGGGACTCGGATCGTCACCGGTCCGGTCGGCCGTGTTGAGCACCGGTCCGACCGGTGGGGAGGGCTGGAGCACGGCGGAGCCTCATAAGTCCACCTCCCCTTTACGAAGTTTCTCAATTTCATATCCGGGATGTGCAAGGGCCGGCATGACATCCAAGTTGAGCAACAAAGGTCTAGAAGGGCGAATAAGCAAATGAGGGACACAATGAAGTTAATGCACAATGCTCAAGGGTTTCAACCACCTCGCTCTCCACCTTCTCCCGAGTCTCCTCGAGGTTAAGATACCTTCCTTTGAGGAAAGGATGAGAGGATGGGCCAACTCCGACATGCTTAATCAATATTGGCCCATGTTCTTTGAGTCCGAGCAAGGGCAAGGATCTTCTTCATCGGTTCCTACTCCACCTCCACCATTTGCTCCTCCTCCTCCGGATGTGGCGGAGTTCATCTCACTTCATGGAAGAAGAGCAAGCACCTCCACCTCCTCCACCTCCTAAGCAAGGACAAGATTGGGGCGCTCGCTTCTCCACCGAGATCTTTGGCTACAATCCATACTACTACGGTAAAAACGAGCGCACCCATAGCTCATCCATCTCAAATCACCGTCTCGGATTCTATTTATCCAAACTCTCCTTTGCACCTTGGATTCTTGACAATTCTCAAATAGAAGGGAGTTCTCACCACGGAGACGGATCTCGGGGACGGTGATCGGCGGTCACTTCTCCTCCAAGCCTTTCTTGGTTGCTTGATGACAAAGGGGGAGAAGATTCGGGATTAAAGTCACAAATACGCGGCGTCCGGGGGCTGTCGTTCGTGTTGCACCGGTCGACCGGTGCTCGTTGGCTGTTGAGAGAAGCCATGTAATAAGTTAGAACTTTATCTTAGTGGACTTGAGGACATTTGTGTGAGTGCTATTGTGTGTTTGAACCTTATTGTAATATTTAAGCGACTTTATTGCTAGATTGTGATGCATGAATTGAATAGTGTTTGTTTGTGTTGGCTACATGGAGCAACGTGATCTAAACCATCTTGCAACCCCGGCACGATCACCTTGGACCAAATAGCACGCACTTCCGTTGCTTTGTGCGGCGGCGGACACGATCGGTCGGCCGGTCGGGGGCACCCGTCCGACTCGTGCCGCCTAGTCGTGTGTGTTGGCCGGACTCGACCGATCCGACGCCGGTCGGCGGCACCGGTCGACCGATCTTTGCCCTAGTCGGTGCGCTTCTCTTTGCTTTGTGCACATCTTGTCATGCGCATCACGGTTTTTATTTTGTCACTCACACATGTTGCACTCCACCGATTCTAAGATATAGGGGGGAGCTCACACGCTTATTCTTCAAAATTTGTGCTATTGGCATTTGAGGCCAACTTTTTGAAATTCAACTCAAAGCACAAATTAAGGGGGGGGGATTTATCTATATCTAAGAATCTAAATACGCTTTAATGTTCTATTTTTAAGCTTTAATCGAGTTGTCATCAATCACCAAAAAGGGGGAGATTGAAAGTGCATCTAGGCCCCTAAGTGGATTTTGGTAAATTGAATGACAAGGCGATTAAAGGACTAATGAATTTGTCTAAGATTGTGAGCAGGTTTTATTTATATATTCATGAGCAACCATTGAAGTACTTAAATGTGGATGAATATTATGGCTCACATTGATAAAGACAAGTATATGGTGCAAGACTTCATGTGTTTACGGAAGAGAACACAATAATAATTGTACACACTATGGTTCTAAATTGGAAGCTTGCACATTCGTTGTCAATCGGGATCAAGCATTTGAAGCGGCATTTTCAAATGAAGGTTAATTGTGTATGAAGCAAAGTGGAACTCAAAGTGGATTGGATAAGTGATGAAGAGATCAACCGAGATGTCTAGGGTGAGGTACTAAGCAATCTTTGGGGTTGTAGCTAAGCCGTCATTAGTGTTTTGCTAAGGTGAAGTTCTAGCATCCGTGGGGTCTTCAAGTATCATATTCAAGCCTTAACCGAGGGAAGCATTGCGAGTCATCAACTTGTTAAGATTGGCAATATGGAGTGACCATGGATCCAAGTACACATTCTTATGCTATATGGAAAGATTCTAAGTCACTAGTTCAAGTATGGATGTGCTCAAGTCAAAGGCTTTGTTGAAAACCCTCAAGTGGATAATTGATCAAGTATGGCAAGATTGAAAGTGTTCAAGCTCAAGAGATCAAAAGTGTTTTCATTCTTTCTTGAGTATAGGTATGCCATACTATCAAGAGGGATGCAACTTAGCGAGTTGACCAAGTCAAAGTGCTCATTAGTTGACCTAAGTGAGATCTAGCCTTAGAGTGTGCTAACAAACCCTCCTAACCTAACCTAGGTCATTTCATCATGGTGGTGAAGTGCTAGTTTCTTGGGAAGAGGTTTTGGGGGTATCTCGGGCCTGACCGGTCTGACCGGTCGGTGGCACCGGTTTGACTGGTGCCGCTAGCCCAACGGCTAGTTTTTCAAACACCGGTCTGACCGGTGTGAGGCACCGGTGCCGCCCGGGGACCAACGACTAGTTTTCTCTTTTGAGGGGTATAAATACCCCAAGCCTTCTTCTAGTGAGGGTTGCTGTTTTCTAGTAAGTTTGCTGAGGTCCCAAGCCATTTCTAACTAGCTCTAAGCCTTAGTGGCTCTCCCCAACCCTCTCTTTGTGAGATTTGTGGATTCAAGCCATATTCTTTGTGTTGGGTTGAGAAAGTGAGCTTAAGAGTGACCTAGTGAGCTAACAAGAGCATTTCCATAGCTTGAGCACTTTGGTTTCGCGTCTACAAGCTTTGAAGCGTTTGTTACTCTTGGAGGTTTGCCTCCTAGACGGCTAGGTGTCGCCGGCTAGCTCCCAAGGTTGTGGTGAGCAGCTGGAAGTTTGTAAGGGTTGCGATCTTGCCTCTTCGTGAAAAAGGTCCCCTTAGTGGAAAGGAGGAAAGTGGTTGAAAGAGACCCGACTTGTTGTGGGAATTGTCCCTTACAAGCTCCTCAACAGAGACGTAGCCATTCCTTAGTGGGTGGTGAATTTCGGGAAACAAATCCTTGCTTCTTCGTGTGGTTTGACTCTCTAAGTTGTTTTTCTGGCATATTACTTTTGCTTCCGCTTCGATCTACTTGGGTGTGCTACTTGTGTGTGCAGGGCTCATTACTCTGCTTGTGATCATCCACAAAGGCCACACACTAAGTTTGGTTCGTGCTAGAAGTCAAGAGGTTCTTGAAGTTGTTTTTGCAGGTGTTCTGTACTACACCGGTCTGACCGGTGAGGCGCACTGATCTGACCGGTGTCACCTGTTAAGTCCAGTGCCTGACCGGTCTGACCGGTCTGACCGGTCACCACCACCGGTTTGACCGCTGGAGCACTGTCAACTCAAGTGTTCGTGGAGAAAGAGTTTAATTTGGTCATCACGCCTATTCACCCCCCTCTAGGCGACATCAAGGTCCTTTCACCAGTGCCTCCGCGTGCTCCACGCACTCGACATCGCAGTCGAATGCGTGCTCGATTGACGAGCCCACGGTGATGACACCTTTGGGCCCCAACATCTTCATCTTGAGGTAGGTGTAGTTTGGGACCGCCATGAACTTGGCGTAGCATGGTCGCCCAAGGATGGTGTGGTACGCGCCCCTGAACTCCACCACCTCAAAGGTGAGCGTTTCCTTGCGGAAGTTGTCTGGTGTGCCGAACCGGAGCGGCGGATCGATGCGCCCGAGGGGCCGGACGCGCGCTTGCCGGCGCGACGCCATGGAACGGCGTCGTCTTTGGGCCGCAGCTGGTCCAACCTGATCCCCAGCAAGCGTAGAGTGTGCGTGTAGAGGATGTTGAGGTTGCTGCCTCCGTCCATCGGCACCTTGGAGAACCGGGCATTCCCAATGACCGGGTAGACCACCGACGGGTGATCTTCGCGGGCGAAGGTGATGGCGTCCTCCGACCGGTCAAGAAAGGAGGGAGGTGCCTTCTCGCGGCGAGGACCTCGTGCCACTCCCGCTTGCGCCGGGGGCCGTTGGACATGTCGACGGTTGCCCCCCCCCCCCCCGAAGATGAGGAAGACGTTCTCCACCGCGGGGAAGCCGCCGGCGTCGCCGTCACCCCCATCCTTCTTGGCCTCGCCGTCCTTCGCGGCGGCGCGGCTGTAGTATCTCTTTGGTAGGTCGCACTACTCGAGGGTGTGGTTGATCGGCGTCTTGTGGTACGGACAAGGCTTCCTCAGCATGTCGTCAAACACCCCAGGTCCTCGAGGGGCCGCTCGAGGACCCCGTCGAGCTGGGTCAATAGCAAGGGCTTCATCTCCATCGTCGTCGCGCCCCTACCCGCGCGCCTCGTGGCGTGGCTTCTTTCCTTTCTTGCCCCGCTTGTGCTTCTGCTGGGGCTCCTTGGACTTGCTGCCCTCCGCGGGCGCGTCATCCACGCGCTTTCCCTTCTTCCCATCGAAGATGGCCCCCACTGCCTCTTCGCCGGAGGCAAAGCTGGTGGCGATGTCGAACAACTCATTCGAGTCAACCGGCGGGCTGCGCCCGAGCTCGCGCATGAGGTCCCGGCAGGTCGTGCCCTCAAGGAAGGCGTGCACAATCTCGGACTGGGCCACGCTCGGGAGCTCCGTGCAGCGCTTGGAGAAGCGCCGGATGAAGTCCGAGAGCGACTCGCCGGGCTTCTGGGTGCATGCGCGCAGATCCCAGGAGTTTCCAGGGCGTACGTATGTGCCCTGGAAGTTCCCCACGAAGGCGCAGACCAGATCATCCCAGTTATGAATCTGGCTGGCTGGCAGGTGCTCGAGCCACGTTCGCACCGAGTCGGCGAGGTGCAACGGCAGGTTGCGAATGATGACCTCGTCGGTGGTGGCTCTGCCCAGCTGACATGCCAGGCGGTAGTCGTTGAGCCATACGCGGGGGTCCGTCTCCCCCGTGTACTTGTCGATCGACGTGGGCTGGCAGAAGCGTTGAGGGAAGCTTGCCATGCGGATTTCCCGGCTGAACACACGGGTTCCCTGGGGCTCCGGCGTCGGCGAGCGATCCTCTCGGCTGTCGTAGCGCCCACCCCGTCGGGGGTGGTAGCCTACCGCTACCCGCGTCTCCGTGTTGCCCGTCTGCCGGGTGTTGATGACGTTGCGAGCGTCACCGTCTTGGGCTTGACCGCGCGTGTCAAGGATCCGATCCCTGACCGGCGTGCGCTCTGGGTTGGCGGGCCGCTCCGCCGCGCCGCCCGCGTGTACTGACACTTCGGGGCCTTGCGTGCCCCCGTCGTCCCGCGTGCTCCCCTGTTAGCAAATGCGGGGCGCCGAGCTCTCGGCCTACTGCACGGCCGCTTGCTTGATGAGCGCCTGCGCCTCGCGGTGCAGGTTTCGCGCCTCGGGTGTTGATGGAGCAGGCATGGCCCGTAGCAGTGTCGCGGCAGCGATGAGCTTTTGGTTCGCTCGTGGGGGCGTGTTTGGGTTGTCGACGTCGAAGTTGATGTTGATGCGCTCGCAGGCTTGTTTGCCTAGCTCGCGCTCACGTTCGCCGCGCGCGGAGGCTTCCCCGGCGATGGAGGCTCGAAGCAGCCGTACCGCGCGGTACTCCTCCGTGACCTTGGCTTCAAGCTCGCGCGCTTCAGCCAGTTTCACATTGATGTCAGCCCCCCTCGACGGCGAGGGAGGAGGCGCGCTTGGCCCCGCACCCTGGTGCGGTCCAGTTCCCGGGCCGGGGGGAACCTCTCCGTCGCCGGCTTCCGCCACGTTTGCAGCGTTCGCTTGGTCGTTGGC
This sequence comes from Cenchrus americanus, assembly GCA_947561735.1. Lineage (NCBI taxonomy): Eukaryota > Viridiplantae > Streptophyta > Magnoliopsida > Poales > Poaceae > Cenchrus > Cenchrus americanus. The sequence continues at coordinate 77,406,547 of OX387240.1, read as the reverse complement.
GGGTACGACGAAGCACTCCCACGCGGGGTCGTAGCTCCCGGCGCTGGAGTTGTCGGAGTAGCCGAACCAGTAGTCTGTGGCGTCGAGAAACCGCCGGAACATCACTGGGTCAGGCACGCTGGAGAAGTCCCACTCCTCGTACCCGTGCGAGGTGGCGGGTGGCAGCTCGCTGGCGGAGCCGCAGGACGAATCGTCGGCGGCGGAGGCACCGGGTTCGGACCGCCGGAACATGGCGGATAGGACGGACCCCCGTGCGCCGCCGCGTCGGTGTTGGCGGAGGCGACGTACGCCGTCGTGGCGCCACGCGGACCGATGGGAAACCGAGCGTTCCCCCGCCGGAGCGCTTGTCGTCTCGCCGGTGGTCGCGCCGCGCCGCAAGGTGACGCGCGCGGCGCGTCGGCGCTCCGTCCGCGCCCGCCGAGAGCGGCCGGCCGGAGCATCGACGGCGTCGAGGTGTCGGAGGGCCCGCGGCATCCACCCGGGTGGACACGGGGGCGTCAGCAGCGGATGCGACGGGGACCGGGTCGGGCCCGGTCAGCCGCCACGCACGGAGTTCATCGCGGTTGGTGATGCGCATGAGGTAGCCGTTCCCCGTGGCCTGAAAGTTCAGGCTCCCGAACCGGATTTCGAACCCGGCTGGGAGGGGGTCCGAGCTGCCCACGGTATACCTCTGGCCGCGGTACTCGGTGCGAATCACCATCGAGAGGGCTGGTGGGAGCTGATCTTCAGCGCGACCCCCTACCTAGCGCGCCAACTGTCGGTGCGGAATGTAGTCCCGACACTAACTAGTAATGAGCGCTGAGATCTGCCTCTCGATGGTCCGGTGCTAGCAACTAATAACACTGAGTTTTATCCTGGTTCCGGCCGGGGCCGTACGTCCAGCAGCGGTGTGCTCGGGGCACTATATTGCTTCGCACCGTGGTGCTCGTAGAGGGGGGCTACAAGTGTGGAGGGATAGGAGGTCGGGCCTCCAAGTCCCAGAGGTATTGATTGAGGCAAGTGCCAATATCGTGGTGAAGGCGGAGAGCGTGTGCGTGATCGCTATCCGTCGTCCGTCCCCTGCGGCTGGGGGACTGCCCCTCCTTTTATAGGCCAAGGAGGGAGTAGTTTACAGGCATGCCGCACTATTCTCCTACGTGTGGAGGCGTGGCCAGCAGTGCCATAGAGTTGACGACTGTCCTGGCGAATCTCGCTCCTGTTGGGGCGTCGTGGCGAGTCCTGTGCCCGTACAGGGGCGGCTTCGAGGGTGGCGATGTAGAGGTTGGTTGTCCGGTTGCTGCCCGCGGACCGGCTCGAGGGTGCCGTCGACAGGGGTCCGTACGAGGCACAGTGTCAGGCATGGCGACGTCCCGTCCCCGTGCGCCCCAACAGCGTCGGGGGTGTCGTCGCAGTGCCCAGCATGGCGCTACAGTGGCGGGGATGGCCGCAAAGGGCTGACAGCGATGGGGAAGACTGCTCCCGCCGGCCTGACGTCACGGCGTAGCCCTGTGTAGCCATGGGAAAAGCATTCGAGGGTTCCTCCGGCCCCCCTTCGAGGGCTCGGCGCGTTAACCGTACAGGAGTAGGCGGCACAGTGTCACGGGGCTGACACCGGCCTCACCACACAGTGTTACACAGTGGCGGGGATGGCCTTCCCCAGGGAGTCGGTGGAACAGCGTCGGGACGTGATTCCCAGGCGTGTTAGGGTCGTGGCGCGCGTCCTGTGGTGTCAAAGCATTAAATGCCCGTGCACGTGAGCAGGAGAGGGGACGACGTGCGTGCAGGTACCCTCGAGCGAGGCGGACCTCGCCCGAGGGGGCGTTCAGCCCTCGGGCGAGGCGGACCCCGCCCGAGGGGGCGTTTAGCTGTGCCTCCCTGGCGGGCCGCGGGGGCTGGCAGGGTCGTGATCGTGTCGTGCGCGTGTTTTAGGTTCGTGAGTTAGTTCGCGTTTTTTGTTTTTTTTCGAGTTTTAAGCGGGTTTTCCCTGGTTATTTAGGGGACCCGTATGGCTGTCCCCGACACGTGGCACAAGACTCAACTTATATGCTGGACACTATACCATGTCTACTGAGAAGTTAAGAAGGGGATGGAACGATGCCACACGCGCGCGCCTTCCTTTTTAATGCGAAGAGATTCCATAAGTGGTGAAGTACTTCAACTGCGCCCGAGAATCCCTATATAAGGCCCCGTCTGGTCATCCTTCGGTGAACAGAGACAACACGCTGCACACAGATATTCCGTCCCATGGCTTGCGTGCACAAGACCTTGGGAGAGTAGGAGCCTCCGGGACGTTCGTCGGATTCGGAGTTCGCCTGCTCGGGTGAAGACCGGCGATCACGTTTTTGGGGAGTGCCACCAGCACGACTACTCGCTACTTCCTCCTCTTCCTGTTCGTGATCGGATCACTGCGTTACTGGAGGGAGTGAACACCGGCACTGCTTCCTTTCTGCACTGCATCGAGCGGGACGGCTACACTGACAAGTGCTATGTCGACTAGCACCGACACGAATGCCGCTGGGTATAATCTCATTCGATTACTTACTGTCTTTCATATTATGTACATATTCACACTTTCTGATAGAACAAATATTGTTATGAATATTATCTTTGAAATACTTGTATTTACGATTTCCTGAATTAAATTTAGCTAAATTTTCAACAGCACCCAGGCCAGGCTCGAGGCCGCCCCTCCTCTCGCTGTCGTCGGGGCTAGTCCGCCCACCGCCGCGGCGGGCCTCGGCTACAGCGGGGACGATGCGCGGGGTCCCACGTAGGGGCTCGGCAAAGGAGGACGTGGAGGTCGGTGGCGATGTGGATCTTGGCGGCGAAGGCAGAGGAGGAGGCTGGTAGAGAGAGGGAGGAGGAGCTGGACCCGCGCCGACGGCATGGAGGAGCAGGGCCCCACGGCGGAGGAGTAGGCCGCTACTCCCTGCTGTCGGCGCCTGTCCACCTGTTGCCCGGACGACCTCTTGCAGTCCGCCGCCGCCTCCAGTCGCAGCCTCGCAGGGCACCCACCGGCCACCACGGACCACCGCTGGGGTGTTTGCTTCATGGGTGAGAATTGAGATGTTGGGCTTCGCCGCTTCGGGCTGAAATGAGTGCAGGAAGGAGACGAGAATAGAGATGGATTAGGTCATGGGTAGTTGTGTCTTTTCCATTGTGTTTAGTCTTTTTTCTATTTATTTTATTTATTTTATGGGATCATCAACTTAACAGAGTTAGAAACAAGGGCAGATGGAGGTTTCGTTTGCGAAAAGCAGTAAGAACACCAATTATTACGGTCCTTTTTCGAACGAGAGAAGCTAAGCTAGTAGAACCTTTTGCTCAAAAAAAAGCTAGCTCAACGTGACAAATAAAATACGCACGCGCCGTATTAAATTAACAGTGTACCGCTAGGAAGCCGCCGGCCACGACGCCCCCTCCGGTCCCACTCCCGTGCCGGTCAAGCCAGTTCAGACCAACAAGCCTGTCCCCATCGGTTGGGCCCCCCATTCCCCTCCTCCGGCACGTGACGCCTCGCGCCGCCCGTCAGCCTAATTTCGGCGCGGGCGGGACCCCGCATCCCCCGCCGGATGACTCGCCGGGGCACGCAAGCCAACGCGGCGGCAGCAGGCAGGAGACGGCAACGAAAAAACACATGCGCGACGGCGAGGCGGTTGGAACTTGCACGCGGACGACGGCGTGCGTCACGAGTGCGCGCGCGCGCGAGCCAGCCAGAGAACGGACGAGTCGTCGCGTAGGCTCGCGGCGTCCGCGGCCCGCCGGGTTCCACTCGGCGCGCGAATCTTCGCGACCCATCCGGCCAAGCAACCCCAATCCCATCCGCCATGCCTTCCTCCTCATCCTTCTTCTTCCCGCGCCCGTCACCGCCCCGCCAGTATATAACCCCCTTCCCCCGCAGCCTCCCTTCGGCGAACAACCAACCCTGAGCAAAGCAAAGCAAGAAACCAGAGGCGCGACCCACGCATCGATTTGAGCAGCAGCAAGAGGTTCCGTTCCATTCCGTCCTTCCCGACCTTGGCTGATCGGCTGCCATGGACAAGGTGCTGGCCTTCTCGATCCTGAGCGCGTCACCGGCCGACATCGCCGCCGGGGCCGCCGCGTTCCCCACCACCCGGCTGTCGTGGCGGAGGGGCTCGAGCAGCCGGGGAGACTCCGCGGAGGCGGCGCCGCATCCGCAGCGGGACGGGGAGAAGCAAGGCGGTGGCTCGCCGCACCCCCACGGCCACGGCCACGGCGGCGTCAAGGACGAGCCGCCGCGGGCCTTCCTCCCGCGGTTCGCGCCGGAGTTCGACGGGATCGATTGCTTCGAGACCATCGTGTCGCACTAGCGAGGCGAGGCGGCCTGGTCGACAGGACGCTGGTGCTCCGGCTGCTGCCAGTAACTGACGATTCTTTTCGCCATTCTATAGTCCGTGGTGATGGTGATTCACCGATCGTTGATCGGTGTGTGTGTTTGTGTTGAATTGCTAATTTGTCTCAGCAATTGCTAATTGAGATTCACGGGTTGTACTTGTACAGACAGACATGTATTATGTATGCATGCATGATGCATCAAGAGAGACGATTTTATAGTACTCTCTCCACTCTTTCTGTAACAAAAAAATGGGTTAGTTCTTCTTCCTTGTGAACGGTTCGTCCCCCTTCCGGAGCAGCAACATTGGATTTCCATGCTACTCTTTGGGATTGCCAGTTTGCCAGGAAGCTTGCAATTGCCACGCTACTGGATGATTCCCGTGCAAAAGGCGAACGAATTGCGCTGTGTAATGAACTTTGTGACACCAATTATATGTTTTTCTAAAAGGATTGGCATGGATTGGGGGCGAATAGCAACGGTGGACGAGCCCAAGCCAAACTGTTCGAGCAGAGTTGGCCAGGTGTCTGATTCTCACGGCACATGATGCGTCAATTTTCAAAAGCCGGGAGGTGGTGGTAGCGTGTTTGTTTGCGACTAGTTAAGCGGGCAAATTAACTAGCAGCAGGTTCCTTCCCTGGTTATTGAAATGGATATTCGGCTCCATGCCTAGTACAACTGATGACGTGGCTCCGGACAGGAACAGAGCACCTGCAACTCTGCAAGCGAGCTCCCCCTGTTGGATTGAAAGGGAGGGCTAGAGCAGGGCAAGTTTGGTGTCCCGATCATACTCCAGCCACAAAATTCAGGCTCCATGGTAGCGTGTACGCAGGCGCTAGCACAGTTTGTTTTTACGACCATGCGAGTGCGATTCAGCAACTGGTTCTCGACGTGCTGAATGGATAATCCGACCCATGTGGAAGAAGCACAAGCAAGAGCAGAGCAAGCTTGGTGCTGCAATCATGGTAGCCCAAAAATTCAGGATCCAAACTTCGTTTGCTTCTAATGAAATTATGGTTGGAAGAGGACGCATCAATCAAATTTATATGAAAGAATCAAACGAACTCTATTCCCTTGCGTGTGGTATACAGCTCTGTACAAATTACTCGCTCGTTGCTTCACTCAGCAACAAGCCAACAACCCAAAAATCAAAATTAGCTACGATGGTCAATCGAACCCAAAGAAACGACAGCGGAGCGCCCCGTGCTCAGAAGGAGACTATGGACTCGAAGCAGTTGATCCCGTCGAACTCCGGCGCGAATCGCGCCTGCTTCCTCTCCGCCGCGGCCGCCGGGCGCGAGCCGGGGTGCCCCTCCCCGTCCCTCTTCTCCTGCTGCTGACTCGGAGCCGCCTTCTCCGCCTGCTGCTGCGTCTGGGTCCCGGCGGAGGAAGAGGTCCTCCTCCAGGAGAGGCGGGTGGAGAAGCCGGTTGCCGAGATGTCGGCCGGCGACGAGCTGAGGATGGAGAAAGCCAGGATCTTGTCCATGATCACGGTTGCAGTAGCTAGAACCTGTGCTTTCTTGGGAATTTTACTCTTTGATTTTTTTTCCTTGTGTGGTCTGGAAGCGGTCAGCTTGGTTTGGCTTGGGTGCTCTGCTGCTCCGCCGGCGCCGGACTTTTTATAGGCGCCGTGTCCGCGACTCCGCGTGGTGGAAGCCGAGAAGGGGACGGGAAAGGGAGGGAGCGTCGGAGAGAGAGGAGGCGGTGGACTGGGGTGGGGGAGGGGCCGTAGCGCGCGCGGCAGGAAAGTTCCCGGGGGGCAGCGGACGCGGACGCGGACGCGGTCGGAGTCGGAGGCCGCGACTCCGACTCGCGCACGGCAAGCAACCTGGGGATGAGGAGGCGGCTGTGACTCGGCACGACACGGTCCCAGCGCGCTGGTGCTGAGGCGCTGACCCCAACGCAACGCGACCCGACCCCGCGCTGCCTGCGGGGCTCTCGGCGAGTCGGTGAAGCACTCTCGTTCCGACGCGGGAGGGCGTGGCGGACCGCGGATGCTGACGCGACGTGGGGTACGGAGATCATGGACACTTGGAGAAGTCTTTCTGGGCGTGTTTGATATGGGCCAAAACCCCAGCCCAAGCCCCACCACGTCATCTTCCCGTGTTTGATATCGTTGGCCGCCGCGGTGCATTTCCCCCTCTCTCTCTCCCGGCTCGCGCCGCACGCTCCTAGGTTTCGTTTCTCCTCGGCCCCCGGCTGCGGGCGCGCGCGCGCGGGCGAATCTTGCGCGTCGGCGGGGAGCTGCGCGCGCTCGCGCGCGGCTCGCGCGCGAGGAGTGAAACTTCCGCGCGGGAGGAGTGAAACTTCCATGCCTACTTATACCGCTCGCTCCTACCTCCCTCACTTCTTCCCCTCCTCTCCACTCTCTTGCTCCCGTTGAGGAACCGTCGACGAGGTAAGTTGCGGCGCGGTCGTGTTGTTCCCCGGGCTTCCTCTTCGTTCCCCGTGTGGATCTGCGTCCAGGCGGCGTGGTTCCGTCGCGGGCTCCGGCGAGGCGGTGTTGCTTGTTCGTGGATGCGCTTCCCCTTCCAGATCTGCTACCTCCTCCCCACCTTCGGTGTTTCCCGGCGGCTTCGTACCCCTCTTGCTCACTCGAGGTGAAATCCCTATTTTTCCCCATTTAATCGGTACGCGAGTTCATTGTTTTGTTCGGATCTATGTCTTGTTTGTTGGTATTTATTCTTGCGAGATGATTCCTTGTCGATTTGTTTGATATTGTAGTACCGCGGTCGTGCCTTTTTCATGCTTCGTTGTTATTGTTGGTGGATCCTTGCCGGTTTGTTTGATATTGTAAATGTTGTTGTTTGGGATATGAATGGTCGATGATGACTAGCTTATTGGCACGGGGAGGCATATCTAGTACTTTGCGGCCGTGTGTTTTTTCATTTGTGAATGATTGCGGTTACATTCGAGAGGCCAACCGGGGTCTACTTAAATTGCTTATACATTTGTGAATGCATGTAGATGGATACAAATGCACAACATGCACCGATGGCTAGGCAAGCGGCGAGGCACTACAAAAAATCTCGTGGTCTATGACGGTCAATTTTCGTCACGGATCCTCAAAATTTCGTCATAAAATGACATCTATGACGAAATTTGAGAACGTCATGTATTGAGCGTCACGGATCCCTTCTCGTGACGTCCTTAAATTTTCGTCATGGATTAGCGTGATCTATGACGTTCTCAAACCGTCGTAGATTGGTGTAAAGCCCATTGAACCCGGCCGAAGCCCAAAATGCGTGACGAAAGTGATCGTCATGGATTAACTTGCCACATCACTCATAGAGACAAGGTGGGCTGCGACATGGAAGATGATGAGGCGGCGACGTGGCGGGCACAATGTAGCTAGATGACACATTGTTGATGTGGCTGCCACATGTCACTTTGCTCGGCGCCACGTGTCGCTACCGTGGCCGCCACATGGCGCTACCGTGGCCGCCACGTGGCGTTGACGTGGCATTCACGTGGCAAATTCGATGCCGATCGTATTTCCACAAAACGAATACAACAATAAAGCCACACATTTCAATAATAATAATTCTTAAATTAATAAATCTCCAATACATTCACACCACCTCAATGGCAAACAAAATATAATTTCGTCAACAAAGCTCAATAGGCCCAATTTTTAAACCCGGTCATTCAACGGTAAATACAAAATCGACATAAAATTCAACCCAACAATCCTAGAAATCACAAAACAACAAATCAAATGTCCTTGTAGCATCACTAGTAGTCCAACGATCCGGAACTCCGGATATCGGTCCATTGATTACGATCACTTCTCTTATGCATCTAAGCCATAACCCGAAAGAGGAACATTACCGAAAAAAAAAGAGTTGGCATTGGTTGTCGGCTTCACCGACCTCATTTCTTCTTCAAATCCGCATAAGGAGCATACCGGTGATAAGTTAAATAATATAGACCACCAAGTTGTGCACTAACAATATATCATATATATTGTGCTAGACAAATAGTTCAACTGCCGAGAACAAAATAGAGACCAAAGAGGATAAGCTACTAAGTACAAATATGCGGCATGTGCAAAAAAATACCGAGAAATTTAAGCAAACACAAGCTATTTGGATGCACACATGCAACATTATGCAATGAAACCATGGCATTATCGGACAAGAAATTTCTAGACTACTAAACTAGTAGGCTAACAAGTGAGTTGCGTTGTTTATTGATGACTATGTGAATTAATATTCTAGTGGCCGCCGCAAGTAGATATGAATCATAGTGTTAGTTGTCATGGAAGCGCCTAAGAACACAAACATATAAATTGTGTCACTTGCTGATCACAACATTGCCCGGGAACGACATGCAAATAAGAACGGATGGGGGATAGAGAGGATGACCTCGTCAAACATGTTGACATACGAGTCTTGCATCAACGTGGACTCGACAAAGCGATTATCATACCAAAGACGACAAGGGCAATGTCGTGCGGCCAACCTCTATGGACGGATCCGGCCACCTCCATAGATCAATCTAGCCACAACCTCCATGGGACCCGAGAGGTTTCAAAGGTTTCAAATAGAAGATTCAGACCGAGAGATTAAGTGATAAACTAGTAGAGCCGGCCATAATTCTCCGAGCAAAATCTTTGTTACATTAACAAGATGAAATATCCTAACTCCGAAACTTGCATGAGTAATGTCTATCCGAAGAAGCCATTTATGTACAAACACCGCTTCAATGATAGAGAGATAAGCTGCGGTAGATCCGAGCATAGGTAAATGCAACAACACACTACCACCGTACCGAAGCTTTTTCCCTCTCGGTGGCCAAAATACCTTCTCGTCATGTGCATCCAACTAACTATCAGGCAAGCAAGTGTTTCTAGATCCCTCAAGTGAAATGCTAGCAAATCCAACTAACTATCCACGAGTTTGGTTAGCAACCACACTACCACCATGAAGCTCAACAACTAGGCCATCGAGCAATCGGCGGCGGCATAGTAGATACTAGTAGAAAGGAATCGGAGCCTCACCGGCGTCGATGACGGCGTCCCGATCAACAACTCCGCCCTTCTCGAACTTGGTGAGGTCCCGGGTGCCATTGACCCATCTCGCGTCACGGAAAGCCGACACCGGCGCCGCCACCGCCGCCGCGCCCGCGGCATCGACGGGCTTCGCGGGAGGAGGAGGAGGAGGAGCCTCGATGGCCTTGACGGCGGACCCGTTGGATGTCGCGGTGGGGGTCGGCCGCTCGGCCTCGGCTCGGCCGGGCGGCGCGACCTCGACGGGGCGCCTCCCCGGCGGCGCGCGCCCGAGGCGGTCCCCGGTGTCCCGCGTGGAGGCGGGGGAAGGGGAGGAGGTGTAGGTGGAGGTGTGTCGGGGCTTGGCGCCGGCCCGCGGCGGCTTGAGGGAGGCGGGGCGCGGGGAGAAGGTGGAGGTCGCCATGGCCATGGAGGACGGGGGATGGCCCCCATGCATGCCGGGCGGCCGCCGCCGGGAGCCCATCTAGGGAGGCATCGAGGAAGGAGGAGGAGGCGAGAGGACATGAGGAGGAGGCGGTGCGGATCCGAGAGGAGGTCGGTGGTGGGAGTGGCGGAAGTAGGGTTTTCACCCGCTTTTATGCATTCGAGATTGAGATCGACGGTGCGGATGTGCCGATCGAGAGACGGACGGTCGGAAGAAGTCGGCCCATAGTAGAAACCGGCCCTTTATAGCTTTCACGCCCCATTTGACTATTTTCTTTTTTCTTTTTAATTTACTTTCACCATTGTAAAGTAACAAATAAAAATAATTATGCTATATGCACAACTAATTTTTTATATGTAATAGACTGCATATAAGTTATCTTGTATAAATTTCGGTATTTTTCTAATCCATGTACTATTTTCAATGGTTTAAAAAAAATTTTGCAAGAGGAGGGACTCACGGGAGGACGAAGATGGGGTTACGGTTAGGGTTGGATGCGGCGTTATATACCGAGGAAACACGATGAGAACCATTGGATCGACGATCGATGGCTGCAAAACGTTGGGCTATTTGGGCCAACATGGGCTTGCGGGGAAATTTCAAACTTCTACTAGTCATCTTGTTATAAAATAATGATAATAATAAATAAAACTTATAAAAAATTATGTAAATTGGCACGGGATCATTTTATCGATGTACAAGCTTGACAAAAAAAGTTTCATATGATTTTGTGAAAATTGGACTATAGAGTATTCATAAACTAGATAGATCATCACATTGTTTCATACAACTCAACTTAAACTTCAAAGTTTGTAAACACTCAAATACTTTCTTACCCATGGGCACCCCAAAATTGGATGCAACCTTGCGTTGACCATAACATTAGAGAATATTAAGTTATATTAGCAATTATTATGAAAAAACATGTTTTTATATTCTCTTTTTAGTTGGAAAAGATATGTTGTATGAAAAGAAATCAAGAAATAGTAATTAAGATACAAACAAATGGCACTGAGTAAAACATCTCGATTTTAGAAAAAATTAGGAAAAAGAATCAACCGATTTGGAGTTTGTATGAGGAAGGAAAAACAGTTTACAAGTTTTATCTGAAGATTAAAAAGAGAAATTGCACTTGCTATGAACTGAGATGAACAAGTGTGTTTTCTCTTTTTAATCTTTGACTAAAACTTGTAACTAGTTTTTCTGCCTCATACTAACTCCAAATTGGATGATTCTTTTTTCTAAAATTTTCTAAAATCATTCTCTACCAAGATCTACAACTTTAACAAATGAAAAATGATTTCGACAGCAGTTTATTAGGAGTAATTCAAACTTACATCTCGAATTTACACTATCATAATTCAAATAATATCATAAAATGCTCTAATGGTTCTACGAATTGACGTGGTAACATAATTTGGTTCCATAAACTTGTGATCAAACTTTCAAATGATTTCGGTAACATCGGAACCTACGTTGTTTAGAAATGGATACATGTCTCACATAGTTTCATGAAACATTACTTGAACATTGACGTGTATCATACCATGCAAAATTTTCGAATTTATATGCACTTCAAACTTTACCATAACCTTATGATTATCATAACATTAGCAAATATGAAGTTGTGTTACCATTTATTATTGAAAAATATTTTCATTTATTCTCTTTCGGTAGAAGAAAAGGAAGTTGTATGAAAAAGATAAATGCAATAGCAATTAATATGAAAACGAACGATATTACGTGAAAGATTGTGATTTTACAAAAAATCAGAAAAAATAGGAGTTACTATTTTATTATGCAAAAAAGATATTTTTCTATTTTAAAATACATAATCAAGACACCCTTATGCATTAACTAAAAAAATAATTATCTTATATACCCCAAACATATTTTCACATATAAAAGGATACATTTAAGTTGTCTTTTAGAAATTTCAAGATTTTTCGTGCAAATTTGCTATTTTCTACCATTTAAATGAATTTCTGCAGGTTTCTTGGAAAAAAAATAAGTCTGCTGGTGGCCCTCCATTTTTGCAGTATGGGCCGACCTATTGGGCTGCAAAGCTGGGCCGCCAAGTAGGCCTGTGCGGGCTGGTATGGATGGTTTCCGGGTTTGTCAATGAGTTAGAGGGTCACCAAATGAGAATTTGACTTTGGTTCGCAAGCCCATGGTACTATGACTCATGTTCAATTTTTGTAAAAGTCCGGTTTACGTCCCTAAACTTTGTAACTTTGCAATGCATATCCTTCAACCTTTGAAATCGTCCGGATTACATCCCGAGGTTGGTTATGCGTGGTTTAAAAACGGTTTTGTATTTTTTTCAATTCGACCGAATATTTAAAAAATCATAGTGAATTATAATAAATCATAAAATGGAAATCCAATTTTGTTTGTCTTTAGATAAGTATATATGGATATATAGTACTATATGCTTTAGAAAAAAATTAAATTTAGATTTTTAAATGGGTAAATGTGATTATCTCTAATTCTTTTCACACATTATATGATTCTTTTAAAATTTATTGATCATGAGGAAATATTGAAATGCAATATGGGTCGGATTATGACGAAATTGACGCAACGTCATAGTATTTGGACTTCACATCGGGCTTCATATCCAACACTGGTAATTTATGACGAAATCTGACTGTTGTCATGGATCCAGTGTAATCTGTGACGAAATCTGTGACGAAATTGGCACAACGTCATAGTATTTGGACTTCATATCGGGCTTCATATCCAGCACTGCGAATCTATGACGAAATCTGACTGTTTGTCATGGATACAGTGTGATCTATGACGAAATCAAAAAATGTCATGAGAATTTCGTCATAGATCACAAGGTTTTTTGTAGTGAGGGATGGTTGTTGTTATGGTTTCCTTTGTAGTCAATAGGCTTAGAAGGATTAGTGAAGAAGAATCAATCCCTTATGGGCCTAGGACCGAGGTGAGAAGCATAGACAGAGCACACTCCAAATGATGTACAACTACAATGATGTTGAATGCATTGCCATGTTGCGCATGAAACGGGTCCCCTTCTTTTCTTTGTGCAACCTCGCTTAGGAGTAGAAAACTTGTTCTCGAGACAGGTTGGATGTCCGGTGGAGGAGCAGGTGGCAATGTTTATACATGTGGTTGGGCACAACCGAGAGGTTTAGGGTAGTTCATCAATCCTTTAGGAGATCCATTGAGACTGTCAGTAGGGTCTTCCACCAAGTTTTGTATGCTATTGGTGAATTAAGGGCTGACATGATCAAGCCCCCAAGCACTGCCACACACCCTAAGATTATGGGCAGCCACAGATGGTTCCCTTTTCTGAAGGTACTTTCATGTCTATATGTTTCCCACACATGTTCATATCAATGTGTTTGCACATATGTTAATCTTTTGGCTTATGGACATTTATGTAGAATTGCATTGGTGCCATTGATGGCACACATGTGTTGGCAAGGGTGCCTAGACACATGCAGCAAGCTTTCGGGGGTAGGAAGTCCACCACAACTCAAAATGTGATGGCTGCTTGTGAGCTTTGACCTAAAGTTCACATATGTTCTAGGCGGGTTGGGAGGGATCAGCCCATGATGCACTAATTTTGGGTGATGCCATAGAGAGAGATGATGGGTTCACCTGTGCCGGCGGTAACGCACTAGCTAGTCAATGCACTTATGTCCACCTTGTGATCAAACACACTTTCACACTCATTCTCCAACAATTGTAGGTCACTTCTACCTGGTAGATGCTGGATATGCATGCAGACAAGGCTTCTTGCCACCATATAGAGGGGTCAGGTATCACTTGAGTGAGTTCTCCAGCACAAACCAACCCACCAATGCAAAGGAGCTATTCAACCTTAGGCACTCTTCACTTAGGGTCACAGTGGAGAGGGCCTTTGGTGCACTTAAGGGCAGGTTCAGAATAATAGACAATAAATCTTTCCACAAATACAAGACTCAAGTCAAACTTGTGCTTGCTTGCTGCATACTCCACAATTGGATCATTGGTTTTGGCTTAGATGAAATTATTCCATCAGAGGAAGGATTTGTTCCTGATTTGGATGAAGATGAGCAGGGAGAACTGCCTCTAGAGGAACCTGCTATGGTGACTGTGAGGGATGAGATAAGCAATGCTATGTGGGGTGCTAGGGGTTCATATAGGACTTGATGTTTCACTTGCATTTCATGGATGTGTAAACTAATTTAGTAGACCCTGGACATGGAACTAATGTGGTGCATGATTTCCGTACTCTTAACCGCTAAGTCGAGACCAAATACTCATTACTTGTCCGTGTTTTGCTTCCCTGCTTATTTTATCTTGATTGTTTGTGCACTAGGATGGCTGCAGCTAACCTTGATGCCCAGGGTGGGTTTGTGGCTGCTGCAAACATGATGGAAGTAGCACCTGCAATTGCAGGAGCTGCCTTGGGTGAACCAGATGTTGTTGACCTGTTAGATGGTGAGCCTGCCCATGCTGTACCACAGCAAGGTCCTATGAGGTGGACTAACAACACTTCTGGGTTTGTCCTAAGGAGGATGACCCAGATTGTGTCTGAGAGGTCTAGGACTGACAAAACCTACAAAGACAAAGATGTGAATGCAGTAGCTAAGGCTCTAAGTGAGTATTGTGGGATGCCTGTAACTGCAACTCAAGTGTATAATCACTTGAGGAAGTGGAAGCAGAAGTGGTCTAAGGTTGCTAGGCTGAAGAACCTTAGTGGGGCATTGTTTGATGAAGATGTGCAAGCCATAATGCTAGAGCAGGACCACTATCTTGGTCATTGCAAGGTACAAAACCATGTCTGAAGTATTCACTTCCTAACTGTGTCCCCTCTTCATAACTGTGTCATCTCTTCTTAATTGTGTCATCTCTCCATAATTGTGACCTCTCTTCAGGACCACCCTAAGGATGCTGAGTTTCTGAACACTCCAATAAGGTTCTACTCTGAGATGGAGGCTATCTTTGGTAGCACCTTGTCTACTGGTAGGTTTGCTTGTAGGATCCAATCGGCCTTGGGGGGTCAACAAGTCGGATAGTGTTGTCTTTGCTAAGCTGGAGGGTGAAGACTACACTTCTCCTAAATATGAATGCAAGCCTACCTTTGAGTTTGGTGATGGAAGTAAGGTAACAGCCACGGCCACACCCACAACCACGGTTCATGTGTCGGATACTATTTGTGGTAAGAGGAAGAGGGGCCATATGGCCGAGGACCTACGGCCAAGAACTACATGCAGTAGTTCTCTCCTCTCCTCTCTTTTGTGATCCATTTTGGCTAGACATTGTGCATGGTAGATAGCTAACCAGCACCTGTCCTTTTGGTTTTAGTTAGTGGGAAGGTGGCTAACTAAAGAAACTGCATTTTGGCTCACTGAGTGTGGGCAAAACTCCATTTGAGCTCACGGACTGTGAGCAAAACTCTATGCTGTTGTACTAAATTGGAGCCTTTGTTGGCTTGCTACTGTCTGTTTAATTTGTGTTCATGTTTTCATGATTCTGTTATATCTGTGCTTGTTATCTGTTGACCTTTTTGGCTGGGTTATAAAATTTGCCTATGATGATTCCATGTACCCCATAAATGATGACATGGCCTTGTGAGGAACTTGATGCTGTTATTTCTTTTATTCTACCAATTATCCCTACTCTTGTCTCCCTTCTCTCTTGTCTCCCATCGACCGTGGGACACATCGATTCCCATGTTTCCAAACTTGGGATCGATGTGTCCCACGGTGATATGTTAGACAAGAACTGTGTCATACTTTTCTTCTTATACTTATGTTTCCTACTGTGCACCAGTTGCCATTATGCTCCAAGTCGATGTCAAATGATTGAAAAACATATAATCTGAGGCAAATATTTTCTGTTCTTTCATTTTTTGGCCTATGATGACTGGAGCTTATATATTACTCATGTCTCTCATCAAACCGTGAGACACATCCATGCCCATGTTTCCAAACTTGGGATGGATGTGTCCCCCGGTTCAATGACTGCCATGAAAGTTCTGTTTCACTTTTGCTCCAAGTTCAAGTAGTACGAGGCCACTTTTGCATGTTCTGTTGCACCATCGTCGGGCCGATGATGATCCTGTTCACCATTTATATATCATGACATCCATCAAACCATGCGAGACGTCCATGCCCATGTTTCTCAAACTAGGGCTGGACCTCTCACATGGTTCCATGGCTGCCATGAAACATTTGCTACTCATTTATTTACCTGAGGCCATAGTTTCCTATCTTTTAGCCTATGATGATATGATCTATGATTATTGCTTGTCATGCATTCCATCAAAACGTCAAATTCATCCATGGTCCAAGTATTCAACTATGGACCATGTGAATTTGACGTTTCCATGGTTCACATGTACCCATTGATCTCCTATATCTGAGGCAATATCCTATGATGTTGACCAGAGGATATGTTGTCCAATCCTATGATGTCAACTACTACATTTGTGCATAAGAAAACTATGATCGAGGATTATTTACATCTCCTTGCGGACCAATGCCAAAATGGTATGTTGTTTTGAGGGCCTCAAACCCGGGGATCTACACATCCCGGCATGAGTGCGGTGAATATGTTCTTAAGGTACATAATGCAAGGTACCAAAGCTATAAAACTCATGATGAAGTTGTGCATGAGTTCAATGAAGCCCTCAGGATGGGTACTGTGAGGTTGGTAAAAGGTATAACAAAGCCGACTAAGAATGTGATGTCACCAATTGATGCATATGAGGGTAAGAATGTGATGACTAAAGGGCCTTGTTCTGGCAAGAATGTGATCATTGTCATTCTTGTGGTGCTGCTGTTTGGTCTTGGCAGTAGATTGCATAACTGTTGCTCCTGTAAATGAAATTTGGGATGAATGGCCAATGATGACGTTTTTTTCTAATTTCTACCTAAGTATGTTATGAAGGAGAACATTAAATTTGAGTCTGAGGCCAATTTCATGACTACAAGCTATGTTGGTTAGTTATGTTATGAGATGATCCTCTACTTGTTTCTTCTCCTCTTTCTCTCATATGTAATTCTGTTGCTCTGGCCGGTTTGGGCTTAGACCGAATCAAACAATGTCCCGGTTTGGTAGTGGCCTTGGGCCGCCGCCGGCCGCAATCAAACACAAAAAAGGCTTCGGCTGGCTCGGTTGGCCAAACCAATCAAACACGGCTTTGCCCGGCCGTCTTTGGCGGGCTATGGGCGGCCGGGGCACAGCTGCCCGGCTAGGCCTTGCGGGGCCACGAAATCAAACACGCCCTCTGCGGCGGCGGCAACGAACGCCCGCCGGCACCGGGGACATAGTGGGGGCGGGCCACCGCCCGTGCGCGGCGCCGGCCGGCCCGGGGCCTGGTGCCACCAGGGCGAACGTGCCGTGGTGGTGAGTTGGCCCGGGGCGGGTGCGGGCGGCACAACCGCACAAGCGTGATGCCTGGAAATCAGCAATGGCCTGGTGATGACTTGTCCATCACTCTAAGGCGTCCTAAAATAACTGCAATTCTATCATTCAAATTTTGTCATTTTGTCCCACAAAGAATGTAATTTTGACTAACTAACCACAAAAGAGAGACTCTCCAGAAGTTTCTTGCACAAAAGACAAGTCAATACCGAGATCTTTTTTATAAAAGATAAGGGGCAATTTGGTCATTTTGCACCCACATTAATTTTCTTGCTTGGTCATAGAATTACATTTATTTTGAGACGGAGGGAGTACGAAGTACCCGATTCCGGTTGTTGTGCCTTCGGATAAGGTTTGTCTGTTCGTTTTGAGCACCGGTCCGTCTACAGATTGACCAGGGCGATGCCGACGATCGAGCAGCTTCTCCGATCCCATTAAAACATCGACATCGCTGAAAAGTCACTCAAAATTACTAGTAGCTCAAAGGAGATGAAAGTACGTGCTCTAGTGGAAATTCTCCTCCGGTTCCAAGGGTCAAATACTCAAATGAGCCGCGTCCGGTCAGCACAGACGATGAACGCTCGCGTGGACGGGTTGAGACTGTCTCTAGCAACAATGCCCAACCCCATGCGCAAAAAGACCCATATGCAGCAGGATAGAGGAGATCGCCGTGCTGCAAAAGAGAGAGCTTTGCAGCAGCAAAGCTGCATCCCTTGCGCATCTCCTGCGGCCAGTGGTTCCCGCGCGAGGCTGCTGCAGGACCAGTCTCGAGCTCGCCGTCGCCGTTGCCGTTGCCGTTGCTGCCGGAGGTGGGGGAGCGGTCGCGGCCGTGCGCGTCGATGACAATGGGGGGAGCCGCGGCCGTGCGCGTCGGCGAGGGTGGCGGAGACGGCCGGCGTGGCTTCCGGCGCCATCTCGCGCGGATCCGCCGCGGCCACGCGCTCGCTCGCCGCGCCGGGGAAGGAGGAGGTGGTGGCGTTGATCCGCGTGCGCCACTCCGCGCGACGGCGCCCTCCATCTCCCCGGTCAACATGCCGGCCCCGGTCCTCGCCGGCCCCCTGCTCCCACCTCCACGCGGACGGCCTCTGCCTCGTCGTCGCCCCGCCCCTGCCCCCTCCACCGCGGCGCGGGAAGGCGGCGCCCTCGACGAGCGCGGAAGAGGAGGGAGCTCGATTCAGGACGCCACCGTCCGGGGCTGGGAAGGGGAGAGGGAGGTCCGCCCCGACCGGATCTGCGCCTGGACCGAGGAAGGAGGTGGAGGCGGAGGCGGCCTCGCGCTGCTCGGGAGGAGGTCGTCGTGCCCCTGCTCCGCGCACTGGATGCTCCGCCGCCGCGAATCGGGTCTGCTCCCCGCACTGGATGCTCCGCCGCTGCGAATCGGGGAGGAGGTGGTGGGCAGACAGGGAGAGGTGGCAGCGGGCCTAGGGGAGGCAACAACGGTTGGTGTGTGGAGATGAAGAGAAGAGAGAGAAATCACAGGAATGGGCAATGCGCGGGGAGGGTGCTGCATTTTGCAGCAAACCATGCAGACTCTGCTGGAGCCGGAACAGTGGCTGCCGTCGCTGCATTTTGCACATGCATGGGTCACCATGTTTTTATCTCCTCGCACGCTAGTTGCCACTATGACCGGCTACCAGCTTCGCGTCTCCTTGCGCGCATTATTGGTTGCTGCCATCGGCCAAGGAAGAAAAAGAATGCGAACGTGCCTGCCTTGTGGATTGCGGTATGTAGAGCACCCAATCGATCCCCGATGGATCCCATTGTTGCATGTGTGCCTTTTTTAAAAAAACAAATGTGTGCTTGTTGACGGTGAATTTCCGTCAACCTAGAGTACTTGTTATACATTGATTTCGATTATGATTTGCAACTAACCCGCCAGTAGGCATACTAATGATGTAACAAGTTCACACTTGCATGTCGATTTTGGAGTTTGTTGTTTACGTAGGAAATTAACGTTAAAGAGGAGACTTTCGGGATAAGTTCATCAAGCACTTTATGAGAAGATCATGAAGCCCGTCACAAGTCAAGACATGAAGTGAACACGACTCCAAATGATCCAAGGACCGAAGCATCAACACGTAAAACTCCGGGGACTTGGATGTTTACCAACGAGATCAACTCAGCCCGAGAGATATTCTCGCAACCCAGGACAGCATGATCTTTCGGTGCAGATTCAGAGACTTAAATGTCCTCTAATGGCAAAAGTTTGACTACGAAAGTTGTGGGCATGGACGATACCTTCGATTTGGATATGTGGAAGGCCCAATTCGGATAAAGGAGCTAGGAGATATGACCCTCGAAATCCCTGCTGCGCAGTCAGTCCGAAATCAGAACAGATTACCTTCCAAGGACGATTTGGAGATCTTATCTTCGTTTCCAAAGAAAGAAATGAATACCATAGTTGGAGAAAATTTCGTGCCATACAACCAGGATACTGAATTTGCATTATTTGGAGTCCGGACGTGGGAGATATGGTGCCGGCAAGGAAGGGCTGCGAATCAGGAAAATCTGGACGAGGCTGATTTTATGGAAACCAAGTTCCCTTCTCTCCCAAGGAAGATCTCGTGCAAGGCAAGGTGGAGCACGCCCCAAGGCTCCCAAAGGGCATAAATACACCCCTCTTGGGCGCCCAAGGAGGGTTGATTCATCCATCCATTCATCAGAGAGTTGCCGACACGAAGGAGAAGCACCCGGAGGAAGCCGCCGGCCGCCGCGAGTCCTCGAAGTTGTCTAGGAGATGGGCTAAGCCTACCCTAGCCGTCATGGCCGCCTTGCACGGTTGAGCCATGGCGGAGTTCCGAAGCTAGTTGAGGTCATCAATGGTATGTACTCGGTGGAGATGATCTAAACGCATTTATTATGTGAGTAAAGTACTTCATGTCATCCGATCTTTTAGCGACTCGATTCCTCCCTTTATGATTTTGCTCTCGCTTGGTTTTGCTTCTTCCTTAATCTATACTTAAGATAGATTGCATAGGGTGCTCTTGTAGCCGCGGTGGCTAGAGGTGCATACCGGACCGACCAAGTGATTTCAACTGGTTCTTTTGGACTCGCCCTAGACTACCCGCGTGAATAGGAGTACGTTGTGACAGAACGGGGGCTCTGAAAGGCGGGCGTTTTCGGAATCGGACCGGAGGATAGTAGTTTAAAGATGGCTTTGCATGAGATGCATGTCACGCTTGCTCTTTTGGCTAGAACTACGCCTAGAAGACGATAGGCTAGGTTTACCTTTGGTTTGCTTACCTTTATGGCTAGGTGGATGTGATCCATACATCCCTTCGTGTTTGTATGATTGCCTTTATGCAATCAATGCTTCATGTTAGGCTAGATCAATAGGTTAGATGGAGAATCCTAGGAGTTTGCTTCTGATCCTTGGATTGACAAATCTAGGTAGGACCCTCCTTGGTGAAAAAGGCACCAAGTCACCTGTAGACTTGCGGTGAACTTGAGCATGGTTTTGAACCGTCAATAGTGCGTCCTCGCGCGCTAAAATCATAAGATACATATAACCGGACACAGTGACACATACGGGTAGATCCGAAGATGATGGGGGTGTGTTGACCTGTGGGCTGTGGCTATGGCTGCTGTCCAGCAGCGCTACAGGCGTATGCTGATTATTGGTATTATCATTTTTAGTGTGTGTGGGTGGTGGAGTGTGGGGTGGGTGGGAGAGGCTCTATTCCATTAGACCCCCCATGGAGTCTTAAAAAATTGCACTCTCTACCACACGCCTCCATATTTTAGAAGCTCCTAGCAATGACTCTCAAGTTGTTCATCACAAATAGCCCTATGTCCCATCTAATGTCACAACTGCAACACATGATCCTAGAAGACAACAACACACTAGCGCAGGACAACAGTTTGCAGGTACTACATTGCCAAGGCAAAGTGTCTCCTTGATTTATTTGCATTTTGTCAAATCCTTGATGTCTTGATGTTTTATTGCAAAATACTGAATTGTTCCTTGGTGAAACATCTACAAATTTGTCTTTGTGAGCTGCTGATCAGAGAGTTAGGATTTTAATTCTATAAATATTTCTAAGTTTTCCTTTAAGAAGAGTGTAGAACAATGGAAGAGTATGGAACCATGGATATTTGCAGCTTCCTAGAGTTATAAATAAAGAGCCCTTTCGTTCCATGGCCACATACTCACACCCACTTCATCAAACCATGATTTGACCACTAGCATTTTTAGCAGTTACTAGTTACCGCCAGGCCATGTTTAGTTCCCCAAAGTTTCACCAACTACCCGTCACATCAATCTCCAAACACTACTTAGGATGTTAAATGTAGATTAATGACAAAACCCCTTCCACAACACCTACCATAATTTTCGAGACGAATCTAACGAGCCTAATATGTCATGATTAGACAACGTCGTGCTACAACAACCAATCTCTAATGACGGATTAATTAGACTTAATGGCTTCGTCTCGCAAATTCTGGTCCATTCCTGTAATTATTTTTGTAAATAGTCTACGTTCAATACTTTTAATAGATCTTAATACTTCTAATAGATCTTGAAAGATGACTCAAAAGTCATTTACATTTTTCTAATTTAATTTCATGATTTTTAATTGGTGAAATACGAAGGTATAACTAATTATAGTCTTATGTTCTGCTGTTAGCTCGATAATGCATATGCATGTGCACCTGGAATAAATAATCCCACACGTGGCCAGAGCTCATCAGTTTCACTAACAGCTCCCAGTCGCGCGCTGGAGCGCAGCCACCCAAAAGCCCCAAATCAATAGTGATGTCGCGATCCATAACCAGACTGTGGTGTTGGCGGCTAAACTTCAACAGCACCCTGTTGACGCAAAATCAGCAACCTGCGCCAAACACACAGCAAGTCGAACGAAGTTGGCTTAACACACGTGCCGAATCCAAAGCGTGCCAGTCAATTTTCCTGAAACTGACAAAGGATGAAAAGTAGTTAGATAAAACATGGAACTTGCCGGGTGGTACCAGACAGTTCCGTATTTACGGCTAGAAAGCCAATTAAAATGACATATAGCTACAACAAGCTATTTGTCAACAATTTAAATATCATTCGGGAGCTTTAAAACATGAAACCAGGATATAGCCGAATGCATGACGTAAGCATGACAAAAGATCGGTCTTTGTTTAAACATCATTGCTCGCACATGGACATGACCGATTTTCGAGGATAAATAACAATAAAAATAAATAAGGTGAAAGCATGATTATAAATATGAAGTAAACAAGCATGCATAGGCCAAAAGCACTAGTCTACCGCATGTCTAGGTATTTTCAAACCCGTCGAGCATGACACCAAACAAGTTAATCCACCACATGATACAACTTGTTTGAAACCATGCCACCAACCACAAATAAATTAATCTACCGCATGATACAATCTAAATATGGAAGGCTAAAAGCATACATTATTTAAAACAAACTTATGAACACGTTTTACTCGTGGTAGCATTGCCGAATACAGCTGTACAGCCGATCCGAGTTCCGTGAAGAAGGAACAAACATTTGAAAAGTCAAAGACTTGAACCCGCAACACGTGACAATCCAGATTGATCTAAATTCGGCTATTGAGAGCACTTGATCCTTTATAATAACAAAGACCTGAAGGCACATCACATGGATCTCAAAGAAGTAAAGCCGAAACCAATCGATCTAGATTGGGCAAAAGAGTCTTACATGAATTTAAACATAAAGCAAAACTCAAAGCAACACGTGGTAACTTAATGAATCTATTAGATCTTGCCAAATCTAATAGAGCTGATAACTAGCTTCGAGCTAGATCTTAGCCTACCGCATGGCTCACGATCCAACAGGAAACTCTCTTGAACCAAGCTTAAATCCACCGCATGATACTAAGCAAGGTAACAAGACTACTTGCATCACAGTCTAAATCCACCGCATGATACTAGACATGATACAAGATTGCCGGTACTTACGGAGGTCGACGGATCGATGGCTCCTCTCGAAGAACTCGACGACTCGACTAAAGGACTCGATGTTTGGCACGGGGCAGGTTTTGTTGTGAAGATGTTCGGTCCCTATTACAGATATCAAGGGTTTATATTTATACCCTTGTCCTAACACGACTCCTGGTCGACTACGAGTACAATATTTAATATCTAAATTAATGCTCCGGCGCCAATGTCCATCTTGTACCCGTCATCAATTCGTCCCTTCCTTATATCGGGCCACGTCATCACACACTCCCGAAAACTTCCTTTTAAAAGCGCAAACAGTATTTTTGCCGAATGATGGCGCATTGCCGACCGCAAGCATTTTTACCGAATCTCCGAGGAGATTTTTCCTACCGAATGGTATTGTCGGTGCGGAATTTGGTCCCGACACTAACCGTAGATAACGCCAGGTCTATCCCTCGATGGTCGATGCTTACAACAAATGACACAAGGATTTATCCCGGTTCCCGCCGAGGGGGCCGTACGTCCAAAAAGGGTGTGCTCGTGGCACTATATTGCTCTAAGGCCGGGGTGCTTGTAGTGGGGCAAATACAAGCAAGGCGGGAGAGGAAGCGTGGCTCCCAAGTCCCCGGGTGAGTGGCCGGAGATGTCGTGGGAGAATGGAGAGAGTGAGTGCACGTGCGCGCGTGTTCTCTGCATCCGTCCCCCGCGGTTGGGGGCTCGCCTTCCCTTTTATAGGCCAAGGGAGCGGCGAGTTACATGCACGCCGCGCTACCTAGCTCGCGTGTGGGGAGCACGTCGTGCTACGCGCGAGGAGCGGCGGTCGTCCGGTCGATCTTCGCTGCGATCCGCCATGATGGCCTACCTTGTACCGAACAGGGGCGGTTCGAGGGTAGGAGGCGGCAGATGGCGATGGCGTCCCCCCGATAGGTTTCAAGGGAGGTGCCGATGATGGCCGGGTACGGGGCACGGGAGCGGGCGAACGGTGTTCCTTCCCAATGAGCTGCGGTGGTGGAGTGGTTGCGGAGCTGCGCGGGCGTGCGCCGCGAGTCGGGGGCGTGTGCCCGCGCGCGTGGGTACGGCGGGCGCGCCGCGTTACGTGGCCGGGATGGCCACCCACCGCCTAGCGCCCTCACCCCAACCCGGGCGGGGTCACCGGAAAGTGGAGTCGAGGGTGCGCCCGGCCCCCTTTCGAGGGTCGAGCGCGTTAGCCGTACCGGTGGCGTGCGCGCGGTGTCACGGAGCGACGCCGCCGTACGCACGTCCACCCCACGGTGGCGGGGATGGGCTCCTCCCCCCACGGGGAGTTGGTGCGGCGGCACGGGCGTGAGCCCCGGCGCATGATGGCGCCGGCCCGCGGCGTCGGGCGTTAAATGCCCAAGTACGGGGTCGGCGCACGCGTGCGGGGCGCCCGTGAGCGTGGCGGCCCCACCGAGGGTGGAGCGAACCCTCGAGCGAGGCGAGGCCCGCTCGAGGGGAGCGAGCCCTCGAGCGGGGCGGGACCGCTCGAGGGAAGGGTCGCCCCTCGAACTGGGGGCGAACCCGTTCGAGGAGGGGTTGCCCCCTCGAACGGGGCGAGCCCGTTCGAGGAGGAGCGTGCCCTCGGGCGGCGGAGCCTCGCTCGAGGGGTCTCATAGGCGAGCCGTGTCTTGGTGGGCCTCCGAAGTCCTCGCCGCGTGGGCCACGTCCCGCATGGTTAGTTCTCTCGCATGGTTAGGCTTAGCTTATTTTGATGCGAGAATTTAGGTGAGGGTTCCCCCATTGTTTGAGGGGACCCCTAGGGGCGGTCCCCGACGCAGCCCCCGAGCATCCGCGGGTTTGCCATTGAGGCTCCCGCGATGCCGGAACCTACCGATAGGACGTTCTTCCCTCCTTGTTTGCGAACGCTTTCCGGTGGGGCCGCGCTAGCGGATCCGCGGGGTCTAGCCCGAAGCCCCCGCGAGGAGTGTGGGCTCTCCCGCGGGGTTAACCGCGAGCAATTCGGTCGAAGGCGTGGCACATATGCCAACCGGCATCGGTGGTATTTCAGCGGCATCGGGGTGCACGCTCCCCCTGTCACTTTGTCTCCGGCGGTGCAACTCCAAGGAGGTGTAGCCGTGCGTCAAGCCCCGAGCCTTGGCCCCGTTCGAGGCGATCGGGTCGAGCTCGACGACTTGTTTTTTATCGCGCCCTCGCCGTCCCTCCGCGGGTCGGAGGGTGAGGTTTCCACGACTCCCATCGAGCGGGTCGCGAATCGCGGATTCCTCTTCGAGTCGCTAGCGGGTGGTTCAAGTGGACGTCCATGCCCCGTTCGATAAGGGTAGGCCGCGCGGTCCGGAGACACGTCCATGGAAGCGCTTGCGTGGGTTTGCTAGGTGGGGCTCGGTCCCGTTCGCTAGGGACCGAGGGCGCGGAAGCTCTCCCTCGGTGGGATCCCCCTGCTAGCTGCCCTCGCTGGCTCTTGAACACGACATGTGGGGCACCCTCGAGCCGACGGGCTCGAGGAACGGCTCGAATGCGCGTGCCCTCGTCGTCCCTAACTCGTGATCTGGGGGCGCCCGTTCGAACCCGTCGAGGGTCGCTCGAACCTCGATCGGTAAGGCCGTGCGGGGCCGTGCCTGCCGCCCCAGGTCTTTTCGCGTCGCGGCCGTCGAGGGGTCCGGGCGTGCCGACCCTCGAGGTGTTGGTTGGTGGCATGGCGCGGTATGAGTGCTTTCGGTGTCGCTCTATTTCAAGCGTGACACCGGGCGATCCTCTTACGCGCGTGCCTTCTTTGGGGGTTGACATCGTCTCGAGTTGGGGGTCATGCCGCTCGAGGGTCCTACGTGGCATGGGTGCCCGCGGTGGTCTGCTCTACACCGAGCAGGTCCCGGGCGGCCTTCTCACGCTGATATCCCATCGAGGGTCGCCTTGTTTCGAGTTGAGGGTCATGCCGCTCGAGGGTTCTACGTGGCATGGGTGCCGCGGCCGCTCGCGCTCTACACCGAGCCAGTCCGGCGACCTTCTCACGCTGATATCCCATCGAGGGTCGCCTTGTCTCGAGCCGAGGATTCGCCCTCGCTCGAGGGCTCTCCTTGCTTGGCAAGGGGCCCGGCATTCTGGTGCCCCGGCGGCGTGGCCGCGGAGTTTTGCGCCGCGGGCGCGCCTTTTTAGGCGCGCGCCGCGCGCGCGCGTAGTGGGCGACGTGGCGGCGGACGTGACTCGTTTCGCCTCGGCCGTCGCCGGTCTTGCCGTAATGATGACCCGCGCCCGCAGCGGTGTAGAGCCGCTCGCAGTCGTGGTGGGGCCCGCCCGTCGACGCGATGGAAAGATTCCTGGGTTAATGTTGGCGGGGCGTGCGCTCCGAGAACTCGCCGTTGCCTATAAACCGCGGTGAGGAAGGGGCGGCGGTTTTTTACCTTGGCTCCTCACCGTTTTTCGCTCCCTCCGCCCCTTCGCCGCCCTCACTCTTGCCGCCGCGCGGCTCGCTCGCTTAGAGCTTTTTCTTCGCTTCCTTGTCCTCCGCCTTGCACTCGTTCGTTCCCCCCCATGGCGCCGCCGCCTTCCGATTAGGGTCCACGGGAGCCGTACGCATGGGAGAGATCGACCGTGACCGCTCGCCACCGGGCGAGCCGGGTCGCCCCCGGCCGCTGTCGACCAACGAGGAAGGGCGCCCGGCGGAGGTGGATCGTGCCGCCGCCGACGCACCTCGAGCCCAACCCGCCGGAGGGTTACGTGGTGAGCTTCCTCGCTACCACGAGCGCGGCTTCAACGCGCGCCGGCGAGCACATTCATGCGGGCATTGTGCTACCACTATGGGGTGGGAGCCGCACAATTTTTGCCCCTAACGCGATCTCGCGGCGGCCACATTCGTGGGCGTCCGCGAAGGGTACCGGGGGATCCCGATTACCAAGGGGGAGCTGCGGGTACACCCCTCTTCCGCGGGGGAGCTCATCACGCGGCCCACGTCGGAAAGCCGAGGGACCCCCGCGCGCGGTGCGCGCGGCGGGATGTCGCTCGCCCGCGGTGCGCCTCAAGGAGTTCTACATCCCCCCGCACCATGACGACGAACAACGCCGGGCCGGGGAGCGGGGATGGTTTTATCCGCGCAACGCCGAGCCCGCCTCCCTCCCTACACCGGCGGGGTGTTCAAGAAGAGGTCGACTCCCGGGGCGGCCGCTTGCGCCACGGCCAATCACCGACGCGCCGGGGGTCGGGTCCCCTCGCCGCCCTCGCGGCGTCGGCGAAGGAGGGGCTCAACGCGATGGGCGTCCTCGCCTTCCTCCACCACCGGCGGGTCGTGCCGTTGATGGAGAGGCCCCTCCGCATCTTCGAGATGACGGGAGGCGGCCAACCCCGTCGACTTGGCGAGGTCGCGGATGCTCCCGACGCCGCTAGAGCGGCCGTACGCGCTCACCCGGGCGCGGAGCGCCGTCGACACCGGAGACGCCGCCACCGGCGGGTCGCACCCCGTGGGACATCGAGATGCTCCCCATCGCCCGTTGGTGAGTGTGGTTCTTTGATTCTCGTTTTAGTCCTTGTTCTTGATTCCGTTTCCCCGATGTGCCATCGTTGTTCTCGCGCGCAGGGTGCGGTTCAACGCCCGCCAAGTCCGTTCCACCCACCCCCGACTCCCGTGCGCGCGGCGGGGCGCGCCGGGAGCGGCGGGGAGCGAGCGGCGCGCGGGAGGGAGCACGCAAGGCGCGCGCCAAGCGCGCCGCGACGCACGGTCCGCGGTCGGCGGCGGGAGGAGCCGGGGGCTCTCCTCCCCGGACACGAGGAGCCCTCGTCCTCGGAACGGACGAGGAGGAAGAGTCCGAGGGGGAGGGCCCCTCGGACGGTGGCGGCCCCGTGCCCCGTCGCCGGGAACCGCGCGGCGTCGGGGGCGGCGCCCGGGGTGGGCGCACCTGCGCCGTTGCCGGCAATCATCGCCGGGGCGGCACGCGCCGCGAGGTGCCGCGCGCGCCCCGGGGCGCGCGCGCGCACGTTCGCGCGCGCGCAAGCGTGCGCGCGCGCGCGGGAGCGCGTCCGCGCGCGCGCGCCTCGCCGAGGGGCGCGTCGGGGGGGCGCGCGCGCGCGCGGGGCTAGCGTGCCCCCCCGCGTGGTGGCGCAGCGGCGCGCCCACGCGTGAGGCGGCGCGGCCCGCGCGCGTGCGGGCGCCGTCGAAGGTGCCGCGGCGAGCGCGGCCCCCGCGCCGGCCTCGTCGGGAGGCCTCGAGGAAAAGGAAGCGGGCCTTTTCCTCCGCGAGGTAAGGGACCCGTTCTTCCTTTGCTTGGCCTTAGTTTTTTGGTTTTTAGACGCTCTAATCCTCCGTTCGTGTTTGCGCAGGCGGTGCCAACCGTCCCTCCTCTTGCACCGGCCAAGGTGCCGAGGACGGACGCGTCGATCCCCACCCCGGCGGCGTTCGTCGAGGGGGTCGCGCCCGAGGGACGAGCGCGGCGGCGGGCACAAGCGCGCAAGGCCGCCGGGGCCCGAGGCCCGGCCGGGGATCACCGCCGGCGGCGCGGCCGCAGGTCGGCGGGGGCGGCGGCCACGGCCGCCACGGAGCGCGAGGCCGCGGCGGCGGCCACGGTGGAGGTGCCGCCGCGGTGGCGCCATCGCGGAGGAGGCGGAGCGGCGCAACCTCGCGGGAGCGCCCGGATGTGGCGAGCACGGACGGAGGTGGCGGCGCCGGGCGCCACAACCGGGGCGCCGCGGCCGCGGAGGCGCGGTGGAGGCGCCGGCGGAGGCGGAGTAGGCGGCCCCCTCTCGCCGGCGGTCCCCGGGCGGAGGTGGTGGAGCTCTCGGATGACTCCCCGCCGCCCGGGTGGAACCGAGGGGCCACCGGCCCACGAACTCTCCCCGAGCCCCGGGAGGGGGCCCTCGTGAGGCGACACGAGGGTCACATGATAGTGGGGGGCCGGGGGCACGATGCGAGGCCTCGTCCTCCCACGCCGCCGCCCGCCCGTGGGGGGGGGGCGTGGAGGATCCGGCGTTCGCCGACGCCCGAGGGAGCGGGAGCTGCGGGGCGAGCTCCCCGAGCCACGGCGCCACGCTCAACCGCGCGTTGAACGAAGCGCCGCGGGTCCCACGGCGGCCGGCTCGGATCGTCTTCCGGGTGAGCCACGGTTGCTCGTCTCCCTTCCTTATTTCGTTTTCGCGTGCGCATTCAAGCCTTGACACTTGCGAGATTCGATGTGTGGATGCCGGGGAGCTCGAGCGCGCGCTCGTGAAAAGTATAGCGCGTTCGACCGAGGTGAACGCCGAGGTCCGCCCGGCTCCGGGAGCGATGCGGCGCTTACGACGCGCTTGCGGATGCTCTCGGGACGCCGGACGGACCGGGCCGGTGTGCGGGCGATGGCGTGGTGCGACGTGCTCCCCGAGAGAGCTCGGGCGGGACGCGGCGCGTGACTCGGAGTCTCGGGCGGATCCGCGCAGGCCCTCGTCGATCGTGACGAGGCGCCGTGGAACGCGCGCGAGGACCGAACAAGAGCGCGGACGCCGGCCGCCACCCGGGAGGCGGAGGTGGCCACCGCTCGCGCCGAGACCCGGGAGCTTCGCACGTCGCTCGAGGGGGCCCGGGGCGCGGGGGCGCCAGGGCGAGGAACGGGCGCGCGGGTTGGAGCAGCCGCGCGAAGGAGGCCGATGACCGAAGGCCGCCCTCGACGCCAAGGCCGCGGCTCTCGTCGCCGGCGAGGGGCGGCTCCGGCGGAGCGCATCGCCCGCGGGCCGAGGGGCGGCGGCTCCGGCGAGAGCGGCGCCGCCCTTGGCGACGCCGCCGGCGGCCGGAGCGGGAGCGCGTTGCGCGCGAGACGGCGGGAGAGGTCGCTGAAGGAGCGGAACGCCGCATTCTCCGAGGTTGAGGATGAGGCGTTGGCGCTCAGCATCAGCAATGCCGCCCAAGAGATGGCCCTCGTCGAGCAAGGCGAGACCGTCCAGCCTCGAGTTGGCGCTCGAGTCCGCGCGCCGCGACCTCGATCTGGAGAAGAGGCAAGTCGAGGGTAAGCTACTGTCTGACCCTGCTTGTTAGTTCTTGCTTTAGAGGGTTCGTTTCCCCCTTTCTGATTTCTTGTCATCTTGTTGCTTCCAGGCCTGCGCACAGCTTTGGGGCACGGCGGTTGGGCGGCCGAGGCCCTGCGGGCCTCCCACAACTCCTCCGAGCGAGAGCGCGGAGGGGAGCCGGGGGACGCGGCCCTCGAGACCCGTCGCGTCGTCGAGGAAGGCGATGCCCAGGCCGGCAGCTCGCTGGCCAGCCGCCTACGCGCCCTTGGCGGCCACGTCACGGGGCGGGTGCGTCGGGCGCTGCACCTGGGCGTGCAGAAGGCCCTCGGAGTGGTGCGATCCCACTACGAGGTCAACCTCGAGGCGGTAGCGGAAGGCTACATCGTGCCCGAGGGCGTCGAGGACGAGGTGGCCATGGAGCGTGCGGACGCGCTTGCTCGCCGACGCCGCCGGAGTCGCTCGCCGAGGCCTTCGAAGAATTCCTCTTCCGGACGCCGCCGACGGCCGCGCTCCGCCCGCCCGAAAGCACACGGGCGCTAGGCCCGTTTTTTGTTTATGTGTATCAGAACTCTGGCCTCGTGGCCTCTTGTAAGTAAACAAGTCGTTTCGTGAACATGGTCAGTTTGTAAATGAAATCGCTTGCTTATTGCGCTTTTTTTGCTTCTTCTTCTTCCGAGTAGATTCTAGTTAGGGGAGTTCGCCTTTCGCGAGGGGCCCGCCGGGTTGGAGGCGAGAGAGACGGGCCATAGCCACGCGGCGTAGGCCGGCTCACGGCTCGCGCACTCCTTCCGTCGTGCCGCCAACGCCACGTTCGAATCGTGGCTCGTGGTTGAAGTAGAAAACAAACTTAGCGCGTGTTGTTACGTTTTTTGCGCGAAAAAATGGGACCATTTGGGGGGGGGGGGGGTGCCCCCCCGCAGTAGCCCCCGAGGGTAACTTGGGTTTCGGGGGAAAGCCGAGTTGCCCTTTTATCAGATTCGGAGTATTTACATAGGTGACACCAACTGGGGCGTTGGCCGTGCGTTTTTACAACGGAAAATACTTGGAAATCCTAGCTAAGGGTAGAAGCGACGTAGGCTGTTGGATGTTCCAACCGTTGGTGAGTTCTTCGCCGTCCTCGTTGGCAAGCTTGTACGTGCCGGTTTGAGCACCTTCACCACGACGTAGGGTCCCTCCCATGGGGGCGATAGCTTGTGGCGCCCTCGGTTGTCTTGGCGTAGCCTTAGGACCAAATCCCCCTCGGCGGAAGTCCCCGCGACGTATCTTGCGTGCTTGGTAGCGTCGTAGGACCGTTGATACCTTGCGGAGTGCATCAACGCCACAAGGCGTACTTCGTCTAGGCGGGTCCAAAGTGAGTCCTCGCGGGCTCGCCGGTTAGCATCCTCGTTGTAGCCCCGAACCTTGGGTGACCCGTATTCCGCATCCGTGGGGAGGATGGCCTCCGCGCCATGGACTAGGAAAAGCGGGGTGAACCCGTGGCTCGCTGGGGTGGTCCTTAGGCTCCACACGACGGCCGGCGGTTCTTGGAGCCATTTTCGCCGCATTTGTTGAGTTGGTCGAAAATTCTCGGGGTTTGAGGCCCAGTAGGATCATGCCGTTGGCACGTTCCACTTGGCCGTTGGTCTCGTGGGTGCGCCACGGTAGCCCAATCCACTCGGATGTGGAACTTGTCGCGAGAACTCCAAGAACTTCCGGCCCGTGAACCGGGACCCGTTGTTCTGTGATGATGGAGTTTGGCACTCCAAAGCGGTAGACGATGTCGGTGGAGAACGTGGCCCGCTTTGCTCGGCCCTCAAATTCGTAATGGGGCGCACCTCCACCCACTTGGAGAACTTGTCGATCGCGACGAGCGAGGTGGGTGAAGCCCCCGGCGCCTTCCGCGGGGGCCGACGATGTCTAATCCCCACACGGCGAACGGCCATGTTACGGGGGATCGTTTGCGCAGCTTGAGCCGGCAAGTTGGTCTTGCGGGCGTAGAAGCGGCACCCTTCGCAAGTGCGCACGATTTCGTTGGCGTACGCGACCGCGGTAGGCCAATAGAAGCCTTGGCGGAACGCGTTGCCGACGAGGGTGCGCGGCGCGGCGTGGTGGCCACGGATCCCCGCGTGGATGTCCCGTAGGAGCTCGCGCCCCTCGGGAATGGGTATACACCGTCGGAGGATGCCCGACGCGGCGCGCTTGTACGGCTCGCCGTCGACGAGGGTGAATGACTTGGCCATCCGGCGATGCGCCTGGGCCGGCCGGCCGCGGGGAGCTCCCCTCGAGCAATCCGGGCGATGTACTTCTCCCGCCGGTCCGCCGGAGCGGGGAGCCGCTCGATGTCCATTGCGACGGCCTCGTGGGAGCCGTACCCCTCGAGAAGGGGAGAGTACGTACGCCTCGTTCGAGGGGTCCTCTTCCATGGGGTCCGCACCCGCTGGATTCGAGGGAGCCCCCGAGGGTCCGCCGTCGCTCGAGGGGTAGGGCTCGAAGGCTACCGAGGGCTGCGCGATGTCGCGCGCGAAAACGTTCGGGGGAACGGTGATCCGCCCGGACGCTATCTTTGCCAGCTCGTCTGCTTCCTCGTTGTACCGACGGGGTACATGATTAAGCTCGATGCCGTAAAATTTGTCCTCGAGGGCTCGCACGGCTTTACAGTAGGCCTCCATCTTGTCGTCGTGGCAGCTCGCGTTCTTCATGACTTGGTCGATCACGAGCTGCGAATCCCCTCGCACATCGAGGCGCTTGACGCCCAACTCAATGGCGATTTTGAGGCCGCAGAGAAGGGCCTCGTATTCCGCCATATTGTTAGACGCGGGGGAAGTGGAGACGCCTTGCGTAGCGCATGTGCTCCCCGAGGGGTGACACGAAGAGCGGGGCCCGCGCCGCTCCTGTCTTCATCACCGAGCCGTCGAAGAACGAGTCCGGCCCCTCGCTTGAATTTGAGGGGCGGCGGTGCGTGTCCGTCCACTCAGCGACGAAATCGGCTAGGATTTGCGATTTGATGGCCTTGCGCGGGGCGTAGGCGAGCGTCTCGCCCATCGGCTCCACGGACCATTTGGCAGTCGCACCCGCGTCGGGGGTTGCGAATGATCTCTCCTAATGGGAAGGAAGAGACCACCGAAATGGCGGGTGGGCCTCGAAGTAGTGGCGGAGCTTGCGCCGCGCGAGGACTACCGCATACGGCGGCTTCGGGATGCGGGGGTAGCGCGTCTTCGTGTCCGATAGGACTTCGCCGATGTAGTAGACCGGCCTCCCGCACGGGCAAGGCATGCCCTTCCTCCGTGCGCTCCACGACGATCACGGCGGCGACCACCCGGGTGGTTGCGGCCACGTAGAGTTGGAGGGGTTCGCGGGTCTCGCGGCGGCGTAAGGATTGGGGCGTGCGTCGGAGATGCCTTCGGCTTGTCGAGCGCTTCCCGGGCCTCGGCGGTCCAAGAGAAGCGCTCGTGCTTCTGAGCGGCCGGTAGAGGGGCGAGGCCCTTCTCACCGAGCCTCGAGACGAAGCGGCTCAAGGCGGCAAGGCACCCCAACACCTTCCGCACCCCTTTGAGGTCCCGAGTGGACCCATTCGCTCGAGGGCCGCGACCTTTTCGGGGTTGGCCTCGATTCCCCGTCGGGAGACGATGTATCCTAGGAGCATGCCCCGCGGCACTCCAAAGACACATTTTTCGGGGTTGAGCTTGACCCCGTTGGCCCGCAGCGACTCGAATGCGATGCCAAGATCGCCCGACCGGGTCGTCCGCCTTCCTGGTTTTGACGACGATGTCGTCTACGTAAGCCTCGACCGTCCGCCCGATATGGTCCCCAAAAACGTCTTGCATGCGCCGCCGATATGTTGCGCCCGCGTTTCGAGGCCAAAAGGCATCGTGACGTAACGAACGTCCCGAACGGTGTGATGAACGAAGTCGCGAGCGGGTCGGACTCCTTCATTTTTATTTGATGATATCCCGAATAGGCATCAAGGAAACGAGAGTAGCTCACACCGGCGGTGGAATCAACAATCGATCTATGCGTGGCAAAGGAAAAGGAACTTTTGGACATGCTTTATTGAGAGCGGGGTGTAGTCAATACACATCCTCCACTTCCCATTTTTCTTTTTTTACAAGCACAGGATTAGCTAACCATGTAGGGTGGAACACTTCCTTGATGAATCCGGCCTCGAGGAGCTTCCGCGGCTCCGCTCCGATCGCCCGTCGCCGTTCCTCGTCGAAGCGCGCGCGGCCGCCGCCGAACAGCCGCGAGCGTTAGGCGAGGATGTCAAGGGGAGTGCTCGGCGACCTCCCTCGGGATGCCCGGCATGTCCGAGGGGCTCCACGCGAAGACGTCGGCGTTGGCGCGGAGGAAGTCGACGAGCACCGGCTTCCTATTTATGATCGAGGGTCGGCGACCCTCAATGCTTTGCCCTCGGGGGCCAATGGGTCGAGAGGGACCCCTTTGGTTTGCTCGGCGGCCTCGAACGTGCCGACGTGCTTGGCGGCGGGCCGAGGTCGTCGTTGACCATCTTCTCCGGTGTGTTCACCGGCGCTTCATCCGGCGCTAGCGCCTCCGCATGTTCCACGCACTCGACATCGCGTCGAATGCATGCTCGATCGACGACCCGACGGTGATGACGCCGTTTGGACCGGCATCTTCATCTTCGGTACGTGTAGTTGGGGACCGCCATGAACTTGGCATAGCATGGTCGCCCAAGGATGGCATGGTAGGCCCCTTTGAATCCCACCACTTCAAAGGTGAGGGTCTCCTTGCGGAAATTCTTGGGGGTCCCGAACCGAGACGGGCGGATCGATGCCCGAGGGGTTGAACTCGCTTTCGGCGCGATGCGGTGAAACGGCTTCGTGGCTGGGCCGCGGGCTGGTCCAGCCCAATCCCCATTAGGCGCAATGTATGCGCGAAGAGGATATTGAGGCCTCCGCCTCCGTCCATAAGGACCTTCGAAAACCGGCGTTCCCAATGATGGGATCGACCACCAGGGGTCTTGGCCGGGTTCGGGATGCGATTTGGGTGATCATCCCGGCTAAAGGTGATGGCATCCTTCGACCAATTGAGAAAGGCCGGAGGTGCCCTCTCTGCGGCGAGGACTTCGTGCCGCTCCTTCTTGCGCCGCCGGGTTGACATGTCGACGGTGGGTCCCCCCAAAAATGAGGAACACATTTTCGACGGCGGGGGGAAGCCACCTGCGTCGCCGTCGCCCCCATCCTTCTTGGCCTCTGCCTCCTTCGCGGCGGCACGGCGGGTAGAACTTCTTGAGCATGTCGCATCGCTCAAGAGTGTGATTCACGGGGGTCTTGTGGTAGGGGCATGGCTTCTTCATCATGTCGTCGAACACCCCCGGGCCTCGAGGAGCCGGTCGAGGGCCCCGTCGGGGCGGGTCAACGCCGAGGGCCTCGGCGTTGCCGCCGTTGCGCCCCCGCTCGCGCGCCTCGCGCGCGGCTTCTTCCCCTTCTTGCCCCGCTTGTCGTTGCGGCGCGGCTCTTTGGACCCGCCGCCCTCCGGCGGGCGTGTCCTCGGAGCGCTTGCCCTTCTTGCGTCGAAGATTGCCCCCACGGCCTCCTCTCCGAGGCGAAGGGCGGTGGCAATGTCGAACGCCTCGTTCGAGTTCGTGGGCGGGCTGCGTCCCGGCTCGCGTACAAGGTCCGGCACGTGGTGCCCTCGAGGAACGCGTGCACGATCTCGGACCGTGCCACGGCGGGGAGCTCGTGCGGCGCTTGGAGAAGCGCCGTATGAAGTCCGCGGCGACTCGCCGGCTGCTCGCGTGCGGGGAGCGCGGATCCCAGGAGTTCCCGTGGCGCACGTACGTGCCCTGGAAGTTGCCCACGAAGGTGTGGACCGGATCGTCCCGGTACCGTGGATCCGGCCGGCGGGCAAGTGCTCGAGCCATGTCCGGGCCGCATCGCCCAGATGCAAGGGCAAGTTGCGGATGATTACTTCGTCGTTGGTGGCCCCGCCTAGGCGGCACAGCCGGGCGATAATCGTTGAGCCAGACACGAGGGTCCGTCTCCCCGTTGTATTTGACGATCGTCGAGGGTTGACGGAAACGGCGGGGGAACGCCGCCGTGCGGATTTCCCGCCGAACACGCGGGTGCCGGGGGCTCGGCGTCGGGGAGCGATCCTCACCGCTGTCGTAGCGCCCACCCCTTCGAGGGTGGTAGCCCCTAGCCGCCCGCGCGTCCGCCTTGTCGGTGCGCCCGGCGTTGATGACGTTGCGGGCGTCTCCGTCTAGCGCCCCCGCGTGTGTCAAGGAGCCGCTCCTTGGCCGGCGTGCGCCCCGGTCGGCAGGGTTGACCCACATGCACCGAGGGTTCGCCCCCGGTGCCGCATCGTCACCCCGCGCGTCCCCCCCGTTGGCGGATGCGTGAGGCTGAGCTCTCGGCCTGCTGGACGGCCGCTTGCTCAAGGAGAGTTTGCACCTCGCGGTGCATGTCTCGAGCCTCGGGGGTCGAGGGTGCCGGCATGGCGCGTAGCAACGTCGCGGCGGCGATGAGCTTTTGGCTCGTCCGCGGCGGAATATCCGCGTTGTCGACGTTGGGGACGGGGTTGAGGCGGTCACGGACCTGTCGGCCCAGTTCCCGCGCGCGTTCGCCGCGCGCGGAGGCCTCCCCCGCCATCGAGGCACCGGAGTAGGACGCACCGTCCGTACTCCTGCGCCGCTTGGCCTCGAGCTCTCGTGCTTGGGCCACTGTGCGTCGACGTCGCGCCCCGGCAGAGCGCTCGGCCCGCCGCGGGCGCGTGGCGATCCCCCCGGGGCGGGCGTGACTTCCCCGTCTCCGCGCCCGCCGCACCGGCGGCGTTGGCCGGTCGTTGGTGATGACGGCGCGGCACTCCCGCGTGGGGTCGTAGCTCCGGCCGGGAGTCGTCGGAGCGACCAAACCGGAGTCCGTGGCGTCGAGGAAGCGCCTGAACGCGACTGGGTCCGGCACACCGGAGAAGTCCCACTCCGCATACCCATGGCGGGCGGCGGGTGGCATCGTGTCGACGGAGCCCAGGGATGACTCGTCCGCTGCTGAGGTGCCGGGATCCCTGGCGACGAAGACGTGCCGACCGGGCGGAACCTCGCGCATTGTCGTGTTGACGTTGGCGTTGTGGGCCGTAGTGGCGCCACGCGCCCGATGGGGATGCGTGGTCGGGGAGACCGCACGCGGTCCGGCCGGGGCGGTGGCGGCCGTCGTGACGGTGGGCGCACCGCGTTGGGCGCGCGCGCTCGCCCGCCGCCGCTCGGACCGCGCCCGACGCGAGCGTAGCCCGGAGCGGCGCGGCGTCGCGGCGTCGACGGGGCCCGCGGCATCCGTGCCGCCGGCGCTCGCGCCGTGTCGTGCGTGCGGCGGAAACCGCAGCGGACTCGGCCTCCGTCGCGCGCGTAGCTCCTCACGGTTGGTGAGGCGCATGAGATAGCCGTTCCCCGTGGCACGGAAGTTCAAGTCCCCGAAGCGGATCTCGAACCCGCCGGAAGAGGGTCCGAGCTACCCATGTTGTAGCGGGTGCTACGGTACTCGGTGCGAATCACCATGGAGGGAGTTAGCGAAATGACCTTAGGCGCTCGTTTGCCCCACGGTGGGCGCCAGCGTCGGTGCGGAATTTGGTCCCGACACTAACCGGTAGATAACGCCTAGGTCTATCCCTCGATGGTCGATGCTAAGCAACAAATGACACAAGGATTTATCCTGGTTCCCGCCGAGGGGGCCGTACGTCCCGGCGGTGGTGTGCTCGTGGCACTATATTGCTCGGCACGCGGGGGTGCTTGTAGTGGGGCAAATACAAGCAAGGCGGGAGAGGAAGCGTGGCTCCCAAGTCCCCGGGTGAGTGGGCGGAGATGTCGTGGGAGAATGAGAGAGTGAGTGCACGGTGCGCGCGTGTTCCTCTGCATCCGTCCCCCGCGGGCGGGGGCTCGCCTTCCCTTTTATAGGCCAAGGGAGCGGCGAGTTACATGCACGCCGCGCTACCTAGCTGCGTGTGGGAGCACGTCGTGCTACGGCGTAGAGCGGGCGGTCGTCGGTCGATCTTCGCCGCGATCCGGCCATGATGGCCTACCTTGTACCCGAACAGTGGCGGTTCGAGGGTAGGAGGCGGCAGATGGCGATGGCGTCCCCTGATAGGTTTCGAGGGAGGTGCTGATGATGGCTGGTACGGGGCACAGGAGCGGGCAGAACGGCGTTCCTTCCCAATGAGCTCGCGGTGGTGGAGTGGTTGCTTTGCGGTGCTCGGGGCGTGCGCCGCGGAGTCGGGCGTGTGCCCGCGCGCGTGGGTACGGCGGGCGCGCGCGTTACGGTGGCCGGGATGGCCACCCACCGGCCTAGCGCCCCTCACCCAACTGCGGGGTCACGGGAAAGTGGAGTCGAGGGTGCGCCGGCCCCCTTTCGAGGGTCGAGCGCGCGTTAGCCGTACGGTGGCGTGCGCGCGGTGTCACGGAGCGACGCCGGCCGTACGCACGGTCCACCCCACGGTGGCGGGGATGGGCTCCTCCCTGGGGAGTTGGTGCGGCGGCACGGGCGTGAGCCCCGGCGCATGATGGCGCCGTCCCCGCGGCGTCGGGGCGTTAAATGCCCAAGTACGGGGCCGGCGCACGCGTGCGGGCGCCCGTGAGCGTGGCGGGCCCCGGCCCGAGGGTGGAGCGAACCCTCGAGCGAGGCGAGGCCCGCTCGAGGGGAGCGAGCCCTCGAGCGGGGCGGGACCGCTCGAGGGAAGGGTCGCCCCTCGAACGGGGCGGAACCCGTTCGAGGAGGGGGTTGCCCCTCGAACGGGGCGGAGCCCGTTCGAGGAGGGAGCGTGCCCTCGGGCGAGGCGGAGCACCGCTCGAGGGGTCTCATAGGCGAGCCGTCTTGGTGGGCCTCTCGAAGTCCCCGCTTGCGTGGGCCACGTCCCGCATGGTTAGTTCTCTGCATGGTTAGGCTTAGCTTATTTTGATGCGGGAATTTAGGTGAGGGTTCCCCCCATTGTTTGAGGGGACCCCTAGGGGCGGTCCCCCGACGTGTATCTTGTTACCAACCTCGGCCCACAAGTCAGTTTCTCCCTTGTACCAATTTTTGGTGTTAACATATGCCCCTTCAATTATGGGATGAAAAGTGTTTTTATTGAATACCCAACGTCTCTGAGCTAAATCCGTTCAACACCCATTCTTTTCTCTTGCAATCTGTTGAAGTCTCCGCTCAGATCCAAACCCTAGGTCTTCAATCTCCCAAGCTCAAATCTTCAATGGCGGACCAAAATCAAGCCGTCCAGGTAAATCGCATACCCTTAAGGTTCATTCGGTATTACTTTTTTCGATTCCCATCTTAGATTTCTTCTTCTATCTTTTCTTGATAGACTCTATCCACCGAGCTTTTGATTCCCATTGAGGACAAATCATCATCCTATTTCCTCAGACCTGTGGGAATCTCTGACCCCCTTGAGTTCATCAAAGCCGAATCTAAAAGAATCCCTTTTAAAACAACTCTGTCAAGACCCCATGAGTGGAAAGATGCCTTCAAAACCTGGCCCCTGCCCCCAAATGCAGGTTGGAGAAACTGGTATAAGAGGATACTTGAAGACAATAGTGCAAAAACTGGCAATTGGGACAGCCTTCGCATTGCTCAGTGCTTGGAGTTATCCTTGGCCGAAACTCCCAAGAACGAGAATCTCCTGATTGCAGCCTGTCACTTCTGGTCAAATGGTGTCAATGCTTTCCTTTTTGGTCATGGACCAATGTCTCCTACTTTGGCCGATGTATATATGATGACCGGCCTTGATATTACAGGATCCATGCATCCTTACAAATACAAAGGCTCCACCAGGAAAAGTGGAGTAAAAACAAGAGTTGGATATAAGGTATATATCCAGAATCATATGTTTGATGGCCCTCTGACTGATGTTGAATATAGGGCCTTCCTGAACATGTGGCTATGCAGATTTGTCTTTTGTGGCAAAGCCAATGAGTTATTGCAATGGCTGAAGATTTGGCTACTGGTCATCTCATTCCCCTCGGGAAGTATCTCCTAGGGAGTGTATACCATATGCTTCATCAAACCATTCATCTAATGCACACCAGCCAAAACATCTCTTGTGTCAATGGCCCCTGGTGGTTTGTACAAATGTGGCTGCAACTATACATGCACCAGATCGTTGGTATTGATCTCAACAATCGGCATTTTCCTTCATCCAGCTATAAGGAAGGAAAAATCTAGATTATCAAAGGATGCCAAACCTACAGAGAAGCCGCCTCAACCATATCCATTGACCAGAACATTAGTCAACTCTTTGAGCTTTTCTTCAGAGGCTTCACCAATCCCCTTTGGCTTCCTTATTTGAACAATGATAACTTGACCCTCCCTTATGAATTCACTTTTGAGAGTAGATGCAATGATGTAAGATCCATAGAAATTTTCAATATCTTTATCCATCCATGCATCCTACCAGCAGAATTTTGTGGAGGAAGGCAAAATCATAGTACCTATGAATATTATCAGCCAAACATGATGGACCGACAGCTAGGATGTGGCCAAGTGCCTCCAAGGCTATTTCTTCACGAATTCCTCAAGCCCAGAGAGGAAATCAAAGAAAACCTGCAAGCCAGAAGGGTCTTTGAATATCAATGCAGTCCAACTATTTACACTTGGCCCTTTGTACCAACATCACTAGATCATCCTTCTTTTATTTCCTGGTGGCAAGAACTTCATGATCATATCTTCAGTGAGCCAGTACACTCTTTTTGTCTTGAGCTAATGCCTGACTTCCAGCCAACCTCAGAGGTAGTGCACTTATCTTTTTCTTTTTGTCAAGCATGCCCTTCCTTACTGATCATGAATTTTGCCACTTCTTGCAGAATACAATGCCTGCCCCTCGAGCTAGGACAATTTCTTACAATGCTGCAGGCCCAATTTCTGCCTTGGGATTTAAATCCACAACTCTGGCTCAGCTGATGTCCAGATATGCTACATCAGACCCAAATCTTATCAGTTCAACTTCTGATAAGAGAAAAGCTCCATCTCTGGTTGCTCCTCCAGCTGGTATGGTCACTATTCTACTTCCTTTC
Organism: Cenchrus americanus; assembly: GCA_947561735.1. NCBI lineage: Eukaryota > Viridiplantae > Streptophyta > Magnoliopsida > Poales > Poaceae > Cenchrus > Cenchrus americanus. The sequence continues at coordinate 77,365,555 of OX387240.1, read as the reverse complement.
AAAAACCATTCTTTACATTGGCACTTACTCTCTACTTGTCATTTGCAGAAGAAACATTGGTGAATCAACCTGTGGGGAGTTCTTCTCCTCAACATGTTTCAAATCCAAATTCACCAAGGGTCCAAACATCTTCCCCTCAAGAAGAAACTTCAGCTTCACCAAGGATTCAATTATCCCCCTCTCAAGTAGAAGCTCTAGTTTCACCAGGGATGAATCCATCTTCACTTCAACCAGAAGCTTCAAATCTACCAGGGAATACATCAGCTTCCCCTCAGCTAGAAGCTTCATCCTTACCAGGAACTCCTCAAGCTCCTCCTCAGCTGCTCACCCAGGAAATCCCTCTTGAGCCTGAACAAATCCCTTCTCCAATTCAGGAGGCCAGGAACGAAGTAAGTATAGGCATCCAACTCTGTTATTCCCCTTCAATAATTCATCTTAATTCGGCAAACCTTCCTTTTCAGGATCAGGCTGCATCACCACCAAGCTTTTCATTCACTGTGGATGACTTAGTTGCCGAAAAAGGTGATGAGGCATCTTCGAGCCAAGCTCTATCAGAGGAAAACCAGGTAAAACTGAGAGAAATCCTTTCCTTGCTGCAAAGGGATATCCAAGACCAAGTCAGGGATGTTGATCTTCTGGAAGAAGTACTTGAATCTATCACTCAAGAACTTCCCGATGATATCAAAGCCTCCCTGGAGCCTATCTCTCAACTGGATAACCACTTTGCACCAGTGAGGAGAGCCTTGAAGAATCAATCCTCTCGACCAATCCTGGAATAGAAGAGAGCTAAAGCCAAGCAATTCGTGAAAGAATCATAGGCTCAAATCCAGGGCAACAAGGAATTGCTGACTGAATTGCAACCTACTCTTGAGTTGTAAATTGCCAGGAAAACTGCACTAGAAGCTGAATTGAAAAACCTGACAGCTGAAATTGAGGCTGATAAGAAGAAGATAGCCGAACTCCCTGGATTGACAGAAAAAATCCAAAAGGAAGATTCAGCAGCTCTGATTGAATCAAACCAGCTCAAGACAAAGCTTTCCGCCCTGTCTAACACTCAAGAAGCTGATCAAAAACTACTGGAGAATATCAGCAAAATGATATTAGACGCTTCTAGTGTAACCTCAGAGTATTTTAACATTTGATTGTGTCAAACAACTTGTAGCCGAATGATCAATCGTTCTTGTAATCTGGTTTACCATAAATTTCACTTTCCATTTTCTCTTGCCTTGTTTGTAACTTTAGATGATCTATTCGGCAACTCTGGTCGAACAGTACTAGACCCGATCAACAATCCGACCGCAACTCAACCGAGCCAGTCAATCGAATAAGACTCAGCTTGAATTCCAAACGACCCGACGACGATTCGGTTAAGGAAATCTTTCCACCTCCCAAATTTTTCGGGATATGCACCACGATCTGTGGCCACGATATCTTTGCCATCCCCATAAATAAAACCATGGGTGCCCCTAGCCTTTCACCAAGTCTTTTGCCTTCAAGCCTTTGCCAATCTAAACTTTCTTCCCCAGCACTAGTACTCCCAAAAACTTGATGGCGGGCAGCAGCAACAGGCGCCGAGCCAGCGACGAGGCTGAAGGAAGCCGCGCTGGCGCTCGTCGGAGGCGGTTTTCATCAACTTCCTCTGCAGCTCTCTCTAGATTTCTTTCTGTTTCTAATGATCCTCTTCGTATCTTCAGGCTCATCTAGTGGAATCCGGCCCCTGCGCCGGCCACGAATCCAGCCCTACCAGACGACTCCTCGGAGTCGTACAACTACTCCCGCTCGCGCTACGACGAGCGCGACGCCCTCTGGTTCAAGGCGGAGCGCGACGAAACCCTGCGCGAGCTGGAACATGTTTCCAAGAAGGCCGGCATCACTGAGCTCGAATGGGAGCATCAGCGCAAGCAGCTGCTGGAGACCATTGATGGTAAATCTCTTGATTGACTTTAATCTAACTCAACTTTGAAGTAACCGCCATTGTTTCGCAATGCTGCAGACCGTGACGCTGAGCTTAACTGGCTGAAGATGCTGGTGAAGCAATTGGCGGACAAGGTGAACGCCCCCGGGGACACGCCGGCAGCCCGCATTGCCGCGGTGGAAGACCGCGTTGATGAGGTGGCCCTTCATGGCGTTCGCCTGGGCACTACCCTTGGCATGGCCACCATGGCGACGCACACCGGCGTCGACTACTCCACGCAGCCATGCGGCTTCCGGGGCGGCGCACCTGAGGACGTCGATGAAATCGAGGTCATCCTGGAGCGCCTCGACGGCCACGACGACGCCATTGCCGACTCCATCCATCCCCAGTTTGTGCTGAATAGGCTTTTTGACTAGTTTGTACTAGGGATGTTTGGAATTTCGGCAATGAATAATGAAATTTTAATTCCTGTGTTTATACTGTAATGATCCCCTTTTGCTTGTGGATGCGAATCCTCACTATCTTTTGAATGAACTCGGGAACTTTATCTTAGCCGAACACGCAACAACTCTTTCCCCTTGGCACTAAATCCGCAGAAAATCCTCAATTCGGGAACCATAAACACTGTTCAATGAAAACCCTTCGCATTCGGAGAGAAAACCCTGCCGTTTGGTATTTGTTGACGGTGAAAATCCGTCAACCTAGCCATGAGTTTACCTTCGGTGTCGGCATGACTTTTGTATCTTATCCATTGGTACTAACCCCCGTGGTATAACAAGTTCACTTGTGCATGTCGGTTTTGGAGTTAAGTGTTTACGCGAGGGTTTTAACGTTGAAAGCAAGACTTCGGGATAAGTTCATTAAGCACCTCATGACAAGACCTTGAAGCCCGATACAAGTCAAGCAATGAAGTGAACATGACTCCAAGAGCCCAAGGACCAAGCCCGAGAAGATGATAAACTCCGAGGACCGAACCGGAAAAGTGCCGAATCTTGCAAGACAAGGAGTTGAGTCCAATTCGGAGAGAAACCGACGTCAAGGGCCCACATGCAAAAGGGGAGAGGATCTAGAAGACAAGAGAAGCAACACGGCGAAGGAGCCACGGATTGGGCCGGGAAGGGCCCGGGCCGGTCGGCCCAGGGCCGGCCGGCCCGACTGTTCGAGCCCAATCGGCCTCCCCTTTGACCTAATTGCATCTCGGGTTATTTATAGCCCCCGACCGAGAGCCACGCATCATCCAATTTGTAATCCGCCGCCGAGGAGCGAGAGAAGCTTGAGGGACACCATCTCGGAGATGAGGGTCGTGCTAGTTGTCTAGGGTTTCCCTAGCCGGCATGGGAATCTTGCATGGAAGACCACGTCGGAGCTCCGTAGCGAGGATCAAGATCGAGGGAGGGCCCCGGTGGTGATCTTGTTCATGTAATCATTCATGGTGAAGTTTGTAAGTGAATCCGATTTCTAGCGATCAAGTGCCTTCTCGATGATTTTGTTTTCTTCTTGGTTTTGCTTCTTCTACGATCTAGTCTATAGCTAGATTACATAGGGTTCTCTTGTAGCCGCGGTGGCTAGAGGTGCATACCGGACCGGCCAAGTGATTACAACTTGTTCTATCGAACTCTCCCTAGACTACCTGCATGAGTAGGGATACATTGTGACAGAACGAGGGTTCCGAAAGGCGGGCGTTTTCGGAGTCGGATGGAAGGCCACGATTCAAAGATGCTTTTAATGAGATTCGCTTTTCTATCTTCATCTATCTTGTTTGGAGCTACAACATAAGCATGATCTAGACTCTCTAGATCGGTTATCTCTTGCTTTCTCTTGCTACCTCTTTAGTAGGTTAGATTAGATTCGTTTACTTGATCATATCTTAGATTTGATGCATCTTTGTTCTTCAATAGATAGCTTTACTTGCTTTACTAGATTGAATCCTTGCGTTGCACATTATTCCACGGATTCGATACACCACTCGAGGGAAGAAGGGTCCCTTGACTACGACGGGAGACTTGTCCGCTTGCAAGTCTAAACGAACTTTGATACAACTATTAACCGTCAACAAGCCCCTTTTTCTGGCGCCGTTGCCGGGGAACAAGCAATCAAGATCCGATCTAGTATCGCTTATCTTTTAGTTTTTCTTTTGATTTTGTTTTGCATCTCTTATGTTTGATCATCCTCAAAAAGAAAAAAAACAATCTAATCTAGTTTTGATTAACTTTTCTTTTTTTAGATTTTGTTTTATTGCTAACCCTAACCGGAGATGGTTGGCTACCTCTCCAAGAAACTCAAACTTTTTTGTGGATAATCCGGGGAAAACTTTACGGGCAAAGGAGACGTGCTAAACAAGCTCAAGGGTTGGAAACCCTAGATTCAAAAGTTGAAGTCGAAGGACCGTCGAAATCTCCAAGGGAATCACCACCTCCAAGTCAAAAGGAAGATCAACCTCAACTACCGGAGCGCAAGATCGAGCTATGCACCTCGGACATCGTTGATCTACCTATCATAAACCTTCAAGACGCCGGGAGGCCGTTTAAGGTCAAGGTCTCAACTATCCGCATGATGATTGCGAGATCCGAATGCATACGAGCCGGATTCCTTGAGTGGCATATCGGTTTACTTAAGAGGAGGATGGAGAAGATGGAGATGGAGAAAGAAGCTCAACACCTAAAGGCCGCCGAAGCAAGATCCACATGCAAGGGGAGTGTGTGGAGCACGACCATGTCTAAGGACGCCGTCACTAAGTTCGAGGCTATGGAGAAAATATTGAAGAATTTAGATGGAAAGGTGACGGAGGTCGGAAGCTCTATACGTGAAGTGTTCATCGTGATGAAGATGCTAGACGCAAGTGGGACAACTTGCCGGCGCCCGATGGGTAACAAAGAAGAATTTCCGAGACAACTCCAAGGTCCCAAGACGGCGAAAGGCTACTCAAACTCATTCGGGAGAGATGGAGGATCACACTAAGGAGACCATGAAGATCACAACCGAAGACCGGAGTTCGTGATGCCGAGCCACTACATGAAGGAAGTTGTTGCATCCGTCAAGACCAAATGACAAAGCCGGCCCGTGAAGACCAAAAAAAATTGACTAAGCCGAATAAGAAGCCCGTGCCCAAGATGGTGCGGAAGTGGGTACCCAAGATTGCAACGCCCGCAAAGAGCGTTGATCCGGAGTAATCAAGTGAAGAAGTCTAGCCATGGACTATAAACGAGGCGCTAGGCGGGAGGCAACCCGTTTTGTCGAGTCAAGAATAAGCTACGGGGAGGACAACCCGATTCCGGGTTTTTCGAGTCGTTCAAGTAATTCAGTTTTGAATTTTACTATGCAAAACCTTAGACTTAGAATGGTTGAACAATATTAGAGACATAATTCTTGGTTGAATATTTTGTTTGATCATAAACCCTTTACATGAACCATCCTATGTGATTGTTTGCTTCTTTTCCGAGAAACCACAACCAAAAAGATTTCAGAACCTAACTCAAACTTTCATCCCCTTTACGATATTGTGGTTGACTTGCTTTTCATGCTAAAAACACACGAGTAGAGCCACGACTTATACCTAGGTGTTAATTAAATTTCAGCACGTGGTAGGACTCGCGTGAACCTAGAAACTAAACTTTTGGTTGGTTTAAAAATCCTTATCCTTGGTTTCTCTAAGATTAGAATTTTTCTAAGCCTCATTTAATTTTATTTTATTCAAAATCTCTCTTATCTAATCAAAATTAGAACCTAAACCAATGCCCCCATGATAAAGCGGGAAAAGTTTGCTCTCAACCAATGAAGGTAAACTATACGGTGAGACCGATATCAACGTAGTCGGAAAATATTTTCGACTTACATTTGTTTTTAATGGTTTAAAAACTTCTCTAAATTTATGCTTGAGCTCTTGCATGGCTCTGAAAAATATTTTTAAATTTCGAAATTAGAGGAGTGCTTAACCTTAAACACACTTAAAGGGGGGCAATCTAGTTTGAATTAATCATGCATGCACCAAGTCCACCAAGTCCACATGCAAAGGACAAGCATGGTGGGCAGCAAGCATAAACTTTGCAGGAATTTCATGGTGGCATGTGAAGCAAGTGGAGCAAGGGAGCATGGACATGACTCAAGGCATGAAGCATCAAGTGGAAGGACCAATAATGGACGAGAGCGTTTGGGCGGTGCAACTCGTGGAGCACGCGGACAGGAAAGTTGTAGAGGCGAAATGATCATGCTGGAAGAAAGCCGAGGCGGGGAGGAGCACCGGGACACCCGGGCCGGTCGGCCCGGGACGGCGGCCTCCCCTACTTAAGGAGCCCCCGGCTCTCGTTTTCGCGAGCAAGCTTCCCTCTCCTTCCTCAGTTTGTGTGTTCAAGTTTGTGTGCCTAGAACCTCCGTATACATAGCCAACCGTCCCAAGCTTGATAGCTCAAAAAAAAATCCACACCCTTAATCCACTCAAAGTCTAGACTCCAAAATAATATTTGTGTACCTTGTTACTGGGTGAAAACTCCGGATATATATTTGTGAGGGAGAGTGCTGCAATCATGGAGGAAAACTACAAGCCTTTTCACCGAAGAAAAAAGGATCATCGTCGTCTAAGGCATCATCGACTTCGAGGAGGCACTCGGTTTCCGAGTCTCCTCGGAGTATGGAGGAGGACATGGTACCGCCGAGGAGGAACCACACTCTTCTCCTCGGTGGCATGAGGGCTACACGAAACTCGTTTATGAGGTTCACCAAACTTCAAGGACATATGGAGGAGCCGCCCGTCCAACCTCGCCACTTGACACGATCATCCGCTCCACCTCCATACGCTCCACGGTATTCCGAGGGGTATGTCATCATGACGGAGGAGGAGGAGAAGAAGCTCGCTCTCCTTAAGTAGAGGCTTGTAACGAACGTCGACATCGACGACCAAGCTCTCCACATATTGGGTTTCACACGGGACACCGGTGCAATTCTCTAACGGAGTGTCGGCAAACACCCACAAGGAATTTGCCTAGGAAATTCTCATAACCATGGCGCATACCCTTGTTGAAGGAGTGCTGAGTCTCTCATTCCGTTTGGATGGAGCCCACAAGTGGGGAAGAAGGAAGACACCGCCAGAAGGGTAACCTTGATCAACGATGCTATTTCTAGCACCTTGATAGGGTAATCTCCTTTCATCCATGGGTTGTAATCGATCTTGAGATGTAATCGAACTTTGTTGGATCATCTATCTATCATCTTACACCGTGACCATCATAGGTCTAGTCATGACTACCTTCGCGTAGTGAGAGTACGAGAGGAGGGAAAGGGCGAAACCATGGTCACAACCCCCGATAGATTAGATTGGTTGTCATGTTCAAAACGATTGCATGTTCTAGTATCGTAGACCCATGGGCGAGTGTCCCCTATTTTCAAAAGGGAGCTCGGAACAAGTGGATGTGCATGAGGCACATGGGAAAGTTTTTGGAGTATGATCGCGGGAGGAGACCATCAACAAAGAAATACTATCCGAACCCCTTCATCCAAGTGTGTCACTTTTGTGCAAGTGGATTTTTGGGAGAATGAGAGAGCAAAGATAACCAACATGGAGTTGAATTGGCTTTACTCGGCTTTGATTGCCAAGTGGCCAATAGACCCCTCTTACCTCATGATCAACCGATGGTGTTGTGAAGCAACATCGAGTTCGGGAGATATTGGTTCGGGGTATTACCTCTCCATGTTGGCTATCTCTTTGAAACCGGGTATTACAAGGAACCCGAATCATCTCTTACCCGGGACTTCCCTAGGAATATATGAAGAAAGGCAAATATGTAAGTGAAGATGAGAGAGGAGGCTTCAAAGTGGCCAAAGTAAATTTGCCCCTATCGGATGGAAAATTAAGACTTTTTCTTGAGGGGAAGAAGATTGGTTAGAGGAAGGACTTCTTGTGCGGCGAAGGAAAAAAATAAAGGAGAAGGATTATAGGAGAAGGATCTTCTATGGCCCAAGAAGAAGGTGCACAACAAAATTATGTGCCACCATTTGAAGAAATTCCCGGCGCCGCCAAATTACTACGGTGGTGTACCAATGCAAGCATGGGGGGAGTGGTGCAGCCATACCCCCACCATTTTTGCGGTGCCCAACGTAGCCTTTGCGGAGCCATATGCACACCTTCCTCAACCACAACAAAATGTGGCCACCATTGGAGGATACGCTGCAAGGAATGTGCAAATTATTGCAGCCATCCTAACTAATGCAAACTAAATGGGTGAAGGAAATGCAAACGTCGCTTATGTGCTTGGACACCTTCACCTAGCACCGTCGGACAATTCATAGGAGGAGTGGTGCATTCCTATTACAAGTAAGGGTACAAAAACCAAGACTATCAATATCAACCACCGGCCGAAGATTAGAGAGAGGAGGAGCTTTAGTTATCTTTCCTTTAGCCCCTTTTCTTTAATTTTCAGCTTGGATGTGCCTATGTATGCGTAGTATTTTCAGCTTTACTTTAATTTTTAGTTTTTAGTTTAATTTTCAGCGTGTGTGTTAGTTTTTATTTTCATCATGAATAATGTCACCACCAAGTTTTTACCATTAGTAAAGTTACAAAGTTTGTGCCATGATGATATATGATTATAATTGCCGCTTTGTTTATCTTTGTAATTCATTTATGCATGTTTAACCTAGTGCTCTCTTAAAAATACAAATATGAAATTATCTAAATGCTAGCTTAATCTTTAGCAGAGGTTATGATAAAAATAAAGACCCATAGTGTTTTATGTTCTCTCAAGTTTTAGATGGATTAAAGAAGATTTATTTTTGTTCTTAAATGTGATGCTAACCTTGTCATAAATACCACTTGCGTGTTGTTCTACCTATCCAGAGCAATATAAATATTTGAGTGCAAAAACTTAGTATATGAGGACCATGTGTGGTTCAAGGACCGGTGGATGGTCGCTTCCTTGTGTGATGAGTGATTGACAACGTTGTGTGGACCGATTCTTGGCTAAGTATTGCGGGTGCGGGTTGCGGCTTGACTCGTGTTGGTGCAGGTGAAGAACAAGCGCGAAAGGTCGTCGCCGGTGAGGCCTCCAGGTGTGGAGAAGACAAGTAGGCTTTGTTCGAGGGACCGGTGGCCAGCGGGGTCAAGTGCGGGCCGCATGGTGGCATGAACAACAAGATGAAGTCGTGGACGGTTTCTTGGTTGAGCCTCAAAACCAAGGTCGAGCCGGGACTACGTGGGAGCCAAGTCATGAGTGGAGATTGGCGGAGGCTACACCGAGTTCGCGGGGTTTCCGGTGGTTCACCGAAAACCACCGGGTTCCTTGGTTGATCCACAAAGCCAAGACCGGGAGAACCGAAGACCGGAGGTGCAGGCGGCACCGGACCGGTCCGGCCGGTGGGGACCGGTCGGCCGGTGAGGAGCACCGGTCGACCGGTGTGCGACGACGCGGTCCGAATCTTCGAAGCGGAGGACACGCGTCGGGATCGCATGGCTTGCGTCGAGGCTACGCGGGGGTTCGGTCGCCGGGCATCCGTCCGATGGTGAATACATCAAGAATTCCAAATCCGCCCTTGAGGGGCTTGTATCCCTAGTTGTTAGAGAAGGGCATTTTAGACATTCGGTTGCCTCCATATAACCCAAGAGGTGAGAGGATGGCAGCCAACTCTTGGAACCCTAGCTCATTAGTTTTCCTATTTTCCACCTATTTTCCTTAGGTTTTCTCTAGGACTAGCAAGAGAGCTTCATGGAGAGATCTTGTAGAGAGGGATGGATGATCGGGCGGCTTGCTAGACCTTGTACGAACCTTTGTTTCATGTATAGATGATTCGGCGTGGTTCCTCAAGGTTTGGATGTGTTTTTCCGGTTGTTCTTGGTGGTGATTTTCGGAGCCCTCTCTCGCCGATTTCCTTGGGTTGTTTTCGGGGCTTTTCTCTTGGGGATTTGACGGGGGAAATTTGTGGGAACCCTTCGTGGTTCTTTGGGTTGTGATTCCCCTCCCAAATCCGTGAGTAAAAGTGCTCGATTTTGGGGTTTCTTGAGTTCTTGGGTTGGAAGTGCTTTCGGCGGGATTTCTTCGATTCCTCCTTTTTGGTCGTGTTTTGGTGGGATTAAACTTGGCTATGAACTCCTCATGAGGTGTTCATGATATCCCCAAAGTCTTGTTCAAGTCCGTGGAGCGATTCGGGAGATCGAGATTTGGATTTGGGGGAGTTGACCGCGGGTGCTTGTTCATCCCGAGCGCCCGGAGCTACACCGGTCGGCCGGTGCTCTTGACCGGTCCGACCGGTGCAAGCCCTTGTGGGATTTTGCTCGGGTGAACGTCTTGGTGTGTTCTTTGTTGTCCGTGTTGCCGCTGTTTCGAGTTTGGGTCCGTTTGGTGGTCGGTTGGCTGTTTGGTGCCTTGGGGGCTTTCGAGTCGCCATCGGTCCGACCGGTGTGTCTCCGGTCCGACCGGTGTAGAGCCACTTAGTGGAAGTTGCTCGGTTTCACTGGGGGACCGGTCGACCGGTGGTCCTCACCGGTCCGACCGGTGTGGGTCCGTAGACTCGAGGTTTGGTTTTTCCGCTGCGTTTCTCGGGTCGGTAGGTTGCGTGTTGGTTCCTAGGTCCAGTGGCACTTCAGTGGCTACGTGGGCTTGGCCAACTTGGGTAGTGAGTCGGAGACGTGTGTTGGAAGCCGTGTTCGTCTTGTTGGAGTTCTCATCTCCATCGAGAAGAATTTTTATCGGCTCCCATTCACTCCCCCCCCCTCTCTGGTTCGCCGTATCGGTCCTTCAAGTGGTATCAGAGCCGGTTCGGGTCTTTGTTGACTCTAACCAGTCTAAGATCCAAGGATGGCGTACCAGGAACGGGGTTCGGGTCCTCCACACTTCGATGGCAAGAACTACCAGATGTGGAGCAAGCGGATGGGTGCTTTTCTCGCGGAAAGGGTCAAATCCTTTGGGATGTCACGGTGGACACGGGCTATGTCCAGTGATTGATTTCCTCGCTCCGAGATCGAGGGATAGCTTCGACGCCAACAATAAGGCGGTCGACTACTTGTTTCGTGCTTTGTGTCAGCCTGAGTTCGATCGGGTGCACACCGAGCACTTGGCTTGTAGGATTTGGGCGGTGTTGAAGGAGGCTCATGTTGGGAACGCCCAGGTTCAGGCACGGATGTATGCGACCTACCGGAGAGAGTACGAGAACTTCACTCATCTCCCCGGTGAGTCCATCGATGCCTTGTTTCAGAGGTTCACGGTGGTGGTGAACAACATGAGGGCCAATGTGGACGTGCTCCCGTACGATGATCATGATAGAGCAGTCAAGCTCTTACACTCTTTGGATCGTACGATATGGGGCGGAAAGTTCGAGGCCATAGTCGAGTCGGAGAGGTATGATACTCTGACGGTGAACGAGCTGTTCTCGAAGCTCAAGTCGGCTGAGGTGGATAGGGGCATGACTGCCAAGCTCGAGGGACCGACTGATTCCCATAGTCTTGCCCTCGTTGGTGGTTTCAAAGGAAAGACTAACTCTAACCCATCCACCAGGATGTTCTCGTTTTCCTCTTTGATGTCTATGCCAGATGAGGAGTTTGATGACCTTGGAGAGGACGAGCTGGCGCTGTTGACGAGGCGGTTCGAGAGGCTGCACGAGAACCGGGTGAACATGAGGAGGAACACGAGGACATGCTTCAAGTGCGGCAAGACTGGACACTATTTCGCCGAGTGTCCGAAGGTGAACAACCACGACAAGCACAAGTTCAAGGACAAGAAGAAGAAGTCCAAGACGAAGGATCATGGACATGGGAAGAAGACACGGTCTCGAGAGAAGATGAAGAGATCAAGCGACATCGAGTCTGATTCCGAGGACACGTCTTCAAGCTCGAGTGATGAAGACGAAGAGGATGAGAAGAAGAGGAGGAGGAAGAAGAACTTTGGTAAGTATCTCAACGGCCTTTGTGTGACGGGCCTAAGCCTCAAGGACGACTTCGCGGCATGGCTCGCGGTTCGAGCAAGCAAGAGAAGCCGGAGGGACGCCTCGGACTTGGATTCCGAGGATGAGGTATGTGATGAGCTCTCCTCTTTGCGCAAGGAGAATGAGGAGTTGGTTGACTTGCTTGATAATCGCGATCACATGCTTAGAGAGGCTAAGAAGCTTAGGAAGGAGCTTAGATCTTTGCTCGAGGATTCTAGGACTAGAGTGGCCGAGCTAGAAACACAGGGTTCTTGATAGCAAGCTTGAAATTGATTCGCTCAAGGCTAGCCTTGTTGTTTCGATGAAAATGATTGTCTTCGATTGCTCGCTTTCCTAGCCGACTTGACCGATCTTAGGGAGAAGTATGCCTCCAAGTGTGAGGAACTAGATGTGCTTAGGGTTGAGTTGGCCGAGCTACAATCTAGACCCACTTTGCTTGGTGCTTGCACTTCTTGCCATAGTTTGCATGAGAAAATTGCTCGAGCTCCGTTCTCGCATTGTTTCACTTGAGGCTGATTTGAAAGTGCCTATTCCTACTTCTTGCTCTACATGTGAGTTGCATGCTATGAAGAATTTGGATCTTGCAAAATGTGTTGGTCGCTTGCAAGATGAGAATGATAAGTTGCGTGAAGCGCTGAGTTGGTTGTCGAGTCAAGAACCTCAGCTTGGTATGATGATTGCTAGCCGTAAGCGCTTTGACGGTTGGGCTTTGGGATTGGATAAGGTTGGTGAGGGCAAGGTGGTGAGAGAGAAAGGAAATTTGGGAATGTTTCGGTTCCACCACAACCCACACCCAAATACAAGTTTGCATCCAAGCCAAACCAACCAAAAGAAAAACCGAGTGAGAAGGCAAGTGAAACGCCTAGTGAGAAACCAAGTGAGAAGCCTTGTGAAGAGCCTCATCCCAAGCCTAAGCCCAGATCGATCCGTTTCCATTGTGAGTTTTGTGGAAAGGATGGTCACAAGAGAGCGTTTTGCTTCAAGAGGAAGTGTGAGGAGAGAATGGCGAAGGAGTGGGCTAACAAGGACAAGTACCACCCTTCCGATGGTGTACTTGAGCCTTGTGTGCGGCTGCCGGGGGCCAAGGCGAGTGTGAGGTCGGTTCGGGCTTGGGGAGAGCGGAAGGCTGTTGGAGGTGTTGCGCTTTGCCGGGCTACACCGGTCGGACCGGTGAGGGGCACCGGTCGGACGTGCAGCGCCGGGACAGACGAGCCAGCGGTTGGGTTTCGTGCTCGTACGAGTGCGAGGTTTGGTTCGGGAGTTCGTGGTTCCGGTGGTTGGGGTGGAGAGTTTGCGGGAGGTCGGTTGCTAGGCATTCTCCCCCTCGAGCTCACTATGGGGATGGGAGGAGTCTTAGCTTTGAGAAGGAGAGGAGGGACGGTCCACGGGCTTTCTTTCGTGGTTTTGGTCCTCCTCCGGGCGAAGAGGGTTGGTTCCCTCATGGTGGTTACCGTAGTGGTGTTCGTGGAGGTAGCTATGGTAGGAAAGATGGTTTGGTTTGTGCTAACCCCACTTTCGAGCAAATGGCTAGACACTGGTTTTACACATTTGGAACTAACCCCAGTGTTGAGTCGATTGCTCGCTCTCGCTCTTTGTTTTGAGTTGCAGGTGGATTGCCCGGAGAACATTTGGTTGATATTGGGGGTGGTTCTTCGGCCTCATATCCCGGTGGTGACATAGAGGTACATCACTTTCGGGGATGGTGGACAAGGATGAGTGACTTGTGAAGAAATGATAAAGGTAAGTGAATTTGTGACCTTCAAGTGTGTGGCCTTGGTCAAGCCACTTGGTTCTTTTTGCTCTTTGCCCTATCTCATGTGTGTAAGGTGAGCTTTGTATGCTCTTTGGCCTTAATGCATGAGGTTAGGGGGAGCTTGTGAAGTTTGTGCTCCCTTGCTTTTTGCCGGTGGTGTCGAGCCCTTTTGCCTCCCCTCGAGGAGCCGGTCGTTTGTGAGCTTGGTGTGTGGGAGCTCCTTTGTAGCATATGTATAGCCTTCCTTTGTGCATTTCTTGCATTTTGCATGGCATATGTAGCATGATGTATAGGCATCCTTGTATCTTAGATTGCATGCATTTTGTATCATATGCATTGGTTAGGAAAAGCTTCTCTCATATACATTGTTCACCATGGAATGAGATATATGTCTTTGTGAGCTTGTTTGGTATGCTACGGTTAGTTTGGCTTAGCTCTTGATGATCTTGATGAATAATCCATGGTTGATAGCTATGCTTTTGAAAAATGTCACATGTATGCTCTCTCATGTGTAAATGCCTTTACATGCTCTTGACATGTTTTTGTGGCTTTGCTATGCTTAATTTGTGGTTGGATAGCTAGCTTATTGATCATATGGGGCCAAAGGCTCTTTTGCCATCATGAATGTTTAGCCCTCTAGATTTATCTTGTGGAGGAGCATAAGTTCCTTTTTGTCGCAAAGACATTTCATGTACCATTTACAAATCTGAAAATGAAATGAAAAATGCTTGGAAAATATGCTCCCATGACATATGTGCTGAATTTAATTTGCTTTGGGTGCTAAACCGTTGCATGATGCCTACCAATGAGAAGTCTCATACATAGAAGTAGGCATATGGCTCGGTGGCTTTGACATGACATGAGGTGCTTGTGGGTGTTTGTGATGGTCTTATGATTAGAATGGCTGTCCTAGCATGAAGTTTGTGTGGCTTTGCCATTTTGATATGCTTTGATCATGTTTAGGACTTTGCTCATGAGAGGCAAGTTTTTCGCAAAATTGCCAAAATCCATGTTAGCTTCGTCCAATGGTTGTGAAACTTGGTGATCATGTAGTTGAGATCGATACGAAGCCGTAGAGTATCTAACTTGCTCATTTGGACGTGTGTAGCATCCTATGTTGAATTTTGTATATTTGAGAAGCTCTAGGTTGAAAGTTTTGCATTTTTGGCTTGATTCATGCATTGCCAACAAGGGGGAGAAGTTTGAGCTTGAAATGGCTTGGTGGATGCATTTAGAAGGTTTTCAGGTGGTTTCGAGCCATTTCTGGGCTCTGTTCTACACCGGTCTGACCGGTGAAGAGCACCGGTCTGACCGGTGTGAGTGCTGGTCCTGTACATATGTTGGGCACCGGTCTGACCGGTGGTGATGACCGTCCGACCGGTGTGAGCCGAAGTTGCTACGCCGCCCTGTTTCATGTGGTTTCTTGCATGCATTCGTCCAGGGGGAGTTGCATTGGTTTAGGGGGAGTTTGCATGTGTGCAGGGGGAGCTCTTTGAGAGTTTTCGAGCTTTGTTTCGGTGGTTTGTGCTCTTTGCTTGAGCTTTGCTTTGTCTCGGATGTGTCGAGCCGTTGCCCTTGCCTAAGGGGTCCGAGACTTGTCTTCTTCAAGTGATCTTGCTCTTTGCCTTTGTTTGGCTTTCGATCGCTTGTTGGAGTTTCTTTTTGTTCATTTCATTTATTTTTCTTTTCTCTCTTGTTACTTTCGTGTGGGTGTTGTCAATGCACTCATCAATGGGGAGATTGAGGACCATGTGTGGTTCAAGGACCGGTGGATGGTCGCTTCCTTGTGTGATGAGTGATTGACAACGTTGTGTGGACCGATTCTTGGCTAAGTATTGCGAGTGCGGGTTGCGGCTTGACTCGTGTTGGTGCAGGTGAAGAACAAGCGCGAAAGGTCGTCGCGGTGAGGCCTCCGGGGTGTGGAGAAGACAAGTCGGCTTTGTTCGAGGGACCGGTGGCCGGCGGGGGTCAAGTGCGGGCCGTATGGTGGCATGAACGGCAAGATGAAGTCGTGGACGGTTTCTTGGTTGAGCCTCAAAACCAAGGTCGAGCCGGGACTACGTGGGAGCCAAGTCATGAGTGGAGATTGGCGGAGGCTACACCGAGTTCGCGGGGTTTCCGGTGGTTCACCAGAAAACCACTGGGTTCCTTGGTTGATCCACAAAGCCAAGACCGGAGAATCGAAGACGGAGGTGCAAGCGGCACCGGACCGGTCCGACCGGTGGGGACCGGTCGACCGTGAGGAGCACCGGTCGACCGGTGTGCGATGACGCGGTCCGGAATCTTCGAAGTGGAGGACACGCGTCGGGATCGCATGGCTTGCGTCGAGGCTACGCGGGGGTGCGGTCGCCGGCATCCGTCCGATGGTGAATACATCAAGAATTCCAAATCCGCCCTTGAGGGGCTTGTATCCCTAGTTGTTAGAGAAGGGCATTTTAGACATTCGGTTGCCTCCATATAACCCAAGAGGTGAGAGGATGGCAGCCAACTCTTGGAACCCTAGCTCATTAGTTTTCCTATTTTCCACCTATTTTCCTTAGGTTTTCTCTAGGACTAGCAAGAGAGCTTCACGGAGAGATCTTGTAGAGAGGGATGGATGATCGGGCGGCTTGCTAGACCTTGTACGAACCTTTGTTTCATGTATAGATGATTCGGCGTGGTTCCTCAAGGTTTGGATGTGTTTTTCCCGGTTGTTCTTGGTGGTGATTTTCGGAGCCCTCTCTCGGTGATTTCCTTGGGTTGTTTTCGGGGCTTTTCTCTTGGGGATTTGATGGGGGAAATTTGTGGGAACCCTTCGTGGTTCTTTGGGTTGTGATTCCCCTCCCAAATCCGTGAGTAAAAGTGCTCGATTTTGGGGTTTCTTGAGTTCTTGGGTTGGAAGTGCTTTCGGCGGGATTTCTTCGATTCCTCCTTTTTGGACGAGTTTTGGTGGGATTAAACTTGGCTATGAACTCCTCATGAGGTGTTCATGATATCCCCAAAGTCTTGTTCAAGTCCGTGGAGCGATTCGGGAGATCGAGATTTGGATTTGGGGGAGTTGACCCGCGGGTCTTGTTCATCCCGAGTCGCCTGAGCTACACCGGTCGACCGGTGCTCTTGACCGGTCCGGCCGGTGCAAGCCCTTGTGGGATTTTGCTCGGGTGAACGTCTTGGTGTGTTCTTTGTTGTCCTGTGTTGCCGCTGTTTCGAGTTTGGGTCCGTTTGGTGGTCGGTTGGCCTGTTTGGTGCCTTGGGGGCTTTCGGTGCCATCGGTCGACCGGTGTGTCTCACCGGTCCGACCGGTGTAGAGCCACTTAGTGGAAGTTGCTCGGTTCACTGCGGGGACCGGTCTGACCGGTGGTGCTCACCGGTCTGACCGGTGTGGGTCTGTAGACTCGAGGTTTGGTTTTTCCGCTGCGTTTCTCGGGTCGGTAGGTTGCGTGTTGGTTCCTAGGTCCAGTGGCACTTCAGTGGCTACGTGGGCTTGGCCAACTTGGGTAGCGAGTCGGAGACGTGTGTTGGAAGCCGTGTTCGTCTTGTTGGAGTTCTCATCTCCATCGAGAAGAATTTTTATCGGCTCCCATTCACTCCCCCCCTCTCGGTTCGCCGTATCGGTCCTTCGGTATACAAGGTTTATTTTTGGGTGAGTTATTTCGGGACTTGATTTCTCCGGCCCGAGACTAAGAAGCTAGTCATTCCGTTTTTGCATATCTATCTTTTTGCTAGCCTTTTATCCGTGCATTGTGTATCCCCGCATCGGAGATCTCACAAACCTCGCCGGATATCCATCCTTAAAACCAAAAATCATCTTTTGTGATTACCTCCTTGACCACAATCTATCATTGAGAATGGATCATCAATTCAAGGAAGATCGCAAGACGGTGTCAACATTGAAGAATTCAAGTATCTCTCCAAGGAAAAATATTTCCGGTACCTACCTTATTTATCGCCTCTTTGCTCGAGGACGAGCAACGTCTAAGCATGGGAGAGGAGGTAGGTACGATGCAATTTTTAGAGTTCAAAGGGAGCAATTTAAAAAAATGATGAATGAAAGAAAATTCAAAGGCGATGTACGTGACTTCCAAGTGAAAGTCTCACAAGAAAAAAATGATGAATTAATGAAAAAAAGAAAGAAAGAAAGAAAAGAGAAAAAAATATGAGTATGCGTAATGTGAACTCCCGGTTCTCTAAAGTGCATTAGGAAATTCAAGGCTTCAAGATTAAAAGATCCATTCTCATTTTCCAACCATGTGCAATCCGATAACGAGGACTTCCTTTGTGCCTCGGGATCACCCTTTGTCATTTGCACATGTCCACTCATCTCAATTGTGTGTATTTTTCTCTTTCCCCTCCTTGATATAACATGATTTTCCAATGACCTTTTTGACGAGTCTCGGTAAGACCATGAGAAGCTTGTCTTGTTTTGACAACATCTCATTTATAAAATCTTGGTAGAACTAAACTTTCCCAAAAAGCTCCATATAAAGCCTACCACATAAATAAATGCTATGAGAGGGAAAGGAGTAGAATAAATAGGCTTGAGAGACAAGATGAGATGAGAGTTCATGAGCAAGATGCAAGGTGGTTTAAATTTGTGAACTTGGTTTAGCTCTTTTTCATCTTGTTCTTTATTTCAAAATTTCTGAGATCCATTTGAATTTTGGGAGCATGTTAATACTTGTGGGATAAGCTTAATTAAATATCTACCCTCCGTAGGGATGAAGGCAAGTACATTATGGAACTTTAACGAATTAAACTTTTGAGAGCATTATGTTTTCTTTCATGTATGATCAAGTGCAAGGTTTAAACATTGTTGGGCAACAATGATATCCATTGAAGGCTTACTCGAGGACGAGCAAGGTTTAAGCATGGGGGGCTGTTGACGGTGAAAATCCGTCAACCTAGCCATGAGTTTACCTTCGGTGTTGGCATGACTTTTGTATCTTATCCATTGGTACTAACCCACGTGGTATAACAAGTTCACTTATGCATGTCGGTTTTGGAGTTAAGTGTTGACGCAGGGTCTTAACGTTGAAAGCAAGACTTTCGGGATAAGTTCATTAAGCACCTCATGACAAGACCTTGAAGCCCGATACAAGTCAAGCAATGAAGTGAACATGACTCCAAGAGCCCAAGGACCAAGCCCGAGAAGATGATAAACTCCGAGGACCGAACCGAGAAAAGTGCTTTGAATCTTGCAAGACAAGGAGTTGAGTCCAATTCGGAGAGAAACCGACGTCAAGGGCCCACATGCAAAAGGGGAGAGGATCTAGAAGACGAGAGAAGCAACACCGGGCGAAGCAGGCCACAGATTGGGTCGGGAAGGGCCCAGGCCGGCCGGCCTAGGCCGGCCGGCCCAGCCTGTTCCGGAGCCCAATCGGCCTCCCCTTTGACCTAATTGCATCTCGGGTTATTTATAGCCCCCTGACCGAGAGCCACGCATCATCCAATTCGTAATCCGCCGCCGAGGAGCAGAGAAGCTTGAGGGACACCATCTCGGAGATGAGGGTCGTGCTAGTTATCTAGGGTTTCCCTAGCCGACGTGGGAACGTTGCATGGAAGACCACGTCGGAGCTACAGAGCGAGGATCAAGATCGAGGGAGGGCCCCCGTGGTGATCTTGTTCTTGTAATCATTCATGGTGAAGTTTGTAAGTGAATCCGATTTCTAGCGATCTAGTGCCTTCTCGATGATTTTGTTTTCTTCTTGGTTTTGCTTCTTCTACGATCTAGTCTATAGCTAGATTACATAGGGTGCTCTTATAGCCGCGGTGGCTAGAGGTGCATACCGAACCGACCAAGTGATTTCAACTTGTTCTATCGAACTCGCCGTAGACTACCCACATGAGTAGGGATACGTTGTGACGAACGGGGGTTCCGAAAGGCGGGCGTTTTCGGAGTCGGATGGAAGGCCACGATTAAAAGATGCTTTTAATGAGATTCACTTTTCTATCTTCATCTATCTTGTTTGGAGCTACAACATAAGCATGATCTAGACTCTCTAGATCGGTTATCTCTTGCTTTCTCTTGCTACCTCTTTAGTAGATTAGATTAGATTCGTTTACTTGATCATATCTTAGATTAGATGCATCTTTGTTCTTCAATAGATAGCTTTACTTGCTTTACTAGATTGAATCCTTGCGTTGCACATTGTTCCACGGATTCGATACCTTGGGTTCACCACTCGAGGGAAGAAGGGTCCCTTGACTACGACGGGAGACTTGTCCGCTTGCAAGTCTAAATGAACTTTGATACAACTATTAACCGTCAACGGTATTCCAATAATGCACGCCAACCAGTCATCACTCCCAATGCGCTCTTACAGTTAATAAAGTAGCCCCCTTGGTGCCCTGCAAATCCACTCGCATACACTTCCATCACTTCACTTCTCCTCCCCCTGTTCCAGAGGAGAAAACCCCAAAGCCGTGGCGGACAAGGGAAAGCAACCCATCAAGGAGGGTAGCGCTCCACCAAAGAAGCGCACCATTCGAGAGTGAGTTTTCTGTCAATCCTCTTCTTACTCTCGATTGCAATCTCATGGTTCACCCCCTCTCTGTTTTTTCATTCTTGACTTGCTTCCTGAGGAGATCTTTGGAACTTAAGAGGTTCCCGAGTACATCCTCTCCAATTCCTCCACTGAAGAAGAAAACGCCACGCCGGAACAGAGGATCAACCATCAACTGTGCCACCGTATTCGGCATCTAGAGCACAACCTGCGGGACATCACCGCCGCTGCAATGCCGAACGCGAACGCCGCATGAGCTTGGAGGCGTTTATAGGGGGTAAGATCTTCATCTTTATTTGACTCCCACAATTAAGCTCAGATCTCACATTCAGCAACTGTTCCCTTCTTTAGACATTTCTGACAGATACAACAACTTGAAGGCTTCCTGGGACAGCCTAATGGAAGCTGCAAGTCATGGCAACCCCCGAAGCTTCCAGGTTGCTGTTACGGTGGTCCTGGAACAGTTGAAGAGGGAAAAGCTGAAGAGGAAGAACAAGGAATCAAAAGAATGAAGCATACTTTCTCTTCTTCCTCCAGGCCTTCTGCTTCCCACCCTCTTGTAATCCTAAGTAGCTGGGTTGTCAAATAAAAGCCTGCAAGAAACATTTGTAATGTGGAATATTTTTGTGCTAAGGGCAATACACATCAGTATTGGCCATTCCCTCTGTTAGGGTTTTTTTCAATTTTTTTGTTCTAAAGGCGGCTTCTTTCCCAAACGCCGGCTGTTTTTGCATATCAGATGCCTGTAATCCTGGTGCTTGTAATCAACGATCAACTTCAATACTAGGATAATAATTCTTCAAATATCTTCCATTTATAGCAGCAGTAAACTCCTCTCCTAGTAGAGTTTTCAAGATATAAGCGTTTCCAGGTGTACATCTAACTACCCGAAATGGTCCTTCCCAATTCGGGGACCATTTGCCGAACACACTGTACTTAGTCCCAGTTGGCAGTAACGCTTTCCAAACCAAATCTCCTTCTGCAAATTGCTTGACCTTTACTTTCTTGTTGTAATATTTAGCAACTCGCATCTTGTTCTTTTCAATATTTTCCAGGGCCTTAAGACGAATCATATGCAAATCCTCTAACTCGTCCATCATTAAGCCACTGTAATCTTTGGAACTTAAATCCTTTTGCAAAACCACCCTCCTTGAATCGATTGTATTTCCCGGGGCAAAAAAGCATGATGCCCATAAACCAACTCATGAGGAGATGTTTTTGTAGCTCCATGAGGAGCCATTCGGTAAGCCCACAAGGCCTCATTGAGTACCGAATGCCACCTCTTTGGCTTCTGATCAATCTTCTTTTGAATAATCTTGATCATGATCTTGTTAGAAGCCTCTGCTTGACCATTAGCTTGGACATAATAAGGAGATGAATTCAATAATCTGATTCCCATGCTTTCAGCAAATTCTCTGAACTCTGATGATACAAACTGAGCTCCTTAATCAGTTGTAATCGTTTGAGGAATCCCAAATCTGTAGATGATGTGTTCTTTAACAAACTCAACCATGTTTTCTGATGTTACTTTCTTCAATGGAATTACCTCAACCCATTTGGTGAAATAATATGTTGCCAAAAGCACAAATTTATGCCCCTTGCTAGATGGAGGATTTATCTGGCCAATCAAATCTATACCCCATCCTCTGAATGGCCATGGCTTGATAATAGGATTCAGAGCTGATGCTGGAACTCTTTGGATTTTCCCAAATTTCGGACAATCTTGACAACCTTTGTAATATTCAAAACAATCTTCCAGCATCGTCGGCCAATAACATCCAGTGTGTCTGATAACCCATTTCATACGGTAAGCCGATTGATGCGCTCAACACAGCCCATCGTGCAATTCACTCATCATTTTCTTTGCTTCTTCTTGTCCAAGGCATTGCCGCAATACCCCATCTAATGATTTATAAAATAAACGCCCATCAAGAAGAACAAATTTTATATCTTTATACCTGAGTTTCCTAGAGACCTTTCGGGATGGATTTTCTAGATAATCAACAATTTCTTTTCTCCAATCATCTTCTGCTAGATCACTCCCGAAAGCACACACATCACTGGCAAACACTTCTTGATTTTCTCTGTAACTCGAAGCACTTTGAGCCAACCTATTTGCCTCTTCATTGTGTTCCCTAGGAATATGTTGTAGAATTACTAACTGAAAACTTTTCAAAATTTTTTTGCACTCCTCATAGTAATTCCTCAGGGTATCACTTCTACATTCATATTGGCCATTCAATTGTTTTATAACCAGCTCTGAATCTCCATAAATCTCAACTGAAATAGCCTTCGCTTCTCTCAAATATTGAAGCCCTCTAAGCAGCGCTTCATACTCAACTTGATTATTTGTGACAGTAGGTTGAATAGGGATAGCAAACTCAAACATTTCACCTCTGGGTGAAATCAATAAAATTCCTACTCCACCACCTTTGCCACATGAGAATCCATCAAAGAATAAATCCCAAGGAGTGATTTCAAGCAAATCAATCGATGGATCACGATGTTCGATAATGAAATCGGCAATAATCCGACCTTTAATAGCTTTTGCAAATTCAAACTTCAATTCAAACTCGACAAATCCAAAATCCACTTGCCAATCCTTCCATTCAAAATTGGCACAGATAACATGTGTTTAATTACATCAAACTTTGAATATACAACGCATTCGGCAGTCAACAAATAGTGCCGAAACTTTGTACATGAGTAATAAACACACAGGCAAAGCTTCT
Source organism: Cenchrus americanus (assembly GCA_947561735.1). Taxonomy (NCBI): domain Eukaryota; kingdom Viridiplantae; phylum Streptophyta; class Magnoliopsida; order Poales; family Poaceae; genus Cenchrus; species Cenchrus americanus. Next base: position 77,342,770 of record OX387240.1, on the reverse strand, counting down.
CCGCAACCGAATACCTTGTCTCAGGATCAAGCAATTTTCGGCTAAGGTACGCGACCATCCGTTCCTTTCCTTCAAATTCCTGTATAAGGGCCGATCCAATAGTTTGGGTATCGGCCGCCACGTACAACTTGAAAGGCTTGTTCAACTGTGGAGGCACCAACACTGGTGGTTCCTTCATGTACTGTTTGATTTCATCGAAAGCCTTTTGTTGTTCGCCACCCCATACAAACTTCTGATCCTTCTTGATCCTCAATAGTGGAGAGAAAGGCAACACCTTTCGTGACAAATTTGAAATGAATCTTCTCACAAAATTGATCTTGCCAAGCAGTGATTGCAATTCCTTGAGATTGGTTGGAGGAACAACTTCATCAATAGCTTTCATGCTTTTCTTGCCAACTTCTATTCCTCCTTCATGCACCAGAAATCCCAAGAATTCTCCAGCTGAAACTCCAAAAGCACACTTGTTTGGATTCATCTTTAGCCCATGCTTTCGGTTGCACTCTAGAGTTTTCCTCACATCATCCAAGTGTGACTCATGATTCAAAGATTTGATCACGACATCATCAATGTATATCTCAACAATTTTGCCGATCAACTCATGAAAAATATAATTCATGGCTCTCTGATAAGTTGCACCGGCATTTTTCAACCCAAATGTCATGACAATCAACTCAAAAAGGCCGATATGTCTTCTATTGCCATAAAAATCTGATTGTACCCTGCATTGCCATCCATGAAACTGATAACTTTATGTCCAGCAGCGGCATCAACCAATAAATCAGCAACATGCATTGAGTATCCATCCATGGGAGTAGCTCTGTTCAAATCTCTAAAATCTATGCAAACCCTCACCTTCCCATTTTTCTTGTAAACAGGGACGATGTTAGAGATCCACTCCGCATATCTGCATGGCCGAATGAAATTTGCATCGATCAATCTCTCAACTTCTTTTTTCACGTCGGCCAATACTCCATCCTTGTAGATCTTTCAGGGAGGTTGCTTGTAAGGTTTAAAACCACGCTTGATGGGCAACCGATGCTCAACAATGGAATGATCCAAACCAGGCATCTTCGAATAATCCCAAGCGAAGAAATCTTTATATTCTTTCAGTAACTTGATCAATCATTCTCTGAAACTCGAATCTAAGTTAGCACTGATAAATGTCGACCTTGGCTTGTCCCCATCTCCAATGTCAATTTCTTCCAATTTATCAGCCGGCATGAATCCACGTCCTAGCTTTCCATCAGTTCCATCGATTGGATTATCCATTAAAAATTGCTATAAGAGCCGACTGCTTGAATCGATTGTTGATCACTGTTGACTGGTTCAACAGGACCTTCACCCCAGTCCTTTCCTGAGAAGCAATCTATACCTTGATACTCCTAGAAGGCTGGTTCCAGGTTAGCCACGCTCACTGAATCATCTGCTTGTACCACCTCTATATCATCATCTACCCATTGAACAAGCTGTTGGTGCATGGTAGATGGGATACAACAATTCGCATGAATCGAGTCCCGTCCAAGTAGCAAGCTATAAGCCCCTTTGCCCTCAATGACAAAGAAGGTCGTGAGCAAAGTCTTAGACCTGATCATCAAGTCTACGTGCACGCAGCCCTTGGTGTCTGAAGGATTCCCAGCAAAATCATTCAGAATTATGCTCGTTGGCGTCAAATCTCCAGGGCCCATGCCAAGCTTCCTGAACATGGTGTATGACATCACGTTGACCGTAGCTCCACCGTCAACGAACATCTTGGTCAATGGCTTGTCATTGACGTACCCGCTCAAGTACAGCGGCCTCATATGTCGATTCTTGGCCGGTTTGTCGAAGGTTGCTTGCTTGGCCAACACCAGTTGCGCCATCAGTCCAAGCTGCTCATCTTCATTGATGTCTGGCAACGCTTCTTCGTGCACAACCTGATTAGCTGGAGCCATGAAATCATTCGGCAAAAAGCATACCACGCATGTTGGAGCCGAACGACCCGATCCATCAGGCCTATCCTTTGGACGCCACACCTACTTCCTCTTGATTCCTGCTTGTTTCAACTCTTGATTCCTCAAGCGCTGAACTCTTCTCTTTTGACTTCTCCTCAAGCCAGGTAGGCACCATTGTCCTTCCTGCCAGACGTACTCGCGTTCTTGCTCTTCATGATCAACCCACTTTTGATCAGCATATCTTTTCCTTGGGTGATCATCCACTTCATTTATTTTTACGCACCGACCGTCATTGGGATGTATCCTTCCAATTCTTTCATGGACGGATCGGTGATTGACAGTATCCTGCCTATACTCAATGTATTTATCACTGCATTCAGGGCAATTGTTCAACGTGGGGAGCTTCAAACCCTCATTCCAGCAATGCCTGAAGAATGCACATCCCCAATGCGCACGCTCTTGCTCTCGTGCATGTTCTTCCCGTTCTCTTCTGTGCGCTTCTTCTTCAAACCTCCACTTCTCCTCTTCGTATTTCTGTTTCTGGTAGCATTCTTTCTCTTGCTGACGCTGCCACTTGTTAAGGAGAATACGTGTAGTCACCCTGGGTTTGGATCTGGAAGATCCCCCTACTTCAATTTGGCTTCTCAGGATGCAAGGTGCTTCTTTGTGGACTTGTTCCACTGTCACTTGCTGAGCGGGATCAACTGATTCATCTTGCTTTGCTCTTGCCGAAGTTAAGACCTCCACTTTCCCTTTCTCCTCAGCTGTCACCATGTTAACAGAAAACCCGACCATGTTTTGAGGAAAAGGGTTACCATCCAACTTCATTTTATTGTCAAATTTCAAGTGACCTTCCTGGATAGCCTTCTGGATTCTCATCCTGAAAACCCTGCAATCATTGATGGAGTGTGAGTTTCTGTCATGAAATCCATAGTATCTTTTCTCTTTAACTCCATCGGGCCGAAGCATAAAATGCCCTTCTGGCAACTTGATTCGGCCTTCCTTTACTAAGAACTCAAAGAGCTTGTCAGCCTTGGTCACATCAAAGTCATATGTGCCCTTGGTTTGCTTGATCCATCTCTGGTTCACTGTCAGTGGCTCTTTGCCCCACACCATCTCAGCTGCAGCTATCTCCTCATCATCATCAACCTCTTCCCCCTGATCAGCTCTTTCGACGAATTGGTTGTAGATGTCAGCTATATCGTTATGCTTAGCAAACCTGGAGTCTTTCTTGAACCCGTAAGCTTGATTACTCATCAATGACAACCTCTGTGAAAGTTGACCAAGATTGTCAAACTCCATGCCAAACAACTTTTCCCGGATAGCTGGCAACATACCCGCAACAACCATGTCAGCCAATTGATCGTCTGGCAGATTCAAAGAGTAGCACATGCCCTTGGTCTCTCTGAACCTTCTGAGAAACTCCATGGGTGTCTCATTGTGCCTCTGTCTCAGTGTGGTTAGATCAATTAGCTTCTTCTCATTACTGCCAATGAAGTAATGAGCATGGAACTTCTGTTCCAAATCCTTCCAGGAACAGATTGATTGAGCAGGAAAAGAAGCAAACCATGTAAAGGCCGGGCCTGTCAGTGACAAAGGAAAGTATCTGATCCTGAACGCTTCATCAGCTGAAGCTTCCCCAAGCTGCATCAAGTATCGTGCTATGTGTTCCACAATACTTGTATCATCTTGCCCAGAAAACTTTGTGAAATCTGCAGGAGGTTTCACCCTGGGTGGCAAAGCCACTCTATGGTACCACTCTGGGAAAGGAGGTGTATAGGCTTGCCCCTGCATCTTAGGTTTCAGGCCGAATTGATTTTGCAAAACATCGGCCATTTTCTGCACCATAAGATCAACATTAGCATCTTGATCCCCTGGCCTTCCAATAGGTCCATTAGGCATTCCTGCAGCTGCACCATATCCAGGGTTTGGGAAGGCATCAATGGCGCCGTAACCCATGATTTCTGAATACCCCTCACCATATATGTTCTTCTGTAGCCTGTTGCTCGCTGGGGCTATCCTATAAGTGGAGTTAGGTGGAACTCCAGAGGAACCGAATGCCAAATCTCCATAAGTAGGCATGTTGGGCATTGCCTGATAAGGGTTCAGCTGTTGGACTGGGCGACCTCCAGTACTTTGTAGAGGCGGCTGGATCGGTTGACTTCCCACGCTTTGCAGAGGTGGTTGGATTGATTGGCCTCCCATACTTTGCAAAGGCGGCTGAGCACTTACATCTCGAGCTGGTTGAGCAGCACTAGTTTCTCCAACCTTTACAGTAGATGTTTGAGGTGATACTCGACTGAGTGTCCTCTCCATACCTGGGCCAAAGACTCCAACCATCATTTGCTTGAACATAGTCAAGAAAGCAGTATGATGTTTGACCATTATGCTTTCCATAATTTGCTGAAAAGCATTCATAGTCTCCTGTTTCTCCTCAGTAGTCGTGGTGTCAGGTTCCGCTGGTAGTAGAACCCTTGGCATGTCAGATTTGAGATACGGCACACCACTTCTATTCTTGCCAAATGACATTAAACACTTCTGTTGATACTGGTCAATGGCATCCTTCAACTGAACCCGCTGCTCCAGAGACAGGTCATCCATGGTGACATCCATGACATCATGAATATCAGACATCTTGAATCAGCTAGATTTGTCCCACTGGGCGTGCCAAAAAGTGTGTTGACGCAAAATCAGCAACTTGCGCCAAACACACAGCAAGTCGAACGAAGCTGGCTTAACACAGGTGCCGAATCCAAAGCGTGCCAGTCAATTTTCCTGAAACTGACAAAGGATAAAAAGTAGTTAGATAAAACATGGAACTTGCCGGGTGGTACCAAACAGTTCCGTATTTACGGCTAGAAAGCCAATTAAAATGACATATAGCTACAACAAGCTATTTGTCAACAGTTTAAATATCATTTAGGAGCTTTAAAACATGAAACCGGGATATATCCGAATGCATGACGTAAGCATGACAAAAGATCGGTCTTTGTTTTAACATCATTGCTCGCACATGGTCATGACCGATTTTTGAGGATAAATAACAATAAAAATAAATAAGGTGAAAGCATGATTATAAATATGAAGTAAACAAGCATGCATAGGCCAAAAGCACTAGTCTACCGCATGTCTAGGTACTTTCAAACCCGTCGAGCATGACACGAAACAAGTTAATCCACCTCATGATACAACTTGTTTGAAACCATGCCACCAACCACAAATAAATTAATCCACCGCATGATACAATCTAAATATGGAAGGCTAAAAGCATACATTATTTAAAACAAACTTATGAACACGTTTCACTCGTGGTAGCATTGCCGAATACAGCTGTACAGCCGATCCGGGTTCCGTGAAGAAGGAACAAACATTTGAAAAGTCAAAGACTTGAACCCGCAACACATGACAATCTAGATTGATCTAAACTCGGCTATTGAGAGTACTTGATCCTTTACAATAAATAAAGACCTGAAGGCACATCACATGGATCTCAAAGAAGTAAAGCCGAAACCAATCAATCTAGATTGGGCAAAAGAGTGTTACATGAATTTAAACATAAAACAAAACTCAAAGCAACACGTGGTAACTTAATGAATCTATTAGATCTTGCCAAATCTAATAGAGCCGATAACTAGCTTCGAGCTAGATCTTAGCCTACCGCATGGCTCACGATCCAACAGGAAACTCTCTTGAACCAAGCTTAAATCCACCGCATGATACTAAGCAAGGTAACAAGACTACTTGCATCACGGTCTAAATCCACCGCATGATACTAGACATGATACAAGGTTGCCGGTACTTACGGAGGTCGACAGATCGATGGCTCCTCTCGAAGAACTCGACGACTCGACTAAAGGACTCGATTTTGGCACGGGGCCGGTTTTGTTGTGAAGATGTTCTATCCCTATTACAGACATCAAGGGTTTATATTTATACCCTTGTCCTAACACGACTCCTGGTCGACTACGAGTACAATATTTAATATCTAAATTAATGCTTCGACACCAATGTCCATCTTGTACCCGTCATCAATTCGTCCCTTCCTTATATCGGGCCACGTCATCACGCACTCCAGAAAACTTCCTTTTAAAAGCGCAAACAGTCTTTTTGCCGAATGATGGCGCATTGCCGACCGCAAGCATTTTTACCGAATCCCCTGAGGAGATTTTTCCTGCCAAATGGTATCTTGTTACCAACCTCGGCCCACAAGTCAGTTTCTCCCTTGTACCAATTGTTGGTGTTAACACACCCACTGCCAGATGCCGATGACGAGATCCAAGAGGTGGATCTGGTGGATCCTCACCAGGTTGCTGTGCAGGCGGCGGTGTAGGAGATTCACAACCTCCTGAATGTCTTCCTTGATTGATGTATGTTGGGGTTCTGTAGTGTTGTGTACTAGCTAGTTGTTGATGGTTAAAATATGTATCAAGTTTCATTTGGACTCGCAAACGTACAAGTCCACCGTCGTAGCCAAGGGACCCTTCTTCCCTTAAGTGTGAACCCAAGGTATCGAATCTGTGGAACAATGTGTAACACAAGATCCAAACTAATAAGCGGAAAAGCTTTGATCTTGAAAAGGTGTTTTGCATCTAATCTACTAGATCATCATCAAAACTCATCTAGCCTACCGCACACCGGAGATAGCAAGAGAAAGAGAGGGGAGAACCAATCTAGAGATTGGATCGGGTCTTTTGTTGAAGTTCCAAAGTAAAGAAGAATGTAGCAAAACGAATCTCATTGAAAGCATGGCTCCCGTCCCGACTCCGAGGACACTCGTTTTTCTCCTTTATCGTACTCGTCTACTCGGCGAGTTCAAGAAGAACAAGATGAAAACGTTTGGTAGATCGGGTATGCACCTCTAGCCACCATGGCTACAAGAACATCTTATGCAATCTACCCGCGGGATAGATTGAGGAGGAAAACACCCAAATGAAGACAAAATCACAACAAAAGCACGTGATGCCAAGAATTGGATTCAATCTACTAATTCAACATAAAAGTAATACATGAACAGGATCACCACCGGGATCCTACCTTGATCTTGATCCTAGCTCCTGGAACTCCGACGTGGTCTTCCATGCAAGGTTCCCACGCCGGCTAGGGGAACCCTAGTCAACCATCTCGACCCTCTCCTCTCCGGGATGGTGTCCTTCTCTTCTCTGCTCCTCGGCGGCGGATGACGAATGTATCTTCTCGTGGCTCTCGGCCAGGGGGCTATAAATAGCCCGAGAGGCAGCTAGGTCAAAGGGGGCACCGAACCGGGCCCGGGGCTGGGCCGGTCGGCCTAGACTGGCCGGCCCAGGCCCGTTTCGGCTCGGTTCGGCCCCGGTTTCTTCCCCGGTTGCTTCTCACACGATTCCTTATTTGTGTGCACTTGCATGTGGGCCTTTGACATCGTTTCCTTCGCGGTTAAGGCTTGAATCTTGCTATCCAAGCTTCGCCGTTTCCTGGTTGAGTCCCTGAAGATTTGCATGTTGACGCTTCGGTCCTCGGGTCATTTGGAGTCATGTTCATCGCGTGTCTTGACTCTTGTTGGGCTTCATGATCTTTTTCCAAAGTGCTTGATGAACTTATCCCGAAAGTCTCCTCTTTAGCGTAGATTTTCTGCGTAAACAATAAACTCCAAAATCGACATGCAAGAGTGAACTTGTTATATACGGGGGGTTAGTTCCAGTGGTTAGAATAATAAATCAATGCCAACATTAAAGGTAAAATCATGGCTAGGTTGACAGAAATTCACCGTCAACACTAGTTGTTCATTCATATGTGTTGTTGTTCAATGCAATGCAAGTAATTTCTAACAGATGATGCTGTGAGACTTGAGTACCCCTGGGTCCCCAACAATTAGGCTCATAGCCGTCCCCGACAATTGGGTCCATCCCATTAGAAGACTTGCTGACCTGACAGTGAGCCCAACAGACCTGATCTGTGGCCCTAAAGATTTTCTAGAACATTCCTCTAGAAGACCTAGTCCGATACAAGTACAAGACTTGGCGTACACTCCAATACAACAACCGCACAGCCAGACAGTCCGAAGATTACGGGATAATGTTGTAACTAGTTTTAGATAGGTTTCCATGGTTTAACTGACCTGGACTCTTGGTCAACCGACCTTGTCCATCAGCCAATATAAGGTGGGAAAGGGCATCCTTCCGAGGACCAAGTCGCCCGAAATCAAAGCAATACAATCAAGAATTGGACGTAGGGTTTTACTCTCTAGAGGCCCGAACTAGTACAAACTCACCATGTCCCTTTTGTTTCGTGTGCCATTGCATAACCATGGAGTTCTTAGTTATAGATCTCTCCCCGTCGAACAAATAAACCACCAAGGTTGACCCCCCTGTGGACTACTCAGATCTAAACCTCTAACAGTTGACGCGTCAGGTAGGGGTTGATCTAGGTTTCTTTGTGCAACTCGATGGCCTCATCACGCGGTGTCATCATCCCTGCAAGCATGGCAGATTTCCTCACAAATCCCGTCGACATCTGCTTTGGCTCTATGCCGACGGAATCCATAGCTCCGGCTGCCTACCTCGTCATCGAGAGCATCGCGGCCACCTCCTGCCAACAAGTCAAGCCTGATATGCTGACGGAAACCTACGCACCCACTCATAGCGATCTGATCGCAGGACTCAATCGGGTCGAGAGCATGCTCTCTGACACCATCAAGATCTGCGACAACATCAAGCGCTCTAGCAGGCCTACTGCATCTTCGGCTCACATGCCCTACGGCCTGCGGAACTCAACTCGTGTGGCCTCCTACCATGAGAAGAAGAAGATTCTGATCCAATATGGGTCGATCATCACTAGTTCATAGTCCATGGCCTGCGGATCTCGCAGGGGTCCCCTTGATGACTCTTGCCCGTCCACAAGAAGGCAAAGCACATGGCCCACTAGTGCCGTGTGTTGAAGAAACTTCGTCGACCTGAAAGGACATTGATGCTTCCTAGAGGGGGGTGAATAGGCGAGATGACCAAATATAACTTTTCCACTGAAACTTGAGCTTCACCGGTACAGGCGGTTAGACCGCCCCTGCCAAGCGGTTGTACCGCCCTTGGTGCACTGAGCACAAAGGGGGGTGGTTAGACCGGGTCCTGGTGCGGTTAGACCGCCTCCACCTAGTGAACCTGCAAAAGACAACTCAAAGCTTGTCTTGACTTCTAGCAAGAACCTAAGTTCTTGAGTGGCTCCTATAGATGATCACAAGCAGGGTAATGATCCCTGCACTCAAAGACAAGCACGCCCAAGTAGATCTAGCAGAAGAAAAGTAAATATGCTAGAAATCGAAGGGGGTGAGGCAAACCACAAAGGAGAGACAAGGATTTGTTTCCCGAAGTTCACCGCCCACTAAGGAACGGCTACGTCTCCGTTGAGGAGCTTGTAAGGGAATTTTCCCACAACAAGCCAGGTCTCTTTCAACCGCTTTCTTTCTTTCCACTAAGGCTATCTTTTCCACGAAGAGGCAAGATCACAGCCCACACAAACTTGCCGCTGCTCACCACAACCTTGGGAGCTAGCAGGCGACGCCTAGCCATCTAGGAGGGGAACCTCCAAGAGTAACAAATGCTTCAAAGGCTTTCCGATGTGAATCACAAGTGCTCAAGGTATGGGATGCTCTTGCTCAGCTCACACAAGGTCACAAAGGCTTAAACTCTCAACCCAACACTAGGATATGGCTTGAAATGCAAACTCACAAAGAGAGTGTTGGGGAGTGTTTCTATGGCTTTGGCTTATGAAAAAAGTAGGTGGAGCACCTCAGCAACCCTGGAATCAGCAGCCCTAACAAGTGGAGCTCGTGGGGTACTTATATCCCTCACAAGGAAAACTAGTCGTTAGAACTCTGGCCAGGCTGTTAGACCGCCTGCCTCCGGCCAGTTTGAAAAACTAGCCGTTGGCCTGCCAGGGGCGGTTGGACCGCCCTGGGCAGAGAGAGCACAAAAACCCTTCTCTCTTCTCACAAGCACTCCAAGACATGTTGAAGTGGGTAAGGTTGGGTTAGAGGTTTGTTAGACTACTCAGGAACTCTCTCAAGGCTAGTTCTCACTTAGGTCAACTAATGAGCACTTTCGATCTTTTGTCTTAGAGCTAATGTTGCATCCCTCTTGATAGTACGACATACCTAAACTCAAGAATAAACATAAAACAAAGTTGATCACTTGAGCTTGTAGATCTTCAATCTTGCCATATTTTCAATTCCAACTTGAGGGCTTCCAACATAGCCGATATCTTGAGCAAATCCATACTTGATCTTGCCTTATTTTCAATTCCAACTTGAGGGCTTCCAACATAGCCGATATCTTGAGCAAATCCATACTTGAGCTAGTGACTTAGGATTTTTCCTTTTTTTCATAAGAATGCTCACTTTAATCCTTAAGTTACTCCATATTGTCAATCATAACTTATTGATATGTTGCATCGCTTTCCTCGGATAAGGCTTGGATATGATACTTGGAGACCCCACGGATGCTAGAACTTTACCTTAGCAAAACACTAATGGAGGTCGGGCCAAGACCCCAAAGATTGCTTAGTCCCTCACCCTAGACACCTCGGTTGATCTCTTCATCACTTACCCAATACACTTGGAGTTCCACTTTGCTTCATCCTTAATCAAATTCCATTTGAAAATCCCACTTCAAATGCTTGTTCTTGATTGACAACGAATATGCAAGCTTCCGATTAAGAACCATAATGTGTACACTCATTCTTATGTCCTCTTTCAATTATCACATGAAGCCTTGCACATGACTTAGAGCATTACCATCTTCTCTTTTGTGATCCTTGTAATTTAAATGGCAGCGTATCATATGGAAACCAACTACTTTGTGCAAACTTTGGAAACTCCAATAAGGAACACAGGATCTAGATCCAAAGGCTAGAGACAAAGGCGCAGCCCGCAGGAGGAGCGGCGCTCAGTCCCTCACGAGACGCCGCTGCCAACTAGTCCATCGTGAAATGCCGGCATCATAGACACCAGCGAAGCGGTACACACGGCGAGCGAGCGCCTCGCCAAAGTGAGCTGTTCGCTCTTGCTCTTGTTCCTTTATGAATTGTTGCTACATGTGTGGCTCAGGTGTCTGAGATCTGTGGTCGTGTTCTCCTCACCGAGGAATGCAACCCCTACGTGCTTCGAACTGTTAATGGATCTGTAATTCTGTGTACATTTTTCTTCTCCCCTTTTTCATTTTTTTGTTTCAAAATGGTGTTGTGTTTTGCAGATATCTCGAGCAATTTGCAAATTTCAGATGCCTGACATTTAGTTCGAATCTACAAGATTGTGTTTGTTTCCGTTGCCACCCATGGCACCCATCCCCGTGGCCATCTCGAGCTACTCCAGCTTTCGCGCGACGTCCTCCATGTCCGACGTCCGCTCCTTGTACCCGAGCATAGCCAATAGCTCATCCAGATCCTCATTCCTACTGCCCCACGCCCGCCGCCACCGCCATCATATTGTCCTTGAAGGAGCCTATGTTGTCGCCGCTTCGCGCGACGCCCTGCTTTCTCTTCCCCGTCCACGGTGGGGGGGGGGGGGGGGGGGGGGGCGCTCGCCTCGTCAACAGCGGGGGCGTGACAACTTCACTCTGCGGCGGCGGCGCGCCGAAGGGGTGAAAGAAACTCGAGGGGCGGGGGTCGATTGAAGAAAAGAGAAGCGAATCAGGAAAGGGGGCAATTTATAAAACTACTGCGATGAGTAGGGGGCTGGCGGACGGTTTATTGTAAATAACCCCCACATCTATCTCCAGCCTTTGGATCTGGATCCTATGTTCCTCATTGGAGTTTCCAATGTTTGCACAAGGTGACTAGTTTCCATAGGATACGCTGCCAATTTTAATCAAGCTATGTCTATTATGGGAGACCATGAATTGACATTCTCAAATTATCCCAATATTTTTCTTCCTTTATTGCTTGATATTTGTCACATATGCATTAGGATCATCCGTAAATTCTCCAATGTGAGCCATATAATATTCATCCACAAATAAATACTCCAATAATTGCTCATGAATATCTAAATAAACCTACTCACAAACTTAGACAAATACATTAGTCCTTTGATCATTTTGTTCAATTCACCAAAATCCACTTAGGGGCCTAGATGCACTTAAACAACCTACTCCTTTAGCTGTGATCCAAGGTCACCAGATCCACCGTACCCCACAGTCTTCGGACTGTGGTGAATTTCAGGTCGCCCGTGTTATCATCACGCCTATCGACTTCAGCCACATGGTCAGAGCTCATCATGGGGTCCTAGATCGCGAGTCTCTCGTGGTCTCCACTGACGTACCCCCTCAAGCCGGCGAGACGGAAGAACAACGACAACAACGTGAAAATGACAATGTTGGTTGAGTTCAACACCATTAGCAAGAAGCAGCCCAAGTCGCTGCAGACGCGGCGGCCGCCGCACCCAATAACAATGTTGTGCCAAAAAACAACGCCACAGGCTACACTGCTAGTGGCCCACCCCCTGCGGGTCAGGTCGTAGCACAACAACAACAGCAAGATGAACCTCCACAATGTCGTCTATGCATCGTCGACCTCTAGAAGGACTTCGAGGAGGCTGGTCACAAGGTCTACAACTCCCCTCAAGCCAACCTAGGTGCGGCCCTGGCCGAACTAGGTCAGCTAGATGATACTCCGGTGACACGTCGACTCATGGCCCAAATCCGCGTTGCCACTGCTCAAGTGGAAGAACGAAGCCAAGACTACAATAATTCTGCGGGACACCATCACTCTCGGAGTAGGTCGGTCCGACTGCGCAACAATAACGCTAACCCTCCCCTTCAATCCAAAGCTGAGGAGGGAGGCAGTGAGAATGAGGTCGTGCAATAGCCAACGTTGGTGCCCATGCTATTGGGAACACAAGAGACAATGTGGGGGTCCGTCCTCCACAAGTAAGAGCTGCGCATGTCTTCCGAGGCAGCCAAAATCAACACCGACCTGCTCGGGACAAGCACGATATCCAACATCATGACAACTACGAACACATCAACGGTCCCCCGAACCCTCTAGATGCCAACAACCCTATCCAAGAAGCAGAGCTCCGCGCGATGCACGACCAAGAACTCTGGCGCCGCGCCCACTACGACCAAGACAATAACGCTCTTGATGACCACTACATGGTCCCGATGGGTCATAACACCAACTACAACAACAATGCGGGCGCCGCTATCATCAACAACTTCCCGGCTTTCTCACAACGTCTCAGGACCATGAAATACGTGAAGGACTTCAAGCCAGCCATTGAAAAGTACGACGGTCGCTCTGACCCAAGTATCTAGCTGAAGATGTACACCATTGCTGCCCAAGGCGCAGGTGGAAACGAAGACCACATGGTGGGGTACTCCCCCCCATGATGGGCCAAGAGCCGCTCCTGTGGCTCAATAACCTCCCCACGGAGTGCATCACTTTGTGGCGGAGTCTCTCACGGTTGTTCACTACGAACTACCAGGCAACCTACAACCGTCTCGGTAACACCCACCACCTCGCTAGAGTTGGGATGAAGAACGACAAAACTCTACAGGACTACACTAACCACTTCTTCAAAAACCACAACCAGCTTGCAGGTGTGAAGGACGAAGACGTCATCGCCTACTACAATAAGGGTGTCACCAACCTCAAGCTCTTCGAGAAGATCCATGAGGCCAGCGCGACTACCATAGCTGACCTCTTGGCCTATGTCGACAAGCTCGTCAATACTCAGGATGCAGTTGTCCATGACTCCAAAGGCGACGAAGTAGATGACGCGTCGATTGCCCTGGCGTCCAACGCCACCGTTAGGTCGCGCAAGCGATCTGGTGTAGTCTACATGACCGACCCTTTGAGAAGATCTACCTTGTTTGAAGGTGACTTCAATTGCATGTTGGACGACACATGTTAGTTCCACCGTGACGCGAAGCACACCATGCCGGAGTGTGAAGAGCTGAAGAACACCCTTGGCGTCCCTCCATAGCCCAAGAAAACTAAGAGCGGCAACAGTGGCAACGGCCGCTACAACAACCGCTACAACAACAACCGTCACTACGATGACCGCTATAGCCAATCTAATTGGCACGACTATCGTGACTGACGACCTTACTGTCGCGACGACGACAGAGACCGCCGCGATGATCGCTGTGATGACCACCACGAAGATCGCCGAGACGATCGACATGATGATGGTGAGTGCCACAAGGAGCACACCCCTCCTCCACCACCTAATGGCGGTAATCCCAATGGAGCTTTCCAAACCACCAAACGTGAGATTAACTTCATCATTGGTGGTCGCCGACCTTCCAAGAAGCAACCGATAGTAGTGCTCCGATGCGCAAGAGATCAAGCTTTTCAATACTGAAACTCCCTAACCTCTGTGGTGGTCGGAGTTCCCCATAACCTTTTCCAGGGCAGACCATTGGGTGCACATACCAACCCGGGTCCTACCCGCTGGTCGTCACCCCATGGTAGATGGAGCCATGCTGCCTAAGACCTTCATCGATGGGGGTAGCAGCCTCAACATCATCTTCACCGAAACACTGAAAAAGATGAAGTTCGACTTCTCAAAGATGGTAACCTGCAACGAGCCCTTCTATGAGGTTGAACCCGGCAAGACAGCGTACCCCATAGGTCGTGTTTGCCTAACGGTTACCTTCTACACTGAAGACAACTACCGCACGAAGTACGACATTTGAGGTGGTGAACTTCTACTCATCCTACCATGCCATCCTAGGTCGACCTATATTGGCCAGGTGTTGATGGCTGAAACGCGTAGCGAACTTCGATCTCCAAGCGTACGGACTACTAGCCTTTTTCACCACGGGGTGATTCCCTAGGTTCTTGTCAATCCACGAAGCAAGTGGATTACTAGCGTTTGATCTTGCACTAATCTAGTTGATGCAGACCTTTGGATGAAAGATTAACCTATGAATTAAGGACAATCTAATCTACGAACTAAGACAAGTCAAAACCAATCTAATCTAGGTCAAACGATAGACATGAGATACACAAGTTATGGAGAACATTTGCCCATGGAGTCTAGGGTACTTGAATATGCAATCACCTAAACATGATAAAACCGATCTAATCCATCTAAACATGTGACCACAGTTTAGAATTTTCCCTCGCATCGTAATGTCACTACACGAAGGCAATCTATGCTAAACCTATTGATGGTCACAATATATTGAAGCAATCCACAGGAGTGACCCGAAAAGCATGGCGGCCAAACCTTTAGCATTAAGCATCATCAACAAAGGAATAATAGATTACAATCCAAACAAGAGTTGGTGACTACATATCAAGATCCATTACAACTCCATGGACAAATGTTGAATCTACTCCATCAAGATGCTAATCATGGTTGTGACAATCCGCCTAGGAAAATACCGTACTATCACCTAAAACCAATCCACTTTGGTCATTAAGCAATAGTAAAGTATCATCCTGTCGTTAGTTGTCGGGTTAACGCCCGACAAATCACTTGGATTTCATACAGAGGATCGACATATGCATTAAAACTCACACGAAGGCGAGTCCAGAGTACAACACATATTAAATCCAATTTATTACAAACCATTGTTCATGACAGGAAGTAAAGATTCAGAGTTCGAAAACAGCGGAAATAAATAAACTAGCGCAACGATACACATCACAGGAGGCCATCCGTGATGCCATCACTCGTCCTCTTCCACCCATTCCAGCTCCCAGCCAGGTGGAATCTCACAAGGCCAAACAACACCCGCAACCACATTGTTGACGGTGTATTTTGGTACACCAAACATGTTCATCACACTTTGGTTTGGATTTGATTATGGAACTAACCCTCCACTAGGCACACTAATCATATAACAAGTTCATCTTTGTGCATGTATTTGGAAGTGTTGTGTTATGTAGGAAAACATGGACATAAAGGACGGATTCGCAACAAGTTCAAAGGAGCATTTACAGAGTCTTGTTCGTGTTCATGAGCTTGATGAAATCACTTCCAATGGTGGAGAGGACCGAAGTGTTACGAAGGAACACCCCCGGGGATTGAAGCGTAAAAGACTGAACTTCATGCACGGAGAACCTCCATCTTCGACGCGAGGATGACATCGTCAAAATCATGCAAGTGGAAGGGGCAAAGTGCATAAATGCATGAGGATCCAGGGAGTGAAGGGGCGTCCGAACCGGGCCGAGGGGGTCGGTTCGGCCCCCCTTTCCTTGCACCCGAAGGATCTTCAACCCTAAAGCCCTGGAGGCGCCGCCATTCACAAGGGAGAGAGCCATTCATACCAGGAGGCCATCCACAAGCTAGAGAGAGAGGAGGGAGATCTCCGGAGGGGGATCGACCACCTCGAAGGAAGCACCCACAAGTGGAGAAGAAGGAAGACACCGTCGGAAGGGTGACCATGATCAACGGTGCTATGTCTAGCACCTTGATGGGGTAATCTTTTTATTTGTCCATGGGTTGTAATCAATCTTAAGATGTAATCGTACTTTGTTGGACATCTATCTATCATCTTGTGTTGAATATACTTTAATGCTTAAGGTTAGCTACCATGCCGTAAAAGGAGTAGAGCTCCAATGCTCCCTTGGATCCTTTCAATACGTCGTGTCCATCATAGGTCTAGTCACGATTACCTTCGCGTAGTGACAGTACGAGGGGAGGGAAATAGCGAAATCGTGGTCACAACCCCCGATAGATTAGATTGGTTTTCATGTTTAAAGCGATTGCATGTTCTAGGATCGTAGACCCATGGGCAAGTGTCTTTTATCTTGATAGCTTAATCGTTCTCTCTAGTGTAGTTTAGTCATTTTCTAGTTTCATCATAGTTAGGGTTTGAGTAGTTAGTGAGTAGAGGTAGATCTAATGCTTGTAATCCCCTTGCTCCACGGATTGACAAGAACCTTGGGAATCCCGTGGTGAAAAAGGTGTAGGTCCGTACATTTGCGGATCGTAGGTGGATACGTCTTTTATCCGTCAACAAGCCCCTTTTTCTGGCGCCGTTGCCGGGGAGCAAGCTAGTTTACATCGTTTGGTTTGCATCTAACTTTGTTTTATCTTTTAGTTTATCTTTTATTTGCTATATCTAACACATATTATCTAGAAAACCACTTCGTTTGTTTTTGTTTTTGTTTTTATCTTGTTGTCTAGATGGCGTTCGCTAATCAACCTGTGGAAGAACTGGAGAAATCACTAAGGGATTACGCTAGTCCTCGATGTGAAGACATAAAAGTACAAGAGTCAGATTCGAAGC
This sequence comes from Cenchrus americanus, assembly GCA_947561735.1. Taxonomy (NCBI): domain Eukaryota; kingdom Viridiplantae; phylum Streptophyta; class Magnoliopsida; order Poales; family Poaceae; genus Cenchrus; species Cenchrus americanus. The sequence goes on along the minus strand of OX387240.1, from coordinate 77,325,630 downwards.
TCGAAGAGACCAAGTATGAGATTAAATCCAAGATCATTGAGATGGTGGCGGCAAACCCGTTTGAAGGGATGGTTATGGAGAACCCATATAGCCACATAAGGCATTTCACGACGCTATGCAACATGGTGCGTCAAGAAGGAGTTCCCGATGAATGGTTCAAATGGAATCTCTTTCCTCACTCACTTGCCAGTGAAGCAAAGACGTGATACTCATTTGCATCCTTTGAAGTTGAATGCAATTGGAACAAGTTGACAAAGAAGTTTTGCGAGAAGTTCTTTCCAATTAGGAAAGTTCAATATCTAAGGAGGCAAGTGATCACTTTCACGCAAGGAGAAGAGGAAGGGATAGACCAAGCTTGGAATTGGTTTAATGAGTTGATCGAACAAAGACCAAGACTCGGCTTCTCCGGTGACGTACTCTTGCGTTTTCTTTTCCCTAACCCCTAGTTGCATGCAACACGTCCAAATGTGTGCATGTGGGGATCTCATGGAGAAAACACTCACGGAAGCGGCTCAACTTCTACAAAAATTAGTAAAGCGGTTGCCATGCAAAGAGATTGGGAAACAAGACTTGCAGGAGAGCCGGAATATAATTCAAGGATGAAGAAGTGTGCTGAAATTTCTAAGGAGGCAACCCCGGAAGTCACAAAAGAGGAGCCAATCCCAGAAAAGCTTGAAGAGCACATCAAGTCAAGAACTACCCTGAGCATTGACTTCCCCGTATTAAATGAAACAAACAAGAGAGCATGTCAAGTGTGAAGCCACTAAGGGAGTTAGAACCAATGGATTGGGTTCCAATCGATTATGGAGAAGTATTCGATAAAAGAAGACTGTTCCCTAATCAAAGGGGATGGCAAGAGCATTGGAAGTGGATTTCCCACCGGAAAGGAAAGCGAAAGATTCATACGACCTTGAAACCACCGGTGAGATCTTTCAAAATCTCATTGGAGATGATGAAGTGGATCTGGAACACATAGCCGAGGTGAAAAGAATCATGGGGATCAAGCCCAAAGCATCGCCATATGCTCGTCTCGCCGATGTTTACACGATAGGATCCGAAGAAGAAGAGAAGATGACGCCACACTTGAGGTGTGAGATCAACGAAGTTAAATGCAAAGCTTTATGCGACATCGGAACCCAAGTAAGTGTCCTATCTTCTAAAATTTACGATAAAGTTCAAGACCACAACCTAGACTTAGCGCCAACATCAACGAAATTAATTATGGGAGATGGTAGAACTATTAGACCTCTAGGTATTGCTTGCAACATGAATGTAAAAATCTCGGGAAAATGTATACCAACCGATTTCTTTATTATTGATGCTTACCATAGAAATCATAATCATATAATTCTAGGTAGGCCCTTTCTTAAGTTGGTTGATGCCGTGTTGGATGCCGGAAAAGGCAAGGTAACAATGAACCTTAATGTAAAAAAGTACACATATAACTTTCTTCGCATTTCTAAACATCCTACACCCTTTCCTCCCAAAGATGAAGTAGAGGAGGTAGGTAGTCTTTGTTTTGTTGAAACCCTTAGAGACCCGCTGCATAGAGCGATAGAAAATCAAATTAATGATCAACAAGATGAAGAGCTAGAAGAAGCAACAAAAGGCTTAGAACCACAAGATGGAAGCATGGAGGAAGAAAGATTTGAGGACATAGAAGAAATTAAACCCGAGGAGCCACAAGTGCCCGAGGTAGACCTTAAACCCTTGCCCAAAGGATTAAAGTATGAATTTTTGGGCCCAGACAAGACTTATCCAGTCATTGTGAGTGATGAATTGAGTCCCGAAAAAAAATGAGAAGTTGCTGATTTTATTGAAAAACATAGGAAGGTGATTGGATATTCGATTACTGATCTCAAAGGTCTTAGCCAAGCCTTTTGCACTCACCGTATACCAATGGAAGACCAATGTAAGCCCGTAGTGGACCACCAAAGGAGGCTAACTCATGCCATGCGAGAGGTAGTAAAGAAAGAGGTCATCAAGTTACTTGATGCCGGAATCATCTACCCGGTTCCGCATAGCGAGTGGGTGAGCCCGGTACATTGTGTACCAAAGAAAGGAGGTTTAACCGTGGTGAAGAATGAGATGGACGAATTGATACCGCAAAGAACCGTGACCGGGTGGCGGATGTGTATCGATTATCGTAAGCTTAACAAAGCAATGAAGAAAGATCACTTCCCCCTACCGTTCATCAACGAGATGCTCGAGAGATTAGCAAACCACGCTTATTTTTGCTTTCTCAATGGGTACTCGGGGTTCATGCAAATTCCCACTCATCCAGACGATCAACACAAAACAACGTTCACGTGCCCTTATGGAACATTTGCATATAGAAGGATGCCCTTCGGTCTATGCAACGCTCCGGCCTCTTTTCAACGTTGCATGATGGTTGTATTCTCAGAATTCATCGAAGAAATTGTTGAGGTATTCATAGATGATTTTTCCGTTTATGGGAAGACATTCATGGATTGCTTGGAAAACTTGGATAAGGTCCTCACGAGGTGTGCGGAGGTAGACTTGGTGTTAAATTGGGAAAAGTGCCACTTCATTGTTAACCAAGGCATAGTGCTCGGACATATTATATCTGAGAGAGACATTGAAGTGGACAAGGCTAAGGTAGAGACGGTTGAGCAACTCCCACCTCCGACGGATGTTAAATCCTCGAGGAGATTTCTAGGTCATGTCGGGTTTTATAGAAGATTTATTAAGGACTTCTCAAAGATCACTAAGCCTTTAACGCATCTCCTTCAAAAGGATGTGGCTTTCGACTTTGATGAGAAGTGCCTAGCGGCATTCTGGACCTTGTAAAGTGCGTTGGTGAGTGCTCCCATTATTCAACCTCCAGATTGGAGCCAACCTTTCGAGATCATGTGTGATGCAAGTGACTACCCTGTAGGCGCGGTTTTGGGTCAAAGAAAGGAAGGCCGAGTTCACGCTGTTTACTACGCTAGCAAAACTCTTAATGGGGCACAATTAAACTATGCCACTATGGAAAAGGAGTTGCTAGCGGTGGTATTCGCCTTCGAAAAATTCAGATCTTACATCGTGAACTCGAAGGTCATTGTTTACACCGATCACGCAGCCATCAAGTATCTCTTGGCTAAGAAGGATGCTAAACCACGTTTGATCCGTTGGATCCTTCTTCTCCAAGAATTTGATGTTGAAATTCGTGATAAGAAGGGGGTGGAGAATGTTGTGGCCGATCATTTGTCTAGGATGAATCGTGGACAAGATGATAAAGAGCCCATAGAAGACAAGATGAGAGATGACCACCTCTATCGAGTGCTCGATAAAGACACTTGGATGATTGATATCATTCGAGCGATTCAGAAGATGCCTGTTGATCATCTAGATAGAAACTCTCAAAGGAAGATAATCTCTGAAAGTAAGAAGTACTTTTGGGATGCACCATACCTCTTCAAACTTGGCAATGATGGAGTCATGAGAAGAAGTGTGCCAAAAGAAGAGAGGCTAGAAATCTTGAGAAAGTGCCACTCGGCGGAGTACGGTGGACACTATAGCCATTTTAGGACCCAAGCAAAAGTGTGGTCTAGCGGATTCTATTGGCCGGAGATGCATGAAGATACTAAAAGATATGTTGCATCAAGCCCCGAATGCCAAAGAACCGGAAACATTTCTCAGAGAAATTCTATGCCTTTGAAGTACAATCTACAAATCGATTTATTTGATGTGTGAGGTATAGACTTCCTGGGGCCTTTCAAAAACTCACACGGATATGAGCATATCATGGTCATGGTTGATTATGTATCCAAGTGGGTAGAGGCCATGCCATGTCGTAAAGCTTCCACGGAGGTGTCCATTGCTATGATCAAGAACGTGATTTTTCCTCGTTTCGGTACACCGATAATCTTGATAAGCGATGGAGGAACGCACTTCACCGGAAAGAATTTAAAAAAGTGCCTGTCCAAGTTGGGAATTGAACATAGGGTCTCTACGGCCTATCATACACAAACCAACGGACAAGCGGAAACGTCGAATAGGCAATTAAAAAGCATTCTCAACAAAACCATAGAGAAGGGAGGCAAGGATTGGTGGTCAAAGAAATTAGACGGAGCTTTGTGGGCATATCGAACAGACGACACCGATAGGTATGACCCCTTATCAATTCGTCTATGGAAACGCTTGCCACCATCCGGTTGAGTTGGAACATAAAGCCTATTGGGCGATCAAAGAGATGAACCTTGATCTCGATGCCGCGGTGGTAAAACGGAGAATTCAAATAAGCGAGCTAGAGGAGATGAGGTTGAAAGCATATGAAAATGCAAGCATATACAAGGAGAGAATTAAAAGGTGGTATGATAAAAGGTTGAAAAAAGAAGGAGTTTAAAGGAGATAAGGTCCTCCTCTACAATTCGAGGTTTAAAACCTTCGGAAAGGGGAAATTGCAAAGCAAGTGGGACGGACCTTATGTTGTGCATTCGGTGCTCTCCAATGGAGCCCTAACCAATATGGATGTGAAAGGTGATCAATTCATGGTGAATGGTCAATGGCTTAAGGTTTACTACGAACCCGACATTGCGCCCCTTCACCACATTGATGTCTTCACCATGGAAGAAGAGCCCGAACGTCCGGCCTAGGACGAAAAACAAGGCATGGATTTTTGTAAATAGTTTTTATTTTAGTTTTCTGGAGTTTCTCATGAAGATTTACTGGACCAACTTTTTTTCCATGGGCTAAGAAAGCCAAAAAAGGGCGGTACCCGGGAAACCGGACCGGACCGGCCCCCGGAATAGGGTGGGCGGCCGGCCCGGTCCGACCGGCCCGTGGGGCCCGGTGGAGGTTCGCCCGGTTATTCCCCGGAATGCTCCTTTTCAACTTCCTTCTTCGGTCAGAAAATTTTAAGGGAAGTTTGGATAAGGAAAATGAGGTTCCTAGGGCTTTCCTTTTCGGATTATTTATTTAGCCGAATTGGGAGCTTGGGAATCCATCCCATCTAGCATTCTTTTGCACCCACGCAACAGCCATGGTGTCCCCGAGGAGCGTAGAGTTGAAGCAAGGCGCCGAGGAGCCATCGATGGAGGAGGCGAAGTGATGCGAGCTCAAGCTACCCGTCGAGGTCAAGAGGATCGCCCGCATCCATTGCGGAGGGCGTGTCCCGACCGGAGCTATCTCTTCTCGCAACCCCGTCGAAGAGGAGAAGGTCCCTACTCCCGTTCGAAGGTCGGCGCGCATCCGTGGCATGAAGTGGAAGGACTACAAGGAGGTGTCGCTTGAGCCTAAGGACTATGGGGATAGTGACTACTCCGATGATCGTAGCCTGAGCTTGTGGGCGGCCGCCGGAAGAGATGATAACAATTTGTACATTTGGGAAGAGGTGCCCAAGGAAAAGACTCCCGAAGGCCCCAACGACGGTGACAACGATTACGACGGCGACGACAACGGTGATGGTGACGATGACGGCGATGACGGCGGAGACCCTGGCGATGACGACCCTTTCGGGATGCATCCGATGTGTTGTGTGGCTTGTCGTCACTCCATCTCGGAGCTCTACGCATTGGTCGATGAATGTTTCCAGGCCATGGAGGCGATGAGGCAGCGTATGGAGGATTTGGAACGCGTGGTCGAAGACGACTACAAGTTCCTGAATCGCAACGTGCACAAACTTTTTGGCATGGTCGGGAACATGAGGGGCAAGTGGTGCAATAGTTGTGGAAAGTACCACTAGGTTTAGTTTCCCCCCTTAGGATTTTTGTAAGATACGACGAGGACGTCGTATGATTTTAGTGTGGGGGAGAGCTAGCTAGCTAGCCTTTTAGCTTTTGAGCTTCAAGTTTAGATTGGTTCGACTTAGTTTTCGAGATAGTTTTAGAATTTAAGAGTCTTTAGTTTTTGAGTGTGTTTTTAAACTTTTGCAAGTTTGAAGTGTCTTAATTTAGTGTTGCGTCAAAGAAAATCAAATAAAAATAGTCCTTTAAATTTTGTGTCTTGTGTGATGCTTATCTTTATTCACTCGTTTGTTCATCTTTAGTTTTTGATATATGAACATAAGTGTGTGGTTTGAGAAACGTTTACCGTGGTGCTTAGTGGAATTGTTACTTCTAAAAGTACCCATACCGTGCTTCAATCTTGAGCTTTTTATTTTGGTTGTGCTATGCTCGAAGCTAAAAGTTGGAGGAATCCAGTTCTGAAAACTATCTAAAAACCCTTGTAATAAAGGTTAGCAAAACCTCTTTTTCCAAGTTGAGAGTACGAAAAAAATCCTATACAAAGCCAAATTTATTTTTTGCTCCACCATAAGTGTGATTAGCACGATGAGTTGGGCTAGGACCCTTCTCTCTTGGGAGTTTTAATTTCGAGCAATGATCATGTCCTTGTGCTTATCTTTCGTTGCTAGCCTCGTCATGCATTCGTTAACATGACTTTCACATCGAAAGTCCCGTACATCGCCGAATTCCATACCCGAACCTATACATCTCTTTTGTACATCACATTCCTTGAACACAACCTACTCTCAAAGTTTCGTCTCATGTCTAGCATGGTTTATTTAAAATTTTAGATTGTGTGCATGCAAGAAAGATAGGAGTTGAGAGCTTTGAAAAGAGAGGAAAAGATGTCAAGAGAGGGAAAATAAAGAGAAAAGTATGTGTATGGAAAAGAAAGAAAGAAAAATAGAAAAGAAAAGAAAAAAATAATATATATGTATGAGAGAACGAAAGGAAGAAGAAGAATAAAAAGGGAGAAGAGGAGTGGCAAGAAAGGTATGAGAGGGATGAATCAAGTGAAATAAGAAAAAAATAAAAGTGCAAGGAAGGATGTCATGTTGTTGAGAGACGAAACTTTCACTCTTTTTCCAACCATGTGCAATCCGACAACGAGGACACCATCGGTGCCTCGTAGTCATATTTTCTTTTGCCCTTGCACATGTCCACCATTCTATATCTTCTCATCCTTGTTATCCCCACATATGGATTAATTCTCATGATCATTGGCTTTGTAAGGTAAACAACCATTAGAGGAAGTTCTTAGTTTGACAATATTTGTATATGGCTTTGGTAGGTAGAACTTTACAAGAGCATAAAAATATGTAGATAGCATAAAAGTTATGTTTTCAAAAGTAGTCATGTTATTGTTGGAAGAGAAAAACAAAAGTTGTACCTAGTTGAGGTTGAAGGCATACTTACAAGGATTTATGTTTGGAAAAGAGAAGGTCCATGGAGGTGTTACCGTCTTTTGTGGTTCTTTGTAGTTTATTTGCAACGTCTCTGTGTGTGGTTCATATCTTGACTTGCTAATGCTTTCGTGTTTCTGAATTTGATCATGTATATGCTTAATGGAAACATTGCTCACCCTTCCCTTCATTGTTCTCATCGTCATCTCCTCCTTTTTGTTCTCATCATCCTTTTGTTGTCTCTTCTTCATGGATTTTCTCCTCTGTCCAGAACAGAACATATGTCTAAATATAAATTTATTGAAAGGTTTATGAAATTACCTTTCCAACGTGTAGTCATTCACCAAAAAAGGAGTTCAAACAAGGGAGTTATGTCCGTTTCACTTCGGTGTTGCGTGTTGTCAAGAACTGATTTCAGGGCGTGTTGCACTCAGTGATTCGGTCATAACCTCTTGTAAGGACCTCCGATTGTGTTGATTCTTGATTTGTTAGAATCATAACTCCATGGTGCTTCCAAATATCTAATAGTATTCAGTGTTTTCCCTATGAGACCATGCAGAATTTTGATGAGACCGGTCGCTTCTTGCGCACTGATCTTGAGACGTTGATGATCGTGGTCTTTTTATCTTCTAGAGCGTCATGTCAGACCTCTGTGTTGAAGGTTTAGGGCCTCCCCCATGCTTAGCATTTTGCTAGGCATGGAAGAAGACAAAGCATTGTTCTTTGTCGTCCTTCAATTTACTTGTCGTGAGGGTTTTAATCTTGCCTGCAAAACAATTAAACGCGCATTCTACCCCAAGGTGACGATTGAGAGTAGATAAAATTGCCAATATTCTAACAACATTTCCTAAGACTCTTAACTTTGTGACATAATTAGTCTAATGTGAACAAAAACCTAAAGAGTGTACGTGGGTGCTAAAGTGTGTATGCACATGAGAGGAAAGCATATAAACAAAGACAATGTTTACGCATAGTTCTAAACACCATGTTTACAACTAGATTGCCGAACTTCTTCATAGTCATAAGGGTTTATTTATCCAAGGTTAAAACACCATGACGATCCCTAAATTAAAAAGCCTTTATAGCACAAGAAAATTTAAGTGCATTGCAAAAATCATGAAAACATATGAAAAGCTAGCAAGGTTTATCGAACTAAATGATGACGGTCCAGAATCATGTTTAAACACCACATTCACACATGATTGCAAAAGGTAAATACTCACATTGCCATATGAAGCATTCATCATTAAGTGTTCAAAATTAAGCCAACTATATTTAAAACATGTATACACAAAGAAACAAACATCATGTTGATAGCAAAATGCAACGCATGAAGTAAATAAATATGATCATGAACATGATGGTGGCTCTAAAAAGAAAAATAAAATTATATTATTTAACCACAAGTAAATTATCATAGGATGGTGTGATTCTTTATTTTCTCTAATGAAGAAATACAAACACAAAGAAACAACTTGCCTCCCGAAAAGCGCTTCATTTTAAGTCATAGAGCTCGACTTTCTCACATTCCTTCTCATTGTCGGGAAGCCATGGACCTCCATGTAAGAAATAAAGGTTGCCATGCAGCTTTAATTCAAGCATGATCACTTTTTTTTAATGGATGACTTGCCCAAGCTTTCTCACATCATTGCTTTCTCCTCCTTTGTCGCCCTTCAGTGTTTTCTCCACTCCACAAGTTTTTATTTAATGTTGTCCAGGAAATAAAGTGTACCAAACATCCCTCTATTGCACCGTGCTCAAAATTTCCTTTCCAACAAATCCTTATTTGCCCAAATCTGACTCCGAACAGGAAAGTTAAGTCCGTTATACTCTGGCAATGTAATCTGTCCCGAGCTGTTTCAGCACGCGCATCGATCAATGTTTTCACCATAACTCCTTGCACGGGTCTTCAAAATCATTGATTCTTGATGAGTTTGAAAGAAAAATTAATGGAGCTTCTGAATATATCATTTTTTCATTTGCACACCTCTGAAAGTATGCGCAAAATCTAGGAAAACAGCCGCGTTCATTGCGAGATTTCAGAATCGTGTTGATGATTTGACTTGAAACTCTTTGGGCATAACTTCTCCCCACATCATTTAAGCCTTGTGTCCCTGCATGGTTAGAGAAATTCGGGCATTCTCCCGATATGTGCTCTTTTAACGTCACTTGCTTGACCGAGCGCAAAGCAAGATTGAGATTTGCAAAACTTATTGTAAACATAGGCATCCATCATTATTACTACAAGCAAATTGTAGCAACATGTCAAGGTGTAAATAAAGGAAGCATATGTTTCATTCAAAGCACATAACTTTTGGTTAGGCAAAGGTTCTTTAGGTATATAATTAATTTGTTCCAACATAAACATTGCCTCATTATGATTATCAAGAAATTCTAGCCTATAAACATAATCATCATTGGAGCAAGGCATAAAATTTAAAATATTATCCATACTATTGGTCGAACATGAGCATTTGAATTTTTCATTATCAATACCAATAATATTTTGAGGTTTCAGCGTGTACCTTAGCTTATAGCTTTTTCAACAAGAGTGATATTTGGTTCATCTAACGGTGTTGAAGGCGAATCAATCTCAATGAGTGGAGGTGTCCCTTTGTTGCCTTTTTGCATCCCTTCCATCTCATCATGTGGAACATGTAATCCATCAACTACATTTGCATTTGTCTCTTCTTTGAAGTCTTCATTGTCATCCCAATCTTTATCTTCAAAGTCTTGAATATAGCTTTCTTTATCTTCCGTGTACCACACGTTGTCGATGTCGCTAGTCATAGACTCACTCTTTTCTTTATCCTTGAGCACTTCCATGTCTTGATTTGCTAGTGTGTAGGCTTCAATAGCACACAAGCTATAACCTTGTGGAGAGGGGCCTTGTTGGAGTATGTGCTCTATGTCATCCCCTCCCATCCATCTTCTAGCTTGAGTCCTATTTTCTCCCGTTCATCCTTTGAATCACTAACTCTTCTTTTCACTTTCCTCATCTCCCTAGCAATAAATTCCCATCTGTTATTGAATGGCCATGACCAATCAATTCAAAATCTGCTTCAATCCGTGTGCATGGTGTTGTGAAGAGGGAACTTTTTGCTCATCATGGTTGTGCTCTCCTTCTCCTTCATCATAAATTTTCAAGTTGTTAAATCGGTCAATCCATCCTTCATCATCTTCTTCTCTTTCTCCTTCAAATATCTTTTGGATCGACTCTCCACTCATCTCTTGATCAAATATATCTTCAATTCTTTTGGTGACGTGTCGGTGTTCCTCCTTCCTTTGGTGGTTGATTAGGGGGGCAAAATCAATTTGAATCTAACCAGATTGATTGAATTCCACCAATGATCTAGCATTCCACATACTTCGGCCTACATTCATGTTAGTTTAAACATTTTAATATCTGAAATGACTTTGCTTACCTTAGGAAGTGGTTCTTCAATTTCTCGTATAGTCGGTTCATCTCCCTTGACCTCCAATTCATCTTTTTAGAAATTTCAGCAAGCATCTCGGACTTGCATTTGTTGTTTTGCTCCTCCCGACAATCGGTGGCGGCGCCAGGATCAACATTTAGCTATGGCAAAGTTACTACTACTAATTTTAGATATAATCATCAAATATGAATAATGGTTGGGAGGTGGAGCATTTCGCAAACATTCGGCACGTAAAAAAATGCAAAACCTGTGTTTCGAGTCTGAATGCACTATTTCAGGGTACCGAAGTTGTGAAAATAGTTTCACAACGAAAGAATCTATTCTACTCCGTTAGACCCAAAATGACGTTTGGTAGTGGTTAGGAGCATTTCTGGAACCTTTGGCACGTAGAAAGATGTAAAACTTGTGTTTCGGCCTAAATGCATTATTTTCAGGCACTGAAGCTGCAAAAATAGTTTCGCAAGAAAAACATTGATTCTACTCCATTAGAACATAAATGATGTTTGGCGGTGGTTGAGAGCATTTCACAAAGCTTTGACTTGGGCCAGTTGGGTCCATTTGGTACAGAGTCGCGCTGGTCGGTCTGCATTCTAATAATTTACCTAGTGGGCTAATGTGCTTTGATAGGACCCACCCAGTCACCGTGACACAATCCCTAAAGCCCAAAGGGCAAAGCTATAACCTACCGTTCAGTTCAATCAGTTTCCAGTAATAATGGTGCAGCACAGGAACTGCACCAGCCACATCACAACAATAACGACGCAGCATAGCAAGGACTGCAATAGCTAGAGACAGTAGGGATTTTACCAGGGCAGAGGGTGTTTGCCGGCGGCCCGGTGTAGTGGAGCCATGGCTCGCCAGATGGGTGGCTCCGCCACTACCGACAATGTATTTTCCAATCTCTTATCAAGGCCACCCCCTTGTTGATTTTTTGTAGGAGTTGGGCGACTCCCGTGAGTGTTTTCTCCATGAGATCCCCTCTTACACACATTTGAACATATTCCATGCAACTAGGGGTTAGAGAAAAGAAAAAGGTATGCAAGAGTACATCACCAGAGAAGTCGAGTCTTGGTCCTTGTTTAATTAGCTCGTTGAATCGACTCCAAGCTTGGTCTATACCTTCCTCTTCTCTTTGCGTGAAAGTGATCACTTACTTCTTTAGATGTTGGATCTTCCTTATCAGGAAGAATTTCTCACAAAATCTTCTCGTTAATTGATTCCAATACCACCAACTTTGAAGGATGCAAATGATTATGTGTCTTTGCTTCATCGGCAAGTGAGTAGGGAAAGAGATTGAACCTTTCATCGGGAACTCCTTCTTGTCGTACTGTATTGCATAATATCGTGAAGTCCTTGATGTGTCTATACGAGTTGTCCGTCTCCATCCCTCTAAAAGGGTTTGTCGCCGCCATCTCGATGATCTTGGCCTTGATCTCATACCTTGTCACTTCGAGCTTCGAATCCGACTTTTGTACCTTGATGTCCTCGCATCGTGGGCTAGCGTAATCCCGTAATGATTTCTCTGGTTCTTCCAAATGACGATTGACGAACTCCATCTATACAACAAAAACAAAAACAAAACAAGAAAAAAGTTTTTTTTCAGAAAACTAGGGTTAGATGCTAGTAATCAACAAAATTAATACAAAATCAAACAAAGTAGGCTGGATTTCTCCCCGGCAATGACGCCAGAATCAATATTGGAGGCAGCGCTTCACTCAGAGGGTTATGCAGTTTGGGGATGAAAACACAAAATTCTTTCACTCTATGGCCAGTGAAAGATATCAAAGAAATGTCATCTCTCAGATTGTTGATGCCACTGGCAGAATGGTGCAGGATCATGGTGGCATCAGTGCTCTCTTTTGGCAAGAGTTCAAAAGAAGGCTTGGCACCTCTGTTGATGCTTCCACGCAATTTGTTCTTCAGGAACTAGTGCAAAGACACAATAACCTTGATTTCCTCTGCAATTCTTTCACTTCTGAAGAAATTGACAAGGTTATTCTTGACCTTCCTTATGACAAAGCCCCTTGGCCAGATGGTTTTAACAATTTGTTCTTTAATAAGTCCTGGCATATCATTAGAGGAGACATATCTCTGTCATTATTTTCATAATCATGTGGCTGATCTCAAAAGCATCAATCATTCCTACATTACCTTGATCCCAAAGAAATACAACCCTGAACCTGTTCATGATTTCGGACCAATCTCTCTTCTTGACTCATCCCCAAAATGATCTCCAAGCTGCTTGTTAATAGACTCCAGCCTGTGGCATTGCAAGGAGTGCATGAAAATCAGTATGGATTCATCAAAGGTAAGACTATACAGGACTGTCTTGGGTGGGCTTCTGAATATCTCCATCAGTGTCATCAGCCCAGAAGAGAGATTGTTATTCTTAAGTTGGATTTTGAGAAGGCCTTTGACCTAGCTCATTGAGCATTTTGTTGTTCTGGATATGTTGCTTTGTAAGGGCTTCCCCCCAAATGGCTCAGGTGGATTAAGGATCTTTTGTCCACTGCTACTTCTTCTGTTCTCCTTAATGGTACTGGGGAAAAGATTTTCAGTGCAAGAGGGGTGTCAGGCAGGGGGATCCTCTATCCCCTCTCCTCTTTGCTGTTGTTGCTGATCTGCTTCAATGTGTGATTAATAAGGAATACAAGCTTGGTAATCTTCTCCCCCCTTTCCTCAAAGGCCTGAAGACCCTTTCCTTATCATCCAAGTATGCCGATCACACTATTCTCATCACTACAAGAAACTATCTAATGCGTGACGCTTTCTCCGCAACGTTTTCGTAAAACGTCACAAATGTGCATTGCAGCCCAAAACACCGCGACAATTTCTTTAATTCGTCGCGATTCTACGACGTATTCCTTTTTTCGTCACGGATTTGCATCGAAGCCCAAAACACTGCGACGATTTGTTAAATTCGTCGCGATTCTACGACGTATTCCTTTTTTTCGTCACAAACACTGCGACGATTTGTTTAGTTTGTCGCGATTCTACGACGTATTCATATTTTTTCGTCACGGACGTGCATGGATGGATATTGAAGCCCAAACCATCACGACGATTTGTTAAATTCGTCGCAATACGGCCCACAACACCATGACGTTTTAGCAGATTCGTCGCGATCCGTAAAAAAAAAACGCCCACCTCACCAGCACCTAGGACCCACCCACACCGCCACGCAGCGCCACCTCACGCGAGCGCCACGTCACCACCACGTGAGCGCCGGGGCCCACCCACACTGCCACGCAGGCGCCACCTCACCCAGGCGCCACGTCACCACCACGCGAGCGCCCAGGGCCCACCACACTGCCACGCAAGCGCCACGTCACCCAGTTGCCACCTCACTGCCACGCAAGCATCTAGGGCCCACCACACCGCCATGCGGAGCGCCACGTCACCCGATGCCACCTCACCGCCACGCAAGCATCTAGGGCCCACCTCACGGCCACGCAGGCGCCACCTCACCCAGGCGCCACGTCACCACCACGTGAGCGCCCGGGGCCCACCACACTGCCACGCAAGTGCCACCTCACCCGGATGCCAACTCACCGCCACGCAAGCATCTAGGGCCCACTTCACCGCCACACAAGCGCCACCTCACCCAAGGCATGAGTTCCTCTAAAAAGAGGAAAACTCCGCGCCCAAGGGGAATCGAACCCCCAACCTCACACCCGACCCGTGCGCGCTTCTACCACCGGGCTACAACGTTGTTTGTGATCGTATCTAACATTTAAATGCTTTTGAACCTATCTACCCGGAGGAGTAAAAGAATTGAAGTTTCACATCAATCCGGATGCGGAGACTTCCCTTCCGCCGCCGCCGCCTACCACCGGCGGCGCCGCCCCGCACCGCCGCCGCCGCCGTCCGCGCCGCCGCCGCCTACCGAACCGACGCCCCGCACCGCCGCCGTTGCCTACCAAGCCGCTGCCCCCGCCAATGCCGCCATCCATGACGCCACCGCCCACCATCCGCATCTCTCTCGCCGCCCCCGCCAATGCTTCCATCCATGACGCCACCGCCCACCACGCCATCCCGCGCCGCCGCCGTCGCCTTTCCTCCCGCCGCCCCTTCCGCCCGAACTCTCGTCGGTACCACGAGCTTCCGCCCGAACAAGGGGTGGCTAACACCACATCCCCTTCATCCTCCCAACCGTCACCACCATGCGCGTGCTTGTTCCGGTGGTGGTGCCCGTGTTCATGGTGGTGAATGGTGAGACAATGCGTGCGGCATTGCTAGTCCATTGATGCATCCAAGGCGCCCGGTGTCATTGCGGCCGAGGAAAGGTACATTTGTTTCTTGACTTTGTTGTACTTATAGATTTGAATTGGTGCGAGAGGTGTTGATTTGTGTCTTTTGTGTAATGCTTGGTTAGATGGATAGAAGATGGGTTCATGGAAGGTTGTTTTCCTCTCGAACACATTGATGGAGTCGACAATTTATGAGCTTCATTGCGAGAGAAGTTCGGTGACAATGTTGAGATTTTGTGCCCATGTTCAAGATGCCCGAATCACAAGTAGCACTCGTCACCGTTGTGAAGAAGCACATTTTGATGAATGGTATGGATAGTAGTTATACTCGTTGGTTTCATCATGAAGAGGATATAAATGTAGATGTTGTTGAGCACCCTATTGATGTGCATGACAGTGGTGATGGGGGAAATGTGGGAGAGGATTGCGGTGTTGGTTGTGGGGAAAATGTGGGAGAAGATGGCAGTGTTGATCGTTTGGGGAACCTTATAGGAGACCTACATGCTGCAGCAGTAGAAGGAAGAAAGGATGCAGAAAATGAGGATGCAGAAAATGAGGATGCTGCTACAGACCCTCATGACTCAGAGTCATTTTTCAAAATAGTCATGAGAGAGGCAAAGCGTCAGCTTTATCCTGGTTGTAGCAAGTTTTCAAGGTTCTCATTTGTGGTTAACCTTCTTCATATGAAGTCCTTGTACGGGATAAGCAATTCTCGCATTTTCTCGCAATATTGAAGTTGTTGGTCAAGCATTCCCAGAGGGCAATGCACTCCCCAAATCATACAATGAAGCAAATAATCTTTTGAAGGAATTAGGTCTTGGATACGAATCGATACATGCGTGCGGCAATAATTGTGTTTTGTTCAGAAAGAGATATGCCCACCTTGACAAGTGTCCAGTTTGTGGTCTTTCGAGATGGAAGGATGAAGAAAGAAAGAAGATTCCACAGAAGGTGTTGAGGCATTTTCCGCTAGCACCTAGGCTGAAGAGGCTCTTTGCAACCAAAGAAGCATCACTACTAGCACAATGGCATGACCGACGCTGGCAACCATAGTGAGAAGGAGATGAGTCACCCAGCTGATGGTAAAGCATGACAAGATTTCAACAAAGAGTATCTGAATTTTGCTAGAGATGCAAGAAACATTAGGTTCAATCCATTTTCGGAGAAGAACACAAAATACAACATGTGGCCTGTGTTTGTGGTGCCATACAACCTTCCACCTTGGGCATGTATGGAGGAGTCGAACTTAATGATGGCTTTACTTATTCCAGGTCTTAAATCCCCCGGGAAGGATTTTGATGTATTTTTGGAGCCTCGGTGGAAGATTTGATTGAGCTTTGGAAAGGTGTGCGTGCTTATGATGCCAATACTCGCAAAATGTTTGACCTTCATGCTGCAGCTTTGTGGTGCATCCATGATTACCCCCGCTTTGAGCACTCTTTCAGGTCGAACCACAAAAGGTTATTTTGCATGTACTCACTGTGACAAGCACCCTCTTTCCTACGGCCTAAGGTCCAAAATTGGTTATTTTGGATGCTACCGTTTCCTTCCGAGGGACATCCATTGCGGAGAAACAATTTGTTTGCCGGCCTTCATGAAACCGATGATCCACCAGGTCAATTCACTATGGAAGAGTTGTTAGCCGAACCGGAGAAAGCAATGAATCCACAAGTATGTGGGAAAAGGAAACGTTCAAACTCGAAGGTGCTCATGTGAAAATATGGAGCCACATGATGTGCTTATGGAAGTTGCCATACCGGCATAAATTGAAGTTAAGGCACAATCTCGATGTCATGCACATCGAGAAAAACATATGTGAGAGCCTCGATTGCGACAATTCTCAATATACTTGGGAAGACAAAGGACACGGTTAAAGCTAGGCTTGATTTGAAAGATCTTGGAATTAGAAAGGAGTTGCAATTTAAAGAGAATGGAGATTCATGTGAGATGCCAAATGCTCGATATACTTTGTCCAAAAAAAAAGAAGGCGGCCTTTTGTGATTTTCTAAGAGAGGTAAAGTTTCCGGATGGCTTTGCTTCCAATATCTCAAGATGTATAAATGCCGATGGAACCAAGGTACAAGGACTCAAAACGCATGATTGTCATATCTTGTTGCAAAGAATATTACCTCGCTGCTATGAGAGGTTTTTTGGACAAGGATATATATGAAGCATTAGCAGAATTAGGGGAAGTTTTTTAGGGAACTCGCAAAGCAAAACCCTTAACAAGGATGTGTTGGCTGAAATGAAGAAAGAGATCCCTATAATTCGGTGAAACTTGAGAAAATATTCCCCCCGGCTTTCTTTGATGTGATGATACACCTTGCCGTACATTTACCCGATGAGGCTTTGCTCAAAGGCCCCGTGCGTATGGGTGGATGTACCCAATTGAGAGGCGGTTGTATACTTTGAAGAGCTATGTGAGGAACGAGGGATCGACCGAAGGGTCTATAGCCGAGGCATATATTGCCGATGAATGTTTGACATTTTGCTCTAGATACTTGGATGTTGTTGAAACAAGATTTAATCGGGAACCAAGGAACATAGGTTTTTCTAATGAAGAGGCCTATGGTGTTGACGTTCTTGGGCATGGAGTTCATTTTATGTCAGCACTCGAGCTTGTATATGATGAAGATTGGTTTGATCAAATGGTGTGGTATGTGTTGAACAACTCTAGTCAAGCTGAAAAATATGTCACGTAAGTTCTGACCATTATACTTCTGTATGACAGCTTTGTGTCTTCTACATATGCTTAGTTAATTTTTTATATATGCAGAATGTTCAAAGAACAATTAGAGAGACAAGGGGTGGCTAACATTGAAAAAACAGCCCGGCTAGGATTCCAGACTTGGTTCAGGAACCATGTGAGTTTACTCCCATAATATTTTAGATAACCATATTTTGTAGTATAGATTTTGATGGGTTGTGTGTTGCATGACAGATCATGAAGTTGAGGAATGATGGTCAAGAAGAGATAGATGCTGATCTATTTACCTTGGCATGTGGTCCTGATTTCAGAGTCAAGAAATACACCTCATGCATAGTGAATGGTGTTCGCTTCAATACTGTTGATCGAGACAGCAACAAGAAAACACAAAACAGTGGTGTAATGGCACAGGCCTCACATAATAATGAGCTCATTGATTTCTTTGGAACCCTGAAAGAGATAGTGCAGTTAGAATATCCAGAGGATGATAGGTCAGTGGTGCTGTTTAAATGTGACTGGTATAAACTGGATGGGAAGAAAACTGAACTTCAATATGATGGTTTTTTGAAATCATCCATATTTAAAGTCTATGGTACAAGAATGATTGTTTCATTTTGGCCACTCGAGGCTAGGAAAATCTTTTATTTACCGGGCACCAAGTTGGGAAAAAATTGGCAAATTGTCCAAACATTTGACCATAGGCATCTTTTCAATGTGAGGGAAATTGAATCGCACACTATAATGCTCCCGCATATCAAGAGGATGAGTGTTGTGAAGAGGATGGTACACGAGAACCAGTTTCAAGCACTACAACTGATAAGCCCTTGAATAGAGATGATGAACAAGGCCTTATGTTTGAAGCTGCTGATATTGCTCGGTTGATTAAAGATAGAGACGAAGAAGCACAAGTCAGTGGTGGTGAGGAAGAAGAAGATGACACACTTTTGGAGTACTGCAGCGATGAAGAAGCTGGTGCTGCAATGGAGGTTGACAGTGATGATGAATAAATGTAAGTCCATCTTTTCTAGCATTTTGTCGTTATGTGAGAACCAATTTGAATAAATGTAAGTCCATGCTATTAATTAGAATTACTTCTTACCACTTTTGATGTGACTGAACCAATTTAGCTGAAAGTCTTTAGTTGTGTGTTTTATTTTCAGTGAGGAGCATCCGTGAAGTTGCTAGGTGAAACAGCTTGTTAGCATCCGGGAAGGAGCATCGCCGTTGTCAGGGCGTCCATGGCACATGTCCATGAGAGTTGTAACTTATTTACCTAGTTAATAACCTGGGAGTTGTAATGCTTGGGTTGTAAGACATGCAGTTCTAAATTATTTGAATGAGAAATTATGCAAGACATGCTGTGTGTAAGACATGTTCTAAATTGTTGTGCAACCAAGACATGGCATGGCCTGTATGAAACCATTGCAATCTGGGAATAGGTAGCATATATAAGGAATAGATAGCACATGCTGGGAACTGATGAAACAGGCACATGTTCAGTTGTCCAGCAGCCATCACATAACAATCTGGGAATAGATAGCATATATAAGGAATAGATTTCAGCCATCAGATCAACACATAGAAGGATAGATAATAGGACTAATTTTCATTAAGTTCACTACACTTAGCAGCAACATGTTTCTGATAGCATATATACATGAACCATCATGACACATCACAGAACACAGATCCTTGGTTCTAAGCAAAAGAAGCTTCACTACTTGTTGCCGCCAAAAGCAAAAGAACTTGCAAGTACTACGACTTTACTACTTGTTGCCCTTGACTTTCAGCTCAAGCTTGCGGATCTTCTTCCCCATCTCATCTAACTTGTCAGCAACTTTGTCCATGAATTCCTTCAGGTGCTCTTCCATGATTTCATGTGTTCCATCAATGTCCAGCCTCAGGTCCTCAATCTGCTCACGCAAATCATCATAGCGATCCTTCAGCTGCCTAACCTGATGGCGTACGGGAATTTTCTGCAGCAAGACAACACACATAAGTTGTTTGACTTTACAAGCATCAGTAGTAGACAACGCAGCCATACAATGCAGTCCTAGCTCGTCCAATTGCTTCCGATGTCAACGGATTGTTGTTGTTGTCTTGTTCACCATCTGAGTCCGGAATGATGATTCTCACATGCTTGGAACAACCTATCTCACCACTACATGGAAGGAAATTCCAAAAATAAACTTGTGAGAAGGGACTGAATGTACCACTGAATTACAAAATTCATCATTGAACAGGAAGTGACAATTAGCATATGACAATTTAGCCTATGAACTGATTATTAATAAATCTAGCCCATTTAGTAAGAACTTGCAAGTTAGTGATCTTGATGCAAAATTGGTATCGTTAGCGATACTCTCCAATGACCAAGTGAAGGGCAACCGGGCACATTATCAATGTAGAAAAATAATTTAACAATCAAGACAAACGACCATTGAATTTTGACAACACATCTTGTACCCCCGATAACACATCGAAGAAGACAAGCAACTTTAGTAAAATCAAACAAGGCACATTGAGGAGCAAGCAAGAGAGATACTCAATGGCCATGACAAACTAAAGAAAAGTGAATAATCGAAGCTAACTTGTGCCTAGTGCATGTATGAGCACCGGTTGTCCGGTTCAAGTTCTTAACCTCAACAATTATATCAATTTAATAGCTATTATTGATTCAAGTCCATAAACAAGAGGTATGATTCTAGCATACAAACTTTTAGTAAATGTGTATATAGAACTGCAGCAATCTCAACTACGAGCAACAACAACAACCTAGTGGGGCGGTGCTATTCAAACGACCATTGAATTTTGATAAAACATCTTGAAGAACACAAGCAACTTCAAGAAACTTTACCTCGTTCACCATGGCACGGCTTGCGTCCCACTACCGGCCGCCTCCTCGACCCGATGGATGCGGCCTTCGGACGACGTGGAGGAGATGACGTGCATCTCGGATGAAGATGAGGATGAGGTTCGGCGCCGCGTGTACCGGAGGACAAAGAGGAGGAGGTCCCGCGGCACCCACCGGAGAAGGACGACGTCGGAGGTGTACTAGCCGTGAAACGGCCACGCGCATCATGCTTCGCGTGGCGGCGCCGTGGAGGCTACCTCCGCCGCGGCCCTTCACTCCGCCGCGGCGGCCGTGCGCGGCGGATCCGTCGGTGCGGGCCCTCCCTCCGCCGCGGCCGCGCGCCGAGGATCTCTCACCGCGGGTCCTCCCTCCGCGACCACCGCTCACACGGGTTGATCCGCCGCGGCCCCTCGATCCGCCGCCGGCCCTCGCCGTGGATCCCTCCTCGTCGCGGCCCGCCATCGGGAAGATGGGGAAGATGGGGAACGGAGGGGGACGGAGACGCCTAGGGCGATCGGGAAAATGGGGAAGATGGGGAGACGGAGGCTAATTAAAGAAAATGGACGGCGCATCTAACTATTTAGATGGGGAGACGGAGGGGGACGAAATGGGCCGGCCCAACTAACTTTTCCCCCTTGGCGCATCTCAGGTGCATCTAACTATTTCCCCCTTGGCGCATCTCAGTGTAGATTTTAGTCCCACCTCGGCGCCGTAGAAGAGCGCAACCCACCTTAAAAGTGCAGGCGGTACTGGCACTTTCGAATTCCGACATAATATCCATCAGTGCTTGCTTATCCTGCTATGTGGGGCTTAGTGGGCTGCCTCGGCCCACTCGAGCTCCTGTCGCTGGGCTTCACGCTCGCCGGTCGAGCTTGGGTGGGCTGGCTATGACTCTTCAGCCCCCATAGCACAATTTTTTAAAATTGTCCAAAAATTTAAACCAAAAAATTTGTCCAAAAATTGGGACGAGCCACGACTCGAACTCAAGACCGATAACTACAACTTTAGGAAGTCACACCACCGCGCCATATGTAAACTCATTTATAAGTGTTGAAATTAACTTACTCATACAATACACCGTAAGGGCTACCGAGTGTCGGCACCCTATTGGCTCGGCTATCTTGGCGTTGAAGAACACATGGATAGTTGGTATTTATTCTTTTGATCCGGAATTAAATCTTGCAACTAGTATTTCTTTGTCATACATAATCCGATTTCGACGCTTTTTTTCCTGATTTTTTCTAAAATCACACTCTTTTCTTAATGAAGTTTTTTTTGTACGATTCAATTTTGCGGATCTTATTTATGTCCATTTATCTAGTTCCTCAAAAATACCGATTAGAAAAAGAGTTTGTTTTTGACAAATATTAGTAATGTAACTTCGTATTTTGCAATAATGAACTAAGCACAACCTTACGGTCAAGTTTCAAGTTTATGTGAATTCGAAATTTCAGAAAGGTATGATGCACTTGAATGCTCAAGTAACATTTCAAGAAAGTGTGCAAGACATGTATCGTTTACAAACAACGTGTGTTCCGCCATTATTGAAATCATTTGAAATTTTTATGACAAGTTTATGTACCCAAATTATGTTACCACGTCAATTCGTAGAACCATCGGAGCATTTTACGTTATAATTTGAACTACTACACCGTATATTCGAAGTGTAAGTTTGAATTATCCCTATCAAACCGTTGCCAAACTAATTATTTACATTTGGATTAGCCATAAGTTTGTAGATATGGATGAGTCTTAAAACTTTGGTATTCATCACTTCTTCAACTTAAATCATTCAGGGTTTCAAAACGTGGTCCGAAATCACCACTTTGAAAAACATTTCAAATCTTGAATTGTTAAAACTTCATCACAAAGACAAATTACAAAAACAAACACATTATATAGATAGATTTCGATTTTAGAAAATTTTAGAAAAAAGAATCAACCAATTTGGAGTTTTTATGAGGCATAAAAACTAGTTACAAGTTTTAGTCAAAGATTAAAAAGAGAAACCACAATTGTTCATCCCACTTCATAGCAAGTGTAAATTTCTGTTTTTAATCTTCGGATAAAACTTGTAAACTATTTTTCTTCCTCGTACGAACTCCAAATCGGTTGATTCTTTTTTCTAAATTTTTCTAAATTCAATTTCTACAAGTTTCGTTTTAGTTTGTTCTTCATTCAAGTACATTTTAAATATGGATTTGTTCAAAGTCAAACACCATACCATTCCAATCTCATCTCAAAACTAGGCCCACCCGTCCGTCCCTCTCGGAAGCCCACCCACCCCCGCTCGGCCCCGCCCACCCGTCGGTGCGACATGAAAACCCACACTCCCGGTGGCAAGTTCGTCAACGTCATTCGCCCACCTACCGCGGGCGCACGGCGCGGGTGCGGGATATGAAATCCCCCAAATCCCTCCCACCCACCCACTCATTCTCCACCTATCCTCTCGGCCTCTCCTCTCCTCAGCCGCCTCTGAAACCCTAGCCTCCTCAGCCGTGGGTGCCTCTTCGACGACGCCCCGGCCGGGTCCGCAACCCTAGCCCCATTTCCCCATCCCGCAGCCGCATTTCCCCATCCCGCAGCCGCGGTGTCGCAACCCTAGATCGATGTCTCGCTTCAAGGACCGACGCTTCAACGACTCATCGGCCGTCCATCTACCACCGGCGTGCGGCGCAAAGACCGATGGCGGGGGCGACGGCGCGGGCCGATGGCCGGCGCGGTGGTGCGGCATCGAGGGCCGCACGACACCGACGGCCGACAAGGCGGCGCAACACCCACAACCGGCGGTCGGGCGTAGCACCGACGGATCCGCCGCGCGCGGGTCTCCACCTACCGAGAAGATGGCTCCTACCCCAAGACCTCCACCACGCCAACAAGCACCACGCCGGATAACAAGTTTGTGCTCCTTCACCCTACTCCATTGATGTGGAATTCGTTGTGCACTTGGGATATCGACACTTGCCATGTCCTATGTTGCAAGAGTTGCTTTGTTTGTTTCTTTGTCATATGCGGTAGAATGTTTGTTAGCTATTTGTTTGTGTCTTTGCTATGATCCGGATAAAACCTTGTGTTGTTATTTAGTCGGCAGTGGCAACAGGAAATTCATGATGTTTATGTGTTTTCTCTTGGGAAGGTTTGCTTGCTGTTATTTAGTAATTGTCTTGAGTAATCGGATAGAAGTAGGTTTAATTGTTCCGAGTCTTTGGATAGAATGTAGGATGCAAATCTTGTTGTCGGATAGTATATTTAATCCGTGTAAGACATGTTAATCCGGATGTAAATAAATTCGGGGTTGATATTTATTAACCTCGATTGTCCGGTTTGCTCACATCCGATTATGAGTACTACTATTTCCATATTCAAGCATTCAATATGCTTGTGCTATCTTGCTATGATTATTGCCTTAAGTTTATTTGTTGACTAAGTTACACTATTGGATGACCGAAGCGGGTGGTGCGGCATCGAGGGCCGGCGCGGCACGGACGGCCGACGTGGCGGCGCAAAGCACCCACAACCGGTGGTCGGCGCAAAGACCGATGGCCGCCGCGGCGGGTCTGTTCTGCCATATTGTTTTTTATCTGTTACTTTATACTATTTGTGTAGCTTCTGTTGGTTATTTGTGTGAGCCCTTATCTGGAATACAAGCTGAGGCCAATGTTTACTGTCTACCTAATTGCCTATGATGATACTTGAATTGATGAACTTGAACTTGTGAGGGACTTGAGCCGTTGGTCGTCCGTTCTATTTTGCCTATGAAGATGTTTATTTTTTCTGTTCTATTATTCATGTCCGTAATCAAACCGTGGGACACATCCATTCCGAGGCAATTTATCATGACCGGGATGGATGTATCCCACGGTTCCATGCCTTCCATGACATCCTCTTTATTCTCGCTTTCTATCCTTAAGCTCCAAGTTCAAGTTCAAATGCAATGCAAACATATTCGAGGCCAACATTCTCGTGTTCTTCCTTTGCTCCACTTTTGCCTATGATGATGATCGGATGTATATTACCTCTCATGGCACTCATCAAAACGTGTGACACATCCATGCCCATGTTTTTCAAAATGCTGGCCGGATGTGTCTCACGCTTCCATGGTTGCCATGAACCATTTGTTCTTGCTTTTAATATCAAATCATCCGAGGCCAATTTGTTAACATGAGGAAATGATGTAAATGATATGATGTCAATGTCATGAAATGTAATTAGTGCGGGGCTAATTGTTTGCACTTGTAATTATGCGGTTGTAATTTGCAACCGTTACTCATTATTTGTAAACTCTTGCTTCTCAATCTAGTCTTGTTATTCATAAATACAATGCTGATATTTGTTCGGAATTATTCAATATTCAGAATTATTCATGTTGTGATGTCAAGTATATTTAATCTGTGTACATGTTAATGCGGATGTAAATTAATTCAGGGCTGATATTTGTTAACTCGATTGTCCGGTTTGCTCACATCCGATTATGAGTACTCCTATTTCCGTATTCGGCATTCAATATGCTTCGCTATACTCGCTATGATTATTGCCTTAAGTTTATTTGTGGAGTTTATTTGACTAAGTTACACTAATTGGATTACCGAAGCGGGTGGTGCGGCGAGCGTACAAGTATCGAGAAGATGGCGGCGCGCCGGTGTACACCTAGCACCGGCAAGCTCAAGCTCTTACCCCAAGACGTACCTGCACCGACCCCAAGATCTCCGGCGCAAACCAAAAGACCACCGGCCACGAAGCCCAAGACCTCCACCATGTCGGCGAAGGGTGGTGCGCAAAAGAAGCCACAAGCACCACGTCGGATCACAAGTTTGTGTTCCTTTCACGTACCTCCTCTCGTATGGTTTAATCTCCTACTTTTATGATGGGATGAGTGCTTAGGGTGCATAGCTATGATTTACTGTCGGTGTTAATCTCCTACTTTTATGATGGGATGACTTGCCATTGCATACTTGCATAGCAATGGTTTACCTTTGTCGGTGTTAGCTTATGTTTATTTCGCGCGTTGATTTGCAAACCTTTGTCGGTGACTTTCTCAATTAGTCATGGAAGAATGTTAGCATATATTACTATGGTCAAATCCATGATGAAACATATAACGTTTAATTGACGAGTCTAAAGCCTTATAGGACTCGAAAACACGAAAGCGGTGATGCATCCGTACCTTTTGGTGTTATATTACAGCTATGATGGTAGCATTGTCTTTGGTAGCATGGAATATTTAATTCTTGTTGAACCATTTGCAAGCTATGGTAAAGTGTAGTACTGTGTTCTAAAACTATGGTAAAGTGTGAGGTACTGATAATAGATGACTTGCCTTACTTGCACTCTACTTGTCGATCGGTTTCTTTTTTTTTTGTGTGTGTGCATTGTGGTTGTGGTGGTGGCAGCCAATGCAATATAATGGATGGCTTGTTGCACGGCTTGCTTGTATTATTTGCAAGCCATAAATAGACCCAACAAAGACACCGGTATATGAAATCATTGGGCCGGCATATATAACTAGTAGCAAGCAAAAGCCGGGAGTGGTCCGTCTCGCTCATTCCCTCAAGCTCGGTCTTCACTCGAAAGAAACGAGCCGGGGAGTGCGGGGAGAGAGGAGGTGAGATGGGTATAGGTAGCACCGTAAACTATTCACACGAAGTAGATAGCTATTATTTACGAGCATCGCAACCATCTTTGTGGAGGCCCTAATATGTTCTTGTTTTCTCTTGTCTCTTAGAAACACCGTTGGAGGAGTACGAAGAGATGCGTCTCTGAAATTGTATGCAAAATAGTGCACTGCTAAAGCAGCTAGCAACCGTTGACAACTATCCATACTTTCGAACATCAGCCATTTCTCATGGAAATAACAATACCAAACAGCATAGTGAAAACTCAGAATCTGAATATGACCCTTTACAAGATGATGATGCTGAAGGAGATGCCATCTGATCAAATGGCACTGCAAAGGTGCCAATTCTTCCAACTTCCCAATCCTTTCAATTGTTGTGTGCTTACTAATACATTTTTCCTTCTATGAAAACTCTATTCAATAATCCATGCTTCTATTTCTACCGAGCCGGTAAGACGAAGAGATGCTACAACACTAAGAATCAAACTTCGGTTGCTCCTTCGTGTGGTGTTAGATTTGGGTCTCGTAAGAGGGTTTTTGCACATGAAGCACCCACTAGACGTAAAAAGTTAAAGGAAAGCAATGCTCGGCCTGCTAAACCAAGTGACCTCCACCTCCACATGCCGGCGGGCTGAACCAAGTGACCATGTGGCAGTTCGCTGAACCAAGTGATCACGTGGCAGTACGCTTCGAACCAAGTGACCACATGGCGAGTGCTTGAACCAAGTGACCGTGTGGCGGCTGTCAAACCAAGTGATCATGTGCCATTTGTTGCTGAACTAAGTGAGCTTAATGTGCCGAGTTGCTTCTCATGGTGAGTACCATGGTTCTTCTATCATTCCGTAACATTTGTTTACATGATTAATGCAATCTAACTTGCTACATCTCTTTAGATGATGCAAGCGATGCCATTTCTCGGTCTCACAATCTCACTCATATGGCCGGCGAAGGTGGTTCTTTCTAGTTCCATGTGTGTACCACTCATGCTAACCTTTAATTTGTGATGAATGCTAACTTACATCTTCTTACTAGATGATGGAGCCGATGGCATTCCCCGGAATGATGGTGACGAGGATAACATTGAAGGTGGTTGTTCATTATTTGTCATGTTACATATCACATTGTTGGTTATGTTCTTGCACGCTAATAGCAATTTCATTGATCATTTATTATAAGGAGTAGAGGTGCCTTGGAATTGAGGAGCTAACATGGGGCATGGCCTCCGGAGGATAAACGAGATCTCGTTGTGGCAAGCTACCCATCATTATACCGAAGGAAGCATCGGGCCCCTCACACCTATCATTGCCGCCAAGTTTGCCACTGAATGCAATATTGCGGTTAGAAACCATGTGCTGTGTTGTTGCATTGGCGGGGAGTACAAGAAAAGACCTGCATTGATTGAAGCTTTTCCGGGATGCCTTCGTGTAAGTTATTCTCTAAACTTTCCGAATCGCTACCAAATGTGGTAGGAATCATGACATGACTTTTAACTTACAACTATGTTAAATTAGTGAAATGGTACTCATTTTGTGGCTGCTACTTATACACAACTTTTGAGTTGTTTTTGTTCATGACATGATTGTTTTTAGACATGATAAGCGATAAGCCGACGACAAATCGTGTACTATTTGATATTTATTTTATCCGAAAACAATTGATAAGCTGAAGTTAAATGTCCTGCAAGCTATTTCTTTTTTTCAAATATTATAGTTCTCATACGTGTTCCATCCGGATAGGCCAAGTTTGACATCAACACTGATGATGCTACAATTAGAAAGGGTTGTGTTGAGATGATGAAAACTGCAGTTCGCCAACAACGACATAGGCTGAAGGAAAATTTTTTTGATCCTTTCCCACTTCATTTGGTCACGAGGACTTCTCCAATGAACCCGCCGACAAGTGATGATGAGTGACTTCACCTTGTGGAAGCATGGAAGAAACCTGAAAAAATGGTACAAAAATCAACTATTGCCTTGTACTTCCTACTTTGGCACTTGTCTAACTTTTGTTCTTTATGTGATGTAGGCGAGCTGTCAAAAGAACAAAGACAACCGGGATTTGGTCAAATTCCCTGGTACAACTGGATCATGTAGCTATCCAGTTTTTGTAGAGAAACTGGTAAGTTAGCCATAGTTTTTTGCAACAATTGAAAACCAGTTTTGTTCAAGTTAACATGCTTTGTTCCGTTAGGTTTTAGCAAATCAATTATGTTTAATTTCATGCCGCACAAATACAAAGTTCGTTGCTGCACACATGAAGTTTCTTGATGCACAAACCTTAAGTTTCTTGCTGCACAAATATGAAGTTTCTTGCTGCACATTCTTTTCGAGCGGGCGAGAATGAGGGTAATGAATTGGATGCCTTTGGTTTGTTCAAGCCGACTCACTTCGGAGAAGAGGAAGAAGGGCTACATGCCTAATGTACAATCCGCCATTGTAAGTTTGTTCTCCTATGCATGCTTGTTTTCGAGTTGCTTATTTTAAATTGTTCTAAGTTACAAATGTTATTTGTTGATGTCTTGCAAGATTGAAATGGAGAATCGGTTGGCGGCAACACCAATTGAAGGCGAAGAACCAAGGCTTACAACTCGGGTTGTAGGCGATGTCCTCAATGAAAAGTGCAAAAACAATACATTCCTTCGGAATGCGGGGATCGTGTCCGGGAAACCAAGATCTAGTGCAAAGAGTGTTCAAGCACGACTAGAAGTGAAGATAAGGGCCAATGGTGACCTTCGATCCGTTGTGAGCGATCGGCGTGTCGAAATTGAAGTTTTGTCAAGGCAAGCTGCAGGAAATGGAACGAGCAAGGATAAGGGACAAGGAGGATATGGAGAAGAAGCAAGGCTGCTTTGGAAGCAAAACTTGAACGTTTGCTTTGTCGGGCATGAGGGTATGTTATATTTTCCGGAACCAAGAATATGTTGTTTTGCTAGTTGGATTGCCATATGTTGCCCTTTGCTTGTCCTTGCATGGATCCGGATCCTTGTTTACCCTTGATGGATGCACACGGCATGCGAGCATATTAGCTCTCTAGAAGTTTATGTTACTTGTTAGCTTGTTAATACTAACATGATACTTGATGTGGATTTGTGATTTAGATATTTGGGCACATCCGTTCCACCTAGTTTTTCTAATATTTGTGTATTTGTGGATCGGTGGTACTATATTGTAGGAATGGTTCTATATGTTTTTTTTTCTAAACAATGCGGCATGCTAATAGCTACATAATATTGTTTTTGTCATGTTAGCACCGCAAGTTGTTGATGCAAAACGTGCACCTAGCGCCAAGCACACGGCAAGCCGAACAAGGCGGCTTCACACGTGTAAAGAATCACTAGACGTGCCGGTCAATTTTCCCCGAAAATTAACAAAAGACAAAGTAGTTAAATACCAAAGCTTGGAACTTGCGGGTGGTACCGGACAGTTCCATATTTATGGCTACAAAGCCGGATGAGATGACATATAGCTATGTAAAGCTATCCGCAAAGAACCGAAACCAATCGGGAGCCGTAAATAGGAAAAAGTAACATAGCCGAATGGATGACGTAAGCATGACGGTGATCGTCTTTGTTTGGACAAAGATGCACATGCGCAAGATCGCGACCGATCCCCGTGGTAAACAACATTAAATAAACAAATAAAGTAAAGCACGAGCGTAAACATGTAATAAACAAGTATGCATAGATCCAAAGCACTAGTCTACCGCATGTCTAGGTACTTTAAAACCCGTCGGGTACGATGCCAAACAAATCTATCCACCGCATGATACAACTTGCATGGGAATCGTACCACTTTCCAAAAATAGATTTATCCACCGCATGATACGATCTAAATATGGAAAGCTAAAAGCATGCATTATTTAAAACATAGATTACGCACGTGTTCTACTCGTGAGAAACATAACCGAATGCGGCTGAACATGTACCGATTCGGGGTCCATGAAGAAGGAACGAACATTACCAAGTAAGATAAATCTATCGGATTGGTTTGGGAATCTAATCCTTTGGATGACTAGCTCCAAAACAACCCAAAAACCTCGCATCTACCGCGTGATACTCGGTTCTTTCAAGATTTATACCAACATTGGCGAGCTTGAACCCGCAACATGTAACAACCTAGATCGATTCGGTTTCGGCTATTCGAGGAGCACGTGATCTACATGTTAAAATAGCCAAAGGGTCGAAGTTGACTTGCATAAGGATCACCAAAGGGTATAAAGCCGATCCAAACCCATCTAGATTGGGCAAAAGTGTTACACGAATTTAAACATAAATCAAAAACTCAAAGCAACACGGGGTAACTTAATGAATCTATTGGATCTTGCCAAAATCCAATAGAGCCGATAACTAGCTTCGAGCTAGATCTTAGCCTACCGCATGGCTCATGATCTAACAAGAAACCTTCTTGAACCAAGCTTGAATCTACTGCATGACACTAAGCATGGTAACAAGACTACTTGCATCAAATCTAAATCCACCGCATGATACTAGACATGATACAAGGTTGCCGGTACTCACGGAGGTCGACGGATCGATGAACCCTCTCGAAGAACTCGACGACACGACAAATGGACTCTAGGGTTTGGCGTAAAGCCGGTTTGTATTGAGACCGATTACGTATATCCGTTACATACAATCGGGGCTCATATTTATACCCCGCCAAGCACACCCTCGAATGGATTCGATACCTAATTTATCTCTAAGCTTGATCGCTTATCCATCCATTCGTCCTTCCCGCTTGAGCCACGTCACCATACAATCCCGCGAAATCGGCTCAATTGTTCCCTTGCCGAACGGACACGGATAGCCGACCGCGGATTTTTCTCGCCGAATGCATCCGAAAAAACCTTCCTTCCACCGGACGGGTTCCTCACCGAGCCGGACCCACAAGTCGGACTCCTTACCAAATTTTGGTGTTAACACATGCCCCTTCAATTACGGGATAAAAGTAATTTTATTCCGGAATTGACTCCAACCTCCATCATCTTCAAATTGAATCGTTCAACACCGTTTCCTTTCTTCGCAATCCGCCGAAGTCTTCGTCTAGATCCAAACCCTAGATCCCCTGTTCTGAGCTTGAATCCCCAATGGCGGCTCAAAATCCAGCTGCTCAAGTAAATTCCTCTACCATAAACTTCATTCGGCATTTAGGTTTTCAATTTTCTACCTGAGATTTCTTTTCCGCTTTCCTGCAGGAGCCATCCACCGAGCTTTTGATTCGCACCGAGGCCAATTCAAGATCCTACTACCTTGGTCCTGTGGGAAGCTCTGATCCTCGAGATTTTATCGCAGCCGAATCTCAAAGGATCCCCTTCAAAGCGGCTCTATCCCCACCTCCTCAGTGGCAGGATGCATTCAAGAAGCGGCCCCCGCCCCCGATTGCGGGGCTGGAAAAATTGGTACCGAGGATCCTTGCGGACAAAAGCGTCGGGACCCAAAATTGGGATACCCTTCGTATCGCTCAATGCTTGTAATTATCTTTGGCCGAGACCCCCAAGAATGAAGACCTCTTGATAGCAACTTGCCACTTCGGTCAAATGGCGTCAACGCCTTCCTCTTTGGTCACGGCCCGATGTCTCCAACTCGGCCGATGTGTATATGATCACCGGCCTTGACATTACGAGATCCGTCCAACCCCGGGATTTCAAAGGTTCCTCAAGACAAACGGGGGTGAAATCATGGAGCGGATACAAAAACTATATCCCGAACCATATGAAGGATGGCCCCCTTGGTGAGATTGAATACGGGGCATTTCGAACATGTGGCTATGCGGGTTCGTCTTCGTGGTAAAGCCAATGAGCCTACCCTAAATGACATTGCAATGGCTTCACATCTAGTCAATGGCAAGCGCTTCCCTCTTGGGAAATACCTTCTAGGCGAGTGTGTATCATATGCTTCATCAAACCGTCACCCGGATGTACACTAGCCGAGAGGATAGCATGTGTCAACGGTCCCCGGTGGTTCATTCAAATATGGCTGCAGCTCGCACATGCATCGATTGTTGGTGTCGACTTGAACACCCGGTTCTTCCCTTCATCCACTTATCACGAAGGGGAACCCCAAGCCACCAGAGGATGCCGGACTTATGGAGAAGCTTGCTTCATCCGTCTTCATCCCGCAAAATATCGGCCCCACTATTCGAGCTCTTCTTCAAAGGCTTCCAAAATCCTCTCTCGGCTCCCTTATTTGGATAATGACAATTTGACTCTCCCTTGTGAGTTCTCCTTTGAAGCGAACGCCAAGATGGAAGATTCCCGGAGATCTTCAATATCATTATCCGCCCATGCATCCTACCGGCGGAATTCGGTGGAGAAAGGCTGACCTATAGCACCTATGAATATTATCGGCCCAACATAATGGCTCGGCAACTTGGATGTGGCCGGATGCCGCCAAGATTGTTTTCGCACGAATTCCTCAAGCCCGGAGAGGAAATCAAGGAACTTACTCAAACTAGCAGAGTTGTTTACTATGTATGCGGTCATACGTTTACACCGGCCTTTTGTACCCACAACAATAGCTCACCCCACCTTCAACTCCCTGGTGTCAAGAATTCCATGATCATATCTTCGGTGAGCCCGTACACTTGTTACGTACGAGTTGATGCCCGACTTCCGGCCCGGCTTCGGAGGTAATATGTTTAACTCTTAAATCGGACATTCCCTCTTCCAATTATGATTCGACTTTATTTTTGTTGCCCTCGAATACCATGCCCGCCCCTCGGGTCGGGGATATTGCCTACAATGCGATAGGCCCAATCTCGGCATTGGGATTCGGATCACCAACCCCGGCCCGGCTAATGGCTAGGTATGCCACAACGGACCCAACTCTGTCCGGCCTTGCTGCCGACGAGAGGCAAGGCTTATCTCCGATTGCTCCTCCAAATGCCAAGAGGAGAAGAACCGTCAAGAAAATCCTTGTTGAGGTAAAATTTTCCTCCTCTCTTGATCACGGGATTACTTTGTCTCGATAAATCATGCCTTGTGCATTTTCAGACCAGAAATCGCAATCCTCGGCCTCGGAACACTGCCAATGCCCCATCCACTGGTATGACCTTTGCTGTCCTTTTTCTTGAGGATGAACACTGGCATTTATTTTTGATTTGGCATTTGCAGAAGAAACAATGGAAGAACAACTCGTGGACGTCCCTGTGTCTCAACAAGCAAGTCCACCCAGGGCTGAGCCACCTATCCTAGTGGAAATCTCATCTTCATCAGGGACCCAATCACCCCCTGTTCAAGCAGAAGCACCAAACTCGCCAGAGATGAGCTTCCCAATCCAACCGGAGCCACCAAGTCCCCCAAGGGTCCAATCACCCACTAGTCATGCAGACACCAACCCCGGCGAAGTGAACCCATCTCCTCCTCGGCCCGAAGCCCCCGAGTTGCCGGGAACCGCATCAACGCCTTCTCACACCGAAGCTTCGGCTCCGCCCGGGACTCCTCCTTCACCGGTGGCTGCCCCCGAACAAAATCCCGCCCCGTTCGGGAAATCGGACACGAGGTATTTATTTGCACTTAACCCCGCCGCCTTTTATTTCCGGTACTCGACTTGGCAATGTTGCTTTCTTAGGATCGAGCCCCATCATCATCAAGTCCACCAACGGGGGACAATCCGATTGCCGAGGCAAAGGGAGGAGCACCTCAAACTCGCCGGAGGAAGTGCTAGAAAGGCTCAAGGAGATTTTCGCCCGGCCGCAAAGAGATGCGCGAGATTAGTTCAAAGATCTCGATCACTTTGAAGAAATGCTCGAACCCATTAGCCAAGAACTCCCCGAGGACCTCAATGCCTCTCTTGCATCCGTCTCTAGTACGGAGATTCATTACGTGCCCATAAGACAAGCTTTAAGAAAGGTATCATCCCGCCCAAACTTGTTGAAAAGAAGAGGGCCAATGTTGAACAAGTCATGAAAGGGGCACAATCTCGACCGAGAGCCACGAGAGATACATTGGCCAATCCGCAAGCTTCCCGCGAGTCGAAGATCGCCGGAAAAGCCGCTTTGGAGGCGGGCGAGAAGCCCGTCGAGTGAGATAGAGGCCGATGACAAGAAAATAGCCGAGCTCCCTGGATTGATAGAGAAGTCCCAAGAGGAAGCAATATCGGCTATAGCTTAGGTGAAACAATGCGACGCGGAACTTACCACCCTGTCCAGTGCTCAGAAAGATTACCAAGAGCGGATGGAAAGTTTTCGCCAGGCAACTTTGAATGTCCGTGATGTAATTGCGAAATACTTGAGCATCTAGACGCTTCAATTGATGTGTAACCGAATTGGTCACCCTTGTAATATTTGTTCTTGCAATTTCATTTCTACGCATTCTTAAATGTAATGTTGAACGACCCATTCGGCAAAGAAATGCCAATACCCGAATGGCACTTTGACTCCTCTCGGTCGAGCCGATCAACCGAATATGACTCGGCCTAGAACTCCAAACGACCCATTGGCGGTCGGTCAAGGAAACCTTTCCACCTTCCGATTTTCTTGGGATATGCGCCACGATCCGGAGCCATGACTTGAGGCCACGATCCGTCTTGCCGGGCCTATAAATGAAACCGTAGGTGCCCCTAGTTCTCCATCAAGCCTCTAGCTCTCGAATCTTTGCCAATCTCAACTCTTCTTCTTCCTTCCAAACAAGTGCACATCCCGGAGAAGCATGGTGCGTCGCCTCAACCGACGCCGCGCCTCCGATGAGGGCGGAGGGGAGTAGCACCAATGCGCGCGGAGGCAATGATCATCAATTCCCTTTCTCTCGATTCATCTTTGATCTCCTTTCATTTTGACGATCACCTCCTCTTCAGGGTTGATTCAATGGAATCCATCTCCTCGCGCCGGTCGGCCCCTACCGAGACGACTCCTCGGAGTCCGGCGGCCACTCCCCCCGTGCCCTACGGGGAACTCGACGCTCTCCGTTTCAAAGCGGGCCCGGAGGCGGCCCGGCGCGAGCCGGAGGACGTCTCCAAAAAGGCCGGCATAGCCGAGTTGGAATGGGAAGACCGGCGCAAGCGGCGCCGGAGACCATCGACGGTACGGCCTCGACACCGCTCTTTGATCCAATCCGGCCCTTGATGCTAATCACCTTTTTTTCTTGCATTTTGCGGCTCGTGATGCCGAGCTCAACCGGCTAAAGGAGCCGGTGGAGCAAGCGGGCCGATAAGGTGAACGCCGTGGAGACACGCCGGCGGAGCGCCTTGCGCGGTGGAGCACCGCGTTGATGAAGTGGCCACCCATGGCGTCCGCTTGGGCATCACCCCGGGCTTGGGCGCCATGGCGACGCACACCGACGTCGACTACTCCACCGGAGCCGCTCGGCTTCCGGGCGGCGCGCCGAAGACATCGAGGAGATTGAGCTCATCTTGGAGCGCCTCGATGGCCACGGCGACGCCATTGCCGAACTCACTCATCCCCAATCTGTGCTGAACAGGCTCTTTGATTAGATTGTATTAGGGATGTTTGAATATCGGCAATAAATAAAGAACTTTTGAATTCTGTGCTTGCACTGCGATGATTTTCTTCATATTTGCACTTGTGAATCTTATTTTTCCTTAAACGTATACGAGAAGCGTCTTGAGCCGAACACGCGAGAACGGATGCCCCTCGGCGCAAAATCCACGAGAAGATCCGTGAATCGGCAATCCGTAAGTCTTGTTCAAATGAAAACCCTTCGCATTCGGGAAGAAAACCCCTGCCGTTTGGTATTCCAATAGTGCACGCCGGCCGATCATCACTCCCAATGCACCCCCTTGGTCAATAAAATAGCCTCGCCGAGATGCCCCGCAAATCCACTCGCACACTCATCCGTCACTTCTCATTTCCTCCCCGTCCTCAGAGGAGAAAACCCCAAGGCCATGGACAAAGGCAAGCAACCCCGGGAGAGCGGCGCTCCGAAGAAGCGCACGATTCGAGAGTGAGTTTTCCCTTGATTTACTCCTTGTCTTCCACATGATCTTGCGCTTTACCTCCTCTTTTCCTTTCCTCTTTCAGCCTCGATTTGCTTCCTGAAGAAATCATCAGGACCGAAGATATGCCTGAGTACATCTCCTCCGATTCCTCCCTCGAAGCAGAGGATGCCACGCCTGATCAGAGGGCCAGCCACCAATTGCGCCGCCGCGTTCGGCACCTGGAGCATGACCTCAGGGACATCACCGCTCGTTGCCAGGCCGAACGCGAGCGTCGTATGGCTTTGGAGGCATTAGTGGGAGGTAAGTGTTTCGACCCCTTCCCCGACTTCGCGCTCACATCCGGATTTCTTGCCCCCAACTCCTCTCGTTTCGGATGTCTCGACAGTACAACAACTCGAAAGCGGCACGGGACAACTTGGTGGAGGCCGCAAATCATGGTCACCCCCGTGCATTCCAAGTTGCCGTCACGGTGGTCTTGGAGCAAGCGAAGAGGGAGCGTACCGAAGAAGCAAAGAAAAGATTGAATCATACTTTCGCTTCTTCCTCCACGCCTTCTGCTTCCCACCTCCTTGAAGTCCTGATCACCAGGGTTGTTGGATGTAAACCTGCAAGAGGCAGTTGTAATATAGTTTTGTGTTAAGGGCAATGCATTTAGGCACTGGCCGTTCCTTCTGTTTGTGAATCTTTTGTTCTAAAGCCGGCCCCGTTCTTGAGCGCGGCTATTTCTGTGTCGATGCATGTAATCCCACCGCTGGTGATCACCGATCGATTTCAATACTAGGATAATATTTCTTCAAGTATCTTCCATTTATTGCGGCGGAAAATTCTTCTCCTAGTAAAGTTTTCAATATGTATGCATTACCGGGGACGCATCCGACCACGCGAAAGGGCCCTTCCCGGTTAGGGGACCATTTGCCGAATTCATCGTATTTGGTTC
This sequence comes from Cenchrus americanus, assembly GCA_947561735.1. Classification (NCBI taxonomy): domain Eukaryota; kingdom Viridiplantae; phylum Streptophyta; class Magnoliopsida; order Poales; family Poaceae; genus Cenchrus; species Cenchrus americanus. The sequence continues at coordinate 77,288,807 of OX387240.1, read as the reverse complement.
CAATCGGCAATAGCGCTTTCCAAACCAAATCCCCTTCTGCAAATTGCCGGACCTTTACTTTCTTGTTATAATACTTGGCAACCCACAACTTGTTCTTCTCGATGTTTTCCAGGGCCCTAAGACGGATCATGTGTAAATCCTCTAGCTCATCCATCATTAGGCCACCGTAATTTTTGGAGCTTAAATCTTTACGCAACACGATTCTCCCGGAATCTGATTGCATCTCCCAAGCGAACCGCATGGTGCCCGTAAACCAATTCGTAAGGAGAAGTCTTTGTAGCTCCATGAGGGGCCATTCGGTAAGCCCACAGTGCCTCACTAAGTACCGAATGCCACCTCCTCGGCTTCTGGTCGATCTTCTTTTGTATCAGCTTGATCATGATCTTATTAGAAGCCTCTGCCTGACCATTAGCTTGGGCATAATAGGGAGAAGAATTAAACAATTTGATCCCCATGCTTTCGGCAAACTCCCTGAACTCCAGGGACACGAATTGGGCCCCTTGATCAGTTGTGATTGTCTGAGGGATTCCAAACCGATAGATAATGTGCTCCTTGACAAATTCAACCATGTTTTCCGACGTCACCTTCTTCGGTGGGATCGCCTCAACCCATTTAGTAAAATAATCGTAGCCAAAAGCACAAACTTATGCCCCTTGCTAGATGGTGGATTAATCACGGCCAATCAAGTCTATACCCCAACCCCCGAATGGCCATGGTTTGATAATGGGATTCAATGCTAACGCGGGGACCCTTTGAATATTTCCAAACCTGCGGCAATCTTGACATCCCTTGTAATACTCAAAGCAATCCTCTAATATCGTCGGCCAAAAACACCTAGTTTGCCCGATAACCCATTTCATGCGATAGGCCGATTGGTGTGCTCCACACATCCCATCATGCACTTCACTCATCATCTTCTTAGCTTCTTCGGACCCGGGCATCTTAATAACACCCCATCTAATGATTTGTAAAACAGATTGTCATCTAGAAGAACGCATTTTATGGCCTTGTACCCGAGCTTCCTAGAAACCTTCGGGATGGATCTTTCAAGTAATCGACGATCTCTTTTCTCCAATCATCCTCCGCAAGATCCGTCCTTAGTGCACATATACCTGCAGCAAACGCTTCTTGACTCTCTTTGTAACCGGAGGCGTTCGAGCCAACTTTGTTTGCTTCTTCGTTATGTTCCCTAGGAATATCTCGTAGAGTTACCAATGGAAAGTTCTTCAAGATTTCCCTGCATTCTTCGTAGTAACTCCTCGGTGCTTCACTTTTGCATTCGTATTGGCCGTTCAATTGCTTGATTACCAACTGCGAGTCCCCATAAACCGCAACCGAAACGGCCCCGGCTTCTTTCAAATATTGAAGCCCTCGAAGCAATGCCTCGTACTCGGCTTCGATTGTTTGTAACAAGGGTCGTATAGAGATGGCAAATTCAAACATCTCACCTGCGGGTGAAATTAACGAATCCCTACTCCCCCACCATTACCACATGATGACCCATCAAAAAATAAAGCCCAAGGGGTAATTTCAAGCAAATCAATTGACGGGTCACGATGCTCGGTTATAAAATCGGCAATGATCCGACCTTTAATAGCTTTTGCCGATTCGAACTTTAACTCAAACTCGTTAAAGCCAAGATCCATTTGCCAATCCCGCCATTCAAAATTGGCATAGATAACATATGTTTTATTACATCAAACTTGGAATATACGGTGCATTCGGCATTCAACAAGTAGTGCCGAAACTTTGTACACGAGTAATATACGCACGAGCACGGCTTCTCTGCCGCCGAATACCTGGTCTCGGGATCAAGTAATTTTCGGCTAAGATAGGCTACTACCCGCTCCTTTCCTTCGAATTCTTGAATAAGGGCCGATCATATGGTTTGGGTATCGGCCGCCACGTACAACTTGAAAGGCTTATCCAGGCGAGGAGGGACCAACGATCGGTGGCTCCTTCATGTATTGCTTGATCTCAACAAAAGCCTTTTGTTGTTCGTCGCCCCATGTGAACTTCGATCTCTCTTTAGCTTCAGCAATGGAGAGAACGGCAAAACCTTCGTGACAGATTTGAAATGAATCTCCTTACGAAATTAATTTTACCGAGCAGTGATTGCAACTCCTTGAGATTAGTTGGAGGGGCAACTTCATCAATGGCCTTCATGCTTTTCTTGCCAACTTCGATCCCCCCTTCGTGGACTAAAAATCCCAAGAACTCTCCTGCTGATACCCCAAAAGCGCACTTGTTTGGATTCATTTTCAGGCCATGTTTTCGGGTGCACTCTAAGGTCCTTTTCATGTCCTCCAAATGTGTGTCATGACTTAGGGATTTGATCACGACATCGTCAATGTAAATCTCAACAACTTTGCCGATCAACTCGTGAAAGATGTAATTCATGGCTCGCTGATAAGTTGCACCGGCATTTTTCAACCCAAATGTCATGACTATCCATTCAAACAGGCCTATATGACCGGGACACCCGAAGGCCGTCTTTGATATATCTTCTCTTGCCATAAAAATTTGGTTGTATCCCGCATTGCCATCCATGAAACCGATAACTTTGTGCCCGGCGGCGGCGTCAACCAACAAATCGGCAATAGGCATGGGGTAACCATCCATCGGAGTAGCTCGTTCAAATCCACGAAATCTATGCGGACCCTCATCTTTCCATTCTTTTTGTAAACGGGGACAATGTTAGAAATCCACTCCGCATATCCGCATGGCCGAACGAAGTTTGCGTCAAGTAATCTTTCAACTTCTTTCTTCACATCGGCCAATACTTCATCCTTGTAGATTTTACGGGGCGGTTGCTTGTATGGTTTGAAACCAGATTTGATTGGCAACCGATGCTCAACGATGGAACGATCCGGCCCGAGCATCTCCGAATAATCCCGGGCGAAGCGATCTTTATATTCCTTGAGTAGCTTGATTAATTCCTCCCCGAAGTCCGATTGCAAGTTCGCGCGATGAACGTCGGCCTTGGCTTGTCACCGCTTCCAATGTCAACTTCTTCTAATTTATCGGCCGACATGAATCCTCGCCCCAACTTGCCATTAGTACCATCGACGGGGTTCTCCATTAAAAATTACTATAAGAGCCGATCGCTTGAATCGGCCGTTGATCGCCGCCGATGGGTTCAACAGACCTTCTCCCCGATCTTTCCCCGAGAAACGATCAATGCCTTGATACTCCCCGGAAAAGCCGGTTCCATGTTTGCAACGCTCACGGAGTCGGTGCTTGGACGACCTCAATATCATCATTCACCCATTGGATGAGCCGTCGATGCATGGTGGATGGGACGCAAAGCAATTGGCATGAATCCCGGTCCCGTCCAAGCGAAGAGGGTCGTAAGCTCCTTTACCTTCGATAATAAAGAAGGTCGTGAGCGGCGTCTTGGACCCGATCATGAGATCCACGTGGGCGCATCCCTTGGTGTCCGAAGGATTCCTGGCGAAATCATTCGGTATTATGCTTGTAGGCGTCGGATCACCGGGGCCCATGCCAAGTTTCTCGAAGGTGGTATACGGCATTACGTTAGCTCGCCGCTCCACCGTCGACAAACATCTTGGTGAATGGCTTGCCATTGACATATCCCTTCAAGTACGGCGGCCTCATGTGTCGATTCTTGGCCGGTTTGTCGAAGACGGCCCGCTTGGCTAGCACCGAGCTGCGCCATCGGCCCCTCGACCTGCTCATCATCCGGGGATGCCTCTTCTGCACAACCTAATTAGCGGGAGCCATGAATTCATTCGGCGAGAAAACATACCATGCATGTTGGAGCCGAACGCTTTGACCCTTCAGGTTGATCTTTTGGACGCCACACCTGCCTTGTCTGGATCCCTGCCTGCCTTAGTTCACGGTTCCTCAAGCGTTGAACCCTTCTCTTCTGACTTTTCCTCAGGCCAGGCGGGCACCATTGCCCCTTTTGCCAGATGTACTCGTCCTCGTCTTCCTCTTGATCGGCCCACCTTAAATCAGCTTGCCTTTTCCGGGATGATCAATGATTTCAATTTTTTGGTGCCGATCCTCGCTAGGATGCATCTTTCCAATCCTTTCATGGACGGATCGGCGATTGGCGGTCTCCCGCCCGTACTCGAAATACCTATCACCGCACTCGGGGCGGTTCCTCGGCGTGGGCGGCTTCAAACCTTCGTTCCAACGGTGCCGAAGAACGCGCATCCCCGGTGCGTGCGCTCCGCTCGCGCGTATCTCGCTCCCGGATCTCTTCGCGTGCTTCCTCTTCGGCTCTTCGCCTCTCCTCCTCGTATTTTCGCTTTCGGTAGTGCTCTTTTTCCGGTCGGCGCTGCCACTTATTGAGGAGGATACGCGTGGTCACCCCGGGCTTAGCTGCGGATGATTCCCCGATTTCGACGTGGCTCTTGAGAACGCGGGGGGGCTTCACCATGCACCTGCTCCAAGGTCACCCGGCGCTCGGGTCTCTTGCTCCATCTTGCCTTGCCCTGGCCGAGGTCAAGACCTTGACCTTGCCCTTTTCCTCGATTGTTATCATGTTGACCGAAAAGCCCCGGCATGTTCCGAGGGAAAGGGTGGCCATCCGGCTTCATCTTGTTATCAAATTTTAGGTGCCCCTCCCGGATGGCTCTGCGGATCCTCATCCCGAAGACCCTGCGGTCGTTGATGGAGTGCGAGTTCTGTCGTGGAAGCCACGGTAACGTTTCTCCTTTACTCCATTGGGCCGAAGCATGGAATGCCCTTCGGGCAATCCGATTTGGCCTTCCTTCACCAGGAGCTCAAACGGCTTGTCGGCTTTCGTGATGTCGAAATCATATGTGCCTTTGGTCCGTTTGACCCCGCCGATTCATCGTCGGTGGCTCCTTTCCCCACATGATTTCGGCTGCAGCCACTTCCTGTTCATCATCAGAATCTTCCAACAGGTCGGCTTTGTCCAGGAACTGGTTGTAGATGTCCGCCACGTCGTGCTGCTTGCCAAACCTGGCATCCTTCTTGAAACCGTATGCCTGGTTGCTCATTAACGAAAGCTTCTGGAACAGCTGGCCCAGGTTCTCGAACTCCATGCCAAACAGCTTCTCACGCACGGCTGGCAGCATCCCGGCGACGGCCATGTCGGCCAACTGGTCATCTGGCAAGTTGAGCGAAAAACACATGCCCTTAACTTCCCTGAACCTCCTGAGAAATTCCAAGGGCGTCTCACTGTGCCTTTGCTTCAGGGTAGCGAGGTCGATTAGCTTCTTTTCTGAGCTGCCGCGAAGTAGTGGGCGTGGAATTTCGTTCTAGCTCTTTCCATGTGCTAAGCGATTTAGGGGGTAAAGATGAAAACCACCGGAACACGGGCCCGTCGGTGACGCGGGGAAGTATCCGACTACGAACGCTTCCTCGACCGAGCACTCCCCAAGCTACATCAAGTAGCGAGCAATATGCTCTACCGTGCTCGTGTCGTCCCGCCCGGAAAATTTTGTGAATTCCGTCGGTGGTTTCACCCTTGGCGAAGGATCACGTTGTAGTACCACTCCGGGAACGGCGGCGTGTAGGCGGTGTCCTTGCATTTTTGGCTTAAGGCCGAACCGATTCTCGCATCAACTTGGCCATCTTCTGCGCCGGGACGTCATCCTCTTGCGCGCCCGTAGCCTGGTGTGTAACCTCGATTCGGGGAAAGCGTCGATGGCTCCGTAGTTCCCCACCTCGTGGTAGCCTCCGCCGTACAGATTCCTCTGTAGCCAGTTGCTTGCTGGAGCGATCCTGTGGCCGGAAGCGAGCGGGGCTCCAGGCGAGCCGAATGCCAATTCCCCGTACGTGGGCTGGTACGGGTTCGGCTGTTGCACAGGTTGACCCGTGCCGCCGGCGGTGGTGGCCGGACCGGTCGCCCTCCTTCGGCTGCGGTTGGGGCGCACGCGGGCGACTCCCGGCACCTTGCGGAGGAGGCCGGAAAGCTTGGCTCCCGGCGCTGCGAGGAGGAGGCCGGGCCGGGCCGGTGCCGCAATGGCGGTTGAGAATTGGACTCGCCTAGCTCCACGGTACCTCCTTGAATGGGCGTCTTGCCGAACGCCTTGTTCCATGCACGGCCGAAAACGGCCACCATCATTTGTTTGAACGCACCCGGAAAAGCCCTGTGGTGCTTGCTCAAGACAAAATCCGCGGTGTCTCGAACGCTTGCATGCATTCCTCTCTCTCCTGCCGGGTTGTGGCGTCGCTTTCCCCGGCGCAATACCCCGGGCATCTCATTCTTCAAGTACGGGACGCCACTCTGTTCTTCTTGAAGGACAAGAACACTTCGCCGGAACTGGTCCACGGCGTCCTGGAGCTGCTGCCTTTGTCCGGGAGAGAGGTCTTCAATGTTGACATCCATGATATCCGCTATGTCAGGCATCTCGATCTTTCGACTTTGGTCCCACTGGGCGTGCCAAAAAGTGTGTTGACGCAAAACGTGCACCTAGCGCCAAGCACACAGCAAGCCGAACAAGCTGGCTTCACACGTGCAAAGAATCACCAGACGTGCCAGTCAATTTTCCCTGAAAATTAACAAAAGACAAAGTAGTTAAATACCAAAGCTTGGAACTTGCCGGGTGGTACCAGACAGTTCCATATTTACGGCTACAAAGCCAGATGAGATGACATATAGCTATGGAAAGCTATACGCCAAAAACCGAAACCAATCGGGAGCTGTAAACAGGAAAAAGTAATATAGCCAAATGGATTACGTAAGCATGACGGTGATCGGTCTTTGTTTGGACAAAGATGCACATGTGTAAGATCGCGATCGATCCCCGTGGTAAACAACATTAAATAAATAAATAAAGTAAAGCGCGAGCATAAACATGTAATAAACAAGCATGCATAGATCCAAAGCACTAGTCTACCGCATGTCTAGGTACTTTAAAACCCGTCGGGTACGATGCCAAACAAATCTATCCACCGCATGATACAACTTGCATGGGAATCGTACCACTTTCCACAAATAGATCTATCCACCGCATGATACGATCTAAATATGGAAAGCTAAAAGCACGCATTATTTAAAACATAGATTACGCACGTGTTCTACTCGTGAGAAACATAACCGAATGCGGCCGAACAACGGATTCGGGGTCCATGAAGAAGGAACGAACATTACCAAGTAAGATAAATCTATCGGATTGGTTTGGGAATCTAATCCACCGGATGACTAGCTCCAAAACAATCCAAAAACCTCGCATCTACCGCGTGATACTCGGTTCTTTCAAGATTTATACCAACATTGGCAAGCTTGAACACGCAACATGTAACAACCTAGATCGATTCGGTTTCGGCTATTCGAGGAGCACGTGATCTACATGTTAAAATAGCCAAAGGGTCGAAGTTGACTTGCATAAGGATCACCAAAGGGTATAAAGCCGATCCAAACCCATCTAGATTGGGCAAAAGTGTTACACGAATTTAAACATAAAGCAAAAACTCAAAGCCACACGGGGTAACTTAATGAATCTATTGGATCTTACCAAAATCCAATAGAGCCGATAACTAGCTTCGAGCTAGATCTTAGCCTACCGCATGGCTCATGACCTAACAAGAAACCTTCTTGAACCAAGCTTGAATCTACCGCATGACACTAAGCATGGTAACAAGACTACTTGCATCAGATCTAAATCCACCGCATGATACTAAACATGATACAAGGTTGCCGGTACTCACGGAGGTCGACGGATCGATGAACCCTCTCGAAGAACTCGACAACACGACAAATGGACTCTAGGGTTTGGCGTAAAGCCGGTTTGTATTGAGACTAATTACGTATATCCGTTACATACAATCGGGGCTCATATTTATACCCCGCCAAGCACACCCTCGAATGGATTCGATACCTAATTTATCTCTAAGCTTGATCGCTTATCCATCCATTCGTCCTTCCGCTTGAGCCACGTCACCATACAATCCCGCGAAACCGACTCAAGCTGTTCCCTTGCCGAACGGACACAAATAGCCGACCGCGGATTTTTCTCGCCGAATGCATCCGAAAAAACCTTCCTTCCACCGGACGGATTTCTCACCGAGCTGGACCCACAAGTCGGACTCCTTACCAAATTTTGGTGTTAACACAAGTTAAGCTGTCTTATTCTTTTGGTTTCGAGGTTCACATCCCGGTGACCTTGTGGTGGCTCATGGTGAGAAGTTGTTGGCTCATGGTGTGATGTACAAGTGATGCTCCTGGCGACTTGCATGTCTTTTTTGCATGTCTTTTTTGTTGGCCTTGCCTTGCTTCTGATGGAAAATGTGGTTGCTATATAGAGTTTTTTGTTGGTTCATACTTCGTTTGTGGAGCTTCATTTTTGCCGCTGAATAGATGCTTGATGAGGACCTGGTGTATAGATGCTTTGCCGATGCAAACTTTGGAATAGATTTGTGTTGTGATGCAAAATGAGACTGGAAAAGATACAAATGTTAAATTACGAGAAAATTATGTGATTGTGTTATGGGCTGAATTTGATTGTATACGGGCTGAATTCGTATGAAAATTTTTTGTGTCTATTATTCGTTGGTTAAATGTGATGGGTATTTTTCGTGGGATGAATTGATTTCAGCGAGGCTGAAATTCGGGCCGAAATGTGGCCCATTCGCTAGAATAAGTCCTGTCACACATGGGTCCTAAAAATTCCACGTCATCACGCCACGTCATTGTCCACGTCATTGCGGTCGTCCGGGTCGGTGCCACGTCAGCAGCCATGTGGCAAACTGCGTCATTGTCCATGTCATCAAAACCATCCGAGTCAGCAGCCATGTGGCACGCCACGTCGGCAGCCAGGTGGCACGCCACGTCGGCATCCAGGTGGCATCCAAGTCAGCAGCCATGTCACATGAGTCCGTAGCAATCCGTGACGATTTTATTTTGTCACGGATAGTGAGCCATGGGTTGGGCTGCATGGGCCTCGGGCTGCTCCGTGACGATTCAGATACGTCACGGATCGCGACGTTTATTAAGGGAACGTCGAGAGATTTAATCAATGACGCTCATTCCACCACGAAAATGTAAATCGTCGCGGATGTTGATTTGCAACGAATTTTATTTAATCTGCGACAGAATGGTTACGTCACAGATCAAATAGTTTCTTGTAGTGCATTATGCAAGCAAATTATGATCAACTATCCCTACTCAAAGATGCCCTCCATAAGATCACCCTCTCCAGTGGGCTTGTTGTCAATTTTCACAAGTCCTGTTTGGTCCCTATCAATATTTCCCCTGATAGGGCTAGCTCCTTGGCCCAAGCTTTTGGATGTAATGTTGGCTCCTTTCCTTTCACCTACCTTGGGCTTCCCATGGGTCTCACTAAGCCTCAGGTGAAAGATTATGCCCCTTTGATTTGTCGCATTGAAAGGAAGATGCCGCCACTTCTCAATTCCTTTCTCTTGCCGGTAGGTCTGCAGTTGGTAAATTCCGTCATTTCGTCATTGCCTACCTACTATATGTGTTCTCTAAAGCTACCAATCACCGTTATTGAGATCATTGACAAGCATAGGAAGAATTACTTTTGGAGAGGAAATGAGTTTCGGAAAAAAAGGTTATAACCTTGCTGCTTGGGATTTGGTTAGAAGGCCGAAAGATAAAGGAGGGCTTGGTGTTATTTATCTCGGTGTCCGAATGATGCTATTCTTTTAAAGTAGCCGGATAAATTTTATAACAAGGCAAATGTTCGGTGGGTCACCCTCATTTGTCAAAAGTACTATTCAAATATCGTTCCTCATATGGCAAGAGAAAAGGGCTCCTTTTGGTCGAGAGACATACTCGGACTTCACACTCGGTTTAGGGGTGTGGCCATTTGCCATCCAAATCAAGGTGATACAATCGGCTTCGGGGATGACCTCATTGATGGTACCTTGCAATGCGAGAAGTTTTCCCACCTTCTTCATTTTGCTTAGGATCTTGCCGTCTCTCTTTATTCCCTCGGGCTAAAATCCCCATGACCGGGGTTGCATAATGAGTTTACGGAATTGCAAACTTTCCTCGGTTCGGTTCCCCCTATTGATCAGCATGCTAATGACTCCTGGCATTTTATCTAGGGGAAAAAAAGATACTCGCTTGCCATTTCTATCGGTACCAATTTTTGCAAATTAGGCCTAGCAAGGTTGTTTTGTGGATTTGGGAATCCAATTGTATTCCAAGGATTAAGCTATTTGCTTGGTTGCTCCTTAATGATAGATTGAACATAAGAAACATGTTGAGAAGAAGGAGGAAAGTTCTTCGGGAAAAGTATAATTATGTCATGTGGCATCTTGGTGTTGAGGAAACTATTGAGCATCTTTTCTTTGAATGCCCTTCGGCGGTTAGCGGATGGCTTGCCTTAGGTATTGGTTGGGAGGATAGCCTCGGTATTCACCGGAAGATGTATCGAGGCCAAGCATTACTTTGGGCAGCCCTTCTTCGTGGAAATCTTTATGATCGGTGCCTGGTGCATTTGGAAGCAAAGAAATGATGTTATCTTTGACGAGAATGTTCCATGCCTAGCCGCATGGAAAGTGGCTTTTAAAACTCGGGTCTTGGATCACTTCATTAGATTAAAGCCAAGCCTTCATTCCTCCAACAAAGTTTGGCTGCAACGGCTTGTAATTTTTGGGTTTGCTTGTTCTCTACTCCCTTTCGTTTGCTAGCTTCGTTGTTGTTCTTTTCCCCAATCTCTCGGTTGGGGCCTTTGTAAGTTTTTTCTTGTAAAGTCTTTTTATCTTTAATATATCCTTTTTTTCGGGGGGCTTTACCCCACGATGCTTGTTAAACAAATTGACGCCGGAAAAAGGGCTTATTGATGGTTGAAACACGTAACTTGGGATGGCAACGGGGACAAACCGTCGGGGATCCGCAAAATGTTTTCCTCCCCAAGAGGGCAAAATCTCCCCATTCTCATCCCTGTCCCCGCTCGCGGGGAAAGGATTTTCTCCCGTCCCCGTCCCCGAGTGAGGATCATGTACCCAACGAGGACTCTGACCCCGACAAATCCCCGAGAACTCAAACATAGAAGGAAGAACTCAACGATGATAGATGATCAATCCCAGAGCTCTCCATCCCTGCAAAAGTATCGACATACAAATAGAGAGTACTCCATAATTATAGAAGCGAGAAAATATTAGCTTTAATCTTTCACTCAAATTCCCGAAGCTCGCCATAGTTACATGTTAGAACAAGATGCAGTAAAATAATGTAGCTAATCTAACGATACTTGAATAAATACCACTAGTGCCACATCGCAAATCTTAGAAATCGAACAGATACAGAGATGCCTGATCCACCTTGGTGTTGTTTTGCCTGTAGCTGACCAATTAGCAGAGAAGAGAGAGAGAGAGAGAGAGAGGGATTGGGGGTCGCGTGCTCCTTTAGCTCTTCCTACTGGTAGTAGTCAGCAAGGTTATTTTATGCAACCAAAACTGCAATTTATACCGCGGTAACCGCTCAAACCGCCGTGGCACGATTTCGGTTTGGAGCGGTTTGAACCGCTAGGATTTTGAAATGTTCAATTTTTTTAAAAAAAGAAAAATTCCCCAAAAAATCCTAATAAATCCTTCAAGTTGCGACGATGCTAATGGTGTCAAATTTGGTCAAAAATTCTTCATTTAGCATTTGTTTCGATAATTAGAAGTTAAATCAGAAAAAGGAAAAGAAAAAAATCGGCCGGCACATTAAGGCCCATGTGGCCCAACGCTTGTGTAGGTCAAAATATCTGAGAGGCACCCCGTCGGCAGCCCTATCCGCTTATCTCAAACCTCTTCTCTCCCGTCCACAGGCACGCCTCGCCCATCGCTGCCCAGCGCTCGCCGCCTCCACGGAACCGCTCACCAGGAGCGGTTTACCACTCGGTTTGAATGGCTTACCGCGCGGCCGCCGGATTTCTTTCAAGCCGGAGACCTTTTTTCATTGGAACGGTTTTAATGCAATCCATAGCGGTTTTAATCCAAACCGGTGCGGTATAAATTATTTATGCCGCGGTAAGGCTTATCAGTAACGGGATGCTTAAGTCCGTTACTAATCGCTGCCTTATTGGTAATGGGCTATAATGTCTGTTACCGATAATTTCGTAGTGGAGACGCATGCTTGTAGGATGCATCTCCTTTGCTGGTGACCAAATTGGATGCGTCTCGTGTCTTAGGACTCGTCTCCTTTGATTGCCACCCAGGGTCGCCTTTTTTCTCACATCGGAGACGCACGTTGTTATTGTTTGTCTATGTCTTCTCCTTCCGACACCACTCGCTCTCTCTCCGCAGAAGGCCACTCATGTTCCGACAACAACACTCGCTCTCTCCCCCCCTAGAAGGTCACTCGCTCGATCTGTGTGCTCAGATGTCCCCATCGGCCTGTCATGTTCGTCGCCGCCAGCTGCACACGCTATGAGTATCATGCTTAATTTCTCTCCTCAAAAAGCCAGTGCTACAGTAGGCCGGCCGACCGCGTGCGTGACAGCGAAAGGGGCTAGCAGACGTCGACCGCTCCGTCCTCCACGTTGTCGCCGTGGCCGCGACGCCACCTCCGATCCTCCTCCTCGCGGCCGTGCTCACCTCGTAGAAAGTCATCGTCAAGGTGGAAATTAATTGCCCCCTTTTAATGAAATTCTTTAGCTGTCCTAATCCTCTTGTGTGCTATTGGTTTTAATTTTCCGTGATGAATTATGCTCATGTGGTGTATGGAATGCAGATGGCGTCTGCTGCTCAGGCTTGGATGTACAAACCACCCCAAGAAGATTGCGAGAATTTCTTAAGCGGGTCAATGGTTTTCTAAATCAAGTAGAGGCGGATATGAGAAACCGTGGTGTTCAGGTAATGCTTTGCCCCTGTATAGATTGTCTCAACCAAAAGAAATTCGCACAACGGGAAATCATTTTTCATCATTTGGTCACACGTGGTTTCACAAAAAATTACACGTGTTGGCATAAACATGGTGAGGAAGTGAGGACCATGTGTGGTTCGAGGACCGGTGGATGGTCGCTTCCTGGTGTGATGAGTGATTGACAATGTTGTGTGGACTGATTCTTGGCTAAGTATTGCAGGTGCAGGTTGCGGCTTGACCGGTGTTGGTGCGGGTTAAGAACAAGCACGAAAGGTCGTCGCCGGTGAGCCCTCCGGGTGTGGAGAAGACAAGTAGGCTTCGTTCGAGGGACCCGGTGGCCGGCGGAGTTAAGTGCGGGCCACATGGTGGCATGAACAGCAAGATGAAGTCATGGACGGTTTCTTGGTTGAGCCTCAAAACCAAGGTCGAGCCGGGACTACGTGGGAGCCGAGTCATGAGTGGCGATTGGAGGAGGCTACACCGAGTTCGCGGGGTTTCTAGTGGTTCACCAGAAAACCACTGGGTTCCTTGGTTGATCCACAAAGCAAATACCAAAGAACCGAAGACGGAGATGCGGCGACTTCGAGCCGGTCCGACCGGGTGGGTCCGGCGCTCGACCGGTGGGTACCGGTCGGCCCGGTGAGGTGCACCGGTCTGACCGGTGTGCGACGATGCAGTCCGGAGACTTCGAAGAGGACACACGTCGGGATCACAAGGCTTGCATCGAGGCTAAGCAGGTTGCGGTTGTCGGGCATCTGTCCGATGGAGCGATCACAAAGATTTCTGATTTCGCCCTCGAGGGGCATGTATCCCTAATTAGCTAGTAAGGGTATTTTAGACTTTCAGTTGCCTCCTATATAACCCAATAGTTGAGAGGATCACAACCATCTCTTGGAACCCTAGTTCATTTGCTTTCCTATTTTCCCTTTCCTATTTTCTTAGGATTTCCATAGGACTAGCTTGAGAGCTTTATGGTGAGATCTTGTGAGAGCGTTGGATGATCGGGCGGCAAGCTAGACCTTGTATGAACCTCTTTGGTATGTATAGATGATTCGGCGTGGTTCCTCAAGGCTTGGTTGTGTTGTTCCCGTTTGTTCTTGGTGGTGATTTTCGGAGCCCTCTCTTGGTGGTTTTGTGGTGCGTTTTCGGAACCTTGCTCTTGGGGATTTGGTAGGGGATGTATGTGTGAACCCTTCATGGTTATTTTCCCTTTGATTCCCCTCCCAAATCTGTGAGTTAAGGGGCTCGATTTTGGGGTTTTCGGTGCTATAGGGTTAGAGAAGTTCTTGGCGGGATTTCTTCGATTCCTCTTGATTTGACGAGTTTTGGTGGACAATAACTTGGCTATGGACTCCCCATGAGGTGTTCCTACTATCCCCAGAGTTCTGCACAAGTCCGTGGAGCGATTCGTGAGATCGAGGTTTGGATTTGGAGGTGTTGACCCGCGGGTGTTGTTCATCCTGAGCTACCCAGGTTACACCGGTCTGACCGGTGCTCTTGACCGGTCTGACTAGTGTGAACCCTTTGCGAGATTTGCCTCGGGTGAGCTGCTAAATCCATGTGTCTTTGGGTCGGGCAGTTGCTGGTCTGTTCTTGGTCCGCTTGGTGTTGTCTTGCTTGGTTTTGTGTAGGGTTTTCCTTCCGTGCAGGTTGTATTTTGGGGGTGTTTTGGTTCTAGGGCCTACAGAAGTCACTGAGGCTCTCTAGAACATTTGTTGTGCGGCTGCTGCAGCCACCAACCTGGCTGGCTCTGTCCACCGGTTTGACCGGTGTCACCGGTCTGACCGACGCAGGCCATCAGTCTGACCGGTGTAGCACAGGCAGCAAGCCGTGCAAGTTTCCGATTGTGTGTTGGTGTGTTTTGGCTCGGAAGGTTGTTTGTTGGTTCTTAGGATCAGTAGCACTCCAGTGGCTACGTGGTCTTGACCAACTTGTGTAGTTGAGTCGGAGACATGTGTTGGAAGTCATGTTCATCTTGTTGGAGCCTCTATCTCCTTCGAGAAGAATTTTTATCGGCTCCCATTCACTCCCCCTCCCTGGTTCACCGTATCGGCCCTTCAATTGGTATAAAAGCTAGTTATGGGTCTTGATTGACTCTAACCAGTCTAAGATCCAAGGATGGCATACCAAGAACGGGGTTCGGGTCCTCCACACTTTGATGGCAAAAACTACCATATGTGGAGTAAGTGGATGTGGCGGCGTTCCTCCGCGGAATGGGTCAGATCCTTTGGGATGTCACAGTGGACATAGGCTATGTCCAGCCGATGAACTTCCTTGCTCCAGGATCGAGGGACATGTTCGATGCCAACAACAAGGCGGTCGACTACTTGTTTCGTGCTTTGTGTCGACCGAATTCGATCGGGTGCACACGGAGAGCTTGGCATGTAGAATCCGGTTGGTGTTGAAGGAAGCTCATGTTGGGAATGCCCGGAGTTCGAGGCTCGGATGTATGCGACTTACCGAGAGAGAGTACGAGAACTTCACTCATCTCCCCGGCGAGTCCATCGATGCCTTGTTTCAGAGGTTCACGGTAGTTGTGAACAACTTGAGGGCCAATGTGGATGTGCTCCCGTACGATGATCATGATATAGCTGTCAAGATCTTACATTCGTTGGATCGTACGGTTTGGGGTGGAAAGTTCGAGGCCATTGTGGAGTCAGAGAAGTATGTCACTCTGACCGTGAATGAGCTGTTCTCGAAGCTCAAGTCGGCTGAAGTGGATATGGGCATGACAGCCAAGATTGAGGGCCCGACTGACTCTCATAGTCTCGCTGTCATCAGTGGTTCGAAAGGAAAGACTAACGCTAACCCATCCACTAGGATGTTCTCCTTGTCCTCTTTGATTTCCTTGCAAGATGAGGAGTTCAACGTGCTTGGAGAGGACGAGCTGGCGTTGCTGACCAGACGGTTCGAGAGGATGCACGAGAACCAGGTAAACTCAAGGAGGAACTCGAGGGCGTGTTTCAAGTGCGGCAAGGCCGGACACTTTTTCGCCGAGTGTCCGAAGGTGAACAACCATGACAAGCACAAGTTCAAGGACAAGAGGAAGAAGTCCAAGAAGAAGGATCATGGACATGGAAAGAAGATGCGGTCTCGAGAGAAGATGAAGAGATCGAGCGACATCGAGTCCGACTCCGAGGACGCGTCTTCAAGCTCGAGTGATGAAGACGAAGAGGATGACAAGAAGAAGAAGAAGAAGAAGAAGAAGAAGAAGAAGAAGAAGAAGAAGAAGAAGAAGAAGAAGAAGAAGAAGAAGAAGAAGAAGAAGAAGAAGAAGAAGAAGAAGAAGAAGAAGAAGAACCACAGCAAGTATCTCAACGGCCTTTGTGTGATGGGCCTAAGTCTCAAGGATGACTTCTGTGGCATGGCTCGCAGCTCCAGCAGCAAGAGAAGCCAGAAGGACGCCTCAGACTTAGATTCTGAGGATGAGGTATGTGATGAGCTCTCTTCTTTGCGCAAAGAAAAAGAGGAGTTGGTTGACTTGCTTGATAATCACGATCAGATTCTTAGAGAGGCTAAGAAGCTTAGGAAGGAGCTTAGAACCTTGCTTGAAGATGCTAGGAATAGAGTGGTTGAGCTAGAAACACAGGTTCTTGATGGCAAGCTTGAATTGATTCTCTTAAGTCTAGCCCTGTGGTTTATAATGAGGATGATTGTGCTGATTGCTCTGTTTTCCTAGCTGATTTGACTGCTCTTAGGCAAAAGCATGCCTCCAAGTGTGAGGAACTAGATGTGCTTAGGATTGAGTTGGCTGAGCTACAATGTAGACCCATTTTGCTTGGTGCATGTACTTCTTGCCCTGGTTTGCATGAAAAAATTGTTGAGCTTCGTTCTCGCATTGTTTCGCTTAAGGCTGATTTGAAAATGCTTATTCCTACTTCCTGTTCTACATGTGAATTACATGCTGTAAAGAATTTGGATCTTGCAAAATGTGTTGGTCGCTTGCAAGATGAGAATGATAAGTTGCGTGAAGTGCTGAGTTGGTTATCTAGTCAGGAACCTCAGCTTGGTATGATGGTTGCTAGTTGTAAGCACTTTGATGGTTGGGCTTTGGGATTGCATAAGGTTGGTGAGGGCAGTGGTGAGAGAGAAGGGAAATTTGGGAATGTTTCAGCTCCACCACAACCCACACCCAAAGACAAGTTTGCATCCAAGCCAAACCATTTGCTTAAACCGAGAGAAAAACCGAGCGAGAAGGTAAGTGAGAAGCCTAGTGACAAACCATGTGGGAAGCCTAGTGAGAAGCCTTGTGAAGAACCTCACCCCAAGCCTAAGACAAGAACAATTCGTTTCCATTGTGAGTATTGTGGAAAAGATGGTCACAAGAGAGAGTTTTGCTACAAGAGAAGGAGAGAGGCGAGAATGGCTAAGGAGTGGGCAAACAAGGACGGGTACCACCCTTCTCATGGTGTGCCTGAGCCTCGTATGCCGTTATCTAAGGGAAAAGGTGTTGTGCATACGGTTCCAGCATGGAGAGATAGGAGAGCCTCAAGTGGAGGCAAGTCTGCTGGCCGAGGATCACCAGCCAGACCGGTCAGAGTGACCGGTCAGACCGGTGCTAGGCAGAGTGCTGGAGAGTTTGGTTTCCCTGGTCGTTATGCTAGAGGGTTCACTCCTTCTAGTCGTGGAACAAATGGTAAGCACCTTGAGTTTGGTGGTGTTGAGTTTGCTGGACGTTCTCCACCTCATGATCAATACGAGTTTGGGAGAGGTCGCAGCTTTGAGTCTCAGAGGGGCTACAGACCACGCTTTCCTTTTTGTGGTACTCGTACTCCTCCAGTGAGACGAGAGTGGTTCTCCCATGGTGGTTCTAGGTTTGATAGGTTTGACAGGATGGATCACAGTTTTGATAGGCACGGTAGGTTGGATGTTGCTAACCCTACTTTTGAGGAAATGGCTTGCACTGGTTTGACACCTTTGGTACTAACCCCAGTGTTGAGTCATTTGCTCGCTCTTGCTCTTGGTTTTGAGTTGCAGGTGGGAGGCCCGGAGAACATTTGGTTGATATCGGGGGTGGTTCTCCGGCCTCATACCCCGGTGGTGACATGGCGGCACATCACTTTCGAGGATGGTGGACAAGGATGAGTGACTTCTAAAGAAATGATAAAGGTAAGTGAATTTGTGACCTTCAAGTGTGTGGCCTTGGTCAAACCACTTGGTTTGTTTTGCTCCTTGCCCTATCTCATGTGTGTAAGGTGAGCTTGTATGCTTTTTGGCCTTAATGCATGTGTTTAGGGAGAGCTTGTGAGTTTTGCGCTCCTTTGCTCTTTTACCGATGGTGTCGAGCCCTTTTTGCCTCCCCTCGAGGAGTCAGTGTTTTGTGAGTTTTGTGTGTGGGAGCTCCTTTGAAACATATGTATAGCTTTCCTTTGTGCATTTCTTGCATTTGGCATGGCATATGTAAGATGATGTATAGGCATCCTTGTATCTTAGATTGCATGCATTTTGTATCATATGCATTGGTTAGGAAAAGCTTCTCCTATATACATTGTTCACCATGTAATGCTATTTATGTATTTGTGAGCTTGTTTGGTATGATGTGGTTAGTTTTGTTTAGCTCGTGAAAATCATGATTTATATCCATGGTTGATAGCTATGTTTTTGAAAAATGTCACATGTGTGAGTAAATGCCTTTATATGATCTTGACATGTTCTAGTGGCTTGGTCATGCTTAATTTGTGGTTGGATAGCTTATTTTGATCATATGGGGCCAAAGGCTCATTTGCCATCATGAATGTTTAGCCCTCATGCTTTATCTTGTGGAAGGGCATAAGTTCCTTTTTGACGCAAAGACATTTCATGTACCAAATAAGAATCTGAAAATGAAATGTAAAATGCTTGGAAAATGTGCTCCCATGTCATATGTGCTAAATTTAATTTGTTTTCGGTGCTAAACCTGTTGACGCAAAATCAGCACCTCGAGCCAAGCACACAGCAAGCCGAACAAAGCTGGCTCAATACATGTGCCGGATCCGAAGCGTGCCAGTCAATTTTCCTGAAACTGACAAAGGATGAAAAGTAGTTAGATAAAACCTGGAACTTGCCGGGTGGTACCAGACAGTTCCGTATTTACGGCTGGGGAGCCAATTAAAATGACATATAGCTATAACAAGCTATCTGTCAGCAATTTAAATATCATTCGGGAGCTTTAAAACAAGAAACCAGGATATAGCCGAATGCATGATGTAAGCATGACAAAAGATCAGTCTTTGTTTAAACAGCATTGCTCGCACGTGGTCATGACCGATTTTCGAGGATAAATAACAATAAAAATAAATAAGGTGAAAACATGATTATAAATATGAAGTAAACAAGCATGCATAGGCCAAAAGCACTAGTCTACCGCATGTCTAAGTACTTTCAAACCCGTCAAGCGTGACACCAAACAAGTTAATCCACCGCATGATACGACTTGTTTGAAACCATGCCACCAACCACAAGTAGATTAATCCACCGCATGATACAATCTAAATATGGAAGGCTAAAAGCATACATTATTTAAAACAAACTTATGACCACGTTTCACTTGTTGTAGAATTGCCGAATACGACTGTACAGTCGATCCGGGTTCCGTGGAGAAGGAACAAACATTGAAAAGTCAACAAGCTTGAACCCGCAACACGTGACAATCTAGATCGATCTAAATTCGGCTATTGAGAGCACTTGATCCATTTACAATAAACCAAAGACTTGAAAGCACAACACATGGATCTCAAAGAGATAGAGCCGAAACTAATCGATCTAGATTAGGCAAAAGAGTGTTACATGAATTAAACATAATGCAAAATCCAAAGAAACACGTGGTAACTTAATGAATCTATTAGATCTTGCCAAATGTAATAGAGCCGATAACTAGCTCCGAGCTAGATCTTAGCCTACCGCATGGTTCATGATCTAACAAGAAACCCTCTTGAACCAAGCTTAAATCCACCGCATGATACAAAGCAAGGTAACAAGACTACTTGCATCACGGTCTAAATCCACCACATGATACTAGACATGATATAAGGTTGCCGGCACTTACGGAGGTCGAAGGATCGATGGCTCCTCTCGAAGAACTCGACGACTCAACTAAAGGACTCGAAGTTTGGCACGGGGCCGGTTTTGTTGTGTAATTGTTCGATCCCTATTACAGACATCAAGGGTTTATATTTATACCCCTGTCCTAACACGACTCCTGGTCGACTATGAGTACAACATTTATTACCTAAATTAACGTTCCGGCACCAATGTGCATCTCGTACCCGTCATCAATTCATCCCTTCCTTATATTCGGGCCACGTCATCACGTATTCCCGAAAGCTTCCTTTTTTAAGCGCAAATAGTCTTTCTGCCGAATGATAGCTTACTGCCGACCGCAAGTATCTTTACCAAATCCTTTGAGGAGATTTTCCTGCCGAATGGCATTTCTTTACCAAACTCGGCCCACAAGTTAGTCCCTTTCCTGTACCAATTTTTGGTGTTAACAAAACCGTTGCATGATGTCTACCAATGAGAAGTCTCATATATAGAAGTAGACACATGGCTCGGTGGCTTTGACATGACATGAGGTGCTTGTGGGTGTTTGTGATGGTCTTATGATTAGAATGGTCGTCCTAGTATGAAGTTTGTGTGGCTTTGCCATTTTGACATGTTTTGCTCATGTTTAGGACTTTGCTCATGAGAGGTAAATTTTTGCAAAATTGCTCAATTCTATCTTAGCTTCGTCCAATGGTTGTGAAACTTGGTTATCATGTAGTTGATGTCAATACGAAGCTATAGAGTATCTAACTTGCTCATTTGGACATGTGTAGCATCCTATGTTGAATTTTGTCTATTTGAGAAGCTCTAGGTTGAACTTTTTGCTTTTTTGGGCTTGATTCATGCATTGTCAACAAGAAGGAGAAGTTTGAGCTTGTTTTGGGCTGCTGAATGCATTTAGAAGGTTTTCAGGTGGTTTCGAGCCTTTTCTGGGCTCTGGTGTGCACCAGTCTGAACGGTCGTGGTCACCGGTCTGACCAGTCAGAGTGCTGGCCCTGTTCATATGTTGGGCACCGGTCTAACCGGTGGTGGTGACCGGTCTGGCTGGTCAGAGCTGAGCTGATACAACTGCTCTGTTTTCTTCAAGTGGTTTGCATGCATTCGTCCAGGGGCAGTTGCATTGGTTCAGGGGGAGCTTGCATATGTGCAGGGGGAGCTCTTTGTGGTTTTCGAGCTTTGGTTTGGTGATTTGCGCTTTTTGCTTGAGCATAGTTTTGTCTCAGATGTGTCGAGCCGTTGCCCTTTCTTAAGGGGTCCGAGACTTGTCTTCTTCAAGTGATCTTGCTCTTTACCTTTGTTTGGCTTTCGATCACTTGTTGGAGTTTCTTTTTATTCGTTTCTTTTTTTATTTTCTCTCGTGTTACTATTTGTGGGTGTTGTCAATACACTCATCAAGGGGGAGATTGAGGACCATGTGTGGTTCGAGGACCGGTGGATGGTCGCTTCCTTGTGTGATGAGTGATTGACAACGTTGTGTGGACTGATTCTTGGCTAAGTATTGCAGGTGTAGGTTGCGGCTTGACTGGTGTTGGTGCAGGTGAAGAACAAGTGCGAAAGGTCGTCGCAGGTGCGGCCTCTAGGTGTGGAGAAGACAAGTTGGCTTCGTCCTGGGGACCCGGTGGCCAGCGGAGTCAAGTGCGGGCCGCATGGTGGCATGAACAACAAGATGAAGTCATGGACGGTTTCTTGGTTGAGCCTCAAAACCAAGGTCGAGCCGGGACTACGTGGGAGCCGAGTTGTAACACCGCAGGTGTTTATTAAAACATAAATACCTAAATTAGTGGGGTTAATCATGTTTAAATAGCTCCTAAACATGTTTGACATGAATATGCACATATTTGCACAAAAGGCCTTGGTCAAAATCCCAAATCACGGTCAAACCCTAAGTGCTTCTTAAAGGCTGATTTGGTTTTCTTGCGTGTTCTCCAAATTTCACTATAGAAGTTCAAAATCGACCAATATGAAAAGTTGTTCGTTATTACCGGGAACACATTTTTCGTAATTAGCGGACATTCCAATTTTGAGTGCAAATTAGCCAAAAACAGATTTGAATCCCTTATGAACAGTAATCCGAGCCGTGGAAAAAACGGTAACTTCAACACGATTTTCCCACAAATCTATTGGTCAAAACATATGTCGCCCTTTGTGAAAGTTGTAGGTCTATAGCTCCTCTACAACTTTTATTTTTGGAGATTTTCAAGTTTGTTGGCACTTTTTGGAGTTTTGCAATTTCGAAAAGGCCTAAACGAAATAGAACTTGAGACGGGCGACGTCGTCGCCGCGCCCAACGCGTCGCGCGCGCGTCCGGATTGCGCCGGCCACATGGCGGTGTACGGATATCTCGTATGCGTCGTTGTGGACCAAGGCATCGTCGTGGGCCCTCTCGCCTCATACCTTCGTAGTGCACCGCGCCCACGCGCCCGGCCGCGCCGTCCGGGGCCGGGCGCTCGGACGCGCATGTGCCGGCGGCCGCGCGCATGCGTTCGGCCGGCCCCGGCCGCCGCCGCTTCAAGAGGCTCGTCCGTCGCCTCGTGCTCGTCGCAGTGGCCGCACGCGCACGTCGCAAAGCCATCCACAAGCTCCTGTCGTCGTGCCTCGCAGAGCGCCGCCGCCCGTCCCTGGGCAAGGTCGAGCCAGCCAAGCTTGCCCAATCGCTGGTCCGCATCTCCCCCACACCCTTCCTCCACGTCCTCACAACTTCACTGGAGCCAGCCAAGCCGCTTGCTCACCACCACGGCCGGCCAACTCGCCGGAGCAGAGGCAGAGGCGGCCCGAAATCCACGCCGCCACCGTTCTCCATCGCCGGAGCACCTCCCGACGCCCAGAACGACAAAAATCGAACCCCAGGTGAGCCTACACCACTTCCCCACCCTTTCCCGGCCAAGTCCGGCCTCCTCCTCGCCGGATTCCGGCCATCTTCATCCCTGTCCGCGGCTTGGACCACATTGCAAGCTCTGAGTTCTTTCCAAGGTTCCAGATGCAAAAACCAGGGGTCTAGTTGTAATAAAGTTCTTTAGTGTTTCAGCAGCAAATTCAAAAATCCGTGGAAAATCGTAGAAAAATCATAAAAATGCAAGTCCAATTTTGTTGGGTTCCTGGTGAAGAAACCTACCTTTTTTAGAAAGCATGTATAGGCTTTTTTTCGTGCGAGTTTTTGAATTAAAAATCCAAACTCAGTTTGGTGTGTTTTTGGTGTAGTTTAAAATATACACATGCTATTGACTTGAACTTGGATATGTTGCTCTTTATGGCATGTCTGGATCTGTGACCAAAATTGGCATGATTTTGATGTGTAGATGTTTAATTATGAGTTATGCAAGCTCTAGGCTAGTTTAATCTTGATGCTTTTTATTGCCCCTTTAAGGAACTTTTCTTTGAGCACAAGTGCACCCTAGGACTTTTCCTTGTTGATTAGTACCTCTGGTAGGATGGATGTGATTTTAGGATGTGTTTTGATTTATGTTTTGGATTTAATCTTTTGTAGGAGTTTAAATTCAAAAGTCGAAAAATAATTTGAATCTGCACTTATCCTTTAGTCAGAAGCTTATATTTGGCATACATGACTTGTAGGAGAAAGTTGAGATCAAAAAGTTTATTAAATCTTTTTTATATGAATTAGTGGTGATTTACTAGGCTGAAATTTGTCTTTTTCATATAAATTAATTTATAAATGATCTTACGCTAAATTTTGGTTTGTAAGTATAAAATAGGCATATGTTGCTGTGTACAAAAGTTTAGGACAGTTGGAGTTGTATTTCTTTTATTATGAATTTTTGATGAAAGACTAGTTAAAAATCAATTAAAGGTGTTTGCTCCCTCTTTAAAATAATCAATGAGTTTATGTTTTGTTCCTGTTTTAATAATTTAAAAACACACCCATACTGTTTGGTGAAATTTAAGTAGCTCAATTTGCTTAGATGTGTACACAATCACCAGCAAAGCTCACCTTAATCTAATGCATGTGCATAAACATGTAGAACTTCCTGATGGGACGTACACAATTACTCAGGAGGAGGAGGGATCCGCTAGTGGTGAGCTGAACCAGCTTGGTGTGCAGCAAGACCTGGACCAAAGTCCAGAAGAGCCCAAGGCTAGTGTTAGTGTTGAGTCAGAGGAAGGCAAGCACCGGTTTCATCTAACCCACTTTATAAAATAAAATCATGTCAGTTGCTTTTCAGCATTTTATTGCTTTAAATTGTGCATTTAAGTTTCAGGAGTTGTTTTGAAACCGAGTTGCATGATCCTTAGGACTCCTATGCTCTTTTACTAGTATGTTAGGAATGCTAGTTCCATGCTCTAAGGATACGGTAGAAGTCGAGTAATGACTCATTGCTCACGAGATATAGGATACTTATGTTGGAATCATAAGTTGGTTAAACCGACTCGCTCATGTGGTAAGAGCAATGGGTTCGGTCTCGACCGAGTGGCATTGTGCTGGTTTAAGCTATTGAACGTACCAGGTGCTTGTCGGGAATGGGACCGATAAGCCTAGTACCTAATGAACTAGTGCGGGAATTTTATCGCTACTACTCTTGAGATGCGTCTCCCGGTTTGCTCCCGATAGTGCAAGTGTGATCCTGGATGTGCCTTGTGAGGGCGTTCAAGTAACCTTGTACTTAGGACTGTAGCATCTTTTCCTAATCTGGGGAATGATGGGAACCGCCAGGTCGGGGTAGACCCTGCATTCGCTTTTATTTGATTTCTTGGGGTCTACTTCTTCCATGTATTTTGGGTTTACCTTGCAAGGATATAAATTGATCGATCGTCGGTCACTCGTCGTTATCTGAGTCGGCTTGACCACTGGCTACCCCATGTTTATTTATGGAACATTTTGGATTAATATTGTTACATGTTAAATATTGTTTGCACAACATGCTTGTTTAGTGCAGGTGCCCACCTAGAATGGTTAACATACTAGAGTTGGAGCTAAAATCTGAAAATAAGGATCAACTCTTAGTCTCTTTAGCAAAACAAACCCAGCAGCCAAAAAGCCTTGCATGTCTAGTTGTATTTTCTTTTTGTTGGGTAAGTCTTGCTGAGTATTAGTATACTCAGCCTTGTTTTGTTATTGTTTTCAGGTAATCCCATCTATCCTGGTTCTATCCCAGATGGTTGGGAACTTGAATGGGAGAACGATGATGAGGAGTGATACGCATGTATGGCCTCCTGTGTGTATCATGCGTGTAGTTTACTTTCCGCTGTTTAAACTCTAAACCTTCTTTACTTTTATGTACGAAAAAACTGGTTTGTAATAATGTTGAACTTGTGAACCTTTTGTGTAATATAATGTTGTACCTTTGTCCCGCCTTCGTGTGGGCTTAGCGCATATCTCGATCCTGTTGTGAGTGATTTATCGGGCTTTACCCGCCAGAAGCGACTTAATAATTCTTTATTATTGCTTAATCGCCATATGGACAAGCTTAGGCGATAATATGGAATTATTTTGGGCGGTTTTGACACAGCTGGTACCAGAGTGATGATATGCACCAGAGTAATTAAAATACCTTAACAAACCTGTTTTTGGAATAAAAATTGCCAAGATTAATAATCTTGCTAAAAGAGTAGGACATTAAGGTCTAATCTAGTCCGAGAGGCCCTAGATGGAATTTTTGGGTTCTTTCAGGTGGCTAGTATTCTATGGTGTATTTAGTCTGACTTCCAACACATTTATTCTTGTCAAAACTTACTTTCTTGAACAACCATACTAGTTCATCACGTGTTTCATATGTGGTGGTACCACAGGAAAGTCCTGTGAGAGACTAGTGGGACCTATTCCAATGGGTGCCACGTCGCGTCGGAGTCTCGTCACGTGTTTCATACGTGATGGTACCATGGGAAAGTCCGTGAGGGATGAGTGAGGCCTATTCCAATGGGCACTCATGTTGTGTCAGAGTCTTAACTAGAACGCTGTCCATGCAACGGCTTTACGCATGGATACCATTTCTATAGTGAACGGTAATGAATGTGGACGCTTTTGTGAGTGCTGGCACAAAAGGTCTCGAATGTTCTGTGATTTTCTGCAGGTACACTAACCATGGTTGTTAGGTACGGTAATTAAAAAACGAATAGTTTTCGACTAGCTATTATAGGGAGAGACGTAATTAAGTTCTGCCACCGGCACTAATTTCGATTTTAAGCTTAAATGCTTGGTAAGGACGTATAGGACGCTCTTGCATCATTTTAAAATCTACCAAAACTGAAAATGATCCTAATACACCTTGTATGTGGTCTATAAGTTCAATTTATAATTCTTAGGACCATTCATGCTAGTTTGGTAAATTATGTGATGTGATCAAATGTATGTCTAGTTGCTGTACTAATTTTTCTAAGGATGACCTACGAAGTTTTTGGCTAGGTGATCTTCAGGAAAATTTCTCATCAGCTAGTTAAGATTCTTCCATGAATTTTTCATGATTTTGGGATGAATAAAACTGAAGCTATGCTCAAATCACTAAACCTTGGTCATCCTGAAATACTGTCAAAATCCTGAGTTAGGCTGAAAACTCAAATTTTTAATTATAGTTTCAAACAGATCCTTCCTAAACAATCTATACCAAAAATATTTCTTATATAGCCTACTTTGTGCTGTTAAAATCTCATGGTCATAGGGTTCTTAATCTTTGAGTTATGATCTTTTTAGTGAAGCACTGTCCTGCTGAAAATTTGTGGGCAATAGCACTCTGAAAATCGATCTATTAGAGCCTTTACCAATCTGATATTATTCAACCTTTGGATGCCAAAACCGCTCCTTAGGTGTCTATATACCTCCTGTAGAAATCTCAAGGTCACTAGATTTTTAGTTTGGGAGTTATGCCCAAAACTTTAGGTCTCTGTCCTGCTGAATTTCAGCAGGAGTAATCTCTGACATTCAAATTTTTAGGTCATCTTCCTTTAGGATATAAAGCAAACCTTGAATAGCATATTAGTTCATAATTTTGTGATGGAAATTCTCACAAAATTTCAGCATGTGTGCATGTGTATGTTGAGAAATATCGAATTTTTAGTAAGCTCCTGTTTGCTGTCAAAACTGCTAGACAGAGCTTTGGTAAATGAATTTTTCGACCTCTGTAAAAGTTGAATCTGTCCTGGGATTGAATACCAGAGTTGAAGCTTATGAAATTCTACACATTCTGACCAAAATTCAGAATTTTTCGACGCTTGAGCTGAGAGATATGGAATTTTTAGTGACCCTCGGCCTGCTGTCCAACAGCCCTGACAGCAAAGCGATATCTAAATTTTCGGGCATGATAGCCTCAGCATTATCTCTAAGTTGAATACCAATATGGGGAGGCACAAGATTTTACATCCCTTGCCTAAAGATGATGATATTTAGGTGGCGGAAGAATGCTCCACGTATGTTTTTGTAGTTTCTATCCACAGGTTTCTAATAGAAGCATACCCATATCCTTACCGAGTCAAGTGGAACCCTGTTGTACTCTCCTAATTGCTTACACACTTTTTCTTCAATTTTGAGGTGATCCACCAACTTTCTATGGTAATGTAAAGGTGATCACTCCACTTTCTTTGCATCGATATCCCTACATTGATCACTCAGCCCATGGCCTAAAAAAATCCTTATGCTTGCTCACAAACAAATAAATGGGAACATGGTTACAAGGCATAAAAATCTGTTGGTATGCATAATAAGTGTCATTCCAGCATGCATATGTTGCATCTCTAACAACATAATTCATGAGCATGGAAATGCATTACACGACGTGTGCATCTGGAAACCTGGGTTTGGACTAACATGCATACGCACTAAAAGTTTCACCCTTTCTACTCTATTCTCCTTATGGTGGTGATGTTGTGATCTATGAACGAAGGTGCCGCAATGGAACCTAGTGTATCATGTGTGCTGCAGCCATGTGATTACCACTAGGAGCATGCTAGGTATCTTGTTTGTGAGAATGCGACTCACCCCAGATCCTAATTTCTCAGTCCTCCAAGCCACTATCTAATTTCGTGAATAATGCAAATCATGCTGACACCACATCATGAGCACCATATCTTATGAGCATACGCATCACGCATTCATAAACATGTGCATTATCATGCATGCACCTCATCGTTTACATATCATCTGCATCTCTCACTATGCATATGCACCATAAGTTCTTGTGCATAAACATCATATGCTCATATGCATGTACATCATACTATATGCACTTCATCATGAGCATCCACATGTGCATCATCCCATTGTTGCACGAGTCGTTTCCCATATGCATAAGTATTTTCATCCCATGACTCATCCAATGCATGAGTTTCAGCTCAAAATCATTACACCCTGGTATGGTGCATAAGATAATTAAAATACTTAATTAAGATAAACCTTGAGCAAAGGTATTTTCCTCACTCCCATCCCAATTTTGTTTCCAAAATCTAGTCAATTGCCATTGACAATTATACTTTCCAGGATACTCTAGGAGTGGACCTTTTTATTGATCTCCTAAAAACAAATTCATGAACCTCCGTAAAACAAATTTACCCAAATATTTGAGGTTTCCCTTCTTTATGGAATCTTTTTGGAACCTTTCAACTTGGTCTTCTTCCTTCTAAATTTCGAAATTCACTTGGTAGTAACTCTAGTTGAAGGAGTATCAGCAAGTTCTCCAAAAGTTAAGATAAGAGGAGCCTTCTACTGAGTCAGTGATCTTTGGTCCTTTAGCACGTTTCCTTCTAATCAAAGGAACTGGGATACCAGTAAACAAAGGATGGGCAAAATCCTTTGCTACGTTTTCCTTGGTACAATCCCAATTTAGGATGGTAGATACCCCAACTCTTCTCTTTCTCCCAAAGTCATGGTCAATCCTCTCGAGGGCCAAGTTGACCCCTCCATATTCGTGCTTCGCCAATTCTGTGTCGCTTTGTCACAACCACCGCTGTTGATCGTGGCCGTCATGTCGTCAAGGCATCTCAATGTCGGCCACTAGCATGCCAGGCGCATCCATCACAACATCATTTCGCCGACCCCTACTACAACTTGGCACGAACACCAATTGCTATTGCAGTTCTCTGGCCATCGATAAAAGGAGAGCACATCTTGTCGATCCCTTACCACTTCCAAACCTTACCTCCAATTGAGTTGTACACCACTTTTCCTTCGTCTGCTCCTTTGAGCAAGCACGTCAGCCACTTTCGCCGCTTACGGCATTCCTCGTTGATTAAGCTCTTTCCTCTATCTCTCCTAGCAATGTGGAGAAGAGTCAAGCTCCTCCAGCTATTGGTGTTAAGTTCGAGCCTTTTTCCTGAAGCTCGTCCACTGAAGGGTTGTGCCAACATCACAAAGAAGAAGCTCGAGAAGAGAGCCACAAGAGGGAGCCAACCCCACATCACCAGCTATGGATCATTTTCTGGAGATGTTTGATTCCATCTGCTGGACTCTAGTAGGACTGTATGTCTGCTTTGTGTTCCAGTTCTTGATGGTTTTAGTTTTTCATGTATACATTCATTGTCTGCTTCCTCATGAGCGACGTTGAATGTTGTATGAAGATACCCCTGTAACTTTTATCATCTCGGAGCTCTAGATCTTGAAGAGTTAGCATTGCTATGTGGTTTCCCTTATGTAAACCTTTACCCCGAAGGTTTTCATCTCATCTTTTATTTCCTAATCTCGGGACGAGGTTTCTTTTAAGGGGGTAGACTGTAACACCCCAGGTGTTTATTAAAAGATAAATACCTAAGTTAGTGGGGTTAATCATGTTTAAATATCTCCTAAACATGTTTGACATGAATATGCACATATTTGCACAAAAGGCCTTGGTCAAAATCCCAAATCACGGTCAAACCCTAAGTGCTTCTTAAAGGCTGATTTAGTTTTCTTGCGCGTTCTCCAAATTTCACTATAGAAGTTCAAAATCGGCCAATATGAAAAGTTGTTCGTTATTTCTGGGAACACATTTTTCGTAATTAGTGGACATTCCAATTTTGAGTGCAAATTAGCTAAAAACAGATTTGAATCCCTTATGAACAGTAATCCGAGCCGTGGAAAAAACTGCAACTTCAACACGATTTTCCCACAAATCTATTGATCAAAACATATGTCGCCCTTTGAGAAAGTTGTAGGTCTATAGCTCCTCTACAACTTTTATTTTTGGAGATTTTCAAGTTTGTTGGCACTTTTTGGAGTTTTGCAATTTTGAAAAGGCTTAAACGAAATAGAACTTGAGACGGGCGACGTCGTTGCCGCGCCCAGCGTGTCGCACGCGCGTCTGGACCGCGCCGGCCACGTGGCTTCCCCGCGTTATGCCGGTGTACGGATATCCCATACGCGTCGCTGTGGACCAAGGCGTCGTCGTGGGCCCTCCGCCTCGTACCTTCGCGGTGCACCGCGTCCACGAGCCGGCCCGCGCCGTCCGGGACCGGGGCGCCCGGACGCGCGTGTGCCGGGCGGCCGCACGCATGTGTTCGGCCGCCGGCCACCGCCGCTTCAAGAGGCTCGTCCGTCGCCTCGTGCTCGTCGCGGTGGCCGCACGTGCACGTCGCAAAGCCAGCCGCAAGCTCCCGTCGCCGTGCCTCGCGGAGCGCCACTGCCCGTCCCTGGGCAAGGTCGAGCCGGCCAAGCTTGCCCCATCGCTGGTCCGCATCTCCCCCACACCCTTCCTCCACGTCCTCACAACTCCACTGGAGCCCGCCAAGCCGCTTGCTCACCTCCACGGCCGGCCAACTCACCGGAGCAGAGGCAGAGGCGGCCCGAGATCCACACCGCCACCGTTCTCCATCACCGAAGCACCTCCTGACGCCCGGAACGACAAAAATCGAACCCCAGGTGAATCTACACCACTCCCCCGCCCTTTCCCGGCCAAGTCCGGCCTCCTCCTCGCCGGATTCCGGCCATCTTCATCCCTGTCCGCGGCTTGGACCACATTGCAAGCTCTGAGTTCTTTTCAGGGTTCCAGATGCAAAAACCAGGGGTCTACTCCCTCCGGTTTGGTAAAAGAAGACGTTTTGGACAAGATTTGAGTCAAACATTGGGAATATAAATCATGAATAACTTTTAAGTTTTTGAGTTTGGAAATGTGAAAACTACATGAGTAGATTTGTCTTTTAAATACTTTCATAAAAATATACATATATTAGTTTTTAATAATTATTTTTGTAAAAATAGGAAATCAAAGTTGCACTTTGGAGACCGCGTCGCTGTCCTAAACGTCTTGCTTTACCAAACCGGAGGGAGTAGTTGTAATAAAGTTCTTTAGTGTTTCAGCAGCAACTTCAAAAATTCGTAGAAAATCGTAGACAAATCATAAAAATGCAAGTCTAATTTTGTTGGGTTCCTGGTGAAGAAACCGACCTTTTCTATAAAGCATGTATAGGGTTTTTCTGTGCAGTTTTTGAATTAAAAATTCAAACTCAGTTTGGTGTGTTTTTGGTGTAGTTTAAAATATACACATGCTATTGACTTGAACTTTGGATATGTTGCTCTTTATGGCATGTCTGGATCTGTGACCAAAATTGGCATGATTTTGATGTGTAGATGTTTAATTATGAGTTATGCAAGCTCTAGGCTAGTTTAATCTTGATGCTTTTTATTGCCCCTTTAAGGAACTTTTCTTTGAGCACAAGTGCACCCTAGGACTTTTCCTTGTTGATTAGTACCTCTGGTAGGATGGATGTGATTTTAGAATGTGTGTTGGTTTATGTTTTGGATTTAATCTTTTGTAGGAGTTTAAATTCAAAAGTTGAAAAATAATTTGAATCTGCACTTATCCTTTGGTCA
Source organism: Cenchrus americanus (assembly GCA_947561735.1). Classification (NCBI taxonomy): domain Eukaryota; kingdom Viridiplantae; phylum Streptophyta; class Magnoliopsida; order Poales; family Poaceae; genus Cenchrus; species Cenchrus americanus. The sequence continues at coordinate 77,257,305 of OX387240.1, read as the reverse complement.
GAAGCTTATATTTGGCATACATGACTTGTGGGAGAAAGTTGAGATAAAAAAGTTTATTAAATCTTTTTATATGAATTAGTGGTGAATTACTAGGCTGAAATTTGTCTTTATCATATAAATTAATTTATAAATGATCTTAAACTGAATTTTGGTTTGTGAGCTTAAAATAGGCATATGTTGCTGTGTACAAAAGTTTAGGACAGTTGGAGTTGTATTTCTTTTATTATGAATTTTTGATGAAAGACTAGTTAAAAATCAATTAAAGGTGTTTGCTCCCTCTTTAAGATAATCAAGGAGTTTATGTTTTGTTCCTGTTTTAATAATTTAAAAACACCCCCATACTATTTGGTGAAATTTAAGTAGCTCAAGTTGCTTAGATGTGTACACAATCACCACCAAAGCTCACCTTAATCTAATGCATGTGCATAAACGTGTAGATCTTCACGACGGGACGTACGCACTTACTCAGGAGGAGGAGGAATCCGCTAGTGGTGAGCTGAACCAGCTTGGTGTGCAGCAAGACCTGGACCAAAGTCCAGAAGAGCCCAAGGCTAGTCTTAGTGTCAAATCATGTCCTTTACTTTTCAGCATTTTATTGCTTTAAATTGTGCATTTAAGTTTCAGGAGTTGTTTTGAAACCGAGTTGCATGATCCTTAGGACTCCTATGCTCTTTTACTAGTATGTTAGGAATGCTAGTTCCATGCTCTAAGGATACGGTAGAAGTCGAGTAATGACTCATTGCTCACGAGATATATGATGCTTATGTTGGAATCATAAGTTGGTTAAACTGACTCGCTCATGTGGTAAGAGCAATGGGTTCAGTCTCGACCGAGTAGCATTGTGCTGGTTTAAGCTATTGAACGCACCAAGTCCTTGTCGGGAATGGGACCAGTAAGCCTAGTACCTAATGAACCAGTGCGGGAATTTTATCGCTACTACTCTTGAGATGCGTCTCCCGGTTTGCTCCCGATAGTGCAAGTGTGATCCTGGACGTGCCGTGTGAGGGCGTTCCAGTAACCTTGTACTTAGGACTGTAGCATCTTTTCCTAATCTGGGGAATGATGGAAACCGCCAGGTCGGGGTAGACCCCGCATTCGCTTTTATTTGATTTCTTGGGGTCTACTTCTTCCGTGTATCTTGGGTTTACCTTGCAAGGATATAAATCGATCGATCATCGGTCACTCGCCGTTATCCGAGTTGGCTTGACCACTGGCTACCCCATGTTTATTTATGGAACATTTTGGATTAATATTGTTACCTGTTTAATATTGTTTGCACAACATGGTTGTTTAGTGCAGGTGCTCACCTAGAATGGTTAACATACCAGAATTGGAGCTAAAATCTGAAAATATGGATCAACTCTTAGTCTCTTTTGGCAAAACAAACCCAGCAGCCAAAAAGACTTGCATGTCTAGTTGTATTTTCTTTTTGTCAGGTAAGTCTTGCTGAGTATTAGTATACTCAGCCTTGTTTTGTTGTTGTTTTCAGGTAATCCCATCTGGCCTGGTTCTATCTCAGATGGTTGGGAACATGAATGGGAGAACGATGATGAGGAGTGATATGCATGGATGGCCTCCTGTGTTTATCATGCGTTTAGTTTACTTTCCGCTGTTTAAACTCTAAACCTTCTTTACTTTTATGTACAAAAAACCTGGTTTGTAATAATGTTGAACTTGTGAACCTTTTGTGTAATGTAATGTTGTACTCTGGTCCCGCCTTCATGTGGCCTTAGCGCATATCTCGATCCTGTTGTAAGTGATTTACAGGGCGGAAGCGACTTAATAATTCTTTATTATTGCTTAGTGGCCACGTGGACAGGCTTAGGCGATAATACAAAATTATTTTGGATGGTTCTGTCACACGAGTCATGAGTGGCGATTGGCGGAGGCTACACCGAGTTCGCGGGGTTTCCAGTGGTTCACCAGAAAACCACTGGGTTCCCTGGTTGATCCACAAAGCCAAGACCGAAGAACCGAAGACGGAGAAGCAGCAACTCCAGACCGGTCTGACCGGTGGATCTGACCGGTCTGACTGGTGGGTGCGGGTCTGACCGGTGAGGTGCACCGGTCTGACCGGTGTGCGACGACGCAGTCTGGAGACTTCGAAGTGGAGGACACGCGTTGGAATCGCAAGGCTTGCATCGAGGCTAACCAGGTTGCGGTTGTCGAGCATCCGTCCGATGGAGTGATGACAAAGATTTCCGATTTCGCCCTCGAGGGGCATGTATCTCTAATAAGCTAGAAAGGGTATTTTAGACTTTCGGTTGCCTCCTATATAACCCAAGAGGTGAGAGGATGGCAGCCATCTCTTGGAACCCTAGTTCATTTGCTTTCCTATTTTCCCTTCCTATTTTCTTAGGGTTTCCATAGGTCTAGCTTGAGAGCTTCATGGTGAGATCTTGTGAGAGGCTTGGATGATCAGGCGGCAAGCTAGACCTTGTATGAACCTCTTTGGTATGTGTAGATGATTCGATGTGGTTCCTCAAGGCTTGGTTGTTGTGTTCCTGTTTGTTCTTGGTGGTGATTTTCGGAGCCCTCTCTTGGTGGTTTTTTTGGTGCGTTTTCGGGACCTTGCTCTTGGGGATTTGGTAGGGGATGTATGTGTGAGCCCTTCGTGGTTCATTTCCCTTTGATTCCCCTCCCAAATCCATGAGTTAAGGGGCTCAATTTTGGGGTTTTCGATGCTCTAGGGTTAGAGGAGTTCTTGGCGGGATTTCTTGGATTCCTCTTGATTTGACGAGTTCTGTTGGACAATAACTTGGCTATGGACTCCCCATGAGGTGTTCCTACTATCCCCAAAGTATTGCACAAGTCCGTGGAGCGATTTGTGAGATCGAGGTTTGGATTTGGGGGTGTTGACCCGTGGGTGTTGTTCATCCCGAGCTGCCCAGGTTACACCGGTCTGACCGGTGCTCTTGACCGGTCTGACCGGTCTGAACCCTTTGTGGGATTTGCCTCGGGTGAGCTGCTAAATCCGTGTGTCTTTGGGTCGGGCTGTTGGTGGTCTGTTCTTGGTCTGTTTAGTGTTGTCTTGCTTGGTTTTGTGTAGGATTTTCCTTCCGTGCAGGTTGTGTTTTGGGGGTGTTTTAGTTCCAGGGCCCAGAGAAGTCACTGAGGCTCTCTGGAACAATTTTTGAGCGGCTGCTGCTGCCACCGGCCTGACTAGCTCTGTCCACCGGTCTGACAGGTGTCACCGGTCTGACCGGCGCAAGCCATCGGTCTGACTAGTGTAGCACAGGCAACAAGTCGTGCAAGTTTCCGCTGTGCGTGTTTGTGTGTTTTGGCTCGGAAGGTTGTTTGTTGGTTCTTAGGATCAGTAGCACTCAAGTGGCTACGTGGTCTTGACCAACTTGTGTAGTTGAGTCGAAGACGTGTGTTGGAAGTCGTGTTCATCTTGTTGGAGCCTCTATCTCATTCGAGAAGAATTTTTATCGGCTCCCATTCACTCCCCCCTCTCTGGTTTGCCGTATTGGTCCTTCAGGAAGGCCTTAATGAACTCGAAGCAGGCTTCCTAAATGAAGGTGAAGTGCGACACCATGCTACTGACCATGATGAAGACCTTGATGACAGAGGACATTTTGAGGAAAATGAACCATTATTCCCACCAAATGTGTTGAGGCTTGAAGATATCACCGATCAAGAAGTTAGGGGCTTCGATGATGGTGAGGTGTTGCAATGTGTGCACAATGTTGATCAAATGTTGCGGAATGTTGAGTTTCAACGAGTGTACACACCTTCTGAATTAGCGAGACTGAAGCAGTTCATTGAAGATTCAAAGAAACCCCTCTATCCTGATTGCCAGAAGTACTCTCGCCTTTCTGGTGATCTAAAACTTCTGCAGCTTAAGGCAGATCATAGTTGGAGCAACAAAAGTTTCAAACATCTATGTGCTTAGAGACATGCTATCTGAAGGAAACCAAATAGCAGAATCTATCTATGAGGCGAAGAAGATAATTTGTCCTCTGGGAATAGAGTTTGAAAAAATCCATGCATTCAAGAATAGTTGTGTATTGTTTCGTGGAGATTATGCAGACCTTGACAAGTGCCCCAAGTGTGGCTATGATCGGTACAAGAGGAAAAAGGATGGTGGAGATGATAATAATGCTGATTACGAGAATGAGCCCGGCGAGATCGGAGGAGGGGCTCCTGTGAGGGCAGCATGGTATTTTTGCATCATTCATCGGCTGAGAAGATGGTTCGCAACATGAAAGGAGGACCAACTTTTGCGTTGGCATGGCGAAGGCCGAAAGGAGCTTAATTATAAGAAAGATGGCAAGTTTAGGCACCCCGCAGATGCAGCGCAATGGGGTACCATTAATAACCACTTCCCATGGTTTGACGACGCAAGAAGCATACGGTTTGCTATGAGCACAGATGGCATGAACCCATTCGGCAACCAGAGCTCAACACATAGCACCTGGCCTGTCGTGCTGTCGTTGTACAACCTTCCACCCTGGCAATGCAAGAAACAGAAATATATTATGCTGACAATATTGGTCTCCGAGCCAAAGCAACCCGGCGACCGTACCGATGTCTACTTGAGGCCACTAGTTGATGACTTGAAGATATTGTGGAAGCTCGGTGTGCGGAGGTTTGGGATGAGTACAAGCGTGAGGAGTTCACAATGCATGCCTTGTTGTTCACCACCATCAACGACAACCCGGCTCATCGCAACCTCACTAGCCAGAGTAAAAGGAAAGGTGCATCTTGCCCACACTGCTTGTAAGATACTTGCGCAGTATGGCTAAGACATTCAAAGAAATACATATTTATGGGGCACCGTCGTTTCCTCGGGAAGGAACATCCATACCGGGCCCTGGATTGTTAGTTTAATGGGGAAAAGGAGAATCGAGATGCCCCGTTACATGTGACTTGAGATCGGGTCCACTTGAAAGTCAAGGACATCAAAACTATTGAGTTACCCAAACTGACTGAAAAACCCTTGGCAAAAGAAAGAAATGAGATGGTGAAGAAAAAGAAGGAATGTGGAACAAGAAATCAATTTTATGGGAGCTAGAGTATTGTCCAATGTTGGATGTGCGTCATTCGATTGACAACATGCACGTTAAGAAGAATGTGTGTGAAGCTACTTGTGGAACATTGCTACAATAGAAGTCCAAAGAAAAAGATCATAAAAATGCAAGGGAGGATCTTAAAGAGTTGGGCATTAGGCCGGAGCTCTATGTAGAGGAAGCAGAGACGGGGATGAACCTTCCCGTTGGTGCAACCACCTTGTCAAAGGCAGAGAGAAAAGAATTCTGTCAGTTTTTGCATGATTTGAAAGTACCTTCAGGCTACTCATCAAACTTCAAGAGGCTAGTGTCAGTTAAGGACATGAAAATGAATTTAAATTTGATGAAATCTCATGATTGCCATGTGTTGATGATAGCTCTTCTTCCTGTTGCACTTAGAGGTATCAAGACAGAACTGGTTCGCGACATGGTCACGAGCTTGTGTTTATTCTTCAATGCAATAGAACAAAAGGTGACTGATGAGGAAAAACTATTGGACTTGGAGAGGAGGCATTTCAAGAACCTATGCCTGCTTGAAGCTACCTTCCCACCATCATTCTTTGATCTCATGCTGCATCTAACATCACACCTCGCGAGGGAAATATGGTTCCTTGGCCCATCTTACCTTCATTAGATGTTTCCATATGAGAGGTTTTATGGATTCTTGAAATCATTGGTACATAACCGGTTATTTCCGGAGGGAGCCATTATTCGTGGCTACGAGGCCATCGAAGCAGTGGAGTGGGCCATGGGTTATATGGACCCATAAAACCCCATTGGTGTGCCTCACTCACGTCATGAAGGTAGGCTTTCAGGTATTGGGACCATGGGGAAAAGGTCAGTCATTTCGGATGCAGATGCCTTCCAAAAGGCTCATTTCACTGTGATACAACAGCTGCACCTAATTACATTGTTTGCCAATGAGAACAAACGACAACTACGTGAAGACAACCCTAACCATGGTAGGGCTTGGCTTGCAAAGATGCACATGCAAGGTTTCAGCAGGTGGCTCCGAGATTATGTCGAGACATGCAACAATAATGTTGTAATTACCAACGAGATAAGGAATCTAGTAGCAGGGCCACTGTTCACTGTTACAAGATACGAAGCAATGGATATCAATGGATACACGTTCTACACCACGGCCCAGGATAAAAAGAGTGTCTATCAAAATAGTGGTGTGCATGTACGGGCCATCGTCGACGACAGTCATGATGATGATGACATGGAGACAGACACATATTATGGTCAAATAGAGGAGATATGGGAGATTGATTATGTAGGATTGAAGGTAGCATTGTTTCGGTGTAGATGGGTCACCAATGGGAAGAGAGCTGTGAGCAAGGACAAATATGGTTATCTTAGTGTTGATCTCTGGGTCTTTGGTTACAAAAACGAACCGTTTGTCTATGCCAACGATGTTGAGCAAGTGTTCTATGTACCTGACCTTGCAAAGAAAAACTGGTTTGTGGTTATGCCTGGAAAAAAAGGATTGTTGGGGTTAAAATGTTGTTGAGGAGGAGGAATACAACCATTTTGACAAAATTCCATCCTTTGACACTTCATACAAGCCCCAACTCTTGGGAACTAACAAAACACCGTACTTGCGAAGCGACCTTAGTGAAAAAAATCCATATACAGAAATCAAGGAAGAAAAAGCAAGCCTGATTTCTGCTGAATCCTTTTTGTAATGCTGGAGGATGTGTCTATTGGTGGAAATGGAATCTATTTTGTAATATAAAGGATGCGATTTATTGGTGGAATTTCAATCTTTTTTGTAATATATGGGATGTGGTGGAATTTGAATCCTGCTTGTAATATATTCTGCCTTAAGATAATATATATTCTGGTTATATTCTGCTTCAGTTAATTAACAGGTGTTAATATCAAAGGGACGAGGATTAGCCAACCCGCATCGCCTAAGTTACGAGAAAGAGACGAGGATCAACGAACTCGCGTCGCCTTTGTTACGGGCAAGAGACGAGGACTAACGAACCCGTGTCGCCTTTGTTATGGGCAAGATACGCGAAATCAAGAACAAATTACATCAAAAGAGACACGGATTAGCCAACCCCCATCGGCTTGTTCTTCAAGCTTTGCAAGTGAGTAGGTAAATCATACAAAAAATTGTACTGCACAGAGATAATCACACAAGCATGTCTCATGAGATGCAAAATCACACACATACAGATTACATCAAAAGAGACACGGATTAGCCAGCCCCCGTTGGCTTGTTCTTCTTCATGCTTGCAAGTGAGTAGGTAAATCATACAAAAAATTGTACTGCACAGAGATAATCACACAAGCATGTCTCTGGAGATGCAAAGTCACACACACAGATTACAGTCATCATTGATACATCAGAAAAAGGTTACAATGCGGCCATATCTTCATGACGAGATATGCAAAATCACACACACAGATCGATCTTAGTCGCAGGTCGTCGATCTTGCTGCACATGGTCATCGAACAAGCTCCATTTCTGCTGACGGCTTAGAGACTTGATTCCTGGCATGACTAAAGAGAGCTTCTATCTTGAAACCAAGAGCCTTTCGCGAGTGGAGGGAGAAAGCATGGTGGTAGGAAAAATAATGAGATATGCTCCATCCAGATTCTGGCTTCTTCCTCATCTTTCAAGTGAACACAAGAGAAAGATACAAAGAGGATGGAAACATATCCCTTAAAAAAATCCCTCCTCCTGGAGGAGAAGGGGAAAGCAAAAAGAAGCCCAAGCGTGACGGAAAAGCTGCAACATGCTTTCCGTCGGCTTGTTCTTCTTGATGCCAGGAGGTTTTAGGCTACCTTCCCCGGACACAGCTGCGAGCAAGGGGTATGTCACAAGGATTTTTCTAGCAGCTGTGTTAGAGGGATGAGCAACCCAATCACCCATATCACAAGAGTTCTTCTAGCAACTGAGAGATCGAGGAGGAGGAAGAAGAGAGAAAAGTAAAACCTTGCGCCCTACAAGATCTATTCTTTGTGCCATAGCTAGATCTAGATCTAGAGAAGAAGGAAGCAAGTGACTCGCTTTATTGTATCCGAAGAAGGAACCATATAGCTAGATCTAGATCTAGAGAAGAAGGAAGCAACTTGAAGTAAGGAGGACCGATAGGTGTCGGTGCCTTTTATAGCAAAAACAAGGAAGGGATAACATCGGTTGTAAAAAAGAGAGAGTGTTGATGGTGAATTTCCGTCAACCTAGCTATGAGTTTACCTTTAATGTTGGTATTAATTTATTATTCTAACCACTGGAACTAACCCCCGTATATAACAAGCTCACTCTTGCATGTCGATTTTGGAGTTTATTGTTTATGCATGAAATCTACGCTAAAGAGGAGACTTTCGGGATAAGTTCACCAAGCACTTTGGAAGAAGATCATGAAGCCTGACAAGAGTCAAGACACGCGATGAATATAACTCCAAATGACCCGAGGACCGAAGCGTCATTGTGCAAGTCTTCAGGGACTCAACCAGAAAATAGCGAAGCCTGGATAGCAAGGATTCCAGCCTTAACCAAGAAGGAAATGACGTCAAAGACCCACATGCAAGTGCACACAAATAAGCAATCACACGAGAAGCAACCGGGGGGAAACCGGGGCCAAACTAGACTGAAACGGGTCTGGGCCGGCCGTCTTGGGCCGGCCGGCCCAGCCCACTCCGGGCCCGGTTCGACGCCCCTTTTGCCCTAGGTGTTCGTCTATTTATTGCCTCTGCCTTCATCGGCCGCCACATCGATCCAACAATTCTACCACTGCCAATCACCAGAAAGCCGCCGCCGCAAGATGAGGGAGAGAGTTGGATGAGCTCGTCGCAAGGATAAACGCCGACGGAGGGAAGGAAGCAAGAGGAGGACTCCAAGCCGCTGGCCTAGGGGTGTTCCGTTGATGCGAAATGTGCACCTAGCGCCAAGCACACAGCAAGCCGAACAAGCCGGCTTCACGCATGCAGAGATCACAAGACGTGCCGGTCAATTTTCCCCGAAAATTGACAAAAGACAAAGTAGTTAAATTCCAAAGCTTGGAACTTGCCGGTGGTACCGCATGGTTCCATATTTACGGCTATAAAGCCAAATGAGATGACATATAGCTATAGAAAGCTATCTCGCCAAAAACCGAAACCATTCGGGAGCTTTAAAGAGGAAAAAGTAACATAGCTGAATGGATGACGTAAGCATGACGATGATTGGTCTTTGTTTGGACAAAGATGCATGTGCGCAAGACCGTGACCAATCCCCGTGGTGATCAACATTAAGATATTAAATGAAGTAAAAGCGCGAGTATAATTATGTAATAAACAAGCATGCATAGATCCAAAGCACTAGTCTACCGCATGTCTAGGTACCTTAAAACCCATCGGGTACGACACCAAGCGAATCTATCCACCGCATGATACAATCTAAATATGGAAAGCTAAAAGCATACATTATTTAAAGCATAAATTACGCACGTGTTTTACTCATGAGGAACATAACCGAACACGGCCGAACAAGTACCGATTCGGGATCCATGAAGAAGGAACGAACATTACCAAGTAAGATAAATCTATCGATTGATTTGAAAATCTAATCCACCGGATGACTAGCTCCAAAGCAACCCAAAAACCTGCATCTACCGCGTGATACCCAGTTCTTTCAAGATTTATACAAGCTTTGACAAGCTTGAACCCGCAACACGTAACAACCTAGATCGATTCGGTTTCGGCTACCAAAGAGCATGTGATCCACGTGTTAATTTAGCCAAAGGCATGAACTTGATTCGCATAAGGATCATCAAAAGGGATAAAGCCGATCCAAACCCATCTAGATTGGGCAAAAGGGTGTTACATGAATTTAAACATAAAGCAAAAACTCAAAGCAACACAGGGTAACTTAATGAATCTATTGAATCTTGCCAAAATTCAATAGAGCCGATAACTAGCTTCAAGCTAGATCTTAGCCTACCGCATGGCTCATGACCTAACAAGAAACCCTCTTGAACCAAGCTTGAATCTACCGCATGACACTAAGCATGGTAACAAGACTACTTGCATCAAATCTAAATCCACCGCATGATACTAGATATGATACAAGGTTGCCGGTACTCACGAAGGTCGACGGATCGATGAACCCTCTCGAAGAACTTGACGACACGACAAATGGACTCTAGGGTTTGGCGTAAAGCCGGATTGTATTGAGAATGATTACGTATATCTGTTACATACATTCAGGGTTCATATTTATACCCTGCCAAGCACGATCTCGAATGGATTTGATACTTAAGTTATCTCTAAGCTCGATTGCTTATCCATCCATTTGTCCTTTCCGCTTGGGCCACGTCACCATACAATCCCGCAAAATCAGCTCAACAATTCCTTTGCCGAACGGAAACGGATAGCCGACCGCGGATTTTTCTCGCCGAATGCATCCGAAGAAACCTTCCTTCCACCGTACGGATTTTTCACCGAGTTGGACCCACAAGTCGGACTCCTTACCAAATTTTATTGTTAACGGTTCCCAAGCTTCGTCGCCACCATCTTCATCGACGACGTTCTCCGGAGTCTCCATCACCCTATGTGCTTCAATCCCTGTAAGATGATGGGGTAATGTCTCCGTTCGTCCCTAGGGTTAGATGGATGCATGATATGTAATCTATACATGAATCTTATGCCAATCGATGCTTTATGGTCTATGTCTTTGCGAGTGCTTTATTCACATATGTATGTACAACATGTGTTCTTAGTAGGGTTTGTGGTAATCGTGGTGATTATCTTAACCCTATGGATGCTTAGGTATAGATGCGATTATATGTGGAAGTCCTTGATTACCTTGCGTAGTGAAGTACAGTGGAGGGAAAAGGCTTAGTGGCCACATAACCGCCATGAAGCTAGTGTAGGCAACCCCCTTTTCATGTAGTAGATGCATGTTCATGTGATCCTAAACCCTAGGGAGGGAACGCTTATCTATCTTAATCTCTCTCTTGTGTCCACCCTTTGCCATCTAGTTTAACCTTAGATTTCTTTGATTAACATAGGTTAGATTGTCTTTACCTTTAAGATTAATCCTCTTTCAAAGGCTTTCCAATCAACTAGATTAGTACTTGGTTAAGCGCTAGCAATCCCCTTGCTCTGCGGATTGACAAGAACCTTGGGGGTCACCCCGTGGTGAAAAAGGTTGTTACGTGTTTCTTCCGTCAACAGAGAGTAAGGGATAAGATCAAGAGCACAAGAAACGGGAAGCTTCTCAAGACGGTCAATGGCGAAACTGTTGTCAGTCAATGGCTGAGAGCAGAGGTAGTGATTCCAATGTAGAATTAAATTATACGCGGAGTAACCAAACATCGTCTCCAATGTACTCATCATCTCCAAAAAAGAGAGAGGAAGGGATAAGATCAAAAGCACAGGAAACGGGAGGGTTCCCAAGATCGGTCAATGGAGAAACTGTTGATAGTCAATGGTTGAGAGCAGAGGTAGTGACTCCAATGTAGAATTAAATGATACGCGGATTAACCAAACATCGTCTCCAATGGAGAATTAAAGGATACTACGAGGATTATCCAAATATCGTCTCTAATGGACAATTAAATGATAACACGGATTAGCCAAACTTCATCTCATTGTATACTTAAACCGTTTTTGGGAACAAATATCTTGTATCTTCTCCTTCCAAAACAATTCAGATCCCCCGCCCCTTCATCTCTACCCACGAAAAACAGAAAATGCCTACTCCTCATTGTCACCATTCCCGGTCGGAGATGAATAGCATGCCGGGAAGAAGCAGGCGGCACCGACCGTTGTCGCCGTTGATTGTTGACGGTGAAAATCCGTCAACCTAGCCATGAGTTTACCTTCGGTGTTGGCATAAGTTTTATACCTTATCCATTGGTACTAACCCCCGAGGTATAACAAGTTCACGTGTGCATGTCGGTTTTGGAGTTTATTGTTTATGCGGGGTTTAAGCGTTGAAAGCAAGACTTTCGAGATAAGTTCAAGCACCTTATGATAAGACCTTGAAGCCCCGTACAAGTCATGCAATGAAGCAAACTTAACTCCAAGAAGCCAGGGACTTGATCCGAGAAGATGACAAACTCCGAGGACCTGACCAGAAAAGTGCTGAATCTTGCAAGACAAGGAGTTATGCCCAATTCGAAGAGAAACTGACGACATGGACCTACATGCAGAAGGGGAAACATCCAGGAAGCAAGGGAACCAACGTAGAGCAAAGGAGGCCTCGGGCCGGGCCCGGATGGGCCCGGGCCGCCAACCCAAGCCGGTCGGCCCGGCCCATTCCGGGCCCGTTCGTCCCCCGACCAAGAGCCACGAGATGATACAATTTGTCATCGGCCGCCGAGGAGCGAGAGAAGAGAGGGACACCATCTCGGAGAGGAGAGGGTCGAGCTAGTTCACTAGGGTTTCCCTAGCCGACGTGGGAACCTTGCATGGAAGACCACGTCGGAGTTCCCGGAGCAAGAAGCAAGATCATGGAAGGATCCGGTGGTGATCTTGTGTATGTATCATTGTCATAGTTGAATTATCAAGTTGAATCTATTCTTAGAGATCAAGTGTTTCTTCGAAGATTTCGTTTTTTGATCGGTTTGCTTATTCTAAGATCTATTCGCGCGATAGATCACATAGGGTGTTCTTGTAGCCGCGGTGGCTAGAGGTACACGCCGGATCTTCAAAAAGAATCTCGACTTGTCTTTTGACTCGCCCTAGACTCCCCGCATGAGTAGGGATACGTTGTGACAGAACGGGGGTTCCGAAAGGCGGATGTTTTCGGATTTGGACGGAAACCACGGTTTAAAGAGGCTTCTAACAAGATTCGATTTATTACTTCTTCTCTTACTTGGAACTTCAACAAAAGGCTTAAGCCGATCTCTCTAGATCGGTTTATCTACCCAATCTTACTTTGTTATCCCCGGTGTTTAGTAGATTAGATTAGTTTTATGTCTTTTATCTAGATGCATTAGGGTTTTACCGAAGATTGAAGTTTCTTGGCTTTACTAGATCAACTCTTGCGTCACACATTTGTTCCACGAATTCGATACCTTGGGTTCACCACTCGAGGGAAGAAGGGTCCCTTGACTACGACGGGAGACTTGTCCGCTTGCAAGTCATAAATGAACTTTGATTTAACTATTAACCGTCAACAAGCCCCTTTTTCCGACGCCGTTGCCGGGGAACAAGTGATCAAGATTTGATTTTTTATTGCCTTTTTGTGATTTTCAGTTTTCTTCTAGTTTTTCTTTTTTTTGCATCTACTAGACTTTGATCATCCTCAAAATAAATCTAATCTAGTTTGTCTAACCCTAGTTTTCATAGATTTGTTTTTACTTTCTAGTTTTTGCATACTTTGTTTATTGCTAACCCTAACCGGAGATGGTTGGCTACCTCTCCAAGAAACCCAAACTTTTTTTGTGGATGATCTAGGAAAACTTTACAGGCAAAGGAGACGTGCAACACAAGCTAAAGGGTTGGAAACCCTAGATTCAAAAGCCGAAATTGAAGGACCGCCGGAATCTCCAAGGGAATCACCACCTCCAAGTCCAAAGGAAGATCAACCTAAACCGACATCGTTGATCTACCTATCATAAACCTTCAAGACGCCGAAAGGCCCGTTCAAGATCAAGGTCTCAACTATCCGTATGACGATTGCGGGAGCTTTGGAGCGTTTCAATGAATACATACGAGCCGGATTCCTTGAGTGGCAAATCAGTTTACTTAAGAGGAGGATGGAGTAGATGGAGATAGAGAAAGAAGCTCAACACCTAAAGGCTGCCAAGGCAAGATCCACATGCGAGGATTGAAGTGTTCATCGTGATGAAGATGCTAGAGACGCAAGTGGGACAACTTGTCGGGCGCCCAATGGGTAACAAAGAAGAATATCCGAGACAACTCCAAGGTCCCAAGACGGCGAAGGCTACTCAAACTCATTCAGAGAGAAGCAGGATCACACTAAGGAGACCATGAAGATCACAACCGAAGGACCGGAGTTTGAGATGCCGAGCCACTACATGAAGGAAGTTGTTGCATCCGTCAAGACCAAAAGACAAAGCCGACTCGTGAAGACCAAAAAAATTGACTAAGCCGAAGAAGAAGCCCGTGCCCAAGATGGTGCGGAAGTGGGTACCCAAGATTGCAACGCCCACAAAGAGCGTTGATCCGAGGTAATCAAGTGAAGAAGTCTAGCCATGGACTATAAACGAAGCGCTAGGCGGGAGGTAACCCGTTTCGTCGAGTCAAGAATAAGCTACGGGAGGACAACTCGATTCCAGGTTTTTCGAGTCTTTTTAATAATTTAGTTTTGAGTTTTATTACGCAAAGACATTAGACTTAGAAGTGGTTGAACAATATTAGAGACATAATTCTTGATTGAATGTTTTGCTTTATCATAAAACCTTTGCATGAACCCTCCTATGTGCTTGTTTGTTCTTTTCTTTTCGAGAAACCACAACCAAATAATTTCAGAGCCTAACTCAACCTTTCATCCTCTTTATGATGTTGTGGTTGACTTGTTTTTCATGCTAAAAACACACGAGTAGAGCCACGACTTGTATCTAGATGTTATTTAAATTTCAGCACGTGGTAGGACTCGCGTGAACCTAGAATCTTGATTTTTGGTTGATTTAAAAATCCATATCCTTGGTTTCTCTAAGGATTAGAATTTTTATAAGCCTCATATAATTTTGTTTTATTCAAAATCTCTCTCATTTAGCCAAAATTAGAACCTAAACCTATGCCCCCATGATCAAGACGGGAAAAGCTTGCTCTCAACCAATGAAGGCAAACTATACCGGTGAGACCGATATCAACGTAGTCGAAAAATATTTTCGACTTACATTTTTTTTAATGGTTTAAAAACTTCTCTAAACTTATACTTGAGCTCTTGCATGGCTCTGAAAAATATTTTTAAATTTCGAAATTAGAGGAGTGCGTAACCTTAAACACACTTAAAGGGAGGCAATCTAGTTTGAATTGATCATGCATGCACCATTGGATACCCTTTCATCAACTTTCACCAAGTCCACATGCAAAGGACAAGCATGGTGGGTAGCAAGCATGAACTTTGCAGGAATTTCATGGTGGCATGTGAAGAAAGTGGAGCAAGGGAGCATGGATATGACCCAAAGCATGAAGCATCAAGTGGAAGGATCAATAATGCAAGAAAAGGAGTGGACGAGAGCGTTTGGGCGGTGCAACTCATGGAGCACGCGGGCAAGAAAGTTGCGAGAGGAGAAATGATCGTGCCGGAAGAAAGCCGAGGCGGGGAGGAGCACCGAGCCACCCGGGCCGGTCGGCCCAGGCCGGCCGGCCTCCCCTACTTAAGGAGCCCCCGGCTCTCGTTTTCTGCAGCAAGCTTCCCTCTCCTTCCTTAGTTTGTGTGTTCAAGTTTGTGTGCCCAGAACCTCCGTAGACATAGCCAACCTTCCCAAGCTTGATAGCTCAAAAAAAATCCACACCCTTAATCCACTCAAAGTCCACATCCCGAAGTAAGATTTTAAGTGCCTAGTTACCGGTTGCAACCCGGAGTTTTAGTGGAGAGAAGAGTGCAGCAACCATGTGGAAGAAAACCACAAGTCTCTTCTCCAAGAAAAAGGGTTTATCGTCATCCAAGCCATCATCGACGACGTCTTCGAGGAGGCACTCGGTTTCCGAGTCTCCCCGAGCATGGAGACGGATACGGCACCACCAACGAGAAACGATGCTCTCCTCCTTGGTGGCATGAGGACAACAAGGAGCACGTCCATAAGGTTTACCGAACCTCAAGGGCACACGGAGGAGCCGCCCGTTCCACCTCGACGATCGACCCGTTCGACTGCGCCACCTACATACACTCCGATATATTCCTCTTATGGCTTCATCATATTGTCGGAGGAGGAGGAGAAGAGGCTCTCTCGTCTTGAGAAGAGGCTTGTGCCCAACGTCGAGTTCGACGACCAAGCACTCTACAACTTGGGTTTCGGCACCGACATATACTACATGTTGGGGCACTTTGGATGGGTGCAATTCTCCAACGGAGTGTCGGCGGACACCCACAAGGAGTTCGCCTCGGAAATCTTGATGACCATTGCACCTATCCTTGATGATGGGGTGCAAAGTTTATCATTCCGTTTGGAGGGAGTCCAACAAGTGGTTCCCTACGAGCACGTTAGGGAGCTACTTGGATTCCATAAGGGAGCTCGGAGAAAGTTGACGTGCCACCCGCATGTTAGATGGATTTTGGAATTTGATCTCCGGAGAAGCCCACCAACAACGCAATTGCACCCGCAACCCCATTATCCGAGTATTCCACTCTTGGATGTGCAAGAGGGTATTGGGGAGGATGAGGGAGACAAAGGTGATCGACACGGAGTTGAATTGGCTCTACTCGGCTTTAATTGCCAAGCAGCCAATAGACCCCTCATACCTTATGATCAACCGTTGGTGTTGTGAGGCAACATCGGGGGCGGGACATATTGGTTCGGGGTGCTACCTCTCTATGTTGGCCTTCTCCCTACGGCCGGGGATCACAAGAAACCCCGACCATCTTTTGCGTGGTACCTCTCTCGGCATTGAATATTTGGGACAAGGCAAATACATTAGTGGAGATGAGAGAGGAGGTTTTCGTTTGGCCATGGTGAACCTACCCCTTCCGGATGCAAGGCTTAGGCTTTTCATCGAAGGGAGGGAAGATTGGTTGGAAGATGGACTCCTTGTCTCGGCAAGGAAAAATAAAAGAGGAAGAATCGTAGAGGAGGAATCCACCTCCGCTCAAGCGGGTAGTGCACAACCCAATGTTGCGCCACCTTTCGGCGGGATTCCTCCTCCGCCAAGTTATTACGGAGGGCCACAAGAGCAAGCATGGGGGGGTGCACCGGTACCCCCACCAAATTATGTGGTGCCCAATGTAAGCTTCACGGAGCCCTACGCACAACATCCCCAACCGCAACAAAGCGTGGCCATAATTGGAGGGTATGTTGCGAGAAACGCCCAAAACGTCGCAGCCATCCAAGCCAACGCGGCTCAACTTGGTGAGGGCAATGCAAATATTGCCTATGAGCTTGGACGCCTTCACCTAGTGGAGCCGGATCAATTCGTTGCGGTGGAATGTCCAATCTTACTACGAGCAAGGGTACTACTATCAAGATCATCAACACCAACCACCGGCGGAGGACTAGGAAGATTAAGGAACTTTAGTTTTCTTTTCTTTTCCCTTTCTCTCGTAATTTTCAGTTTTTGTTTTTTGTGTGTTTGCGTAATATTTTCTGTTTTCATTTAAATTTCAGCAAGTGTGTTTTTTTATTTTCAGTTTGTATTTCAACTTGATTTCATCATTAATAAAGATACCACCTTGTTTATATCATTGGAAAAGTTACAAAATTTTGTGCCATAATGATATATGATTATAATTGCCTCTTTGTTTATCTTTGTAATTGATTTATGCATGTTAAAGCTAGTGCTCTCTTAAAATATGAATCTGAATTTATTTAAATGGTAGCTTAATCTTTAGCGGAGGTTATGATTAAAATAAAGACCCATAGTGTTTTATGTGCTTTCAAGTTATGAATAGATTAAAGATGTCATTTATGCTAAAAAATATCGCAAACCTTGTCATAAATATCACTTGTGTGTTGCTCAACCTATCCGAGCCTAATATATATTTGAGTGCATAAACCTTAGTGTACAAGATTTATTTTTCGGTGAGTTACTGCAGGCCATGATTTCTCCGGCCCGAGACTAAGAAGCTGGTCATTCCGTTTTTGCGTATCTATCTTTTTGCTAGCCTTTTATCCGTGCATTGTGTATCCCCGCATCGGAGATCTCACAAACCTCGCCGGATATCCACCCTTAAAACCAAATATCATCTTTTGTGATTACCTCCTTGACCACAACCTCGTCGTTGAGAATGGATCATCAATTCAAGGAAGATCGCAAGACGGTGCCAACATTGAAGAATTCAAGTATCTCTCCAAGGAAAAATATTTCGGGTACCTACCTTATTTATCGCCTCTTTGCTCGAGGACGAGCAACGTCTTAGCATGGAGGAGGAGGTAGGTACGATGCAAATTTTAGAGTTGAAAGGGGAGCAATTAAAAAAATTAAAGGGTGCAAATAAAAAAAATCAAAACTCCAAGGTGAAAGTCTCGTGACCGAATGAATGACAAGAAAAAAAGAATGAATGAATGAATGAATGAAAGAAAGAAAGAAATAAAGAAAAGAAGGAGAAATATGAGAAAGAGAAAAAATGAGTATACGTAAAGTGAACTCCCCGGTTCTCTAAAGTGCATTAAGAAATTCAAGGCTTCAAGTTTAAAAGATCCATTCTCATTTTGCAACCATGTGCAATCCGAAACGAGGACTTCCTTTGTGCCTCGGGATCACTCTTTGCCATTTGCACATGCCCACTCATCTAAAGTGTGTGTATTTTTCTCTTTCCCCTCCTTGATATGACATTATTTTCCAATGACCTTTTTGACGAGTCTCGGTAAGACCATGAGAAGCTTGTCTTGTTTTGACAACACCTCACTTATAAAATCTTGTTAGGACTAAACTTTCCCAAAAAGCTACATATAAAGCCTACCACACATATATGAGAGGGAAAGGAGTAGAATATATATGCTTGAGAGACAAACGAGTTGAGAGTTCATGAGCAATATACAAGATGATTTAAATTTGTGAACTTCGTTTAGCTTTTCTTCATCTCGTTCTTTATTTCAAAAAATTTTGAGATCTATTTAAACTTTGTGAGCATGTTAATACTTGTGGGATAAGCTTAATTAAAAATCTACCCTCCGTAGAGATGAAGGCTAGTACATTATGGAACTTTAACAAATTAAAATTTTGAGAGCATTATGTTTTCTCATGTATGATCAAGTGCAAGGTTTAAACATTGTTTGGAAATGATGATATCCATCAAAGGCTTACTAGAGGACGAGCAAGGTTTAAGCATGGGGGAGATGTTGACGGTGAAAATCCGTCAACCTAGACATGAGTTTACCTTCGGTGTTGGCATAAGTTTTATACCTTATGCATTGGTACTAACCCCCGTGGTATAACAAGTTCACGTGTGCATGTCGGTTTTGGAGTTTAGTGTTTATGCGTGGTTTTAGCGTTGAAAGCAAGACTTTCGGGATGAGTTCATCAAGCACCTTATGACAAGACCTTGAAGCCCCGTACAAGTCATGCAATGAAGCAAACTTGACTCCAAGAAGCCAGGAACTTGATCCGAGAAGATGACAAACTCCGAGGACCCGACCGGAAAAGTGCTTTGCCGAATTTTGCAAGACAAGGAGTTTTGCCCAATTCGGAGAGAAACCGACGACATGGACCTACATGCGAAGGGGGAAACATCCGGGAAGGAAGGGAACCAACGTAGAGCAAAGGAGGCCTCGCACCGGGCCCGGATGGGCCCGGCCGGCCGGCCCAGCCGGTCGACCCGGCCCATTCCGGGGCCCGTTCATCCCCTCCTTTGCCCTAGTCGCCAATCGTGCTATTTATAGCCCCCCGACCAAGAGCCACAGATGATACAATTCGTCATCGGCCGCCGAGGACCGTAGAAGAGAGGGACACCATCTCGGAGAGGAGAGGGTCGAGCTAGTTGACTAGGGTTTCCCTAGCCGACGTGGGAACCTTGCATGGAAGACCACGTCGTAGTTCCCGGAGCTAGAAGCAAGATCAAGGATCCCGGTGGTGATCTTATGTATGTATCATTGTCATAGTTGAATTATCAAGTTGAATCTATTCTTAGCGATCAAGTGTTTCCTCGAAGATTTCGTTTTTCGATCGGTTTGCTTATTCTAAGTTCTATTCACGCGATAGATCACATAGGGTGTTCTTGTAGCCGCGGTGGCTAGAGGTACACGCCGGATCTTTCGAAAGAATCTCGACTTGTCTTTTGACTCGCCCTAGACTCCTTGCATGAGTAGGGATACGTTGTGACAAAACGGGGGTTCCGAAAGGCGGATGTTTTCGGATTTGGACGGGAAACCACGGTTTAAAGAGGCTTCTAACAAGATTCGATTTGCTACTTTTTCTCTTGCTTGGAACTTCAACAAAAGGCTTAACCCGATCTCTCTAGATCGGTTTATCTACCCAATCTTACTTTGTTATCCGGTCTTTAGTAGATTAGATTAGTTTTCTCGTCTTTTATCTAGAAGCATTAGGGTTTTACCGAAGATTGAAGTTACTTGGCTTTACTAGATCAACTCTTGCGTCACACATTTGTTCCACGGATTCCATACCTTGGGTTCACCACTCGAGGGAAAAAGGGTCCCTTGACTATGACGGGAGACTTGTCCGCTTGCAAGTCATAAACGAACTTTGATTTAACTATTAACCGTCAACATTGATCCTCCCTCAAGACCTCCGCATTGAGATTGTAGCGCGCGTCAGTGCAACCTCGGAGTGGCCCTTGGCTGACCTCCGCAGCTTACGCGGTACTTGCTCGACCATGCGCCGCGTGTGCGGCCACGGCGACGTCGGCCGACGTTTGTTGATAGAGGGGATACGAGATGAGATTTCTCGGGTGTGGGACCCCACCGCTTATAAAGCATTCCTTTCTATGCTAACTGGTCTTGAGAATCCGGAGGTGTGCTTCTTCTCCGGGATCAAAGAAGTCTTCATCGAAAACAGGGGATACAATGGTCTCCGGCGCGCCGCCGAGGGTGGGCACGATGCAGCGGCCTATCCATACGCCATGTTGCTCTGCAGAGACAATGGCGATGCCGCCGCCGACCACACCGCGAGTGGTACATTAGGCGGGTCGCGGGTGGCGGCAGTACGACGTCGAGATGGCTGAGCAACGAGGGGTGTCTGCCTTTGCGCAAGAAGGCCGCACGTGCGCTCCACTACTTGACTTGGCGCATTTGGGGTGAACCGCTACCGCCTCCGGCACAGGTGCACGGCGATCAGCCGTGCACAGGCAACAGCGGTGGCTGCAGCGTGGAAAAAGGATGGCTTCAAATTTCTCTATTTTGCAACGAAGACTGTAGGTTGCGCTGCGAAATGGTGAAGTTCGCACAAAGTATTGGAATAGGAAATCAGTAGTAGATTAGCTTTTGTATGATGCTCGAATTATCTGTGTAAAATTTTGTGAGAGCAGCAAATCCGACGCGGGTTATCAGCCCCGCGTCGCTAATGACTGTGGGGCTCAGTTCTATTCAAATGAAGAACATTTCCCATTTCTCCTTTTAATCTGCAATCAAATGTTGTAACAAGTATTTCTTCGTCGTTATTAGTCCAAATTTGATACTTTTTTTCTAATTTTTTCTAAAATCACCATCTTTTCATTAATTTCATTGTTTAGTGTACATTCCGTTTGTTGAGTGATGTTTATATGCCTTATTTTGTTCTTTGTAAGTACAATATACAAATAATATTTGTTTTACACAACCATTAGTGATGGAACTTTACATTTCGTAAGCTTAAGCTGAACACAAGGTTTTGTTAAGTTTTCAAATGCATGAGTTCGAACATGTTGCAAAGTGTGGAAAACTTCAATGTTCAAGCAAACATTCTAGGTAACTATGTGAGAGATGTAGACATTTGTACACAAGTATATTATTTCTTCATCAATACCATTTGAAATTTCGAAGACAAGTTTAGGTACCCAATTTCTTCATCAATACCTGCATTGGCAATGACTATCCATTGTCTCTAAGATCTAATTCATCACAATAGATATCCAGTTCATCACAATAGATCTCCAGTTCATTAGAACAAAACACAGTTCATCACAATACGGTTTGATCTACTCGCGTCTATTAGATCGAGTTCATGACATACAAAATCTAACAACCAAACTAATTAACTAAGCAGTTCATGATCAACAGACAAACTAAGCAGTTCATGTCCAAGAACCGGACGAAGACACAAAAGCACACACACATTGTTACTAATTGGTAGAGGAGTCTATCAATTAGTCGGAGTCCCACTGTTGTCGCCGCCGTCGCTGCCGTCATCACTGCCGTGGCTGCCGTCATCACCGTCGCTACCGACGTGGCTGCTGTCATCGCCGTGGCTGCCGTCTTCGCCGTCGGAGCCGCCGTCATCGAAGATGAAGTGGCGGCAGGCAGCCCACTTGACCACGGGGAGGTTCTCGAGCTTCTCAGCCAACCCGTGGATCCTGAAGGCGAGACCCTTCACGCTCGGGTCCTTGTACACATCATGGTGCGCCATGATGTTGAAGGCCTCGCCAACACCTTCAAGCTTTCTGAAGGCGCTCCTGAGTAGCTCAATGGCGAACTAAGTGTTGTCGAAGAGCGGTTCCTCGTCACCGTCCTTGGCCGCCAGCTCCTTCCCCTTCTCCAACTTCTTCTGAAGGCGGCTTTCGTCATCGTCGTCCTCCCTTCATCACTGCTTTGACGGCGGTGGGCTCCTTGACGCCATCTCCTCCTTCTCTCGGCGACCGAAGATTTGTAGTGGTGTATTGCGAGGAGGAAGAAGAAGTGAAAAAGATGATAAGCTTATGGAAGAAGCAGGGGAAAGCAAGGGAGGGCGAGGGAGTTATATTGACAAGATGCGGACCCGTCACGCGCCTCTGCCCCCACCCACTACTCCATTACTGCCAGTATGTGCCACTCGATTGTGCATTGGGCTCCGTTTCAAGCGCTAAGCCGTCCAAAACCACGCGTCAACTTTCAATTACGCATGAAGGAGAATGGGCGGGGAAATGATGTCGGGCCCACATGCCAACGGCAGCAGCCAAACTCCGGCGGCTTTTCAATTTCCATTTATTGTTTTATTACATGGTAAAGGCGCATTCTTCAACCTTCAACCCTCGTCTCCTTCTTCAACTTCATCCCGCGTCTCCTTCAACTTCATCCCTCGTCGCCAACTTCATCCCTCGTCGCCAACTTCAACCCTCGTCGCCTTCAACTTCAACCCTCGTCACCTTTCAATTTCCAAACCCCGTCACTTTTCTATTTCCTCCCCTTCTCCTTGATGCCCGCGGTGTGCCTGATGCTGCTGCTGCCAGATGAACTTGTTAGACAGATCATCATCCACTCCATCAAGGATGAGCCCGTCTTCCATTTTCTAAACCTTCGCAATAAAATCCGCGGCACCTTCCGGCGCATCTGCGACTCCGATGAGGTACTACTGCACGTGTCGCTGCGTGATCTTCATGAGGCATGCAAGAATCACTACGTCATGTCGTGCTTTGAGTGGCGCTTCCGCAAGGTCAATCATCCAGAGGCATTGTGCTTTAAGGGGATGAAGAGGTTGATGGGGCGGTGGAACCCCGATAAGGGTCTGAAGCTCATCAGAGATGCCGCTGCTGAAGACTTCGGTGCGAAGTACCGTTGCAACCCCATAGACCCCGAAGCTATAGCACTACTCTAGGAAATCAGCGGCGGCCTGTCGCCCCCTGATGGCCAGTGGAAGAACCACAACCTACAGCGGCTGTGCTACCTCATCAAGAATAATCTCGACAACATTGTTGGTGGTACTGACTTGATGACGGCAACGACGACGACATTTCGTTGCTACCCGTCTAGAATCCCCACATCTGCAGGGCAGCGGGATGTAGGCGCTACAGGCCATACCAAAGAGATCATCCACTACTACAGCACTGAGTGTCGCATCCGTCATGAGTTCGACCTCTGGACGCGTAGCTTCCGCCCCGCCGTGGAGTACGCTGTCAGCAGGATGAACATCGGGATGTAGGTGCAAGCATCAATGAACATTATCTATTTTGAATGTAAATTATTATACATTACTAAACGCGGATTTGATTTTATCAGGACGTCGGTTTTTAATCGGTTTTTGATAGACAATACTTGATTTGTCACGTTTGTGTGTTAAATCGAAGGTTGCGGTGGTTTCATTTGCCACCGACGATGCCTGGGATGCCGTCTTGGGTGTCAAAACCGCCGAAGCGGGCATGGCGGGGGCGGCGGCGGGCGGCGGTGCCCTCTGCTTCCTCCTTTGTTCTATTGGAGAATGAAGAACAATTTATCTGTCCCGCGTCACCGACGACAATTCTCTTTTTAATCTGCAATCAAATTTTTGTAACATGTAGTAATTAGTCCAAATTTGATTGTTTTTTCTACAGTTTTCTAAAATCATCGTGTTTTCATTATTTTTCATTGTTTAGTGTATATTACGTTTATTGAACAACGTTTATATGCCTTATCTTGTTCTATGTAAGTACAACATATAAATAATATTTGTTTTCCACACCTCCTCTAATGAAACTTTGCATTTTCGTAATCTTAAGGTGAACCACAAGGTTTTGTTAAGTGTTCAAATGCATATGAGTTCAAACATGTTGCAAAGTGTGGAAAACTTCAATGTTCAAGGAACATTCTAGGAAACTATGTGAGAGATATAGATATTTGTACACAAGTATATTATTCCTTCATCGAAACCATTTGAAATTTTGAAGACAAGTCTAGGTACCCAAATTATGTTGGCAAGTCAATTTGTAGATTTTTTTAGAGCACACTAGATGTTAGTAGAATTATTACATCATTAACATGGGATGTATAAACAAATTCTAAGAATCTTGGGCACACAAGTGTGAGTGTTGATATTTTATTCAAATACTAAATGTCCAAATACGAATTGTTCGTATTTTTATGATTTTTTGGGTGTTGTTTTATGGGCTCTAATATTTTAGGGAAGCACATTTCATTCGAAAAAAATAGTGGCTGGCCAGTAGCCAAAATAAAAAGATAACCGCTGCCCGCCCGCCGGATCCAACTCCTAACAAAGGCGATGCGGGTTCACTAACCATCGTCGCCTATGACACTGGCCCACTCGTCAGCGTCAGCAGGCAAACCATGTGTGGGATGCTCACAATTTCCCACCTATATTGACTATAATGCCCATGGAATTCCAATTGCAGCACACAATCGTCAAGGGCATACCAGTAGTTTCCTTAAACACAGTTATGTGCGTCGTTCATATTCGGCTCCTCCCTAGACAGATCCACAACGCTCACACTCTCCGCACCCCCGCTACCACTCTCCCCGCTCGCCTTCACTGCTCTCTCCCCACCGCAGCCCTGCTCTTCTCCAGCCCCACCGCTCCTCGCGTGACGACGGTGACGAGGACGCGGTTACTGGTGTGCGGACGTCTTCCCGGCCTACCTAAAGATGGTTGACGTGGATCCGTCGACGTCATCCCCGGCCATGACGACGAGCCGGCCGCCTCAGGCCACGAGCCGGCGTGGATCCGGCCCCTCCGACCATCTCGAGAACAACTACTTCATTCGCGACAGAGGTTAGTCCTGCTTGAACCCCCAACTCCCTCTCTCTCCTCAGCCACCAAATTTGATATATATTCAAGTCAATGTGGATTAGGGAGACTTTCCTTGATAGTACATCTTTAATTGATTGACTGTGGATTTAATGGATAGATTTTGTTGCCCCAAGTCTGTTTGAATAAATTGTTGCTAACAGATGTAGTTATATGAACTGTTGAAATTCATTTTCATGTTCCTGGTGCTACAATTTTTGCACTGTAAATTCATGAAAAGCATTGAGGATGTTAGCATACTTTAATTCTGCTATGCTTTGAATGTACAAGATCGACAGTTATGCTTTGGACCTATTAGCATACTTTAATTCTTCTATGCTTTGAATGTACCAGATCGACAGTTATGCTTTGGACCTATTAGCATACTTTAATTTTGTTATGCTTTGAATGTACCAGATCGACAGTTGTGCTTTGGACCTTTGGACCTATTAGCATACTTTAATTTTGATGGCCACATAATGTCATTGGGAATTGAATCGCAGTGGTTTATAATGTAGTCCACCCAATCTACTATATATTCATGTCAAGTTGGATAAGGGAGACATGCCTCAATATTTCATCTTCAATTGATTGACTATGGATTTGATGGATGGATTTTGTTGCTTCAAGTCTGTTTTGAATAAATTGTTGCTAACAGGTGAAGTTATATAAAAATGTTGAAATTCATTTTCATGTTCCTGGTGCTATATTTTTTGTATTGTAAATTCATGAAAAGAATAAAATATGTTAGCATACTTTAATTCTGCTATGCTTTGAATGTACCAAATCGACAGTTATGCTTGGATCTGTTAGCATACTTTAATTCTGATGGCCACATAATGTCAGTGGGAATCGCATCGCAGTGATTTATAATGTAGTGATAACTAGACTGTCTTATGCTTTGTTGTGAGTGTTAATTGTTTTACTACTGTCATATATATTGTTATTATTGGTGTCGTGATGTGTTGTGAGTGTTGTTTCACTACTGTCACACATAATGTCATGACCATTGCTTTATCCTCTTGTTGCATGTACACATGGAACACACAATCCATCGTTCCTGAAGTTGGACAAGGAAGCAGTTGAAGGAATTTATTCTCTACTTTGATATATAAGCATATTGTTGTGTCCCTGTCAAAATGGTTAGCACCTATCCATGTATGCTAATTAAGTAAAATATGAACAGTGTATGTCTGCTGATTTTATTTACGACTGTATCGGCTATTTTGCCTGTCAGAGAAAACGAATTTATCTAATAAGAATCTTGTTTAGATTTCCAGTCTTGTTTATGTTGCTCTACTAACAACCTGACATATCATGTATGCAGTCTCCCACAACAACAAACTCCTCTACCTCCAGTGTATCATCACAGCCCATCGTCGGTGAACCTTTTTCACAGGGTCACTCAGCACAGACTGCTGCGAGTAGTACTTGATACCGCGGGTCAAGGACACAAACCAAATGGCCAGAAGACAAGTTGACAGCAACTAGACTTGATCTCAATTTTTGGCCTACCCCAGATGCTACAAGGGATAGATTTGTATTGGTCTGTGGTCTCATTGCTTGGGAGAGGGTGTCAATCAACAAGGCGGTTGATGATCTCTGACAAATTGAGAAGGACCATCTATTCACAGTTTTAGAGGAAAAGCTAGATTACCCAGCCAATCTGGAAGAATCTGTTTGCAAGAAGGCAGTTAAGGCAACTATATCAGAAATTGGAACCTTGCAACGGTGGTTCAAGACCCATTTAAGAAAAAAATATGTGAGTGAAGAGGAGACTCACTTTGTGAAGCATGCCTTTTTGCAGCAACAAGACTGGGACATGTTTGTGCAGGAAACCAATTCTCCTTCATTTCAGCAATTGAGCCAAGAGATGAAACAAAAGAGAGCATTGCATAATAAGCCACACAAGACGGGCAGAAAAGGTATCGTGGTAAAAGGAAAGAGTGGGAGCAGCAGGATGCAAAGCTAGCTGCAGAAGGAAAACAGAACCCTTGGGACCAATTTCCTGGACGTTCGAGACCTTATCTGCGGGAAGGGTAGGGAAGAATAAGAAGAATACTAGTGAGGAAAGAGGGGGCATAACATTCAGTAACCCTGCAGTGGTGGGGGTAGCTGATAGGGTGAAAACACTTGCAGCTCAGGGTAGTGATGGTTCTTTCTCTGGGGTTAGGGAGGATGATATCCTCACTGCAACACTTGAGACTGTAGAGCATCGACGTCGGGTCCGAGGCGTGTCTAGTTCACTTGGCTGGGGTAAAGGGTTTGGTGAAGAGTTCGCTGGAATGTATAGGAAGAAGAGGAACAAGAGGTCTAATACTCATGATATGATGGACATAACATTTAAATTAGTTCTCCATGCTCTAAGACTATCAGGCATCGACATACCAAAAAATGCACTTCTTCCTTCCCAATTACCAGGGCTCGTCGGCAGCAGCTAGCCGAAGAAGATGTGCATGGTAGCGAGGAAGAAGATGTGCATGACCGCGAGGAAGAACATGAGCATGACAGCAAGGAAGATGGAAGAGAGCAAGATCATTGGAATGGCAATAGTTGAAGGACAAATTAGGCGACCGAGAGAGGGGGGGAGTGAATGGGAGCCGATAAAAATTTTTCTCAAGAACTTGGCCTATGCCCCCAAATCACTTCCGAAGAATCTCGCACACACTTGCCAAGATCACGTAGTCACAATGGACCTACCGACCCTAGGAACAAGTTAGATCAAGCCTAAGAACAAAGCAAAAGCAAGGCCAAACAAACCGAGAGAAAAAGCTAGTGCGAGGCAAACCGCAGAAGAAAATTGCTCGGTACTACCGGGCCCTGTCGGTCGGTACTACCGATATGGGCTTACCGGCACATAAAAACCAAGGTTATCGGTACTACCGGCACTGGGTCGGTACTTCCGACTATCGGTACTACCGACCTTGTGTCGGTACTACCGATAAGGACTCTCTGGCAGCTGAAAATCAGGTCATCGGTACTACCCGCACAAAGTGTCGGTAGTACCGCCCCCCTAAAAATCAGCCCGCGAAACAGCCCCAAACTTTCGATCGACGGATCTCCCAAACCACTTGGAGTCTTGAGACGAAATTTGGAGGAGATGTTAAGCACCCCTAGGTGAGATTATACCCCAAAAATTTCATCTCCAAACCCACCAAAACACCAGGAATCGCGGATCACACGAGCTCAAGTTCTACACACGAGTTCATCCAAAGAATCACGAGTCTAGGACGATTTGAGGAGTTTGGGGGCAAGAGATCATCGGAAAAAGAGGCACAAGGCACTCATGGATAAATTCCCCAAACAAATCCGAGCCAAAACCGTCTAGAAAACGAGAATCAAGACGAGCACGAAAATAGCACAAAAATGACTCTGAAAATCATTACTGGAACCACAACGTCGAATCTTCTATACAAACCAGGAAAGATTCACAAGGTCTAGCATGCCGCCCTAGCATCCATCCCCCTCAACAAATCTCTCATGAAGCTCTCATGCTAGCCTAGAGAAAATGGAGAAGAAAATAGTCTAGGAAAAAGAGAAAGAGGAAGGGGGAAATGAAACCCTAAGTCGCAGAGAGAGAGCCATCCACACACACTCATGGCTTATATATCGGGTCCCGACGGTGTGGGAAATGACTCGACTACCCCTAACTCAACTGCTGGCGATACAACCCACGTAGAGGCATTTATGTAATGTTTGTGGGTCTTGCCATCGGACGGCCACGCCATCGCCGCACCCCGCGTCCTCCCCGACGCAAGCCATGCGATCCCGTCGCGTGTCCTCCGCTTCGAAGCTTCCCGACACGCCCGGATCCCGTCTCCGTCGTGTTGGGCCTTCGGACTTGGTTTTGAGGCCCAAACCAAGAAACCGTCCACCGATGGTTTTGTGGGCAAACCACCAAACCCCGCGTGCTCGGCCCGGCCTCCCGCCAAGCCTCTTGACTCGAGCGCCACCGTGCACCGGCTCGATCGTCCATGACTTCATCTTGCTCGTCTCGCCACCATGTGGCCCGCACCTAGTCCCGCCGTCCACCGGGTCCCTCGAACCGAGCCTACTTGTCTCTCTATCTCCCGGAGGCCCCTCAAGACCGAAGACCTTTCGCGCCCGTTCTTCACCTCGCAACAACACGAACTAGGCCGCGGCCTACACCGCGCACCGAGCCAAGAGTCGGTCCAACACCCGTTGTCAATCACTCATCACCGAGGAGCGGTCATCCATCAACCACCGGGATGCTCCCGGTCCTCAACGGTGACGAAGCGAATCAAGTGCACAAGTGATAGTCAATCACCTATGTCGGACACAATAGATAAGCCGACGGAGCCAACCGTGTGCGGCCTTTTGGATGGCACCGGGACTAATGTGGAGCTCGCACTAGTGAAAGTATTTCCATTTCAAAAGGCTTGCCATTCGGTACTCGAGGGCAGGATGGGTATGTTGTGGTGCAACCTACTTATTTGTGGGCCATTGCGGGCCACTACCCTCTGCGCCCGTACCAATTGATGGGGGTGACATAGCAGCCCTAGTTGGGGCTCTCGTCCAAAGGATCCAATGGCCAAAGGACAGATCCTTATACCATCCATGATGAGACATCCCAACCCCGAAGCCGCAACATGTAGCAGGGGTAGAACATCGGTATGGAGGTACCGCAGCTCGGTGCCGCAAGAGAAGGCTCAACAACGCAGCAGAGATCAGCAAAACTACGCAAGAGGGAGCGTCGACAACAACCGGGGGAGGAGCCCGGGCAAACTCCGCCTAAACAAAGAATCGCAACTTGAGGATAATCAATAGACGAAACAGCAGCCTTTCCAACTGCAGGAGCGTCGACAACAGCAGGAGGAGCCCAGGCAAACTACGCCTAAGCAGCAGCTGCAACATGAGGATAAGCAACAGACGAAACAGCAGCCTCTCCAGCAGCAGGAGGAGGAGCGCAGGCAATCTCCCCCTAAGCAGCAGATGCAACAAGTACAGCAGCCTCTGCAACAGGAGGAGCCCAGGCAATCTCCACTGCAGAAGGGGAACCAGGCCAGGAAATCTCTGTCTAAAGATGAGATTCTTAACTGTGTTATTGGGACAGAACAGGACCGACCAAAATACAAGCCTGGTGCACCTATGTTGTCAAAAGCAAATGTAAAGGTCGCCTGGACCAAATTGTGCCAAGTTGCATGCTTATGTCATGGAACACAAGTAAGGATAAACTTGTCTTTCCAAAGAAAGGTGGATCAAGACTACTTTAAAGGTGGTTGTGGTGCTTTAATGTTAAACATTGAATTTAGTAGTGTGTATAACCTTATAACCCCGGCTTCTCCGGATGTTACCTTCATGAGGTTATGGACATTGTAAGTCCTTTAAAACCTAAAAAGAAATTTCTTTAATTTTGACCACAAAGTTCATGCATGCTAACAATTTGATTTTTTGTAGGAAAATGATGGACAAGAAAGCGGAGATGCGGATCGGTGTTGGGTTTTTAGATCTAGATTTATTTACTTCAACAAATATTTCTCGGTGTTCTCAAGCAAGTTGGCAAAGCATCTCAAATGCAATGAATAACGACTACGTGGTGGGTGTCTATCGCACTAGCCACCGGGTAACAGATGATCATCTATATGAAGTTCAAAGAGGTTTGGTATCTAGATTTCGTTAAACAATATCCCCCGCTAAAGTTCCCGTACCTCCAACATATTTTGAACTAGTCAGTTTCTTGTAGGTTTTGTTCACAAAAATTCAATCTCTTAGTGTTTCTAATTGGTATTGTTGCTATGCGGGGGCCTTTGGTACAATATTTGTAGGTTTTGTTCACAAATTTCAATGAGATTATTTCTTATTTGACCCTCAAAAACTTCCTCATTCCTTCCTTGGCCCCGAAAATGGTTTGGTTCCCTATTTGACATCGACTTCAAGTTTCATTCCCCATTTGACACCGCCGTTCATTCCCGCAGTTAACAACGTGAAGGGCGCCCGGAAAAGACAATTTTGCCCCCTCGTGCATAAATGAACGTGAAGAACTTTTGCCGGACATGTAGTGTGTCATTTGCTTCTCATTGTTTTTTTGCCCAAAATCAAATATTTTTATTTGTTGCACATGTAATCATATATATTACCCAAATATTCTTTTGACCTTTTTCCATGTATAGTAGCATGAAACATTAATAAATATCGACAATCAAAATACATGAAGCAATTTGCTTCTCGGCTTTTTTGCCTAATCAAATATTTTTATTTGCTGCACATGTAATCATATATATTACCCAAATATTATGTTGACTTTTTTCATGTATCGTAACATGAAACATCATAAATATCGGACAATCAAAATATCCTTTAGGCAAAGAGCCTCCAGTTTCGCTAAAAGACCTCTGCGTGTTCTCCCACATAAGCCCGTAATTGGGCTACTTGCGTCTTCGGCAGATACAAAGGAGAAGTGACGTGAAATAGCCCTCCAACTCGTAGCTCTTCTTGCTTAACGTGCTCCTTTCCGATGAAAACGAGAAAGAAAGATGTCAACTACTAAATGTGCTACTTTGTGAATTCGATACTAGGTAGTTCTCCACCCTCGGTAGGCAAGTAGCCTTTGCGACTTACATCTCTCGCATCGGAGGGTATGAACCCCCGGATCAAGGTGAGAGGCAAATTTGATCGACAAATAAAATTCACATATAAATCAAGTTCACAAACCACTTATATTAAGATTCATAAATTCCTTACAATAGGTTCACGCATAAATGAGTTCACAAACAGCTCACAAATAGGTTCACACATAAATAAAATTCACAAAGTTCACACACTAGGCAAGTTTCACGGATACATGAAGTGAGACAAAGTTCACACTCATAAGCTCACCTTCTTTTGCTCACTACGGGGCTACCAGAGCCATCCTTTTGCTTCTTGTGACCATTGCGGGGATGTCGGTGGCACCACGGGAATGGTCGTATGCTTTTTAGTAGGCTCCTTCTTTTTGTTCTTTTGCTTGACAGAGCACCATCGGCCATATGCAACTCAACGGAAAGGGGCTCAAGTTGATTTGAACCGGATCTTGATCCGTGTACAACAAGTATATAAAAATTTATGCCATTTGTTGATATGTGTACAACAAGTATATACAACAACCAATTTTTACCTTTTTGATCCGGAATTAGAGTTGGCATTTTTTTCCTTTCTCTTGCATGCGTCTCCAAGATGCATGCATTGTAAAATGTAAGGTACTTAAAATAATACAAGTCAAATAGGATAGGGAATAATCCGAGAAGTAGAAGATCCTACCTTTTTTATGGTCCAGGACTAGAACCGGACTACTTATCTTCTTTCTTAAGCTTGCTAGTGATCTCCAAGCTAGTGATAAAGTGGGACAAAGGAAGATAATTAATGGCTGCTAGTAGAAATTAGAATAAAGTGTAACTATTGTGAGCTAACCTTGGTGGCGGAAATGACATGCGGGATGCCGGTGCATCTTCCAAAGGCACAATAGATGACTCGTAGTTTTAGTTTTCCTTGCCTTCTTCTTTGGTGGACCCCTACATGATCAAGAAAAGCAGTTAGCATAGTAAAAAGAAGATACAAAAAGATGAGTAAAATGGCTGAATTTTACTACTCGATAGTCAAACCAGAAAGAATGTCATCCGGGTTACCCTTCTTGCGGGTTGGCCAATGATGCCCATATTCTAAACAAATGCAACACCGGTGTTTCCCTTTTGTCTTTGTTTTCTCGCTGCAGCCTTTATACCTCTCGCCTTTAGGCCTACCACCGTTGGTTTCAGAGAGGTGGATGCATCAAAAGTCCATGGGTAGACTTAGGCCAATGGTGTTTGTCAATCATAGCCGGGATTAGGTTGGCATATACTACTCTAAATTTGTCAACCGAGTAATACATGTCCACGTACTTCTCTAGAGGGGCATGAGTAAGAGATGTGATAAATGCTATGGCATGTTTGCAAGGAATGCCGAAACTTGCCATTGTCTACAAGAACATGTCCTGTCATGCAAGTTGACCACAAACCTAAAACCACTACCCCCTAATGATGTAACTTCAAAGCAACTTCTTCCGAGCATTAAGCCACCTCCAAGTTTAATTCTCTACTCTTTTCATATAGCTTCTTCATTATATGGGGCGGAATAGGCCATCTAACTTTCTTGATATTTTTCTCCTTTGGTTCCACTTGATCATAAGCATTTGCCTTATTTTGTCCATGAAGTCATCCAAGTTCAAGGACTTCTCGTGCTTAATCCAATTGTTAAAGCACTCGCCAAGTTGTTGGTTACATAGTCCACCGTGCAAATGGTTGAGAATTGGCTCCTTGCCCACAACCGTGTGTGACTCTTTCTAAGATAATAATTTGTTGCAGCGGCTTTACCTCGCTCCATTGCAGTCCAATGCTTCTCAAACATATATTGATTCCATGAGTAGGACGCCGCCCAAAGGTGGTACTTTTTAACATATATTAAAACTTTGCCATGATACTTTTTCTTGAAATTTGAGACCAAGTGATACATACATTCCCTATGTTCCGCCTCCGGAAACACTTCGGATACCTCATGTATTATTGCTTGCCTAGCATCCGTGGATATGGCTAAACATGATTAATCATTAGTGCATAAAAAATCAAAAGAAATCAGCAAAGCAAAAGGCAAAGAAATCGAAAAAGAAATTACCACTACAAGTGCATAAATCATCTTTTATAGATGTCTTTTCTTGAACAATATGCCCTAAACCTATATGGTGCACTCTTCTCTGTTTTATACTCAAACTCATGTTTGATTGCATGTGTTTGCGGTGCCGGCTTAAACTCGGGCATGTTAGGATATGTGCAACCAACTTTGGTGGATCTTCTTTATCATATTCTAGACTTGAAACTTACTCAACCACCTCTTGGTCGGCTCTAACTTAGACCCGGGCTCAATCTCCACCTCACTCCCATCCTCACCCTCATCCTCACTCAAATCATCACGCTCATCCTTGTCCTTGTCCTTGTCCTTGTCCCCGGTCAAAACTTCAACAGTTCCTTCTCTAAGTACATGATCTCCTCATCAATACCCGCATGCTCATTTTCCGGTAATGGGTTGCTAAGGTAATTATGCTCTTCTTCGTGGTCATTACTTTTGCTCACCCCACTAGTCCACTCTTGGAAAGGCCGGAACGGCTCGGATGGATCACAATATGAAATAAACATGTCGACAACCTTTTTCTTGGAGTGTTTCTCAAACATAGACATCAACTCTTGGTCACATACTACTTCCGGAAAGGTTTTCATAACATCATCATAGTATTGAACATGTGCAACTTCCAAATAACATGGCGGGTACTTGTTTACTATCTCCTCAACTAAATCCATGTAATTGGTCAAGTCGAATCAATAACCATATCAAATGTCCAACATATCATGTCCTTTCTAACTTTTTTCTTGTTGCCAATCGGCCTAATGTTCGGTGTAAATGTGGAATTTGGATCCATCTTGTAAATATTAAACCAACATTGCTACCGATATGGCAAATTTGGATGCATGAAACCAACAACGTAACGTTCGGTTTAAATCATCGTGAAGACATGGATGTTGACTCACCCTTCAAGCATTGCCGCCGCAGCTTGGCTCGACCGCCGCCAGCGAGCCCCGCGGCCGGCCGAGGCCGCCGGCCGGCAGCTCCCGCGCCCGGCAAAGGCCGCCGGCCGGCCGGCTCCCGCGCCGGGCCGAGGATGCCGTGGCCTACTCCCGTGCCCGGCCGAGGCCACCAACGCCGGCTCCCGCGCCAAGCCGAGGCCGACGGCATCCATCTCTTCCTACGCGGACTGCAGCAGCCCCGCCATGTTCGCGCCGAGTGGGGCTGCGAAGCCTCTCGTGCCACCCGGATCTACGTCGCCATCCTCCATCCCCTTCCTATTGAGCCGTATCACCCGCCGCCGCCACATGTAGGGTTCACCGGTGGGGTTGCCGAGGAGTGTTGGTTTGGGCCTCTTTTTTTTGAAAGTTTTGGTTTGGGCTCGGGTCACGCTTTGTCCGTCGCAAAGGGTTAAGGGTATTTTTGTCCCTCCACCAAAAAATTTGACAATCTCGAACCGAGTTTTGATGGTAGAAGGTAACGGAATGAACGGTGGTGTCAAATGGGGAATGAAACTTGAAGTCAATGTCAAATAGGGAACGAAAAAAATTTTCGGGGCCAAGGAAGGAATGAGGAAGTTTTTGAGGGTCAAATAAGGAATAATCTAAAATTCAATCTCTTAGTGTTTCTAATTGGTATTGCTGATCATGCGGGGCCTTTGGTGAACATGCACCGGACGGAGTGAGGAAAGGAAAGAAACAAGCCGAAGCCACACTCCGGCACAAAACAAATCTCGCCGTAAGACCGAGGTTTTTTATGGTCCCTTCTTACCTATTTGGTACCGCATTAACTTATCATTTTGGTACCTCGATGCAAGTGTGCTCGGCAGCCATGGGGGTCCTCTTTGTGTGGATTCCATGTGGCATTCCATATGTTAAGACTACTCGATGACATACCCGACATCAAAAAGGTTGCCGTAAGTAGATAATAATGCTCCACCTTGTCTCTCGCTCATCTTATCCATCCGATTTTAGAAACTCGATTTCTACTTGTATTCTCATAAATGATAGTATTTTGCAGGATTTTAAATCTCCGTAGATGTTTCCACGGAAGGTCTAAAGCATGTCCGGAGATGTTGTGCGAGTACATTCTTAAGGAGACCATCGACCGAAAGGGCAACTTCTACAGTGGTGCACCGTGAGTTTATTGTAGCCAGAAACTTGAAACTCATTCAGTCTTCTTTAGTCAGGTGTTGTTGCCTGAGAAACCTGCTTGGCTTGCTTGGTTGGGGTCGACATTGCTCGGTTTAGGCAGTTTTCTCATGACTCCATCCAAACAAGCTCGATAAGAGTAACTTGAAACTTGATGTGATCCTAGCTTGTCTATAAATGTGATCTTGCTTGTCTATAAATGTGATCTTGCTTTGCCTATATCTGTGATGTGAGAATGTGTTTATGATGTCTCCTTGTTGTGGTGGTTGCCATATCCTGGCTGGTTCCAGGATGCAGCCCCTGGTGGCTGCCAAATCCTGGCTGGTTCTAGGATGCTGCCATCAAGCCGGCAAGTTACCGTAGGGGTGGCCTACGTATCCGTAACGGGCGTTAATTAAAGCTCATACAAACACGATTAGTGAGTAACGGGCTTCATTCGTAAAGCCCGTTACAAACATGCCCACAATGTAACGGCCGGTGTAAAAGCTCGTTACCAATCCCGACCGGTGGGCACCAAGACCGGCCCGTTCATCGAGATATAGGAGACGCGAGTTGAAAGCAAGTCTCTCCTTTAATAGAGAGAAAGCGACGCGCGTAGAAACGGATGCGTCTCATTTCGTCGAGACGAGAGGAGATGCGGGTTCGGGGAACACGTCTTTGATGTTAATTTCACAATAACAAGCTCTGTTTTCATACCCGTTACCAAAGCTCCCGGTGGGCCTAGAGAAACGGCCATTTCACGTGACCGGTGACTAGTTGTGGTAACGGTCGTTTGTTTGATGCCCAAGACGAATCCTATATATGTTGAGACGCGTGTGAAATAGACGTGTTTCAGTTCATCAAGATAGTGGAGACGTAGGTGCACAAGCAGCATCTCCGATATTGAGCTACTGTAACGGGCTTTGCTTTGGTGCCCGTTACGAAAGTTCCCTGTGGGCCCGCAGAAACAGACCATTTCACGTGATCGGTGGCTAGTTGTGGTAACGGTCGTTGTTTAATGTCCGTTACGAATATGTCCTATCGGTAATGGGCATCCGCCCGTTACCTTTCTTGGTTTATTGTAACACTTGATCGGCAACGGGCGCATTGTCCGTTACCAAAGGCATCTCGTTGTGGGATAGCGAAGCTACATTTTCACAAACAATGAAGGGAAAAACTAAAGGCTCAATAAACAAAACCAAAGCTAAGATGTCAACGGGGGGAAAACCAAAAGCTCTTTCTCAACAAGAAATTTCTCAAAAGGCGATCCCCTTTACAAGTGTCGGACCGTCTCCTTTTATAGGGGAGGTGAACGGACTTTTTACATGCCGAGAATACCCTCGTGTAAAACGGATCAAAACGAATGTGCTAGGCTATTTTTGGGAAGCCTCCAATTAGGTCTTCACGTAACCGGTGCCCCATGACGTCACGCCGCAAATCCGGGCGCTTTCCTTGCTATCATCACGTGTGCTTATCGGGAGAAGACCTTGAATCTTTTGGAGAACCCCCTTTCGCCCGTCACATCCCTTAACCTCGAAACACAAACCTTAACCAAACTTGAATGCATTAAACGTTAGGGACGCTCGAAACCCCCGGGTGATACCCAAGCCGTGATAAGTTGGGTGGGCGGGGATTCGCCCACGGGGTTTCATCACAGAGAAAACCGGGTAGCCCGACCGAAACTTCAACACTTTAAATCGCCGTGCTAACTTGGCTACTCCGATGTCGACGAAAGGTCCCGGTCGAATTCGAAAGACGGAATCGGAAAAATGAAAACGAACTTACGAGCTCTCGGGGTTTCGCAAGTGAGCCTTTCGAATTGAACTTGACTAATCGAAATGATCTCGCGATTCAAAGCATACGAAAGGCCCGATTCTCGAATCCCCCAACGAAGCCCCTCGATGGCGAGGCGCTTGCTTCGATGCAAACCCGAGCCGGTGAAATGCGGGGAAAGAGAATCGAGGTGAAAGAAAATGTCTTCCCGGTGTCGATTCCCGATACTTTCGTTTGAATTACCAAAATGCCCCCGATTTTTCACCGTTGGGTTCAAAAATTTTGACCGTTGCGTTTCAACGCATATAAATAGAGGGGGTCGACGCCGGGGAGAGCCTGTTGTCACTTTCACCCCCTCTTCTCTCGCTTAGATTTTGCGATTGGCCCCCTTTTCTTCGCTCCCCGCGAGTCGCTCCAGCGGAAGCTTCGGTCGACTTGAGAGGTTAGTTTTCTTTCTCCGCCTCGAATTCATGCTTTTGTTTTTATCTTCCGCGACGATTCGCTCAAGTCCAAGTTTTCATAGACACATGGCTCGTGTCGGGCACACCGCTAAGGTCATGGAGGGTGAAGGGCCGTCATCGAACCCTCGAAGAACAAAGCCGCTCCGCCGGGAGCTACTGAAGCCATCGCGACGTCTTCCACTTCAACATCCAGCTTGGAGTCTGGTAAGATTTCTGGCCTAGATTGGTTTGCTAGCTCTCGCGAGAGTGGCAGTACTTCATCCACCTCTAGTAGTGATGAAAGTAAAAGTTCGAGTAATGGGAGTTATATCGAAATAATGCTGAGCGACACAGATGTTGAAAAACGTGGTGCCGACATGGAGGAGGGTGAGATTGGGGAGGAGGGTGACGCAGCCGCTGAGGAAGTTGCGGAAGGGTCCGGAGAAAACTTGGCGGGAGTGAAGGCTGACCCGCGAGATCTGGTCAAAGCCAGGACCTGCTTTATTGGACAGTCTTTGATGACCCAAGCGGATTTGGATGCATTGCGGTTGGAGGATTGCTTTGAGCCTGGGATTTGCTGCCTGGCTGGCAAGGAAACCACTCCGAAGCCTAGAAAAAATGAAAGTGTTGTGTTCCGGGATTTCTTCACTGCTGGGCTTCGACTGCTAGTTTCAAAAAAAATTGCTAATATCCTGGCAGCCTACCGCGTTCAAATTCATCAGCTTACACCCAATTCCATTCCTCAAGTACTGAAATCCTTGTGGGCTTGTCGCACTTTCGCCGGAGACAATGATGTCGACACCTTCGTTCGTCACTTTGAAATTCACTGGGCGAGGAAAATAATAATAGTTTAAAATGAAGAAAGAGAAGCTCAATATGGTCGTTGCACTTTTCGGACGCGGCACGCCGACAAAAACCAAGCTCCGGTGGAATTAGACCCGACCTACAAGAACAAATGGGCTAACCGATGGAATTCGAAGCATGAAGAGGTGACGTCATATGACCCGGCGAGCCGCATGATTGATTTGGAAATCGAATCGTCGCCGAGTTGACGAAGGCAAGCCGCACATCATCTAGCACAAGTGCGTTCTACCAGGCAACTCACGTAATCACTACGCGAGACACCCTCGAAGAATTTGTGGCAGCTTAAATTTGGCCCTGCCAGCCTCGGTGGGGTTTGTCGGCATTCAAAGTGCAATGGCTGCCCGGGCTAGACCATGACGTGCGAAGCCCCATATTCAATGTGAAACGCCCTGAAGACAAAACTGACGAGGAGATTGTAGCTGACGTCGAGAAGAAAGTTGTTCAGATGATCGACAACTACACTCATAGGGAGTGGGAGTTTGCCCAAAAGATTTTGAAGCATCAGGGCCGGGTCAATCGCGTCTATGATGAGATGGGTGTCTCCTATTCCCCTCGACCGATACCCCCGACGGCTGGAACAAAATGTTGCCATGCCAGCTGGGAATGTCAGATCCGAGCTAGCGGAGACTTCGAAGAGGAAACGAACTGGCAAGTCGACGACCGCACCAGAGGGCACTTCTAAGAGTGCGAAAGCTGTTGTTGTACGGGCACAGCAAAAGGCCGATGCTGCGAAAACCACTCTGCCTCCTATTGCTGAGAAAACAAGCAAGTTGATCAAAATTAATGAGAATTTGATTCGTCGGCAAACTGAGGCAGCGAAAGTTGCTGCGACAGAGCGAGAGAAAAAGAAAACCTAGGATGCCGCTCCATTGGTAACTCTTGAGAAGAAGGATGTCTCGAAGAGGAAAAATCCCGGAGGAGGGGAGAAAGACAAAGAAACTATCAGTGAGGCTTCTCAACAAGCGACAATGAAGCCCCAGCCCAGAAAACAAAAGGTGGATAAAATCTCTGAGGCTGATGAATATGCTGACGCCTGCCAGACGCCTCAAATTGAGCCCTCCACCTTTTACCCTCCGAGGGCACGGGATCCTAAAAATCAAAAGATCCGCCTATTGAGATTGAGGTTGACCCCGTCGAAGCTGCAACGACTGCGGCTCACAACAAGCAGATGAGATTGTACTTCTCGTCTACTAATCACCCTTGTGAGCGCTTGAAGCAAACTCCGGAAGAAGAAGCAAGAGGGAAAAAGTACTGGGAGCACTATGAGAAGACTGGTCAATTTTTGATAACTGGTCCAGTGCCCACGACTCTCGTAGCCGGGTTGATGGATGTGATTGACGAGGATGAAGAGTTGAGTTATCTCGACGATGGTGTGCCCACTACAACTTCTCAGGAGAAAGACCTCACCTTGAAGATGACTGAAATTGCTTCTGAGCCTGCGGTTGACAAGGGCGAAGGCTCCGGTTTGAAAGCTCACGACCCTATCGTTCTGGGCTCCCCTGAAGCTGAAAAGGTGGAGCCAAATCAGTCTAGATCACCGCCCCCAGTTTTGAAGGACGACAGAAGGTCGACGATGGACATTTCTAAAGGGAACATTGCTTCGCCCTCACAGGACGCGC
Organism: Cenchrus americanus; assembly: GCA_947561735.1. Classification (NCBI taxonomy): domain Eukaryota; kingdom Viridiplantae; phylum Streptophyta; class Magnoliopsida; order Poales; family Poaceae; genus Cenchrus; species Cenchrus americanus. The sequence continues at coordinate 77,216,689 of OX387240.1, read as the reverse complement.
TCTCCCTTGAGCTTGAGAAAATAGGTTTGCCTCTCGGTTTACTGACGACTATTTCGTTCGCCTGGTAAATTTTGATACTTATGAATTGATACTTCGCTACTTGGTGTTGTTTTTCAACGGCTTCCACTTTGGTCACCTTGAGCAGAAAGGATAAAGAACCGCTCAAACCTGGGGCTAGCACCCCATCTTTTGGATTGGGAGTTGGGGCATCGACGCTAGAACCTGGTACATGTTAACTACTCCCTCCATGGATTTCGAGCTATTTGTTATGTCCCAAACAAAAATTGTCTCTTGTTTCGCATATCTCACGCGTCGTGCCCCCTCCTACTTCGCACTTGCAGATTTCATTTAATCTTTGGAGGGTCTAAAGGGTGAGGAACTACTGTAGCTGATGCAAACCTTCCTTTCGAAAGGTGTCGCTGCTTGTCAAAAGGGATTTGAGTGTATTGCTAATGATGCGAAGGCTTCGCTTGCGGACAAAAAGCTCCTTGAAGAAGAAAACCGCAAACTGCGTGGGGAGAATGAAAAACTGAAGAACCAATCTCGTGAGCTCAGTGGACAAGTCAAGACTTTGACCGATCGAGGGGTAAAACAACAAACTGCTATTGATGCGCTGAAACAAGAGCTAGAGAAAAGCCTGCAATGCTATGAAGAGTGTCGCACTGAACTTAAGGACATGGTCACCCAATACGACGCGCAGCAGGTCCAAATCGAAGCCAACAACAACCTTATAGCAGAGCTGAAATGGCTGAAAGGTGAGCTCGAAGACACCCTGGAGAAAAACGAGACCTACTGTCACCAGTGGGGGGCATATTTGGCGACTTCCTATCGTCGAGCTCTGGAGAGCTTTAGGGCCAAAACCCAGTGGTTCAAGATTACTGACAACATCTCGAGCTTCGTCCAGTGGCTTCATAGCGAGCTTAAACTCTTGCCAGACACGATAAGCAAAGTTGGTGATTATGGGGCGGCGACGTGCTCTGAAACTTTGCTGTACCTTCTGGAACAACAAGGTTGTGAGCATTTTAGAACTTTTGGAAGCCGTAGCTTCGAGTTCCCGACTACTGAGGAAATGCCAGCCCCGAGTAAAACTATTGATCAAATTACGAGGATCATTCTTCGCAACTTCTGGGCACGGAGCGGGTAAGAACACGCTTGGAAAAAGGTTGTGGACCGGCTGACAAAGGTGAAATCTCTTGGCTTATATTCATGATTGAAACTGGGTTTGCCCATTTCTTATTTTGATGTTTAATGACTTTCCCTTTCTCACAGTTCTATTTTGGTCAGGCGAAACAAGCCTTGGAATTGCGTGAACATCAAGCAAAGCATGGACCTGACGCCACCCTTGGGCCCGTACAGGGATTGGCCGCCCAGGACTAGCGATCACGTCGTCGAACAAGGAGTTCCAGGAGCCCCTGGCCGTGAAGCAGCCGTCGCCAAAGGTGGCCCCGTCAATCCTGTGACCGGCGAAGCTCTTGCACCTCTCCATCACGAAGGACTTCCTCGCGATCCCGCCGCCGATTCCACCGCGGAGATTTAGGATGCCAATCAGACTTTTGATGTAGCACTTGCTCGAGCTCTTAAAAATTAAGATGTAAGCTTGTACATACTGTTTTTATAGATGCCGTACGAAAGCGTGGTGTTGAGCGTGACACCTAAGACCTTCAACTGCACCAACACTTGCGTCAGCGGGGCGTCTTGGGACACCTTTCAGCGTCGATACCCCGAAAAAACTTTCGAAGGGTTCTGGGAATTTTGTTATCATTACCAATCGATACATAGCTACCCCCTTCGTTTTTTCATGACTATGAACGACAGTAGTAAGATTGTTGTGTTGGACTCAAAAGCTCGCGAAGCCCCATTAGTGAAAGAGGAGTTACCCAATGAAGAGGATGTGAATCATTGTTTCGTATACGACTTATCCAAAAGTCGGGGGAGACGGTACGTAGATGGCAGCTGCATAGAGTTGCCTTCTCATGAAAGTTGTGTATTTTGAATTGAGATTCTCGCCGCTTTCGATTTAGAGTTTCTGAAAGAAAATGTCTTCCCCCCTTTCGAAAGCAGGCAGAACGAAAGTTGACTGATGTTTGCTTGTATCGGCCTAGTTCGCGTAATTTCAACTCTGTTTGTGTGACAACCCCACCCGAGATAATTTTGTACTATCGCCTAAACCACTCCATTTGGTCATTAAGTGATAACAAAGAAATATCCCGTTGAGTGTTGCCGGGTTTACACCCGGTGAATCACTTGGAATCACAGAGAGGATCGAACATATGCATCAAACTCCCACGAAGGAGAGTCCGGAGTGCCTTACACAGTAATACTAGTCTCCCCGTAGGGTCCAATTATTACAAACCATTATATTTTGACATAGAAGTAAATCATTCAGAGTTTTATAAAAACGGCGGAAGTACTAATGACGATACGTTACGACATCACGAGAGGCCATCTGTGATGCCATTACTCAGCGTCCTCATCCACCCATTCCAGCTCCCAGCCGGGTGGAATCTCACCGGGCCAAACAACATTTCCTGAAAGCAACAATTTGTAGCAAGACTTGAGTATACTAATGCTAAACAAAACTTACCTGACAAGAGTTACCTCTAGACATGCAGGGCTTTTGGCTGGGGGGTTTGTTTTGCCAAAATGCAACTAGTGATTATGGATCCTTATTTTTAGTGTTTTAGTTCAGATTCTAGTGAGATTATCGTTACTACCATGAGCAACTAATACAATCAAGAATTGTACAATACAATTAATTCATGCAGGGGATTTCACGTAGTTTCATCTTTAAGGGATATCATGGCCAGCTGATTAAGCAGTCTCGGATAATAGTGAGAGGCCGACAATCGATTGATTTATAACCCTTGCAAGGTAAACCTAAACACACGGAGCGGTGCCCCACAGAGCTGACACCGACCAAACGGTTCCCAAAAATCCTCGGGTTGGGATGATAGCCTACGCGCACGGGTACAGAGCTATCTGGAATGCCCCACACAGTACATCCAGCCTCACACATGTACCCTCCTCCCGGTTGCAAGCCGGGCAGGAGATGAATCGAGATTAGTAGTAGTAAAATCCCATACCGTCTCATCAAGGTACTAGGCTTACCGGTCCCATTCCCGACAAGTGCTTAATACATTCAAATGCTTAGCCCACGAAGCCACTGGACCGGAGCCCAAATCCCATACTCTTACCACATGAGCAATTCATTTAAACATATGGTGATTCCATAAAGAAGATCATATTCTCGCGAGTGACGAACATCACTCGACTTGTACCGGATCCTTAAGCATAGCAACTAGCGACCTAACATGCTAGTAACAGAACATAGGCACCTAAGGATCGTGCAACTAGGGTTTCACCCAATTCCTGAACGTAAATGCACATAGAATAACATAGATAGTTGCATCAATTTAAATAAAACATGGGTTAATGATAAAACCGGGGCTTGCTTTCGTTAGCACAAGAAGTTAGACAATCTGCCGGACTTTGGCCCGGGTCTTACTCAATGGTGACGTAGTGCACACCTCCTCCAGCTCCCTCGTTCACGTCCTCTGGCACGAGCGCGTAACTACCGTCGGGAACTTCTACACGGAGGATGCAATGCAAGACTTAAGTGGCAATTTGGATTTAATTAACTTCAAACAACTTATGACAACCAAGAGGTGCATGATTGAACACATTCACCTAGATAATAAATACATTCAGCATACTCTTCCTATGAAGAGACAAAATGCAATGCTTTCTTATCTAGACTTTTCAATGGTGACTGTGTACATATATAAATAAATAAATTAATGTAATCCACATACAAACAAAGAAGCAATGACTACAAGTGGCATAGGGTTGGTCATATTCATCTTAAGAAAGGCATTTAAACATTACTTATGTAGAGCAACACAAAAGACTATGTGACACCCGCATGATGGTGAATATAGGCACACCTATAAAAGAATATTACTTTTAATTACCAACAAGCATTGAACTTTATTTTCTCAATTTTTCCAAACAGAACTGCACCCGAGTTTGACTACCAAACTTTCCCACCACACTACCCTCTACAAGTTTTACAAAGGCTCTCGGGGTTTAGATCAAAGGATTTGGCATAAACTGCAGGGAAAATTGACAGAAATCTCGGCCCCTGTGAACAGTGAAAGCAGACGTTGACTTGCATTTTTTCACTCATTTGCACTTCAAACCAGCAATGCCACTCAACATGAAAGTTGTGTCCCTCGACAAAATACACACTTTTTGTATTGGAATAATTTGAAGTGTTTAGGGAAAATTTGGAGAACGCGGCAAAAGTTCCGGCTGACGTTGATGGGTCAACAAGGAGTCAAGGGTTTTTGAGTGGGGTTTTGACCAAGGTGGGCTATGGTTGACCAAAAGGTGTCATTAGGGTTTGCCGGTGATGTTTTCGAGGTGATGGCCCAGGTGGACCGTCGTTTAACCAAAGTCAACCAGTTGACTGGATCATTAGGGTTAATTAACCCGACCGAAAACCTGGGGCGTCACAGCCTACCCCCTTAAACAGAATCTCGTCCCAAGATTTGACAATAAGAGTGGAGCAGCACTTTCTAATAAGATAAGGTTTACAAGATGGAAATATGTACTCACTTACATTTCTAGGTAGCAAGAGTTCATATAGGGCAAAAGATACACGGTGCTCTCTTCACTGCTTCATCGTAGTTCATGAGGAAAAGGACGATGGATATGTACATGGAAAACTAAAAGAAGACAAACTCTGCCGACTAAGCAGAGGTACATCGCCACAAGCGTCCAGCGAAGGGACTCGAACATCTCCACGAACTGGGCATGGTCGACAATGGAGTCAGGGTTCTTCCTTCGGTCTCCTTCGAGCTTCTTCTGGAGGTGGTCGACGAAGACGGCTAACCAGCTTGCTCAGCGAGTGGGCGGAGCAATGGCAGGGATGGACTAGTAGCGGGTTGGCCAAAACTAGCCGGAGGAAAAACAAGAATGGCGACATTGTCGAGCTCGAAAGCAGGCGAGACTTGGCAATGGCAACACCGAGGAAAGGTTTCTCCTTTATATAGCCCAACGGAACGCAACAGTCATCCCAACCGACTGAGGTAGGGACTAGCGGAGCGATCCGGCGGTTGCCACACGGGGCTCGATAATGGTCGGCTTGTGAGGTCTCGACGACGTGAGCGTGGTCGCGGGAAAAGAGATGGCAGAGCGATGCTACAGCGTCGTACCATCGTGGCACAGAAACGAATGGGGTCCAACGGTCCGAAGATCTGACCGTGATTTCTCAAGAAATCTTTGATCCTACTCTTTCAACTTATCCGGTTGATTGATGTGAATCTTTGGGGATTTCGGTGGAAAGACTAAGTTGAGAAAGAGATGATTACCTTCAAGATTTCTATGAAGAAAGGGAAGGCTAGTAAACAAATGTGTCATTACATTTGTTCACCAAGATTTCTGGGTTTAGCTCTTAAAACATCTAGAATGTGGGAATGGGGTAAGTCCCATCATTAAAGTAAACGGTATGGAGGCATGCTCTCAGATAGAAGGGTTACCCGTGAAGTTAAGCTGACCTTACTTCACTTGAATCATGGGCTTCTTGTCTCGATTGCCCTTAGTTACTCCAGGGTTCGGAGCCTGTTGCTCGGTCTTGATCCTCTTAGGGTTTGGGAACTCATTGGCATAATGCCCGGGTTGCCTACAATTGTAGCAAACACGGGGTTGAAATTCCTTTGGCCTGAATACTTGTGGCTGAGCCTGGCGGTACTGAAAATTTCCCAAAGGCTTATGCTGGGATGGAGTCATTCTCCAATGGCCTGATGCGGATGATTGGGAAGAACCATGCGCATCCTTCTTGACGAAACGAAATTTCTTGCCCGATCCAATTCCCGAAGCAAATTCATTATGCCTCTTCTTCTCCTTTTGTACCTTCATCATGGCATCCTCTTGCGAGATAGCTTTGTTTACTAACTCGTGATAATTGTTTGGCTCTAATAAGTTTAGACTTTCATACAATTCACTCCTGAGACCATCATGAAAATGTTCCATCTTTTTGGCATCGATGTCCATGTGATGTTCTCCATATTGACAAAGGTTGTTACACTTTTGTGCATACTGATACACAGTGTCATCACCTTGCTTAAGAGCAAGCAACTCTTTCATTTTCTAACCATGAGTCCTTTTGGGATGTGGTGGTCCTTAAAATCTCTCTTGAATTCAGTCCAAGTAACTTCATGTCCCGCAGGTTGCATAATCTTAAAGTGCTCCCACCACATTAAGGCTTCTCCACGAAGCTGCAAGGCTGCAAATCTAGCCTTGTGCTCCTCGGAGCAAGGTAAGACAAATGCAGAGAATTTGTCCTCAATGGCCCTAACCCATGCATCTGCATCAAGGGGTTCTTCTGCTTTGGTGAAGGTTGGGGGCTTCATCCCCATAAACTGGGAATAGGTAGTAACCATTTGTGGTCCATCATGATTAGCTCCCAATGGCGGTCTCTGGTGCATCTGTTGCACGATTTGCTGTTGTGTCTGCAAAATCTGGCGCAACACTTCGGTCTGAGCGGCCATGAAGGTCTCCACCGGCGTCATGGGTGGCGACGGTGGTAGTTCACCATAACCCGGCGCGTCAAAACCGTTGGGGGTGTTACGTGTCGACCCGACCATCTAAAAGGTTAAGTTCTCATTAAACACATATTCATAAGTTTGCTTTAATAAATTAACAAGTAGGGTATGCACGACGAGAACTCATTCATGGCAAATTTTCGGAGTCGACCAGCACGACGGTCATATGCATAAAGTTCATAAATCCTTGCTTATACACCGAAAAATCCTCATTTTTGGTCAGTGCATGTATGATTTCATAAGCTTCAATGTTGGTATTCAACTCCGAGTCAATTTCCAACATTATTATACCCGCAAATTTCGTAACCGAGATTCGGCCTAGCTTATTTGGCACAAGTTACTACCCAACACATGGTCCAAGTTGATCATAACCAACGTCATTACAAGATCCATTCTTAAAACACATCACTTTATTGAAAGCGTAGCCAACATCAACTAGGTATCACTCTAGCCTAAGTCCACTTAAGGTGAAGCAGGTCCAGTCTCCACTCCAGATTCTCCTTGAATCTCTTCGGGATCTTCTTCCTCTTCTGGATTAGGAGGTGGAGCTGCTACAACTTTTAGTTGATTCTCTAGGTCAAGCATATATTGATCATTATGCTGCAACAAGAAATTTTGTTCATGAATGACTTCACTCAATTCTTGTATTGTGGTTTTATCCTTTCTTCTTTTCTTCTTGAGACGGGCTATCGTTGCTCGAGCTTCATTCAACTCTTGGGCGATAGCTCCTGCACCAATAATTTGTTGTCTATAAATTTGGCGCCTATAGAACATACTTTCTCCAACCATCGTTTGATATAGGTCCCACATAGCTTTGGAGAAACGGACTGAGGTGTGAAGTTCAGGACTATAGTGAGGATTGCCCTGAGCGGAGAAAAAAGCTTCGCGTTCGATTCCATGCTCGGAATGCTGCTTAGGCAGTGGAATCACCTTAGCTGCAGTACTAGCTACTAAATCGGCATGCTTCTCACAAAAAGTTGTGAGTGCTTCCAACGCAGCCTTATGCATGGTACCAGCCAATTTCCACCCTTGTGCCTTCACCTCCCACTCTTTCCAAGTAGGATGTGACGGACACACGGGGATCTTTACATTCACTTCCCAACGAAGCAGTTGGCCTGTTGTCATAAGCTCACGTGCCGAGTACTCGGGATACGCTGTGTAACCAAAGTCCCTTAGGGTGTCCCACAAAAGTGCAGGAAAACCACCCTCCTCGAGGCAGTTTAAGTGAGTCCACGCCTGCGCATCAATGTTCATGGATCCGGAGGCAGACATCTGGAATGAGTGACAATTGTCAGAACCAGATGCGAACACGTGCACAAGTTAAGTTCTCACGGCTACAAAAGAATGTTGCCTACTCAGACCACTACTAAAGGTTTCAACTTCCAAAAGATTTCATGAGAAAAAGGGGTAGTTGGATTTTCAATTTGGTGAAATTTAGGGCAACCATTTAGCACAAGGTGCAAGATATGCCGGACCTCGAAACAAGTACGCATAAAATGATGGTGTAACGTTCGGGGGTTGTGAATCAAAAATTCATAACTCAGAACCTAGGAACCCAAACATCACCAAATTTTGGTAGCAACTCAGTGAGATTATAATACACCTTTTCAGTATTCAAAGGTAGGGCTAGATTGGATGGGAACATGATCAAAAAAAATTTCTTTTGCAGAAGGGGCTGTTCTGAAAAACAGCAGAACAGAGACTCGCTAAACTGAGCATAACTCTCTGTAGAAAATTCCTAGAATCCTGGAAAATTGACAGTGGATACTCAACTTGATAAGAAACAACTTTGCTAAAGGATGTCTAGTCAGATTCCTTACAGATCTGGCTACAAAAATTGAGAAATGACAGAGACAGAATCTGCCAGAAATTTCCTAAATTCAAAAGAGAGGAAACCTTATCTAAGATCAAGCAATTCACCCTAGAAAAATTATTCAAGCAATTGGGAACCAATTTTAGGTTTAACAAGATTTTAATTAAGCATGCACATGCCTTATATGACCTTACAACTAGATCGAAAAGACGTAGTTAGTGCCGGTGGCAAGCTTATAATCGGCTCTCCTTATAATATCTAGTCGAAACTACTCGATTCGCACTTACGATTCACGAACGTAGTTAGTGTACCTGCGAGAAAACGAACCTTTCGTGCCAAGCACGTCACGAAAGCGTCCACATAGAGTACCGTTCACTTATAGAAACGGTATCCATGCATCAAGCCGCCGCATGGACAACGTCCAACCTCGGAAACCCTCCGTTTGAAAGGAGTGTATCCTTGCCTCGCATGATCGACATGAGGAATGCAAACGTATGAAACACGTGGCGACACCACAACTCGTATCTAGACGCGAAGATGGGATCCATGGAATGGATCACTCCATCAACCCTCGCAATTCCCGTGATTCGGAACAAAGACACGTATTAAACACGTGGCTTATCTAGTTTGGTTGTGCAATAAAGTAAGTCCGACATAAATCGAAGTGCTCGGAAGTTAGCAAAATAAACCATAGATTCTTATGCCACCTTAAAGAACCCCAAAAATTCCCTCTAGGGCCTCTCGATCTAGATCATTCCTTAACGATCCAACAGATTTTCAAAATCCAATCAATCTTGGCAAGTTTTATTGCAAATCATGTGATTAGTTTTTATCTAATCACTCCGGTGCATACGGATGCTCGATACCAACCGTGACAACCCCACCCGAGATAATTTTGTACTATCGCCTAAACCACTCCATTTGGTCATTAAGTGATAACAAAGAAATATCCCGTTGAGTGTTGCCGGGTTTACACCCGGTGAATCACTTGGAATCACAGAGAGGATCGAACGTATGCATTAAACTCCCACGAAGGAGAGTCCGGAGTGCCTTACACAGTAATACTAGTCTCCCCGTAGGGTCCAATTATTACAAACCATTATATTTTGACATAAAAGTAAATCATTCAGAGTTTTATTAAAACAGCGGAAGTACTAATGACGATATGTTACGACATCACGAGAGGCCATCTGTGATGCCATTACTCAGCGTCCTCATCCACCCATTCCAGCTCCCAGCCGGGTGGAATCTCACCAGGCCACTCCTGAAAGCAACAATTGTAGCAAGACTGAGTATACTAATACTCAGCAAGACTTACCCGACAAGAGTTACCTCTAGACATGCAGGGCTTTTGGCTGGGGGTGTTTGTTTTGCCAAAGAGCAACTAGTGATTATGGATCCTTATTTTCAGTCTTTTAGCTCAGATTCTAGTAAGATTATCGTTACTACCATGAGCAACTAATACAATCAAGAATTGTACAATACAATTAATTCACGCAGGAGATTTCACGTAGTTTCATCTTTAAGGGATATCATGGCCAGCTGATTAAGCAGTCTCGGATAACGGTGAGAGGCCGACAATCGATTGATTTATAACCCTTGCAAGGTAAACCTAAACACACGGAGCGGTGCCCCACAGAGCTGTCACCGACCAAACCGTTCCCAAAAATCCTCGGGTTGGGATGATAGCCGACAGTCCCGGGTACAGAGCTATCTGGAATGCCCCACACAGTACATCCAGCCTCACACATGTACCCTCCTCCCGGTTGCAAGCCGGGCAGAGACGAATCGAGATTAGTAGTAGTAAAATCCCGTCTTGTCTCATTAAGGTACTAGGCTTACCGGTCCCATTCCCGACAAGTGCTTAGTACATTCAAATGCTTAGCCCACGAAGCCACTAGACCGGAGCCCAAATCCCATGCTCTTACCACATGAGCAATTCATTTAAACATATGGTGATTCCATAAAGAAGATCCTATTCTCGCGAGTGACGAACATCACTCGACTTGTACCGGGTCCTTAAGCATAGCAACTAGCGATCTAACATGCTAGTAACAGAACATAGGCACCTAAGGATCATGCAACTAGGGTTTCACCCAATTCCTGAACGTAAATGCACATAGAATAACATAGATAGTTGCATAAATTTAAATAAAACATGGGTTAATGATAAAACCGGAGCTTGCCTTCGTTAGCACAAGCAGTTAGACAATATGCCGGACTTTGGCCCGGGTCTTGCTCAATGGTGACGTAGTGCACACCTCCTCCAGCTCCCTTGTTCACGTCCTCTGGCACGAGCGCGTAACTACCGTCGAGAACTTCTACACGGAGGATGCAATGCAAGACTTAAGTGGCAATTTGGATTTAATTAACTTCAAACAACTTATGACAACCAAGAGGTGCATGATTGCACACATTCACCTAGATAATAAATACATTCAGCATACTCTTCCTATGAAGAGACAAAATGCAATGCTTTCTTATCTAGACTTTTCAATGGTGACTGTGTACACATATATATAAATAAATTAATGTAATCCACATACAAACAACAGCAACAGCTACAAGTGGCATAGGGTTGGTCAGATTCATCTTAAGAAAGGCGTTTAAACATTGAGCAACACAAAAGACTATGTGACACTTGCATGATGGTGAATATAGGCACACCTATAAAAGAATATTACTTTTAATTACCAACAGCAATGAACTTTATTTTGGACACCACCATTTTACTTTCTTAGCTCATCCCTTAGCTTATACATAAAGGATACATTTTTCCTATTTTCCCCTTTACTAGATTAACCGGATTTGCACTCTTTTACTCAACCAAAACACATCAAATTATTCCAGCAGTACCTACTGGTTCTATTGACCAGGGATGCTCTGTTGGACAGCAAGAAACTATCCTTTGCACTACTGAAATTAATTACACAAATTAAAGGCATTACCAGTTAGCATATAAGGGAATAGTGCATATTAAAATAATTACCACAGAACTGAATCCACACTTTCTCTCACACATGCTTTGGTCCAAAACAATCTTAAAGAACTAACAAACACACATATAGCCCTTATGAAACATGCTACACATATTTGTGATTAAAAACAAGCATAAATGCGGAAATAATATTTTTAACAGAGATAAAATCATGGTAAACTCACCAAGGATGCTTTTTAACACAGCAAGACTATAACCAGAAGTTGGGCTCAAAAATAATTATATTTGGAGCTACAAAAATCATCTAGGCAGATTTATCAATTTCACAAAATGATTTTTATAAAAAGATTTCTTCACTAACTTTGTGCAAGTTTTGGCACAAAACCTAGACATACTAGTACTCACAACATATCCAAAACTCAGCTCAATATCAGTTTTAGATTTTACAGAATCACAGATCTAGGTATTTTACATGTCTATTTTTCAAGCAAAATCCGTAGCTTAAAAGCATATACACCTTTGGAGAAAGTTGTAGTTTTAAGTACACAGAGCACAGAAAAATTAGGTTTGCTATTTTTGGATTTTTCTACGATTTTTAATCAATTTTACAAGTTCCAGCTAAAACACATCAAAAGTATAGAATCTTTTTGCATTTAGATCCCTGGAAAGTTTAAACTCTTCACAACCATACCCTCGGTTCTTCACCCTTGCACCCAGCGGCGAAGGCGAGCTCGCCGGCGGCGAGGTGAGGCACGGGGTGGCAAACAAGCGAGGGGGGTTAGCAATTAGGCTCACCCTCTTCCGATTGGCGGTGGTGGTTCGACCGGAGACGTCGCCGGCGAGCGGCGGCGGCAGTCCAGTGGTGGCATGGCCGTGGGCGCTTGTATTCCGGTGAGGACAGGGGCGGAGCTGGTCAACGTGTGGCACAGGCAGCTTCACTGGGACCTAGCGGTGGTGCTAAGACGGTTGGTTGGCTCGGGGATCGCGCGGGGAGCAAAACTCGTCGGTGGCTACCTGGCGGTGGCCGCAGTGACACTGGCTCCGGTGAGCCGGCGGCTCGGGCAGGCCAACAAGCGAGCGCAGGAGCTACTAGGGGTCCTAGTGAAGTGAGGAGCAGCGCGTGTTTGCGAAGAAAAGCAGGCGGGGGTGGAGTTCACCGTGTGGCTACCATGGCGGACGGCGGCGGCTCGGGCTCGCGCGAGGAGAAGTTCGGCCGACTTTACAGCTGTGCGCAAGGCAGTTGAGGCGATGGCTTGGGCACCAAGTTGAAGCTAATCCAGGTATGGGCCGCGGCATGGCCGGAGTACAGCGGACATGCGGCAACGCTAGTGCGGTCGTCGGCCAATGACGGCGCGTGGGCGGCGCGGCGTGGCCGGTGTGCGGGCAAAGACGTGGCATCGTCCGGGGGACCCACACGCGTCGTGTACCGGGACTAGGACGCGGTGTTCGACCCAACGAGCGCAGGCATGCCTCAGCGTTCGTGTACGGCGGCCTGGCAGCATGCCGACGCGGCCGGACGTGGCCATACCCACGATGTCGTGCGCGCGGGCGCTCTGGCTCAAAACAGCTCCAAGTACCCTACTTTGAATTGAATTTTCTCAAATTTTCCAAACAGAACTGCACCCAAGTTTGACTACCAAACTTGCCCACCACACTACCCTCTACAAGTTTATAAAGTGTTGACGGTTAATATTTGTATCAAAGTTCGTTTGTGACTTGCAAGCGGACAAGTCTCCCGTCGTAGTCAAGGGACCCTTCTTCCCTTGAGTGGTGAACCCAAGGTATCGAATCCGTGGAACAATGTGCAACGCAAGGATTCAATCTAGTAAAGCAAGGTAAGCTATCTTATGAAGGTAAGTTGCATCTAATCTACTAACTCATAAAGAAAACGAATCTAATCTAATCTACTAAAGAGGTAGCAAGAGAAAGCAAGAGATAACCAATCTAGAGAATCTAGATCATGCTTATGTTGTAGCTCCAAAAAGATAGATGAAGATAGTAAAGCGAATCTCATTAAAAGCATCTTTAAATCGTGGCCTTCCCATCCGACTCCGAAAACACCCGCCTTTCGGAACCCCCGTTCGTCACAACATATTCCTATTCATGCGGGTAGTCTAGGGCGAGTTCGATAGAACAATTTGAAATCACTTGGCCGGTCCCGTATGCACCTCTAGCCACCGCGGCTACAAGAGCACCCTATGTAATCTATCTTAAGTATAGATCGTAGAAGAAGCAAAACCAAGAAGAAAACAAAATCATCGAGAAGGCACTTGATCGCTAGAAATCGAATTCACTTACAAACTTCACCGAATGATTACATGAACAAGATCACCACCGGGGCCCTCCCTCGATCTTGATCCTCGCTCCGAGCTCCGACGTGGTCTTCCATGCAAGGTTCCCACGTCGGCTAGGGAAACCCTAGACAACTAGCACGACCCTCATCTCCGAGATGGTGTCCCTCAAGCTTCTCTCGCTCCTCGGCGGCGGATTACGACTTCGGTTCTCCGTGGCTCTCGGTCGGGGGGCTATTTATAGCCCGAGAAGCAATTAGGTCAAAGGAGAGGCCGATTGGGCCCCGAATTGGGGCCGGGCCGCCGGCCCGGGCCCACTCGGCCCATCCCGCCGCCCTCGCTTCGCCCGGTGTTGCTTCCCACGTCTTCTAGATGTTCTCCCCTTTTGCATGTGGGCCCTTGACGTCGGTTTCTCTCCGAATTGGACTCAATTCCTTGTCTTGCAAGATTCGGTACTTTTCGGTTCGGTCCTCGGAGTTTATCATCTTCTCGGGCTTGGTCCTTGGGCTCTTGGAGTCATGTTCACTTCATTGCTTGACTTGTATCGGGCTTCAAGGTCTTGTCATGAGGTGCTTAATGAACTTATCCCGGAAGTCTTGCTTTCAACGTTAAAACCCTACGTAAACACATAACTCCAAAACCGACATGCACAAGTGAACTTGTTATACCACGGGGGTTAGTACCAATGAATAAGATACAAAAGTTATGCCAACACCGAAGGTAAACTCATGGCTAGGTTGACGGATTTTCACCGTCAACATCTCCCCCATGCTTAAACCTTGCTCGTCCTCGAGTAAGCCTTCGATGGATATCATCGTTGCCCATCAATGTTTAAACCTTGCACTTGATCATACATGAAAAAAAACATAATGCTCTCAAAAGTTTAATTCGTTAAAGTTCCACAATGTACTAGCCTTCATCCCTACGGAGGTTAGATATTTAATTAAGCTTATTCCACAAGTATTCACATGCTCACAAAGTTTAAATAGATCTCAGAATTTTTGAAATAAAGAATGAGATAAAGAAAAGAGCTAAACCAAATTCACAAATTTAAATCATCTCGTATATTGCTCATGAACTCTCATCTCACTTGTCTCTCAAGCCTATATATTCTACTCCTTTCCCTCTCATATATATATGTGTGGTAGGCTTTATATGGAGCTTTGGGAAAGTTTAGTCCTAACAAGATTTTATAAATGAGGTGTTGTCAAAACAAGACAAGCTTCTCATGGTCTTACCGAGACTCGTCAAAAAGGTCATTGGAAAATAATGTTAAATGAAGGAGGGGAAAGAGAAAAATACACACACTTTAGATGAGTGGACATGTGCAAATGGCAAAGAGTGATCCCGAGGCACAAAGGAAGTCCTCGTTATCGGATTGCACATGGTTGGAAAATGAGAATGGATCTTTTAAACTTGAAGCCTTGAATGCACTCTTAGAGAACCGGGGAGTTCACTTTTACGCATATATATATATATTTTTTTTCTCTTCCTCATATTTCTCATTCTTTTCTTCTTTCTTTCTTTCTTTCTTTCATTCATCATTATATATATATATATATATATATTCTTTACCTTGAAAGTCATGATTATCGCTGGATTTTTTTTCTTTCATCATCATTTTTTTTAAATACTCCCCTTCGAATTCTAAAACTGCAGCGTACCTACCTCCTCCCCCATGCTTAGACGTTGCTCGTCCTCGAGCAAAGAGGCAAAAAATAAGGTAGGTACCGGAAATATTTTTCCTTGGAGAGATACTTGAAATCTTCAATGTTGGCACCGTCTTGCGATCTTCCTTGAATTGATGATCCATTCTCAACAATAGGTTGTGGTCAAGGAGGTAATCACAAAAGATGATATTTGGTTTAAGGGTGGATATCCGGCGAAGTTTGTGAGATCTCCGATGCGGGGATACACAATGCACGGATAAAAGGCTAGCAAAAAGATAGATACACAAAAACGGAATGACCACTTCTTAGTCTCGGGCCGGAGAAATCATGGCCTGCAATAACTCACTCAAAAATAAATCTTGTACACTAAGGTTTATGCACTCAAATATATATAAGGCTCTGGATAGGTTGAGCAACACACAAGTGATATTTATGACAAGGTTAGCAATATTTTTGAGCATAAAAGACATCTTTAATCTATTCATAATTTGAGAGCACATAAAATACTATGGGTCCTTATTTTAATCATAACCTCCACTGAAGATTAAGCTAGCATTTAGATAATTTCAGATTTGTATTTTTAAGAGAGCACTAGTTCGGACATGCATAAATCAATTACAAAGATAAACAAAGCGGCAATTATAATCATATATCATCATGGCACAAACTTTGTAACTTTACCAAAGGTAAAAACTTGGTGGTGACATTATTCATGATGAAAATAAAAACTAAGACACACGCTGAAAAATTAAACTAACACTAAAAATTAAAGCAAAGCTGAAAATACTACGCAAACATAGGCGCAAACAAGCTGAAAATTAAAGAAAAGGGGGTAAAGGAAAGATAACTAAAGCTCCTCCTCTCTCTAATCTTCCGCCGATGGTTGATATTGATAGTCTTGGTTGTTGTACCCTTACTTGCAATAGGAATGCACCACTCCTCCTATGAATTGTCCGACGGTGCTAGGTGAAGGTGTCAAAGCTCATAAGCGAATGTTGCATTACCTTCACCCATTTGGTTTGCATTGGTTTGGATGGCTGCAATATTTTGCATGTTTCTTGCAGCGTATCCTCCAATGGTGGCCACATTTTGTTGTGGTTGACGAAGGTGTGCATATGGCTCCGCAAAGGCTACGTTGGGCACCGCAAAAATGGTGGGGTATGGCTGCACCACTCCCCCATGCTTGCATTGGTACACCACCGTAGTAATTTGGCGATGCCGGAATTTCTCCGAATGGTAGAACATAATTTTGTTGTGCACCTCCTTCTTGGGCCATAGAAGATCCTTCTCCTATAATTCTTTTCTTTTATTATTTTTTTCTTCGCCGGCACAAGAAGTCCTTCCTCTAACCGATCTTCTTCCCCTCAAGAAAAGTCTTAATCTTCAATCCGGAAGGGGCAAATTCACCTAGGCCACTCGGAAGCCTCCTCTCTCATCTTTACTCTTATCTTTTCCTTTCTTCATATATTCCTAGGGAAGTCCCGGTAGGAGATGATTTGGGTTCCTTGTAATACCCGGTTTTAAAGAGATAGTCAACATGGAGAGGTAACACCCCGAACCAATATCTTCCGAACTCGATGTTTCTTAACAACACCACCGGTTGATCATAGGTGAGTGGGGTCTATTGGCCACTTGGCAATCAAAGCCGAGTAAAGGCAATTCAACTCCGTGTTGGTTATCTTTGTCTCTCTTGTTCTCCCAGAAATCCACTTGCACAAAAGTGACACACTTGGACGATGGGTTCCGGATAGTATTTCTTCGTTGATGGTCTCTTCCCGTGATCATACTACAAAAACCTTCCCATGTGCCTTCATGCACATACTTGTTCCGGAGATCCCTTTGGAAAATAGGAGACACTCGCCCATGGGTCTACGATACTAGAACATGCAATCATTTCGAACATGAAAACCAATCTAATCTATCGGGGGTTGTGACCACGGTTTCGCCCTTTCCCTCCTCTCGTACTCTCACTACGCGAAGGTATTCATGACTAGACCTATGATGGTCACGGTGAAAGATGATAGATAGATAATCCAACAAAGTATGATCACATCTCAAGATCGATTGCAACCCATGGATGAAAGGAGATTACCCCATCAAGGTGCTAGAAATAGCATCGTTGATCAAGGTTACCCTTCCGACGGTGTCTTCCTTCTTCTCCACTTGTGGGCTCCTTCCAATGGAATGAGAGACTCAAGCACTCCTTCATCAAGGGTATGCGCCATGGTCACGAAAATTTCCTAGGCGAATTCCTTGCGGGTGTTTGCCGACACTCCATTAGAGAATTGCACCGGTGTCCCGTGTGAAACCCAATATGTGGAGAGCTTGGTCGTCAATGTCAACGTTCGCTACAAGCCTCTACTTAAGGTGAGTGAGCTTCTTCTCCTCCTCCGTCATGATGACATACCCCTCGGAATACCGCGGAGCATATGGAGGTGGAGCGGATGATCGTGTCAAGTGGCGAGGTTGGACGAGCGGCTCCTCCATATGTTATTGAAGTTTGGTAAACCTCATAAACGAGTTTCGTGTGGCCCTCATGCCACCAAGGAAAAGAGTGCGATTCCTCCTCGGCGGTGCCGTGTCCTCCTCCATACCCCGAGGAAACTCGGAAACGAGTGCCTCCTCGAAAAGGTTGTCGATGATGGCTTAGACGACGATGATCCCTTCTTCTTTGGTGAAAAGGCTTGTAGTTTTCTTCCATGATTGCAGCACTCTCCCTCACAAATAAATATCCGGGGTTTTCACCCGGTAACAAGGTACACAAATATTATTTTGGAGTCTGGACTTTGAGTGGATTAAGGATGTGATTTGTTGCACGAAACAAACGCGGTGGATGGCTAAGTCTAAGGTGATTCCGGCCTACAAACTAGAGCACACGAACAAAGAGTTGGATGAAAGACTTACCTCTCTCCTCCTCTTGGCGCGGTTCTTCTCTAGTGCATTCATGTTGCTTCGTGATCGCGTACACCTTCCAAACGTTCCCGTCCACTCCTTCGCTTGCATTATTGCTCCTTCCACTTGATGTTTTCGCTTTGACTCACTTCCATACTCCCTTGCCTCACATGCATCCATGATATTCCTACAAAACAAAGCCTTGGCTGCCCCCCCATGCTTGTACTTTGCATGTGGTTTAAATATGTTGGAGGGGCATCCCGTGATGTATCATGGTGCATGCATGGTTAGGTTAACTAGATTGCCTCCCTTTAAGTGTGTTTAAGGCTAAGCACTCCTCTTATTTCGAAATTTAAAAATATTTTTCAGAGCCATGCAAGAGCTCAAGAATAAATTTAGAGAAGTTTTTAACCCATTAAAAACAAATGTAAGTCAAAAATATTTTTCGACTACGTCGATTTCGGTCTCACCGGCATAGTTTGCCTTCATTAGTTGAGAGCAAGCTTTTCCCGGCTTGATCATGGGGGCATAGGTTTAGGTCCTAATTTTGATTGGATGAGAGAGATTTTGAATGAAATAAAATTAAGTGAGGCTTAGAAAAATTCTAATCTTAGAGAAACCAAGGATATGGATTTTTAAACCAACCAAAAATCAAGTTTCTAGGTTCACGCGAGTCCTACCACATGCTGAAATTTAAATAACATCTAGATACAAGTCGTGGCTCTACTCGAGTGTTTTTAGCATGAAAAACAAGTCAACCACAGCACCATAATGAGGGTGGAGGGTTGAGTTAGGTTTTGAATTTTTTTTTGGTTGTGGTTTCTCGAAAAAGAAGCAAACAATCACATAGGATGGTTCATGTAAAGGGTTTATGATCAAGCAAAATATTCAACCAAGAATTATGTCTCTAATATTGATCAACCATTCTAAGTCTAAGGTTTTGCGTAGTAAAATTCAAAACTGAATTATATTTAAAAAGACTTGAAAAACCTGGAATCGGGTTGTCCTCCCGGTAGCTTATTCTTGACTCGACGAAACGGGTTGCCTCCCCGCCTAGCGCTTCGTTTATAGTCCATGGCTAGACTTCTTCACTTGATTACTCCGGATCAACGCTCTTTGCGGGCGTTGCAATCTTGGGTACCCACTTTGGCTTAGTCAATTTTTTTTTGGTCTTCACAGGCTGGCTTTGTCCTTTGGTCTTGACGGATGCAACATCTTCCTTGTGGCTCAGCATCTCGAACTCCGGTCCTTCGGTCGTGATCTTCACGGTCTCTAGTGTGATCCTTCATCTCTCCCGAACGAGCTTGAGTAGCCTTCGCCGTCTTGGGACCTTGGAGTTGTCTCCAAAATTCTTCTTTGTTACCCATCGGGCGCCCGGCAAGTTGTCCCACTTGCGTCTCTAGCATCTTCATCATGATGAACACTTCGCATGTGGATCTTGCCTTGGCAGCCTTTAGGTGTTGAGCTTCTTTCTCCATCTCCATCTTCTCCATCCTCCTCTTAAGTGAACCGATATGCCACTCAAGGAATCCGGCTCGTATGCATTCAGCTCTCGCAATCGTCATGCGGATAGTTGAGACCTTGATCTTGAACGGCCTCCCGGCGTCTTGAAGGTTTATGATAAGTAGATCAACGATGTCCGTGGTGCGTAGCGCTCCGGTGGTTGAGGTTGATCTTCCTTTGGACTTGGAGGTGGTGATTCCCCCGGAGATTTTGACGGTCCTTCGACTTTGGATCTAGGGTTTCCAATCCTTTAGCTTGTGTTGCACGTCACCTTTGCCTCGTAAAGTTTTCCTGGATCATCCACAAAAAAGTTTGGGTTTCTTGGAGAGGTAGCCAACCATCTCCGTTTAGGGTTAATGATAAAACAAAAATCTAAAAAGAAAAGAAAAATTAGGGTTAATCAAAACTAGATTAGATTGAATTTTTTTTCTTTTTGAGGATGATCAAACTTAAGAGATGCGAGAAGAAAATCAAAAGAAAAGCTCGAAAGATAAGCGATACTAGATCGGATCTTGATTGCTTGTTCCCCGCAATGGCGCCGGAAAAAGGGGCTTGTTGACGGTTAATATTTGTATCAAAGTTCGTTTGTGACTTGCAAGCGGACAAGTCTCCCGTCGTAGTCAAGGGACCCTTCTTCCCTTGAGTGGTGAACCCAAGGTATCGAATCCGTGGAACAATGTGCAACGCAAGGATTCAATCTAGTAAAGCAAGGTAAGCTATCTTATGAAGGTAAGTTGCATCTAATCTACTAACTCATAAAGAAAACGAATCTAATCTAATCTACTAAAGAGGTAGCAAGAGAAAGCAAGAGATAACCAATCTAGAGAATCTAGATCATGCTTATGTTGTAGCTCCAAACAAGATAGATGAAGATAGTAAAGCGAATCTCATTAAAAGCATCTTTAAATCGTGGCCTTCCCATCCGACTCCGAAAACGCCCGCCTTTCGGAACCCCCATTCTGTCACAACGTATTCCTAATCATGCGAGTAGTCTAGGGCGAGTTCGATAGAACAAGTTGAAATCACTTGGCCGGTCCGTATGCACCTCTAGCCACCGCGGCTACAAGAGAACCCTATGTAATCTATCTTAAGTATAGATCGTAGAAGAAGCAAAACCAAGAAGAAAACAAAATCATCGAGAAGGCACTTGATCGCTAGAAATCGAATTCACTTACAAACTTCACCATGAACGATTACATGAACAAGATCACCACCGGGCCCTCCCTCGATCTTGATCCTCGCTCCGAGCTCCGACGTGGTCTTCCATGCAACGTTCCCACGTCGGCTAGGGAAACCCTAGACAACTAGCACGACCCTCATCTCCGAGATGGTGTCCCTCAAGCTTCTCTCGCTCCTCGGCGGCGGATTACGACTTCGGTTCTCCGTGGCTCTCGGTCGGGGGCTATTTATAGCCCGAGAAGCAATTAGGTCAAAGGAGAGGCCGATTGGGCCCCGAATTGGGCCGAGCCGGCCGGCCCGGGCCCAGTCGGCCCATCCCGCCGCTCGCTTCGCCGGTGTTGCTTCCCACGTCTTCTAGATGTTCTCCCCTTTTGCATGTGGGCCCTTGACGTCGGTTTCTCTCCGAATTGGACTCAATTCCTTGTCTTGCAAGATTCAAGACTTTTCCGGTTCGGTCCTCGGAGTTTATCATCTTCTCGGGCTTGGTCCTTGGGCTCTTGGAGTCATGTTCACTTCATTGCTTGACTTGTATCGGGCTTCAAGGTCTTGTCATGAGGTGCTTAATGAACTTATCCCGGAAGTCTTGCTTTCAACGTTAAAACCCCGCGTAAACACATAACTCCAAAACCGACATGCACAAGTGAACTTGTTATACCACGGGGGTTAGTACCAATGAATAAGATACAAAAGTTATGCCAACACCGAAGGTAAACTCATGGCTAGGTTGACGGATTTTCACCGTCAACACAAAGGCTCTCGGGGTTTAGATCAAAGGATTTGGCATAAACCGGCAGGGGAAAATTGACGAAATCTCGGCCCCGGTGAACGGTGAAAGCGGACGTTGACTTGTATTTTTCACTCATTTGCACTTCAAACCAGCAATGCCACTCAACATGAAAGTTGTGTCCCTCGACAAAATACACAACTTTTGTATTGGGATAATTTGAAGTGTTTAGGGAAAATTTGGAGAACGCGGCAAAAGTTCCGGCTGACATTGATGGGTCAACAAGGAGTCAAGGGTTTTTGAGTGGGGTTTTGACCAAGGTGGGCTATGGTTGACCAAAAGGTGTCATTAGGGTTTGCCGGTGATGTTTTCGAGGTGATGGCCCAGGTGGACCATCATTTGACCAAAGTCAATCCAGTTGACTGGATCATTAGGGTTAATTAACACGGCCGAAAACCTGGGGCGTCACAGTTTGACAATGCAACTTTGTATAAGGATGTTGAAAGACTTCATTTGCTTTCCAATTATAACTTTTTCTCATAAAAATATTAGCCTGTGATGCGACGCCTAGGCGTGAAACGCATTGCAGGACTAGGAGTTGTTCACCCATGTCAAATTTTACAGCCTTTGAGCTGTTTTTTGACAACGAATGTTCATCTTTGGTTTAGAATAGGCATCTCACAGTGGTGCTAAACTTCTCTTGCACTATCGTCTTTGAAAAAATCAAGCTTGCGCTCAACAATTTTTCGTAATTGTGCTAAGTCAGAACCAAAGAATCTTTCGACACGTCGTCGCCGAAAGTGTTAGTGCAAGAAAAACTATTGCTTACCATGATCTGTTCATGGTTCCTCGATTCGATATTAAATCGCTTTTACATGCCCCCTTTCAGACGGGCTTCCGCGAAAGCAGCTCTTTGATAACTTGATTCTTGTGAATCATTTTTATTGCACCACTTGTGGGTGGGCTACCCTTGTGTAGCACTTTGATGCACTCTCTTTCGGAGTGGGCTATTCGAAAATAGCACTTCAATTCATCCTCTTTTTGGGATGGGCTATCTTAAGATAGTCGTTAACACCAAAATTTGGTAAGGAGTCTGACTTGTGGGTCCAGCTCGACGAGGAGTCCGTCTGTTGGAAGGAAGGTTTCTTCAGAAGCATTCGGCAGAAAAATCCGCGGTCGGCTATCTGTTTCTGTTCGGCAAGAGAACAGTTGAGCTGATTTTGCGGGATTGTACGGTGACGTGGCTCAAGCAGGAAGGGCGAATGGATGGATAAGCGATCAAGCCTAGAGATAAATTAGGTATCAAATCCATTCGAGGTTGTGCTTGGCAGGGTATAAATATGAGCCCCGAATGTATGTAACATATACGTAATCATTCTCAATACAAACCGGCTTTACGCCATACCTAGAGTCCATTTGTCGTGTCGTCGAGTTCTTCTAGAGGGTTCATCGATCCGTCGACCTCCGTGAGTACCGGCAACCTTGTATCATATCTAGTATCATGCGGTGGATTTAGATCTGATGCAAGTAGTCTTGCTACCATGCTTAGTGTCATGTGGTAGATTCAAGCTTGGTTCAAGAAGGTTTCTTGTTAGGTCATGAGCCATGCGGTAGGCTAAGATCTAGCTTGAAGCTAGTTATCGGCTCTATTGGATTTTGGCAAGATCCAATAGATTCATTAAGTTACCCCATGTTGCTTTGAGTTTTGCTTTATGTTTAAATTCATGTAACACTTTTGCCCAATCTAGATGGGTTTGGATCGGCTTTATCCCTTTGATGATCCTTACGCGAGTCAATTTCGACACTTTACCTATTTTAACATGTGGATCACGTGCTCTTTGATAGCCGAAACCGAATCGATCTAGGTTGTTACATGTTGCGGGTTCAAGCTTGCCAACGTTGGTATAAATCTTGAAAGAACTGAGTATCACGCGGTAGATGCAGGTTTTTGGGTTGTTTTGGAGCTAGTCATCCGGTGGATTAGATTTCAAACCAATCTGATAGATTTATCTTACTTGGTAATATTCGTTCCTTCTTCATGGACCCCGAATCGGCTGTTCAGCCGCATTCGGTTATGTTTCTCATGAGTAGAACACGTCCGTAATCTATGCTTTAAATAATGTATGCTTTTAGCTTTCCATATTTAGATCGTATCATGCGGTGGATAGATCTATTTGTGGAAAGTGGTACGATCCCCATGCAAGTTGTATCATGTGATGGATAGATTTGTTTGGTGTCGTACCCGACGGGTTTTAAAGTACCTAGACATGCGGTAGACTAGTGCTTTGGATCTATGCATGCTTGTTTATTACATGTTTATGCTCGCGCTTTAGTTTATTTATTTATTTAACGTTAATCACCACGGGGATCGGTCATGGTCTTGTGCACGTGCATCTTTGTTCAAACAAAGACCGATCGCCGTCATGCTTACGTCATCCATTCGGCTATGTTACTTTTTCCTTTTTAAAGCTCCCGAATGGTTTCGGTTTATTGCGATAGCTTTCTATAGCCGTATGTCATCCCATCTGGCTTTGTAGCCGTAAATATGGAACTGTTTGGTACCACCCAGCAAGTTCCAAGCTTTGGTATTCAACTACTTTGTCTTTTGTTAATTTTCAAGAAAAATTGACTGGCACGTCTTGTGATTCTCCGCACGTGTGAAGCCATCTTGTTCGGCTTGTTGTGTGCTTGGCGCTAGATGCACATTTTGCGTCAACACACTTTTTGGCACGCCCGGTGGGACCACAGCCGAAAATCAAGATGCCTGACATCGGGGATATCATGGATGTCAACATTGAAGACCTCTCTCCTGAACAACGGCAGCAGCTCCAGGACGTCGTGGACCAATTCCAGCAGAAGTGTATGCTGTCCTTCAAGAAGAACAGGAGTGGCGTCCCGTACCCGAAAAATGATATGCCCGGGGTATTGTTGCCGGGGGAGAGCGACGCCACGACCCGGCCAGAGAGAGAGAGGAATGCATACAGGGCGTTCGAGACGCCGCGTACCACGTCTTGAGCGAGGCACCACGCAGCTTTCCTTGGTGCGTTCAAACAAATGATGGTGGCTGTCTTCGGTCCAGGCATGGAGCAGGCATTCAGCAAGGCACCCATTCAAGGAGGCACCGTTGAGTTGGGCGAGTCCAGTTCTCAACCGCCATTGCAGAGCCAGCCAGCCCAGCCTCCTCCTCAGAGCGCTGGGAGTCAAGCTTTCCAGCCTCCTCCACAAGGTGCTGGGGGTCGGCCGGTTCGCCCCCCCACCGCGGGCCGCGAGAGGGCGACCGGTCCGGCCCACCACCGCGGGCAGCACGGGTCAACCTGTGCAACAGCCGAACCCGTACCACGGCCCACGTACGGGGGAGTTGGCAATCGGCTCGCTCGGGGCCCCGCTTGCTTCCGGCCACGGGGATCGCTCCCGGCGAGCAAGCGGCTACAAAGGAATCTATACGGCGGAGGCTAGCACGAGGTGGGGAACTACGGAGCCATCGGCGCTTTCCCCGAATCCGGGTTACGCACCGGTTGCGGGCGCACAAGAGGACGACGTCCCGGCGTAGAAGATGGCCGATTTAATGCAGAATCGGTTCGTCCTCAAACCGAAAATGCAAGGACCTACCTACACGCCGCCGTTCCGGAGTGGTACTACAACGTGATCCTCCCGCCAAGGGTAAAACCTCCGACGGAATTCACAAAATTTTCGCGGGCGAGACGACACGAGCACGGTGGAGCACATTACTCGCTACCCGATGCGGCTTGGAAAGTGCTCACGGGCGAAGAAGCGTTCGAGTCGATACTTCCCCGCGTCACCGACGGGCCCGGCGTTCCAGTGGTTTTCATCTTTGCCCCCTAAATCAGTTAGCACATGGAAGGAGCTGGAACGGAAATTCCACGCCCACTATTTCGGCGGCCGCTCGAAAAAGAAGCTAATCAACCTCGCTACCCTGAAGCAGAGGCACAGTGAGACGCCCTTGGAATTCCTCGGGAGGTTCGGGGAAGTTAAGGGCATGTGCTTTTCGCTCAACCTCGCCGGATGACAAGTTGACCGACATGGCCGTTGCCGGCATGTTGCCGGCCGTGCGTGAGAAGCTGTTTGGCATGGAGTTCGATAACTTGGGCCAGCTGTCCCAAAAGCTGTCGTTAATGAGCAACCAAGCATACGGTTTCAAGAAGGATGCCGGGTTCGGCAAACAGCACGACGTGGCGGATATCTACAACCAGTTCCTAGACAAAGCCGACCTGCTGGAAGATTCTGATGATGAACAGGAAGTGGCTACGGCCGAAATCATGTGGGGAAAAGAGCCATTGACTATGAATCAGCGCTGGGTCAAACAGACCAAAGGTACCTACGATTTCGACATCACAAAAGCTGACAAGCTGTTTGAGCTCCTGGTAAAGGAAGGCCGAATCAGATTGCCTGAAGGGCATTCCATGCTTCGGCCCGATGGAGTAAAGGAGAAATGTTACCGTGGCTTCCACGACAAGAACTCGCACTCCATCAACGACCGCAGGGGTCTTCGGGATGAGGATCCGTAAAGCCATACGGGAGGGATACCTCAAATTTGATAACAAGATGAAGCCGGATGGCCACCCCTTCCCTCGAACATGGTGGGTTTTTCCGTCAACATGGTGACAAACTCGAGGAGAAGGGCAAGGTCAAAGTCTTGACCTCGGCCAGGGCAAAGCAGACGGATCGGTGGACCCGGAGCGTCAAGTAACTTTGGAGCAGGTGCATGGTGAAGCCTCCCGCGTTCTCAAGAGCCACGTTGAAATCGGGGAATCATCCGAGCCAAGCCCGGGGTGACCACGCGTATCCTCCTCAATAACCGGCGGCGCCGGAAAAGAGCGCTACCGAAGCGAAAATACGAGGAGGAGAGGCGCGAGCCGAAGAGGAAGCACGCGAGAAGAGATGCGGAGCAATACACGCGCGAGCGGAGAGCGCGCGCACCGGGGATGTGCGTTCTTCGTGCACCGTTGGAACGAAGGTTTGAAGCTTCCCACGCCGAGGAACCGCCCCGAGTGCGGTGATAGGTATTTCGAGTACGGAGCGAGGAGCGCGCAATCGCCGATCCGTCCATGAAAGGATCGGAAGGATACATCCTAGCGAGGATCGGCGCAAAAAAAATGAAATCATTGATCATCCCAAGAAAAGGCAAGCTGATTTAAGGTGGGCCGATCAAGAGGAAGACGAGGACGAGTACATCCGGAAAAAGGCGCAATGGTGCCCGCCCGGCCTAAGGAAGAGTCGAAGAGAAGGGTTCAACGTTTGAGGAACCGTGAAGCGAGGCGAGCGGGGATCCGGACAAGGCGGGTGTGGCGTCCAAAGGATCAACTTCGAAGGGTCAAAGCGTTCGGCTCCAACATGCATGATATATTTTCTCGCCGAATGAATTCATGGCTCCCGCTAATCGGGTTGTGCGAGAAGAGGCGTCCCCGGATGATGAGCATGTTGAGGGGCCGATGGCGCGCTCGGTGCTAGCCAAGCGGTGCCGTCTTCGACAAACCGGCTAAAAATCGACACATGAGGCCGCCGTACTTGAAGGGATATGTCAATGGCAAGCCATTGAACAAGATGTTTGTCGACGGTGGAGCGGCGGTCAACGTAATGCCGTACACCACCTTCGGAAAACATGGCATGGGCCCTAGCGATCCGACGCCTACAAGCATAATACCGAACGATTTTGCCGGGAATCCTTCGGACACCAAGGGATGCGCTCACGTGGATCCGATTATCGGGTCCAAGACATCGCTCACGACCTTCTTTGTTATCGAAGGTAAAGGAGCCTACGACCCTCTCGCTTGGACGGGGACCGGATTCATGCCAATTGCTGCGTCCCATCCACCATGCATCGCGGCTCATCCAATGGGCGGATGATGATATTGAGGTGGTCCAAGCGAGATGACTCCGTGAGCGTTGCAAACGTGGAACCGGCTTTTCGGGAGTATCAAGGCATTGGCTGTTTCTCGGGGAAAGAGCGGGGGAGAAGGTCCCTGTTGAACTGTCGGCAGCGATGAACAAAGCGATTCAAGCGATCGGCTCTTACAAGTAATTTTTAATGGAGAACCCCGTCGATGGTACCGATGGCAAGTTGGGGCGAGGATTCATGTCGACTAATAAATTAGAAGAAGTTGACATTGGAAGCGGTGACAAGCCAAGGCCGACGTTCATCAGCGCAAACTTGCAATCAGACTTCAGGGAGGAATTAATCAAGCTACTCAAGGAATATAAAGATTGATTCGCACGGGATTATTCGGAGATGCCTGGACTGGATCGTTCCATCGTTGAGCATCGGTTGCCAATCAAATCTGGTTTCAAACCATACAAGCAACCACCCCGGAAAATCTACAAGGATGAGGTATTGGCCGATGTGAAGAAAGAAGTTGAAAGATTACTTGATGCAAACTTCGTTCGGCCATGCAGGATATGCGGAGTGGATTTCTAACATTGTCCCCGTTTACAAGAAGAATGGAAAGATGAGGGTCCGCATAGATTTCAAGGATCCGAACGAGCTACTCCGATGGATGGTTACCCCATGCCTGTTGCCGATTTGCTGGTTGACGCCGCTGCTGGGCACAAAGTTATCAGTTTCATGGATGGCAATGCGGGATACAACCAAATTTTTATGGCAATAGAAGACATATCAAAGACGGCCTTCAGATGTCCTGGCCATATAGGCTTGTTTGAATGGATAGTCATGACATTTGGGTTGAAAAATGCCGGTGCAACTTATCAGCGAGCCATGAACTACATCTTTCACGAGTTGATCGGCAAAGTCGTTGAAATTTACATTGATGATGTCGTAATCAAGTCCCTAAGTCATGACACACATTTGGAGGATGTGAAAAGGACCTTGGAGTGCACCCGAAAGCATGGTCTGAAAATGAATCCAAACAAATGCGCTTTTGGGGTGTCATTTGGAGGGTTCTTGGTATTTTTGGTCCACGAAGAGGGAATTGAAGTTGGCAAGAAAAGCATGAAGGCCATTGATGAAGTTGTCCCTCCAACTAATCTCAAAAAGTTGTAATCACTGCTCGGCAAGATTAATTTTGTAAGGAGATTCATTTCAAATTTGTCACGAAGGTTTTGCCGTTCTCTCCATTGCGAAACTAAAGAAAGATCGAAGTTCACATGGGGCGACGAACAACAAAAGGCTTTCGACGAAATCAAGCAATACATGAAGGAGCCACCAGTGCTGGTCCCTCCTCGGTTGGATAAGCCTTTCAAGTTGTACGTGGCGGCCGATACCGAAACCATTGGATCGGCCCTTATTCAAGAATTCGAAGGAAAGGAACGGGTAGTAGCATACCTTAGCCGAAAATTACTTGATCCCGAGACCGGATATTCGCTGCAGAGAAGCCGTGCTCGTGCGTATACTACTCGTGTACAAAGTTTCGGCACTACTTGTTGAATGCCGAATGCACCGTATATTCCAAGTTTGATGTAATAAAACATATGTTATCTATGCCAATTTTGAATGGCGGGATTGGCAAATGGATCTTGGCTTTATCGAGTTTGAGTTAAAGTTCGAATCGGCAAAAGCTATTAAAGGTCGGATCATTTCCGATTTTATAACCGAGCATCATGACGCGTCAATTGATTTGCCGGAAATTACTCCTTGGGCTTTATTTTTTGATGGGTCATCATGTGGTAAAGGTGGGGGAGTAGGGATTTCGTTAATTTCACCCGGAGGGGAGATGTTTGAGTTTGCCATCCCTATACACCCCACCGTTACTAATAATCGAAAGCCGAATACGAGGCATTACTTCGGGGGCTTCAATATTTGAGAGAAGCCGTGGACGTTTCGGTTGAGGTTTATGGAGATTCGAGTTGGTGATTAAGCAATTGAACGGCCAATACGAATGCAAAAGCGAAGCATTGAGGAGTTACTACGAAGAATGCGGGGAGATCTTGAAGAGCTTTCCGTTGGTAACTCTACAAAGATATCCCTAGGGAACATAACGAAGAAGCAAACAAAGTTGGCTCGGAGCGCCTCCGGTTACAAAGAGAGTCAAGAAGCGTTCGTTGCGGATGTATGTGCACTCGGGAACGGATCTCGCGGAGGATAATTGGAGAAAAGAGATCGTTGACTATTTGAAAGATCCATCCCGAAGGTCTCTAGGAAGCTCGGTACAAGGCCATAAAATTCATTCTTTCGGATGACAATTTGTTTTACAAATCATTAGATGGGGTGTTGTTAAGATGCCTGGGTCCGAAGAAGCCAAGAAGATGATGAGTGAAGTGCATGATGGGATGTGTGGAGCACACCAATCGGCCTACCGCATGAAATGGGTTATCGAGCAACCGGGTGCTTTTGGCCGACGATATTAGAGGACTCGCTTTGAGTATTACAAGGGATGTCAAGATTGCCGGAGGTTTGGAAATATTCAAAGGGTCCCCGTGTCGCATTAAATCCCATTATCAAGCCATGGCCATTCAGGGGGTCGGGGTATAGACTTGATTGGCCGATTAATCCACCATCTAGCAAGGGGCATAAGTTTGTGCTTTTGGCTACAGATTATTTTACTAAATGGGTTGAGGCGATCCCACTGAAGAAGGTGACGTCGGAAAACATGGTTGAATTTGTCAAGGAGCACATCATCTATCGGTTTGGAATCCCTCAGACAATCACAACTGATCAAGGGGCCCAATTTGTGTCCCTGGAGTTCAGAGAATTCGCCGAAAGCATGGGAATCAAATTGTTTAATTCTTCTCCCTATTATGCCCAAGCTAATGGTCAGGCAGAGGCTTCTAATAAGATCATGATCAAGCTAATACAAAAGAAGATCGACCAGAAGCCGAGGAGGTGGCATTCGGTACTCGGTGAAGCACTATGGTCTTACCGAATGGCCCCTCATGGAGCTACAAAGACTTCTCCTTACGAATTGGTTTATGGGCATCATGAGGTTCGCCTTGGGAGATGCAATCGGATTCCAGGAGAATCGTGTTACGTAAAGATTTAAGCTCCAAAGATTACGGTGGCCTAATGATGGATGAGCTAGAGGATTTACACATGATCCGTCTCGTGGCCCCGGAAAACATCGAGAAGAACAAGCCGCGGGTTGCCAAGTATTATAACAAGAAGGTAAAAGTCGTGCAATTTGCGAAGGGGATTTGGTTTGGAAAGCTCTATTGCCGATTGGAACCAAATACGGTGAATTCGGCAAATGGTCCCCTAACCGGGAAGGGCCCTTTCGTGTGGTCGATGCGTCCCCGGTAATGCATACATATTGAAAACTTTACTAGGAGAAGAATTTTCCGCCGCAATAAATGGAAGATACTTGAAGAAATATTATCCTAGTATTGAAATCGATCGATGATCACCAAAGCAGTGGGATTACATGCATCCGACACAGAAATAGCCGGCGCTCAAGAACGGGGCCGCCTTTAGAACAAAAGATTCACAAACGTAAGGAACGGCCGGTGCCTAAATGCATTGCCCTTAGCACAAAACTACATTACAATCGCCTCTTGCGGGTTTACATCCAAAGAACCCCGGTGATCGGGACTTCAAGGAGGTGGGAAGCGAGAAGGCGTGGAGAAAGAAGCGAAAGTATGATTCAATCTTCTCTTTGCTTCTTCTACGCTCCCTCTTCGGTTGCTCCAAGACCACCGTGACGGCAACTTGGAATGCACGGGGGTGACCATGATTTGCGGCCTCCACCAAGATGTCCCAAGCCACATTTAGGTTGTTGTACCGTCGAGACATCCGAAACAGAGGAGTGGGTGTTAGGGGCAAGAAATCCGGATGTGAGCGCGAAGTCAAGAAGGGGTCGAAACATTTACCTCCCACTAATGCCTCCAAAGCCATGCGACGCTCGCGCTCGGCCTGGCAACGAGCGGTGATGTCCCTGAGGTCGTGCTCCAGGTGCCGAACGCGGCGGCGCAACCGATGGCCGGTTCTCTCGTTCGGGCGTGGCACCCTCTCGCTTCGAGGGGGAATCGGAGGAGATGTATTCGGGCATGTCCTCGGTCCCGATGATTTCTTCGAGAAGCAAATCAAGGCTGAAAGAGGAAAGGAAGAGAGGAGGTAAAGCGCAAGATCATATGGAAAATAAGGAGTAAATCAAGGGAAAACTCACTCTCGAATCGTGCGTTTCTTCGGAGCGCCGCTCTCCGGGGTTGCTTGCCTTTGTCCATGGCCTTGGGGTTTTCTCCTCCGAGGACGGGGGAGGAAATGAGAAGTGATGGATGAGTGTGCGAGTGGATTTGCGGGGCATCTCGACAGACTACTTTATTGACCGAGGGGGTGCATTGGGAGTGATGATCGGCCGGCGTGCACTATTGGAATACCAAACGGCGAGGGTTTTCTTCCCGAATGCGAAGGGTTTTCGCTTGAACGTTGCTTACGGATTGCCGATTTAGTGATCTTCTCGTGGATTTTGCGCCAAGGGGCATCCGTTTTCGCGTGTTCGGCTCAAGCTAGTTCTCGAATGCGTTTAAGGAAAAAACAAGATTCACGGATGCAAACATGAAGAAAATCATCGCGGTGCGGGCACGAATTCGAAGTTCTTTATTATTGCCGATATCAAGCATCCCTAATACAATCTAGTCAAAGAGCCCGTTCGGCACAGATTGGGGATGAGTGAGTTCGGCAATGGCATCGCCGTGGCCATCGAGGGGCCCCAAGATGAGCTCAATCTCCTCGATGTCTTCGGCGCGCCGCCCCGAAGCCGCGCGGCTCGGTGGAGTAGTCGGCGTCGGTGTGCGTCGCCATGGCGGCCCGGTGCCTAGGTGGTGCCCAAGCGGACGCCATGGGTGGCAACTTCATCAACGCGGTGCTCCACCGCAAAGAAGGCGCTCGGCCCGCCGTGTCTCCGCGGGCGTTCACCTTATCGGCCAGTTGCTCCACCAGCATCTTTAGCTGGTTGAGCTCGGCATCACGGGCTGCAAAGTGCAAGAAAAAGGGGGGATTAGCATCAAAGGCCGGATTGGATCAAAGAGCGGTGTCGGGGCCGTACCGTCAATGGTCTCCAGCAGTTGCTTGCGCTGGTCTTCCCATTCCAACTCGGCTATGCCAGCCTTTTTGGAGACGTCCTCCAGCTCGTGTTGGGCCGCCTCCAGTTCCGCCTTGAAGTGGAGAGCGTCGAGTTCCCCGTAGGGCACGGGGGAGTGGCCGTCAGACTCCGAGGAGTCATCCGAGAGGGGGCCGACCGGCCGGCGCGGGAGATGGATTCCATTGAATCAACTCCGAAAAAGGGATGATCGTCAAAACAAAAGGAGATCAAAGATGAATCGAGAAGAGGAATTGACGATCATTGCCTCCCGCGCGCACCGGCGCGGCTCCCCTCCGCTTCATCGAGGCGCGGCGTCGGTTGAGGCCGCGCACCATGCTTCTCTCGGGATGTGCCTTCGTTTGGAGAAGAAGAAGACTTGAGATTGGAAAAGATTCGAGAGCTAAAGGCTTGGTGGAGAGCTAGGGGCACCTACGGTTTCATTTATAGGCCCCGACGGGACGGATCGTGGCCTCAAGTCGTGGCTGCGGATCGTGGCGCATATCCCAAGAAAATCGGAAGGTGGGAAGGTTTCCTTGACCGATCCGCCAATGGGTCGTTTGGAGTTCTAGGCCGAGTCATATTCGTTTGACCGGCTCTACCGAGAGGAGTCAAAGTGCCATTCGGGTATTGGCATTTCTTTGCCGAATGGGTCGTTCAGCATTGCATTTGAGAATGCGCAGAAGAAAAAGGAAATAAAATTGCAAGAACAAATGTGACAAGAGCGACCAATTCGGTTACACATCGATCGAAGCATCTAGATGTTCAAATATTTTGCAATTACACTACGGACATTCGATGTTGTTTGGCGAAAACTTTCCATCCGCTCTTGATAATCTTTCTGGGCGCTGGACAGGGTGGTAAGTTCTGCATCACATTGATTCACCTTAGCTATAGCCGATATTGCTTCCTCTTGGGTCTTTTCTATCTATCCAGGGAGCTCGGCTATTTTCTTGTCATCGGCCTCTATCTCAGCTGACAGGCTTCTCAGTTCTGCCTCCAAAGCGGCTTTTCTGGCGATCTTCAATTCGCGAGAAGCTTGCAGATTGGCCAATGTATCTTTGTGGCTCTCGGTCTGAGATTGTGCCCCTTTCACGGCTTGTTCAGCACTGGCCCTCTTCTTTTCAACAGCTAGGCGGGAGGACACCTTTCTCAAAGCTTGTCTTATGGGCACATAATGAATTTCCAGACCGGAGATAGATGCAAGAGAGGCACTGATGTCCTCAGGGAGTTCTTGGCTGATGGGTTCGAGCATTTCCTTAAAGTGATCGAGATCTTTGAACCGATCTCGCGCATCTTTTTGCAACTGTGCAAAAATCTCCTTGAGCTTTTCCAAGCACTTCCCTCGACGAGTTTGAGGCACTTCTTCCCTTGCCTCGGCAATCGGGTTGTTCCCCATTGATGGACTTGATGATGATGGGGCTCGATCCTAAGAAAGCAATATTGCCGAGTCGGGAGTGTTGGAAGTAAAAGGTAGCGAGGGTTAAGTGCAAATAAGTACCTCATGTCCGATTTCCTAAACTAGAGCAGGATTTTGTTCGGGGCGACCACTAGTAAAGGAGGTGTTCCGGGCAAAGCCGAAGCTTCGCATGAGAGGGTGCCGATGCGGTTTCGGCAACTCGGGAGCTTCGGTCGAGGAGGAGATGGGTTCACCTCTCGTTGGGATTGATGTTTCGCTTGACCCGTAGGTGATTGAGCCCTTGGAGGACTTGATGGCTGCGGTTGGATTGGGAAACTCATCTCCGGCGAGTTTGGTGCTTCGTCCGGACGGGGGGTGATTGAGTCCCCGATGAAGATGAAATTTCCACTTGAACAGTGGCTCAACCCCGGGTGGACTTACTCGTTGAGACACCGGGACGTCCACAAGTTGATCCTCCATTGTTTCTTCGCAAATGCCAAATTAAAAATAAATGCCGGTGTTCATCCTCAAGAAAAGGACAAGAAAAGTCATACCGGTGGATGAAGCATTGGCGGGTTTACGAAGGCCGAGGATTGCTTCGAGTTCTAGTCCGAAAATGCACAAGATATGATTTATCGAAACAGAGTAATCCTGTGATCAAGGAAGGAAAAAAATTTACCTCAACAAGGACTTTCTTGATAGTTCTTCTCCTCTTAGCATTTGGAGGAGCAATCAGAGACAAGCCTTGCCTCCTGTCGGCAGCAAGGCCGGACAGAGTTGGGTCCGTTGTGGCATACCTAGCCATTAACCGAGCCGGGGTTGGTGATCCGAATCCCAATGCCGAGATTGGGCCCTACTTGCATTGCAAACGATCTCCTTGGCCGAGGGGCAAGCATTGTGTTCGTGGGCAAAGGAAATAAGATCGAATCATGATTGGAAGAGGAAATGTCGATTTAAGGGTTAATCATATTACCTGCGAAGTTGGTTGGAAATCGGGCATCAACTCGTACGGAACAAGTGTACGGAGCTCACCGAAGATATGATCATGGAATTCTTGCCACCAGGAGTTGAAGGTGGGGTGAGCTATTGTTGTGGGTACGAAAGGCCAGTGTGAACGGAAGGACCGCACACATACCGAAAGACTCGCTAGTTTGCATAAGTTCTTTGATTTCCTCTCCGAGCTTGAGGAATTCATGCGAGAAACGATCTTGGGGGCATCTGGCCACATCCGAGTTGCCGAGCCATCAGGTTGGGCTGATAATATTCATAAGTACTATGGTTCAGCCTTCCTCCACTGAATTCAGCCGGCAGAATGCATGGGCGGATAATGATATTGAAGATCTCCAGGAATCTCCTATCTTGGCGTTCAGTTTCAAAAGAGAATTCACAAGGGAGAGTCAAATTGTCATTATCCAAATAAGGGAGCCAGAGAGGATTTTGGAAACCTTTAA
Source organism: Cenchrus americanus (assembly GCA_947561735.1). Taxonomy (NCBI): domain Eukaryota; kingdom Viridiplantae; phylum Streptophyta; class Magnoliopsida; order Poales; family Poaceae; genus Cenchrus; species Cenchrus americanus. Next base: position 77,181,242 of record OX387240.1, on the reverse strand, counting down.
AGAAGAGCTCGAAGAGCTGGCTGACATTCTGCTGGATAAGAACAGTTGAAGCAGCTTCTCCATAAGTTTGGCATCCTCTGGTGGCTTGGGGTTCCCCTTCATGATGATTGGATAAAGGGAAGAGCCGGGTGTTCAAATCAACACCAACAATCCGATGCATGTGCGAGCTGCACCACATTTGAACAAACCACCAGGGACCGTTGACACATGCTATCCTCCCATTGGTGTACATCCGGGTGACGAGTTTGGTGAAGCATATGGTACACACGCGCCTAGGAGGTATTTTCCAAGTGGGAAGCGATTGCCATTGACTAGGTGTGAAGCCATTGCAATATGGTTCAGGGTAGGCTCATTGGCTTTACCGCAGAAGATGAACCTGCATAGCCACATGTTCAGAAACGCCCTGTATTCAATTTCACCAAGGGGGCCGTCCTTCATATGGTTCAGGATATAGTTTTTGTATCCGCTCCCTGGTTTCACCCCTGTTTGTCTTGAGGAACCTTTGAAATCCCAGGGAAGAACAGAGCCTGTAATATCAAGGCCAGTGATCATGTACACATCGGCCAGAGTTGGAGACATCGGGCCGTGACCAAAGAGGAAGGCGTTGATGCCATTTGACCAGAAGTGGCAAGCTGCTATCAAGAGGTCTTCGTTCTTGGGGGTCTCGGCCAAAGATAACTCCAAGCATTGAGCAATGCGGAGGGTATCCCAATTCTGGGTCCTGGCACTCTTGTCCGCAAGAATCCTCCGGTACCAATTTTTCCACTCGCGATTGGGGGCAAGGGCCGTTCTTGAAAGCATCCCCGCCACCGAAGAGGTGTGGTCGAGCCGCTTTGAAGGGGATCCTTCGAGATTCGGCCGCGATAAAATCTTTAGGATCGAGTTTCCCACAGGACCAAGGTAGTAGGATCTTGAATTGGCCTCGGTACGAATCAAAAGCACGGTGGAAGGCTCCTGAAGGAAAGCGGAAAAGAAATCTCATGTAAAAATTGAAAACCTAAATGCCGAATGAAGCTTATGGAAGGGGAATTTACCTGAGCAGCTTGATTTTGAGCCGCCATTGGGGATTCAAGCTCAGAACAAAGAGATCTAGGGTTTGGATCTAGACGAAGATTCCGGCGGATTGCGAAGAGAGAGAATATGTGTTGAACGGATTCGATTTTAAGACGTTGGTGGCCGGAGTCAATTCCGGAATAAAATCACTTTTATCCCTCAATTGAAGGGGCATGTGTTAACACCAAAATTTGGTAAGGAGTCCGACTTGTGGGTCCAGGCTCGGCGAGGAGTCCGTCTATTGGAAGGAAGGTTTCTTCGTATGCATTCGGCGTAGAGAAAAATCCGCGATCGGACATCCGTTTTCGTTCGGCAAGAGAACAGGTTGAGCTGATTTTGCGGGATTGTACGGTGATGTGGCTCAAGCAGGAAGGGCGAATGGATGGATAAGCGATCAAGCCTAGAGATAAATTAGGTATCAAATCCATTCGAGGTTGTGCTTGGCAGGGTATAAATATGAACCCTGGATGTATGTAACATATACATAATCATTCTCAATACAAACCGGCTTTACGCCAAACCCTAGAGTCCATTTGTCATGTCGTCGAGTTCTTCGAGAGGGTTCATCGATCCGTCGACCTCCGTGAGTACGGCAACCTTGTATCATATCTAGTATCATGCGGTGGATTTAGATCCGATGCAAGTAGTCTTGCTACCATGCTTAGTGTCATGCGGTAGATTCAAGCTTGGTTCAAGAAGGTTTCTTGTTAGGTCATGAGCCATGCGATAGGCTAAGATCTAGCTTGAAGCTAGTTATCGGCTCTGTTGGATTTTGGCAAGATCCAATAGATTCATTAAGTTACCCCGTGTTGCTTTGAGTTTTGCTTTACGTTTAAATTCATGTAACACTTTTACCCAATCTAGATGGGTTTGGATCGGCTTTATCCCTTTGATGATCCTTACGCGAGTCAATTTCGACACTTTAGCTATTTTAACATGTGGATCACGTGCTCTTTGGTAGCCGAAACCGAATCGATCTAGGTTGTTACGTGTTGCGGGTTCAAGCTTGCCAACGTTGGTATAAATCTTGAAAGAACTGAGTATCACGCGGTAGATGCAGGTTTTTGGGTTGTTTTGGAGCTAGTCATCCGGTGGATTAGATTTCAAACCAATCTGATAGATTTATCTTACTTGGTAATGTTCGTTCCTTCTTCATGGACCCGAATCGGCTGTTCAGCCGCATTCGGTTATGTTTCTCATGAGTAGAACACGTCCGTAATCTATGCTTTAAATAATGTATGCTTTTAGCTTTCCATATTTAGATCGTATCATGCGGTGGATAGATCTATTTGTGGAAAGTGGTACGATCCCCATGCAAGTTGTATCATGCGGTGGATAGATTTGTTTGGTGTCGTACCCGACGGGTTTTAAAGTACCTAGACATGCGGTAGACTAGTGCTTTGGATCTATGCATGCTTGTTTATTACATATTTATGCTCGCGCTTTACTTTATTTATTTATTTAACGTTGATCACCACGGGGATCGGTCATGGTCTTGCGCACGTGCATCTTTGTCCAAACAAAGACCGATCGTCGTCATGCTTACGTCATCCATTCGGCTATGTTACTTTTCCTTTTTAAAGCTCCCGAATGGTTTCGGTTTATTGCGATAGCTTTCGTAGCCGTATGTCATCCCATCCGGCTTTATAGCCGTAAATATGGAACCGTTCGGTACCACCCGGCAAGTTCCAAGCTTTGGCATTTAACTACTTTGTCTTTTGTTAATTTTCGGGGAAAATTGACCGGCACGTCTCGTAATTCTCTCGCACGTGTGAAGCCGGCTTGTTCGGCTTGCCGTGTGCTTGGCGCTAGGTGCACATTTTGCGTCAACAATAGCACTTTGAATTATGCGAACGTAATTAAACAACAACGGAACGTAGGGAGGAATTATCTCATTCGTTAAGGAAATGAAATTTTACATCAAGGCTGCCTCATTAAAAACCTCACGCTCTAGGATGGAGTCCTCCCTATGTGAGGAAAAGAGTACCCGCCTTATTATTGAATTTAAAATGTGTGAAGGTAAATACTGGAAATGTAAATCTAACTGAATCCTCCGCACTTATAGCTCCGTGTGACGGACCCCTGCTGAAACAAACTACGGGAAAAATTTACACAAGTTGTCCACATTCCACGAATGTGGCAACTCCACGCCCGTCTCATGCTTCAGACGAAAGGCCCCATCTCGAACACGGCTTGATACCACGTATGGTTCTTCCCACGCGAACTGGAATTTGCCCACGGCATCGGCGTTCTTTTTTCTCTTCAAAACAAAATCATCCACCTGAATATTCTTGAGGGATACCTTCTTGTCTCTCCACTTACTGGTTTCCTTTTGGTATTTCAGTAGATTCTGGACTGCATCTAGTCTATCAATTTCCACTAAGTCCTTGTCGACTTCCTCATTCTCATGAGAGCTACCCACCAAAACTCTGGCACTTTCGTTGGTGAGCTCTTCAGGGCATATAGCTTCGGCCCCATACAGTAGTCTGAACGGAGTAAACTTAGTAGTTCTTGACTCTGTGGTGTTGTCTGACCAGATGACCCATGATAGCTCATCGGTCCGTTTTCCCTTCTTCTGCTCGAAATGGCACTTCTTTATGGCTGAGAAAATTTGTCCGTTGGCTCTTTCTACTGCCCCGTTGGATTGAGGATGGTATACAGATGCGAAACAAAGCTTCGTTCCGATTGAGTGACAATACTCCCTGAAATCTTGGCAATCGAATTGCTTTCCATTGTCTAGTGTCAGCTCTCTGGGCACACCAAATCTGCAGATAATTTGCTGCCAAAAGAATTTTCTGATGGTGACCGAAGTGATAGTTGCGAGAGGTCTCACCTCAATCCACTTGGTGAAGTATTCAACCGCGGCCACAACGAACTTGAAATTGCCTTGGGCTGTTGGCAGCGGACCAACGATGTCCATTCCCCAGTGTTGTAACGGCCAAATAGGAGTGATGAGCTGTGATGGAACCCCAGCCTTCGCTGGTGCTTGGCAGCGAACTGACAAGCTTTGCAAGTCTTGACAATCTGCTCAGCATCTTTTATTTCCATTGGCCAATAGAAACCTTGTCTGAAAGCCTTTCCAGCTAAAGCTCTTGCTGCTATATGAGATCCACACATTCCTCCATGAATTTCCTCCATAAGCTCCATGCCTTGGTCCTGAGTGATGCACTTCAACAGAGGTGCGCATACTCCTAATTTGAACAAATTGTTGTCCTTAAGAATGTAACCCCTAGCTCGTGCTTGCATTCTTTTGAAATCATGGGTTTCGACTGGCTCATAGTGCCCTCGAAGAAAAGTGATGATGGGAGCTCTCCAATCCAAGCCGGCAATTGCATTGACTGTGCTGAGCGGCTGTTTATTCGGCCTTGTGGAAGGAGCGGTTAGGATCTCAAATAATACATTCTGCGGCATTGCCTCCCCCATTGTAGGTTTCCTTGCGAGCTCGTCGGCTTCGCCATTGTTTTTTCTTGGCAGGTGCTCGATGGTGAAACCCCGGAAATGCCTCTCCATCTTGCGCACCTCCGCGAGATACTTGACCAACTCCGGCTCTCTAGCCTCACTTTCCTTTTCCACGTGATCTTTGATGACCTTGGTATCGCACTGGACCAAAAAATTGCTGGCCCCTAGAGCTCGCACCTTTCTAAGACCCAGCAGTATTGCCTCGTACTCAATAGTATTGTTGGTGCATCTGTCGGATGGGTCTTTGTAATCTAACCTTGCGGCGTATCTCAGCTTGATACCCGCCGGTGAAGTGATGATGGCAGCAATGTCGGCGCCTTTGCGCCCCCAGGCTCCGTCACATCTAATCTCCCAAACAGGCACCAGCTCTTCGTCAGCAGTGATGCTGCTTGGTGAAGTCCAGTCTACAACGAAATCTGCTAAGACCTGCGACTTGATTGTCGACCACTTGGCTATTCTGGACGAAGCCTCCTTGTTGATGAACAAATCATTTAAGGGTTGATCGGTGAGCACCGTGACTTTGTGTGCCTCGAAATAGTGCTTGAGCTTTCGCGTGGCCATGACCACCGCATAAGCAATTTTCTCAAGTTCCGAGTATAGCAATTTGGAACCCGTTAACACCAAAATTTGGTACAGTAGAGAGTCTGACTTGTGGGCCCAACTCGGTGAAAAAATCCGTCCGGAAGAAGGAAGGTTTCTTCAGAAAGATTCGGCAAAGAAGCCCACGGTCAGCAATTCGCTTCCATTCGGCAGAGGGACTGTTTGCGCTGATTTTGTGGGATTGCGTGATGACGTGGCCCGAGCGGAGGGGAGGAATGGATGGATAAGCGATCGCACTTAGATATAAATTAGGCATCAAATATTGTGCTCGCAGTCCATTCAAAGTCATGACAGGGTATAAATATAGACCCTGGATGTATGTAATGGTATTCGAAACATTCTCAATACAAACCGACTTTACGCCAAACCTTTGAGTCCTTTGTCGTGTCGTCGAGTTCTTCGAGAGGATTCATCGATCCGTCGACCTCCGTAAGTACCGGCAACCTTGTATCATGTCTAGTATCATGCGGTGGATTTAGATCGTGATGCAAGTAGTCTTGTTACCATGCTTAGTATCATGCGGTAGATTTAAGCTTGGTTCAAGAGGGTTTCTTGTTAGATCATGAGCCATGCGGTGGGCTAAGATCTAGCTTGGAGCTAGTTATCGGCTCTATTGGATTTTGGCAAGATTCAATAGATTCATTAAGTTACCCCGTGTTGCTTTGAGTTTTACTTTATGTTTAAATTCATGTAACACCTCTTTGCCCAATCTAGATTGGTTTGAATCGGCTTTGTCTCTTTTGATAATCCTTAAGCGATTCGAGTTCGTACCCCCGGCTTAAATAGCACATGGATCACATGTTCCCTAATAGCCGAAACCGAATCGATCTAGGTTGTTACGTGGTGTGGTTCAAGCTTGTCAAATCTTGTATAAATCTTGAAAGAACTCGGGTATCACGTGGTAGATGCGAGTTTTTGGGTTGTTTTGGAGCTAATCATCCGGTGGATTAGATTTCGATTCAATCTGATAGATTTATCTTCTTTGGTAATGTTTGTTCCTTCTTCATGGACCCCGATTCGGTTTGTTCGGTACCGTATTCGGTTATGCTTTTCACGAGTGAAATGTGTTTATAAGTTATGCTTTAAATATTGTATGCTTTTAGCTTTCCATATTTAGATTGTATCATGCGGTGGATAGATCTATTTGTGGATGGTAGCATGATTTTCAAACAAGTCGTATCATGCGGTGGATAGATTTGTTTGGCATCATGCTTGACGGGTTTTAAAGTATCTAGACATGCGGTAGACTAGTGCTTTGGGCCTATGCATGCTTGTTTATTACATATTTATGATCATGCTTTACTTCATTTATCGTTTATTGTTATTTGTACACGAGGATCGGTCATGGTTTTGTGCATGCGAGGGTTTTGTCCAAATAGAGATCGATCTATCGTCATGCTTACATCATCCATTCGGCTATGTTCTGTTTTGCACTTTAAAGCTCTCGAATGGTTTCTAGTTTGCTGGCAGATAGCTTCTTATAGCTATATGTCATCTCACTTGGCTTTATAGCCGTAAATATGGAACTGTCTGGTACCACCCGGCAAGTTCCAAGCTTTGGAATTTAACTACTTTGTCTTTTGTTAATTTTCAGGGAAAATTGACTGGCACGTCTTGGAATCTTTCTGCGTGTGAAGCTAGCTTGTTCGGCTTGCTGTGTGCTTGACGTAGGGTGCAGATTTCACGTCAACACACTTTTTGGCACGCTCGGTGGGACAAACGACCGAAGTCAAGATGCCCGACATCGTTACATTCCGGACGTCGCCGGCGAGGATCTCTCTCCGGAAAGCTCGCAACGGTCCGAAGGATGCAACGGATCGGTTTCGGCAAGAAAATGTTTGATGTCATTCAAAAAGAACAGAAGTGGCGTTCCGTACCTCAAAAATGAGATGCCCAGGGTTCTATTGTCAGGAGAGTCTGACGCCACAACTCTGCAAGAGAAGGAAGAGTGCATGCAAGCGTTTCGGGATGCTGCGGAAGACGTGCTGAGTAGGCATCACAGGGCCTTCCTAGGTGTGTTCAAGCAGATGATGGTGGGCGTCTTTGGCCCGGGCATGGAGCAGGTGTTCAGTCGAGTATTCCCTCAAGGATATAGTATGGAGGTTGGAGAGTCCAGCTCTGCCCAACCGAGAACTCGGCCACCACTACGAGCCGGCCTGGGCCCGGCCTCCTCCGCAGAGTGTTGGGAGCCGGCCCATCCGGCCTCCTCCACAAGGCACTAGAGGTCAACCGAGCTCAACCTCCTCTGCCGGGCCACGGGGGGGCGGCCCGGTCCGGCCACCTCCACGGGGGCAGGACAGTCAACCGATTCAACGGCCGAACCCATATCGGCCCACGTATGGGGAAATGGCATTCGGTTCATCCGGAGTTCCACTCACCTCCACCTACAAGATTGCCCCGGCCTAGCAACAGATTACAGAAGAACTTGTATGGTGGAGGCTACCACGAAGTTATGGACTATGGTGCTATTGACGCTCTCCCGAATCTGGGGTACGGCGCAGCTGCAGGCGTGCAAGAGGACGACATCCTGGTTCAGAAGATGGCCGATATGATGCAGAATCAATTCGGCCTCAAACCTAAAATGCAGGGACCAGCCTACACGCCTCCCTTCCCGGAATGGTATTACAGAGTGATTCTACCGCCTAGAGTGAAGCCCCCCACGGAGTTTACCAAGTTTTCTGGGTAGGATGACACGAGCACAGTAGAGCACATTGCTCGTTATCTGATGCAGCTTGGGGAGGCCTCATCTGATGAGGCATTCAGGGTTAGGTATTTCCCCATGTCATTGACGGGATCTATGTTCCAGTGGTTTACTTCTTTGCCTCCCCAGTCAGTTGGCATGTGGAGGGAACTAGAGCGAAAATTCCACACCCATTACTTCAGTTGTAGCATGGAAAAGAAGCTCATCGATCTCACCACTTTGAAGCAGAGGCACAGTGAGACGCCTTTAGAGTTCCTCAGGAGGTTCAGGGACATCAAAGGCATGTGTTTTTCGTTGAATCTGCCAGATGATCAGTTGGTCGATATGGCCGTTGCAGGGATGCTGTTGGCCGTACGAGAGAATTCGGTATGGAGTTTGATAATCTGGGCCAATTGTCTCAAAAGCTGTCATTGATGAGCAACCAGGCCTATGGGTTTAAGAAGGACACCAGGTTCAACAAGCAACACGACATAGCTGATATCTACAATCAGTTCCTGGAAAAGGCCGACCAGATGGAAGATTCAGATGATGATCAGGAGATAGCTGCCACTGAGATCATGTGGGGCAAGAAGCCATTGACCATGAATCAGCGTTGGATCAAACAGACCAAGGGCACATACTACTTTGACGTCACTAAAGCCGATAATCTGTTTGAGTTCTTGGTAAAAGAAGGCCGAATCAAGTTGCCTGAAGGGCATTCCATGCTTCGGCCCGATTGGATTAAAGAGAAACGTTATTGTGGCTTCCATGACAGGAATTCTCACTCTATCAACGACTGCAGGGTCTTCAGGATGAGGATCCAGAAGGCTATCCAGGAGGGGCACCTCAAATTTGACAACAAGATGAAGGTTGGATGGTCATCCTTTTCCCCGTAATATTCTAAGCTTTTCGTTAACATGGTGACGGCCGAGGAAAAGGGAAAGGTTAAGGTCTTGACGTCGGATAGAGCAAGACGAGATGGAGCAAAGTGGATCCGGCGTGACAAGTTACACTGGAACAGTCCACGGGGGAAGCCCCTCGTGTCCTTAAAAGCCATATCGAGGTTGGGGAATCATTTAGGGCCAAACCCGGGGTCACTATGTGCATCCTCCTCAACAAGTGGCAGCGTCGGCCCTAGAGAAAGAACGCTACCAGAAGCGGAGGCACGAGGAGGAGAGACGCAAGTCCGAGGAAGAAGCGTGCGGGGAGAGAACTAGAGCAAGCGGACACGCGCGAACAAGAGCGTGCACATTGGGGGTGCGCATTTTTCAGGCACTGCTGGAATGAAGGCTTGAAACTTCCTACATTGAGAAACTTCCCTGAGTGCAATGACGGATACTTTGAGTATAGGCAGAAAGCGCCAATCGCCGATCCGTCCATGAAAGAATTGGAAGGATACATCCCGGTGACGATGGTTGTCAAAAAATAATTGAGATCATTGATCACCCCAGGAAGAGGCAAGCTGATCTGAGATGGGCTGATCAGGAAGAAGACGAAGACGAATACATCTGGCAAGAGGGACAGTGGTGCCCGCCTGGTTTGAGAAAGAGTCAGAAAAGGAGGGTTCAGCGCTTGAGGAACCGCGAATTGAGGCAGGCGGGGATCCAGAAGAAACAAGTTTGGCACCCGAAGGACAAGCCTGAAGGATCGGGTCGTTCAGCTCCGGCATGCATGGTATACTTTTTGCCGAATGAGTTTATCGCTCCCGCTAATCAGGTTGTGCAGGAGGAGACGTCCCTGGAAATCAACGATGATGATCAGCTTGGGGGGTTGATGGCGCAGCTCGTGTTGGCCAAACAGGCCACCTTCGACAAACCGGCCAAGAATTGACACATGAGGCCGTTATACTTGAAGGGATACGTCAATGGCAAGCCATTGACTAAGATGTTTGTTGATGGTGGGGCCGCGGTCAACGTGATGCCGTATACTACCTTCGAAAGCTTGGCATGGGCCCCGGAGACTTGACGTCGACGAGCATAATTCCGAATGATTTCGCTGGGAATCCTTCAGATACCAAGGGATGCGTCCACGTGGATCTGATGATTGGGTCCAAGACATTGCTCACAACCTTCTTTGTCATCGAAGGCAAAGGAGCCTACAGCCTACTGCTTGGGCGGGACTGGATTCACGCCAATTGTTGCATCCCATCTACCATGCATCAGCAGCTCATTCAATGGGTAGATGACAATATTGAGGTAGTACAAGCGGATGACTCAGTGAGCGTCGCAAATGTGGAACCAACTTTCTGGGAATATCAGGGCATTGATTGTTTCTCAGGGAAAGACTGGGGAGAAGGTCCTGTTGAGCCTGTCAGCAGTGATCAACAGCCGATTCAAGCGGTCGGCTCTTATAGTAATTTTTAATGGATAGTCCCGTAGATGGGACCGATGGTAAGTTGGGACGAGGATTCATGTCGGCGGACAACCGGAAGAAGTTGATATTGGAAACGGTGATAAGCCAAGGCCGACATTTATCGGTGCTAACTTGGATTCGGGTTTCGGGGAAGAGTTGATAAAGCTATTAAAAGAGTACAAAGATTGCTTCGCCCGGGACTATTCGAAGATGCCGGATTAGATCGTTCCATTGTCGAGCATCGGTTGCCAATCAAATCCGGTTTTAAACCATACAAGCAACCTCCCCGGAAAATCTACAAAGACAAAGTGTTGGCCGATGTGAAAAAAGAGGTTGAGAGATCGCTTGATGCGAGACTTCATTCGGCCATGCGGATATGCGGAGTGGATCTCTAATATTGTCCCTATCTACAAGAAGAATGGAAAGATGAGGGTTTGCATAGATTTCGGGGACTTGAACAGGGCTACTCCAATGGACGGTTACCCAATGCCCGTTGCCAATTTGTTGGTTGATGCCGCCGCTTGGACATAAAGTTATCGGTTTCATGGATGGTAATGCGAGGTACAATCATATTTTCATGGCAATAGAGGATATATCAAAGATAACCTTCAGATGTCCTGGGCATATAGGCCTGTTTAAATGGATAGTCATGACATTTGGGTTGAAAAATGCCGGTGCAACTTATCAGCGAGCCATGAATTACATCTTTCACGAGTTGATCGGCAAGATTGTCGAAATTTACATTGATGATGTCGTGATCAAGTCTTTGAATCATGACACACACTTGGAGGATGTGAAGAGAACTTTGGAATGCACCCGAAAGCATGGTCCGAAGATGAATCTAAACAAATGTGCTTTTGGGGTATCGGTGGAGAATTCTTGGGATTCCTGGTACACGAAGGGGGAATTGAAGTTGGCAAGAAAAGTATGAAAGTTATTGATGAAGTTGTCCCTCCAACCAATCTCAAGGAGTAGCATCCATTGCTTGGCAAGATTAATTTTGTGAGAAGATTCATTTCAAATGCGTCGCAAAAGGTTTTGCCCTTTTCTCCATTGTTGAAACTTAAGAAAGATCGAAGTTCATGTGGAGTGACGAACAACAAAAGGCTTTTGATGAAATCAAGCAATATATGAAGGAAACACCAGATCGGTCCCTCCACAGTTGGATAAGCCTTTGAAGTTGTACGTGGCGGCCGATACCCAAACCATTGGATTGGCCCTTATTCAAGAATTCGAAGGAAAGGAGCGGGTAGTAGCGTACCTTAGCCGAAAATTACTTGATCCTGAGACCAGGTATTCGGCTGCAGAAAAGCTGTGCCTATGTGTGTACTACTCGTGTACAAAATTTCGGCACTACTTGTTGAATGCCGAATGCGTTGTATACTCCAAGTTTCATGTAATAAAACATATGTTATCTATGCCAATTTTGAATGGCGGGATTGGCAAGTGGATCTTAGCCTTATCTGAATTTGAGTTTAAGTTCGAATCAGCAAAAGCCATAAAAGGTCAGATCATTGCCGATTTTATAATAGAACATCGTGATCCATCGATAGATTTGCTTGAAATTACTCCTTGGGCTTTGTTCTTTGATGGATCATCATGTGGTAAGGGTGGGGGAGTAGGGATTCTATTAATTTCACCCGGGGGTGAGATGTTCGAGTTTGCTATCCCTATCCAGCCCCATTGTTACAAACGGTCAGGCTGAGTATGAGGCATTGCTTCGGGGGCTTCAATATTTAAGAGAAGTCGGGGCTGTTTCGGCTTGAGGTTTATGGAGGTTCGAGCTGGTCATAAAGCAATTGAACGGCCGATACGAGTGTAAAAGTGATGCCCCGCGGAATTACTACGAGGAATGCGGGGAAATTTAAAAAGTTTTCAGTTGGTAATTCTACAAAGATATTCCTAGAGAACACAATGAAGAGGCAAACGGGTTGGTGAAGGATCAGATGGCGACTAGAGAGGGGGGGGAGTGAATAGGAGCCGGTAAAAATTCTTCCCAAAGAACCCGGCCTATGTCCTACTCAAATCCCGGTCACACACAAGCGATGGATCGAATCACGCACCAATCGCCAAGACCACGAGGTTATGGATCAACCTCTAGCCTTAGGAACGATTCCTAGAAGCACACGCGGAAGCACTAGAAGGGGAAAGAAGGAATCGAAACAAACAAAGACCGCACAGAGCTCCCGGCGGACCGTCCGCCCGGCACGGCGGTGCGGACCGTCCGCGATGGACCGCGCGGACCGTCCGACCCGCTCTCGCGGACCGTCCGCGCCGACGCCGCGGACCGTCCGGCCCTTCCCGCGACCGTCCGTTAAATCACACGAACGAACCAAAGCCACACACGACCCACGGACCGTCCGCGGGGAGCACGCGGACCGTCCGCCAAGCACCCGCGGACCGTCCGCCCCGACACCGCGGACCGTCCGAAACTCCGTCCAACCAAAAACCAAACTCGCGACGGATCGAAACAAAGGACGAGCAAGAACGCGAAGAACACGGGACGAACACGGCCCACGCGGACCGTCCGCGACCCCCCTGCGGGACCGTCCGCGAGTGCGGACAGAGCGAAACGGCCCGACCCCCGAAAGTCAACTCCCCCAAATCATCATCGGATTTCCCAAACGGTTGAAGCTATGGAGACAAGGGTTTGGGGACTTGAAAAGCGACACACAAGGATGCTATAGCCCAAAAATCTTGCCTCCTAACTCCCTAAATCACCGGGAATCGCGAATCCTTTGAGCACCACCAAAAGCTAGAGCACCGAACGAAAACTCACGAATCGAAGTGGTTTCCGGCGTTTGAGGGCACAAGATCAAGCACAAAGATGCACAAGACATCTATCCATGTTTCCCTCAAAGAAATCCGGGGAGAAACCCACTCAAATCCGCGGAATCACACCGGAAACAAAGGCACGAAAACAAGCACAAAAAGCCACGAAAAACAACCCCGAATCTTCTATACAAACCAGGAAAGATTCACAAGGTCTAGCATGCCGCCCTAGCATCCATCCCTCTCAACAAATCTCTCATGAAGCTCTCATGCTAGCCTAGAGAAAATAGGAAGAAAAATAGCTACGAAAATGAGAAAGAGAAGGGGGGAAATGAAACCCTAAGTCGCGAGAGAGAGAGAGCCATCAACACACACTCCAGGCTTATATATCAGGTCCCGCCGGAGTGGTAAATGACTCGACTACCCCTAACTACACTACGGCGATACAACCCACGTAGGGGCATTTTGGTAATGTTTGTGGGTCTTGCCATCGGACGGCCACGCCTTCGCCGCACCCCGCGTCCTCCCGACGCAAGCCATGCGATCCCGCCGCGTGTCCTCCGCTTCGAAGCTTCCCGACACGCCGGATCCCGTCTCCGTCGTGTTGGGCCCTCGGACTTGGTTTTGAGGCCCAAACCAAGAAACCGTCCGCCGATGGTTTTGTGGCCAAACCACCAAACCCCGCGTACACGGCCCGGCCTCACCACGCCAAGCGTCGAGCCCGCCAAGCCTTTCACCTCCGGCGCCGGACGGTCTACTCAGTCTTGCCTCGTTCCTTGACTTGGCCACCACCGATGCACCGGCTCCATGTCCACGACTTCGTCTTGCTCTTCTTGCACCATGCGGCTCGCACTTGATCCCGTCGGCCACCGGTCCCTCGAACCAAGCCTACTTGTCTCTCCACTCCTCGGAGGCCCCGCAAGGCTAAGACCTTTCGCGCCGTTCTTCACACTCGCACCAACGCAAACCAAGCCACAACCAACACCCGCAATACTAGGCCAAGAGTCGGTCCACACAACGTTGTCAACCACTCCTCACGAGTGCATTGACAACACACCACATAAACAATAAGGTAAATACACAAAATAAAACACACACAACACAACTCAACACTACACACACAAAGCTTCAAACCATCCGGTCAATCACTCATCACACACGAACCAAGGTACTTCTCAACTTGGTTCCTCAATCTCCCCTTGATGAGTGCATTGACAAAAGAAGGTCAAAAAGCAAACAAGAACTCATTCAAGCGCCACAAAGCCAATAAAAAGCAAACAAAAGGCCACTTGAAGTGAGAAGGGATAAAAACATGCTCCGACAAATTCCTCTCGAAACCAAAGCAAGCACAAGGCTAAGCGCAATCGAAGAGACACACTACCAACATGCAATCCCTAAAAGCCATCAAACCAAAATGCTCAACACAAAGTGCCATAAAACTCTTACCAAAACACTTGTCAACCGCTCATCACCATCAAATCAAGGTTCATATCAACTTGATTTTCCAAATTTCTCCCCCTTGAGGAGCGGATTGACAACAAGTGAGCACAAAGAAATGGTTTGAGAGGGCAAAGACCGAACACCTCATCCAAGTGAAAGAAAACCACACAAGAGCAAAGAACAAGGTCACTTGGCATGAGAGAAACCACAAAGGCCAACTCAATGTCTCGGTCCCCAAAGACATGGGCAACGGCTCGACACAACCGAGACAAGAATGCATGATCCCTCAAGAAGAGGCACAAAGGGCTCAACACCGATCATGGACAAGCGAAATCACACGATCCCTCAAGAAGAGGCACAAAGGGCTCAACACCAATCATGTGATAATCGAAAACATAAGTCAACCGCCGGCTCCTCAAGAAGAGGCAAAGGGGCTCAACACCACCGGCACAAGAGCACAAAAATCACAAGCTCCCCCTAAACACATGAACTAGGACCAAAGAGCATACAAAGCTCACCCTAAACTCATAAGATAGAGAAAAGAGCACACCAAGCTCACAAGCTCCCCCTAAACACATGCACTAGGGACAAAGAGCATACAAAGCTCACCCTAAACACACGTGATAGAGCAAAAAGCAACCACCAAAGCACAACTCGGGCAAACAAAGGAGACTCACCAAAGCTCCCCCTACACAAATGCAAGCTCCCCCGAACAAGTGGAGCAAACTCCCAAATTTTAAATGCGAGTTTTCGAATTTTTCATTAAGCTCACCTCTTCTCCCCCTTGTTGACAATGTATGAAGCAAGGTGAAAATGCGAAATGCAAAACAAAGCATATAAACATCTACATGAGCTTCTCAAATAGGCCAAATTTAGTGACAAAGGCTAGAAATGAGACAAAAAGCACATATATGGATCATAACAAAGTCAAAGCATTGCCACAAGTAATATATGGAAATATAGGCATGTGACAAAGCTAATTTTCAGATTTGAGTAATTATATCAAAAGATGGCTCACTTCAAATGTAAAAGCCTATCCATGTCACACTTGAGCCACAAAACATGCATACCATTCAAAGATCATACAAGGATATCAAATTCTCAGCAAAAGATCATGGCAAACACCCATAAAGCAAAGCATGTCATGTCAAAGCTCATGAGCCATGTGTCCACTTCGGGGAGACTTCTCCACCGGTGAACATCATGCAACATGTTTAGCACCCATATGTGAAAGATAATACATTTTTAAGCATAAACATGATGGATGGAGCATTTTTCAAGCATGCACACTTCTTTTCAAGATTAATTCATTTCATGGTACATGAAGTGCCTTTGCGGCAAAAAGAAGCTTATGCTCCTCCATGAATGCAACATAGGCTAAACATTCACAATGATATCCGGCCTTTGGCCCAAATGCAAGAACAGGGCATCCAAGCACAATCTAAGCATGAAAAGCATATTTAGACCAAACCGTGACATGGATACACAACTACACACGAGTGGAGCATATTTCATCAAAAATTAGTCAAGTTAAGTATTTATCTCAAAAGGGGCTATCTCACCACACATATATCTCAAATATTCCAAGAGCATAGCCTCACATCACCATTTCTCCACACATATAACCAATATCTCACAGAGATAGCCAAAGAGACTCAAATATGGCATATGAAAGAAGCTCATCATCCTAAAATGCAATATGACACAAATGCAACAAGATATGTACATCAAAAGGAACATGATATATGACGGGATGCAAGACACAAATGTCAAACCTACCAAAGTCTATACATCATGATATATGATACAAATGCAATGCAGAATGCATAGGGAGACAAGGAACTTGACTTAACACCAATAAAGCTCACGAGGGAACACACCAACCAAGAATCGCTCCAAGCGAGAGAAGAGCCACCAAAGGTCCCAATTGAGTACCATAGAAAAAGTACCAATTGCAAAACCGCAAAGATCCCAATTGAATACCATAGAAGGAATATCAATTGGAGGATCACAAAGACTACCCAAAAAGCCACAATCCTTCTTGGAATCAAATTCCCTATCAAAAGAAGCCAAGCTCCCCCTCAACCAAAGGCAACTAACAAAGCAAAAGCTAGGAAAAGGAAGAGCAAGGAAAAACTCTAAAACCAACCGAAAAGAGGAACAACAACACAACTCGAAGACAAGACAAGCCCAAAACTCCAAGGAAAGCTCACAACATGCTACACAAAGCATTGATAATATCACTTAACATAAATAGAGCATTGTAACATGATTCCACAAATATGAATAAGCATGGGCAAGCAAGTATGTCAACAAGGTACAACACTAAACCGAAATGATACCAAAGAACAACATGCCAAACAATATACAAGAACTAAACAAAGGCATGATACAAGATCACATGGATCATCCACCAACATATATTACAAAGCTAGCATGACAAGATATACATGGGGGACAAACATGCTAACGGGAAAGGTACCATCGAGCTAGACAAACATGATATGAATGAACAACATGACATATCCGAGCAATCAACCATAAAGCATGACATGATGTTCATAAATATCACCCACCATAAAATCATACAAAGATAGCAAGATAGATATTCAAGATCACAAAGCTATCATGAACAAGGTGGCTAGCCTACCATGGTTTTCACACAAGCAAGACACAAGTATATACAAGAGAGTACAAGGGGAAAAGAAAACTCACTATACATGTGTACAAAGGCTTTCAAGAGCCATTCTCTTCAACGTTACCTTATCACTCACATGCACAACACCCTCAGAAGCACCCTACCTCGACCATTGTCCCCAAATGTGATGTACAACTTTTCCTTCACTGGGGTGAGGCTGGAGAACCACTTCTTATCTCCGGTCATGTGTCGAGAACACCGGAGTCGATCAACCAAATGTTCTCCAAGCCTCCCTGCCCGATCGAAACAAGAACGAGAACGAGCTAGCGACTCGACACCGGGGTTAGCACGAGAGAAAGTTAAACCAGGTGTCGAGCCATCCGCTCAAAAGAGGGGTTAGCAAACATCACTCCCTTGCCATCAAACTTCCCATGTCCCATGGGAGGAGTACGAGCGCCACGAGGGGGAAAACGTGGTCCGTAGTTCCTCCGGAACCCAAAGCTGCGATCATCTCCCCTAAACCCGTACCGAGGACGAGTAGGAGGACGTCCAAAGCAAAACCACCACGAGCCCGACCAAACCTCTCACCAAGACGCACACCATCATCTCTCCCGACAAACCTCTCACCACCACCACCTCTCCGTGGGAACCTCCGCCAACACTCCTCACACTTCCCACACAGCCCGTGGAAGTGGCACTCTAGGCTCGGGGAATACCGCGAGGGCGGCGATACTGTGCCCCGGTTTGCTTGCTCCCTAGCAAGCCTCTCATCCCTCTTCCTCTTGTAGCAAAACTCGCAAGATGCCTCTCCTTGCCACAATACTCACACCGAAGGGGATGGGTTTTGGTTTTGGCTCGGCTTCTCTCTAGGTTTCTCACCCTTCTCACCCACAAACTTCACGGGTTTTGGAAATCATTTGTCTTAGGTGGGAATTTGGGTGGATCTTGGGTTGTGTCAAGCTTGTTGCAAAGGTGGTTGGGCTTTGGTGTGAAAGAGTTCTTGGGTGCTTTTGGGAGTGGGACTTGGATCTCTCCGATCACCTCGAACCCGGGGTTAGACTCAACACACTTCTCGTACACACTCTCCCCACTGTTCTCTCCCACTTTCTCACCCAACTTCTCAAAACCCAAACCACGACCATCAGCTCTCTTAAACTCCTCAATCATGATTTTCAATTGAGGTTCCTGCCCAGACAACCAACCCAACACCTTCCTCAAATAGTCATTCTCCTCATAGATGACATCCAAACGGGAAGTAAGTTCAAGATTACGCAAAGTGACTTCATCACGGCTAGAACATGCATTTGCCACGGGAGATTTCAAAGATGCTTCCAAAGAACTAATAGTAGAGCGAGCATCAACAAGCTTAGCATGCATAGTAGGACATGATTTGCAAGCACCAAGCAAAGTGGGTCTAGCCTTAAGCTCATCATGTTCAGTCCTAAGAGCATCTAGTTGAGCCAAAATAGAAGCATTCTTCTCATTAAGCATTTTGATTTCGTTCAACCAAGCATCACATTCAACACATTCAACATCATCAGGAGAAGTAGGAGCAAGTTTCAAAGAGTCATTCTCAAGTTTCAATTCAAGCAATTTTGACTCTAACTCTCCTACTTTCTCACTAGCATTCTCAAGCTGAGCCCTAAGATCTTTCCTCATCTTTTTGGCATCTCTCAGCACACTATCACGATTATCAAGCAAACCATTCAACCTAGCAATCTCAGCAAGCAAAGAATCGGGGTCACGGTTTACCTCATCCTCCGAGTCGGAGTCGCTGTCTTCCTTCACACTCTTCTTGCTGCTTGAGCTATGGGCCATGCCACAAAAGCCCTCAAGCGCCACACGGCTCACCCCCGCCGAGGTTCCGCTTGCACTCTTCTTGCCACCGCGCCTCCCGGCGTCTTCATCTTCGGGCCGCTTGAGCTTGACTCGCTCCTCGCTTGAACTTGAGTCGACGTCGCTCGCACCGGCCACCATCGCTCTTGCCTTGTTCTTCTTGTAGGTGCTCTTGCTCGGTCGCCGCTTGTCCTTGTCCTTGCTCTTGGACTTGTTGAAGTGCTTGCCCTTGGAGGAGTACTTGTCTTCACGCCTCGGGTGCGCCTTGTACTCGTTCACCTTGTACTTGTTCTCCTCCGCTTCGGGCACTCGGCGATAAAGTGGCCACGCTTGCCACACTTGTAGCACGTCCCCGAGCTCCGCCTTGCGTTCCTCCGACTCTCGTGTAGTCGTTCAAACCTTCTTGAAAGCAAGGCCGGCTCCTCCTCGCCCAAAGACATCAAACTCCTCATCCGGAATGGACATAAGAGAGGACAAAGAAAACTCGTCGACGGGAAGGGTTAGATTTGCCCTTTGATCCTCCCACAAGAGCAAGACTATGATCGGCCGAGCCCTCATGCTTGGATAGCAACTTCCGTCAACCTCGGCCGACTTGAGCTTAGAAAAGAGGTCATCCAACTCAATAGTCAAATAATTCCCGAGACTCCTTGATGGCCTCAACCTTAGCACCCCAAACACTTGGGTCCAAGACATACAAGAGCTTCAAAGCCCGATCATGCTCGGAATACGGAAAATCCTCAACATTAGCCTTCATGTTGTTCACGATGGCGGTGAACCTCGAAACATCGCATCAATGTCCTCACCGGGAAGTGGAGTGAAATTCTCATATTGCATCCGGTAAGAGACAAAGAGGCGAGCCTTCACATGGTTATCACCACCGTGAGCAACCAACAACTTATCCCAAATTTGCCAAGCAAGATTCAAATGGCGAACACGCTCAAACTCTGGATCACACAAGCTTCGGCACAAGTGATCAACGGCTTTTGCATTAGCCTCATACTTGGCCTTGGCATTAGCATCGGTCACCATAAGAGTATGGATGTTGACCGGAATAGCATAGGTCTTGTCAAGCACAATAAAATCCAACAACTTTCCTCGAAGAAAGATCATCATACGAGCCGCCCACTTGTGGTAACCCTTGCCATCGAAGTGCGGCGGACCGCCCCGCTCAACGTACGCCATCGTAGGATTCGAGACTTGTCAAAGTCGCAAAGAATCCGGCACCAAGCTCTGATACCAATTGAAGGATCAGATGGCGACTAGAGAGGGGGGGGGGAGTGAATAGGAGCCGGTAAAAATTCTTCCCAAAGAACCCGGCCTATGTCCTACTCAAATCCCGGTCACACACAAGCGATGGATCGAATCACGCACCAATCGCCAAGACCACGAGGTTATGGATCAACCTCTAGCCTTAGGAACGATTCCTAGAAGCACACGCGAAAGCACTAGAAGGGGAAAGAAGGAATCGAAACAAACAAAGCACACGAGCTCTGGCGGACCGTCCCGCCCGGGGTGCGGACCGTCCGCGATGGACCGCGCGGACCGTCCGACCTCGCTCTCGCGGACCGTCCGCGCCGACGTCGCGGACCGTCCGGCCCTTCCCGCGGACCGTCCGTTAAATCACACGGAACGAACCAAAGCCACACACGACCCACGGACCGTCCGCGGGGGAGCACGCGGACCGTCCGCCAAGCACCCGCGGACCGTCCGCCCGACACCGCGACCGTCCGAAACTCCGTCCAACCAAAAACCAAACTCGCGACGGATCGAAACAAAGGACGAGCAAGAACGCGAAGAACACGGGACGAACACGGCCCACGCGGACCGTCCGCGACCCCCCCGCGGACCGTCCGCCGAGGTGCGGACAGAGGCAAAAAAGGCCCCGACCCCGAAAGTCAACTCCCCCAAATCATCATCGGATTTCCCAAACGGTTGAAGCTATGGAGACAAGGGTTTGGGGACTTGAAAAGCGACACACAAGGATGCTATAGCCCAAAAATCTTGCCTCCTAACTCCCTAAATCACCGGGAATCGCGAATCCTTTGAGCACCACCAAAAGCTAGAGCACCGAACGAAAACTCACGAATCGAAGTGGTTTCCGGCGTTTGAGGGCACAAGATCAAGCACAAAGATGCACAAGACATCTATCCATGTTTCCCTCAAAGAAATCCGGGGAGAAACCCACTCAAATCCGCGGAATCACACCGGAAACAAAGGCACGAAAACAAGCACAAAAAGCCACGAAAAACAACCCCGAATCTTCTATACAAACCAGGAAAGATTCACAAGGTCTAGCATGCCGCCCTAGCATCCATCCCTCTCAACAAATCTCTCATGAAGCTCTCATGCTAGCCTAGAGAAAATAGGAAGAAAAATAGCTACGAAAATGAGAAAGAGGAGGGGGGGAAATGAAACCCTAAGTCACGAGAGAGAGAGAGCCATCAACACACACTCCAGGCTTATATATCGAGTCCCGCCGGAGTGGTAAATGACTCGACTACCCCTAACTACACTACCGGCGATACAACCCACGTAGGGGCATTTTGGTAATGTTTGTGGGTCTTGCCATCGGACGGCCACGCCTTCGCCGCACCCCGCGTCCCTCCCGACGCAAGCCATGCGATCCCGCCGCGTGTCCTCCGCTTCGAAGCTTCCCGACACGCCGGATCCCGTCTCCGTCGTGTTGGGCCCTCGGACTTGGTTTTGAGGCCCAAACCAAGAAACCGTCCGCCGATGGTTTTGTGGCCAAACCACCAAACCCCGCGTACACGGCCCGGCCTCACCACGCCAAGCGTCGAGCCCGCCAAGCCTTTCACCTCCCGGCGCCGGACGGTCTACTCGTCTTGCCTCGTTCCTTGACTTGGCCACCACCGATGCACCGGCTCCATGTCCACGACTTCGTCTTGCTCTTCTTGCACCATGCGGCTCGCACTTGATCCCGTCGGCCACCGGTCCCTCGAACCAAGCCTACTTGTCTCTCCATTCCTCGGAGGCCCCGCAAGGCTAAGACCTTTCGCGCGCTGTTCTTCACC
This sequence comes from Cenchrus americanus, assembly GCA_947561735.1. Taxonomy (NCBI): domain Eukaryota; kingdom Viridiplantae; phylum Streptophyta; class Magnoliopsida; order Poales; family Poaceae; genus Cenchrus; species Cenchrus americanus. The sequence goes on along the minus strand of OX387240.1, from coordinate 77,159,380 downwards.
TCGCACCAACGCAAACCAAGCCACAACCAACACCCGCAATACTAGGCCAAGAGTCGGTCCACACAACGTTGTCAACCACTCCTCACGAGTGCATTGACAACACACCACATAAACAATAAGGTAAATACACAAAATAAAACACACACAACACAACTCAACACTACACACACAAAGCTTCAAACCATCCGGTCAATCACTCATCACACACGAACCAAGGTACTTCTCAACTTGGTTCCTCGCTTGGCTCAAAGTGCTTCAGGCTATAGAGAAAGTCAAGAGGCGTTTGCCATGAAGGTATGTGTGCTGGGAATGGATCTTGCAGAGGATGATTGGAGAAAGGAGATCGTTGATTATTTGGAGGATCCATCCCGAAAAGTCTCTAGGAAACTCAGGTACAAAGCCATAAAATTTGTTCTTCTGGATGATAGTCTATTCTACAAATCATTGGATGGGGTGTTGCTGCGATGCCTGGGTCCAGGAGAAGCAAAAAGGATAATGAGCGAGGTGCATGATGGGATATGTGGAGCACACCAATCAGCCTATCGTATGAAATGGGTTATCAGGAAAGCTGGGTGCTTTTGACCGACGATGTTGGAGGATTGCTTTGAATATTACAAGGGATGTCAAGACTGTCAGAAGTTTGGAAATATTCAAAGGGTTCCTGCATCAGCACTAAATCCCATTATCAAGCCATGGCCATTCGGGGGTCGGGGTATAGACTTGATTGGCCGATTAACCCACCATCTAGCAAGGGGCATAAGTTTGTGCTTTTAGCGACGAATTACTTTACCAAATGGGTTGAGGCAATTCCACCGAAGAAGGTGACATCAGAGAACATGGTTGAGTTTGTTAAAGAACACATTATCTATCGGTTTGGAATTTCTCAAACAATCACAACCGATAAAGGAGCCCAGCTTTGTATCCTTGGAGTTCGGAGAGTTTGCCGAAAGCATGGGGATCAAATTGTTCAATTCTTCTCCCTATTATGCCCAAGCTAATGGTCGGCGAGAGGCTTCTAATAAAATCATGATCAAGCTTATACAAAAGAAGATCGACCGAAGCCAAGAAGGTGGCATTCGGTACTTAATGAAGCTTTATGGGCTTACCGAATGGCCCCTCATGTAGCTACAAAAACGTCTCCTTATGAATTGGTTTATGGGCACCATGCCGCTTTTACCTTGGGAAATACAATCGATTATAGGAGGGTAGTTTTGCGAAGGACTTGAGCTCCAAACATTACAATGGCTTAATGATGGACGAACTAGAGGACTTGCATATGATCCGTCTTAGAGCCTTGGAAAATATCGAAAAGAACAAGCTGCGGGTTGCTAAATATTACAACAAGAAAGTAAAGGTCGTGCAATTTGCGAAGGGGATTTGGTTTGGAAAGCTTTACCGCCGACCGGAACCAAATACATGTGAATTCGGCAAATGGTCCCCTAATCGGGGAAGGACCCTTTCGGGTGGTCGGATGCGTGCCCGTAATGCTTACATGTTGAAAACTTTGCTAGGAGAGGAATTTTCTACGCAATAAATGGAAGATATTTGAAGAAATATTATCCTAGTGTTGAAATCGATCATTGATCACAAGCATTGGGAGTACATGCATTTGATACGTAAATAGCCGGCGTTCAAGAACGAAGCCACCTCTAGAACAAAAATTCCTAAACGAGAGGGGATGGCCAATACTCGGATGTATTGCCCTTAGCACGAAACTACATTACAAATGCTTCTTGCGGGATTATATCTAACAACCAAGGTTGCTCGGGATCACGAAGGGGTGGGAAGCGGAAGGCCTCGGCGTAAGAAGCGAAAGTATGCTTCAATCCTTTTTTCTTTGCTTCTTCAGCTCTTCCTGTCGGGCATACACCCCGGTACTCATGCAAGGAAGGAAGAATAGTAGAAGACGGACTCCTAGTAGAATTCCCATGTACTCCTACTAGGACTCGCTCCGTGTACTCCTACTAGGACTCGCCTTGTAACCGACTAGGAACGCGCCCCCCGGACTATATAAAGGAGGGCCGGGTACCTAGCCGCACATCCCCAATCCCTCCGGGGACAACCCAACACCAAGCGCGGGCGCCATACTTGATCCCTCAAACGAGACGTAGGGTTTGCCACCTTGGCGGCCCGACCGACCTGTATAAATCTTGTGTCTCGTGTCCTTGCGCATACCTTCGAGTTCTCGGTCTCCCGATCACGATCCCCACCGCACAATCTACTACCTCGGGTACCCCCTTGGTAGGTTTGCCGGTCTAAAACATTGACAGGTGGCGCGCGGTAGGGGTGATCATCACCACCGGATGAATTCGAAGGACCAATTCCGGATCAATCTACTCGCCGACACTCAACCGTCTAACGCCGCGTCAAGATCCAAGACCACAAGTGAAACTCGTATTTGATGGATTACTTGCTCGACAACGTATATATCGATGCCGTTTGAATCCAAGTTGAAAGGCGTAAGCAATTTGAGGCTACACCGGTTCGCGAGCAAGCCGGAGTCCGAAGTTTACTCGTTCTCCGTAAATCCACCGGAAAAGAGAAATTAGTGCCTCCGCTCCTTGCGGCCGAAAATTCGGTTTATTCGTGCTACACACGGTAACGACTCCCGCAAGACTCCAAGAGCATCACGTGACTAGCAAATTGGAGGCTTTTTTTTTGCTACTCGCACATCGGCAAGCTACCTCGGTCCGGGTCGACCGTGCTCGCGAGCATCGAGAATCGGGTTTGTTTTGCGTGCGGTTTTGCGCCGCATGTCACGGTCAAGCAAAAAAATTATTATTATGTGCATTTGTGTCCAAAGACTCCAAGAGTTTCACGTTTCCACGTGAAAAGAAAACCGGGTGGTGAATCATTGCTACCGCACACGAAGACGTACCGGGGGAAGCTCCAAGATCAACACTTGATACACACAAGCAACCCACGCGAGTATGACTACATCAACCATGCCATGCGCCGCGACTACTCGTCTCCGCCGCACGCACTCTATGTCAACCTTGTCGTGCATCGCGACTACTCGTACCCGGCCACACATGCTCTACGTCAACCTCGTCGTGCACCGCGAGTGCGCTCCGCCCCCGCCGCGCATCCGGGTGCCTCGGCACGTAGCGCGGCTCGTCACGCGGCTCGTCACGCGGCTCGTCGTGCCGCTCGTCGTCGACTACTCCGCCTCGCGGCCGGCTCGTCGTCGACTACTTCGTCTCCGCCGCGCGTCCGGGGTGCCTCGGCACGTCGCGCGACTCGTCACGCGGCTTGTCGCGCCGCTCCACGTCGACTACTCCGCCTCGCGCGAGCTCGTCGTCGACTACTCCGCCTCGCCTCGCGCGCGAGCTCGTCGTCGACTACTTCGCCTCCGCCGCGCGTCCCGGTGCCTCGGCACGTCGCGCGGCTCGTCACGCGGCTCGTCGCGCCGCACGACGTCGACTACTCCGTGCTCGTCGTCGACTACTTTGCCTCCACCACGCGTCCGGGTGCCTCGGCACATCGCGCGGCTTGTCTTGCGGCTTGTCGCGCCGCTCGTCGTCGACTACTCGTCGTCGACTACTTCGCCTTCGTCGCGCGTCCGGGTGCTTCGGCACGTCGCGCGGCTCGTCACGCGGCTTGTCGCACCGCTCGTCGTCGACTACTCGCCGTCGACTGCTTCGCCTTCGTTGCGCGTCGGGTGCTTCGGCACGTCGCGCGGCTCGTCACGCGGCTTGTCGCGCCGCTCGTCGTCGGCGCTCGTCGTCGACTACCTCGTCTTCGCCGCGCGTCCGGGGGTGCCTCGGTACGTCGCGCGGCTCGTCACGCGGCTTGTCACGCCGCGCGTCGCCGACTACTTGTCGTCGACTACTTCGCCTTCGTCGCGCGTCGGGTGCTTCGTCGCGTCGCGCGGGTCGTCACGCGGCTTGTCGCGCCGCTCGTCGTCGACTACTCGTCGTCAACTACTTCGTCGTCGCCGCGCGTCCGGTGCCTCGGCACGTCGCGCGGCTCGTCACGCGGCTTGTCGCGCCGCTCGTCGTCGACTACTCGTCGTCGACTACTTCGTCTTCGCCGCGCGTCCGGGTGCCTCGGCCGTCGCGCGGCTCGTCACGCGGCTCGTCGCGCCGCTCGTCGTCGTCGACTACTCCGCCTCGCGCAGGCTCGTCATCGACTACTCCGCCTCGCCCGGGCTCGTCGTCGACCACTCCGTGCGCCGCGACTTCGTCTTGCGGCCACGCTAGCTCTACTCGGCCCACGCCGTGCGTGGTGACTACTTGCCTCGCGGCAACACGGCTCTACTTCGAGTGCGCCGCATGCTGCCACGACGTCATCTTCCTCGGTCGCATCGCGTCGACCATTCATCTCGACTAGTTTTCCAAACTAGTCGAGAACGGCAGTCACGCCCCCAGTGACTAGCCGGAATCAACTCTGACTAGTCAACTTCAACAACAACCCTCGTTGCTCCATCGCTGACCGCCATGGCCTCATCAACAAGTCTGCCCAGGCAGCAACAGCTAAGTCATTTATCTAAATGATTACTGTTTTCTTGGCTTGTTCTCCTCATCATGTAGGACTACTTGCCGACTACTCATTTGTGTATGCTTCTCGGCGGGTTTTCACGGGAGCTACACTCTGCTGACTACTCTTGGGGCATATCAATCAAGTCGCCGCGAGTCTACTTCATCAACTCGGGGGCTATCCCTAGGAGGCAGTTTCTAAAGTCCGCTACGCGCGGCAATCTAAAGTCGACTTCTAAAGTCGCATTCTAAAGTCCGCTCCGCGCGGCAACTTAAAGTCGACGCTGGTCGCATCTTCGCCTACTTCGGTGGCATACTACGTGTGTAAGCTTCGATGGAACCTAGCTGTAAGCGGCCCTCGGGTCCTGGTGACGAAGGAACCTAGCTGCATGTGGTCTTCATGCTCCGTACCATGGGTCCAAGTACCCTAAGTACTCGCGCTCCGTACCTTGGGTCTGAAATCCATGGCCCAGGTATGCAAGTCGACTTCGGTCACACCCTCAAGCCCACTCCGGTGGCACAAGCCCGCTCCGGCGGTAATCGTACCTTGGGTCTGAAATCCATGGCTCAGGTACTTAAGCCCACTCCGGTGGCACAAGCCCGCTCTGGCGGCAACCGTACTTTGGGTCTCGAAATACATGTCTCGGGTACTTAAGCCCACCCGGTGGCACAAGCCGACTCCGGTCGCACCCAAGCCCACTCCGGTGGCACAAGCCGACTCCGGTCGCAATCTTGAGCCCGCTCCGGCGGCAAAACTATTCGTTTTCTCTGATTTTTCATTCGCTTTGGCTTTCCGGAAAGTGCTTTTCGTTTTTTGCATCTTAAGTCCACCCCGCGTGGCACAAAGTCGACTATTGTAGTCGCATCTCAAAGTCCGCTCCGCGCGGCATCCTAAAGTCGACTTCTAAAGTCGCATATCAAAGTCCGCTCCGCGCGGCATCCTAAAGTCGACTTCGGTTCTCAAGTCGCATCTCAAAGTCCGCTCCGCGCGGCAACTAAAGTCGACTTCGGATTTCAAGTCGCATCTAAAAGTCCGCTCCGCGCGGCACAAAGTCGACTTCGGTTTTCAAGTCGCATTCTAAAGTCCGCTCTGACGGCACGACTACTTCTCAAGCTCCACGCCAAACTGCTACTTGGAATCTCGCCAGCTCGGGGGCTACTTGAAGATAACTTCAGCATGCTTCGCTCGCTCTCAAGCTCGGGGGCTCCTCACCAATCACTACTCGACGTGGCTCATACAGCTCTCTTATCTCGGGGGCTACACGCTGCAAGAGTACTCGGATGATGGCTTCGCGAACACTGAAGACCCTTGGATTGATTACCTAATCATTTCAAGGCTCGGGGGCTGCTATGCTACACCCATCATTCAAATTTTTTCAAGACTGATGAGCTGGTCCAACTTCCGGCCTCGCGGCGGTTCAAGTACTAATGAAGGCTTCTCCAAGCAGTACTCGAGGACGCTCAAGAACTACTCGAAGAGGCTTCAAGACTACTCGAACTACTATTCTCGACTCCAACGTGCTCGGGGGCTTGTCGGGCATACACCCCGGGTACTCATGCAAGGAAGGAAGAATAGTAGAAGACGGACTCCTAGTAGAATTCCCCCGTACTCCTACTAGGACTCGCTCGTGTACTCCTACTAGGACTCCGCCTTGTAACCGACTAGGAACGCGCCCCCGGACTATATAAAGGAGGGTCGGGTACCTAGCCGCACATCCCCAATCCCTCCGGGGACAACCCAACACCAAGCGCAGGGCGCCATACTTGATCCCTCAAACAGGACGTAGGGTTTGCCACCTTGGCAGCCCGAACCTGTATAAATCTTGTGTCTCGTGTCCTTGCGCATACCTTCGAGTTCTCGGTCTCCCGATCACGATCCCCACCGCACAATCTACTACCTCGGGTACCCCCTTGGTAGGTTTGCCGGTCTAAAACACCGACACTTCCCTCTTCGGTTGTTCCGGGACCACCGTGACGGCAACTTGGAAGCTTTGGGGATGACCGTGGCTTGCCGCCTCCATCAAGTTGTCCCAAGCCGCTTTCGAGTGGTTACGTACCTATCGGAAACATCCGGGGCAAAAGAGCGATTAGAAACGAAGGTCCGGTGCAAGCATGGAGTCAAGAAGGAGATGGGAATGTTTACCTCCTACTAATGCCTCTAGAGCCATGCGACGTTCGCGTTCGTCCCGGCAGCGAACGCGATGTCCGGGAGGTCATGCTCCGGGTGCCGAACGCAACGGCAGAAGCGGTGGTTGGTCCTCGCGCTCCGGCGTAGCGTCCTCGCTTCAAGGGAGGAGTTAGAGGAGATGTATTCGGCATTTCTTCGGTCCCCATGATTTCCTCGGGAAGCGGATCAAGGCTAAAAGAAGACAAAGAGGAGGTAAAGCACGAGATCACACAAGAAAGCAAGAAGCAAGCTAAAGGAAAACTCACTCTCGAATGGTGCCTTTCTTTGGGGCGTTGTCCTCCTTGGGTTGCTTGCCTTTGTCCATGGCCTTGGGGTTTTCTCTTCTGGAGTAGGGGAGAAGATGAGAAGTGACAGATGAGTGTGCAGGTGGATTTCCAGGGCATCTCGGCAGGCTATTTTATTGACTGAGAGAGTGCATTGGGAGTGATGACTGGATGGCGTACGTTATTGGAATACCAAACGGCGGTGGTTTTCCTCCCTAATGCAAAGGGTTTTCATTGAACGGTGCTCATGGATTCCCGAATTGAGGATTTTCTGCGGGTTTTGCGCCAAGGGGCATCCATCCTCGCGCATTCGGCTCAAGCAAAGTTCCCGAATGCGTTTGAGAAAAATAAGACTTGCAGTTGCAAATACGGAGAAATCATCACAATACAAGCATTGGAATTGAAGGTTCTATGTTTATTGCCGATAATCAAACATCCCTAGTACAATCTAATCAAAGAGCCTCGTTTAGCACGGATTGGGGATGAGTTAGTTCGGCAATGGCGTCGCCGTGGCCGTCGAGGCGTTCCAAGATGACCTCGATCTCGTCGATGTCTTCTAGTGCGCCGCCACGGAAGCCGCACGGCGGGTGGAGTAGTCGACGCCGGTGTGCGTCGCCATGGTCGCCAAGCCCAAAGTGGTGCCCGGGCGGATGCCGTGGGTAGCCACCTCGTCCACGCGGTTCTCCACCGCGGCAAGGCACTCCGCCGCCGTGTCTCCGCGCACGTTCACCTTCTCGGCCAAGCTGCTCCACCGGCATTCTCGGTGGTTGATCTCGGTGTCGCGGGCCGAAAAATACAAGGTGGTGGTGATTAGTATCAAAAGCCGGATTGGATTTGGGAGCAATTCGTGGCCGTACCGTCGATGGTTGGCCGCCAGCCGCTTGCGCCGGTCCTCCCACTCCGGTTCGATAATGCCGGCCTTCTTGGAGACATCTTCCGGCTCGCGCCCGGGCCACCTCAAGCTCCGCTTTGAAGAGGAGAGCGTCGAGTTCCCCGTAGGGCACGGGGGAGTAGTGGTCGGACTCCGAGGAGTCGTCCGGCGAGAGGTTGATTGGCCGGCGCGAGAGGACGGGTTCCATTGGACAAGCCGAGAAACAGAGAGGATCGTCGAAACCAGAGGAAAAATCTAAGACGGGTCATGGAGAAAATTGACGATCATTGCCTCCGACGCGCGCCGGGCGGGGGCGTCGCTTCCTTCCGCCTCATCGGTGGCGCGGCGCGTTGTTGCTCCCCGCCATGGTTCTTGAGCTTGCGTCGGTAATTGGGAAAAGAAAGCTTTAGGTTGGTGGAAATTTGAAGGCTAAAGGCTTGGTAAAGAGCTGGGGGGCACCTACGGTTTTATTTATAGGACCGGCAAGAAAGATCGTGGCCTCGGATCGTGGCGCGTATCCCGAAAAACTTGGAAGGTGGAGAGGTTTCCTTGACCAACTCGCCGTCGAGTCGTTTGGGGTTCAAGGCTGAGTCGTATTCGGTTGATTGGCTCGGCTAAGTTACGGTTAGGGTGCTGTTCGGGTATAGCACTATTTGACTACGGGTTGCCGAATGGATCGTTCGTAATTGCAATCGAAGTCATGCGAAGAAAAGGACATGAACTTATGGAAAACAAATATTACAAGGACGGTTAATTCGATTACATCATCGCTCGGTGTAGCTAAATGTTCAAATACTTTTCAACTACATTGGAGGCATTTGATATTGTTTGGCGGATATTTTCCATCCGTTCCCGGTAGTCTTCTTTGAGCGTTGGACGAGACGGTGAGCTCGCTTCGCACCGATTCAGTTATAGGCGATAATGTTTCCTCTTGGGTTTTCTCTATCGATCCGGAAGTTCGGCTAGTTTCTTGTCATCGGCTTCTATTTCGCCGATAACTTCTTCGGCTACGCCTCCGGTGCGGCCTTCTTGGCAATTTTTGATTCGCGAGCAACTTGCGGATTGGCTAACATCCCCTTGTGGCTCTCGGTTTGGGTTTGTGCTTCTTTCGCGGCTTGTTCAACTTTAGTTTTCTTTTGCTCAACGAGTTGGTCGGGAAGATACGGTTTTCAAGGCTCGCCTTATTGCCACATAATGAATATCTAGGCCGGAGATGGGTTCCAACGAAGTCTTGATGTCCTCGGGGAGCTTTTGGCCGATGGGCTCAAGCATTCCTTCGAAATAATCGACATCTCCGATTTGGTCTCGAGCATCCTTTTGCAGCCAGGCCAAAATTTCTTTAAGCCTTACTTGGATTTCCTCGACGAGCTTGAGTTCCTCCTTCTCTTGTTTCGGGCAAATTTGGATCATTCTCCACTAATGGGCTTAATGATGATGGAGTTTGATCCCGAAAGGGTAACGTTGCCGAATTAGGAGTGGTTCATTGAAGAAAGAAGATAACGAGAGTTAAGTGCATGTGCTTACCTCGTGCCCGACTTCCCTGGGGCAAGGTTTTGTTCGGTTTCGGTGGGGATTTCTTGAGCCACCGGTGAAGGAGGAGTCTAAGAAGCTCTTGGCGAAGCCGAGGCTTCGTTTGAGAGGGTGCCGGTGCAATCTCTGCGGCATATCCGAAGCAGGTTTGAAGAGGAGGTGGATTTGCCTCTCGTTATGGATGGGGTTTCGCCTGGCTAATAAGGGATTGAATCCTTAAAGGACTTGAAGCCTCCGGTGGGTTCATCTCTCGGTGAAGCCGGTATCTCTGTTTGAGCGAGGAGGTGACTAGGTCCCCGATGAGGATGAGATCTCTATTTGAGCAAATGGCTCGGCCCTTGGTGGACTTACATGTTGAGGAATAGGGATATCTACGGGATGACTCACTAGTGTTTCTTCTGCGAATACCGCATTAAGGGTAAATGCCGGTGTTCATTTTTAAGGAAAAGTGATGAAGGTCATACCGGTAGATGAAGCATTGGCGGGTTCCGGATTCGAAGGGGCTTGGATTCTAGCCTCGAAATTACACAAGATGAAATTTGTTAGGGTAAGAGTAATCTTGTGATCAAGAGAGAGGAAATCTTACCTCAATTGGGACTTTTTTGGTGGTTCTTTTCCTCTTAGCAGCTAGAGGTGCAATCAGAGACAGGCCTTTTCTCTTGTCAGCAGAGATGCTGGAGAGAATCGGGTCCATTGTGGCATACCTGGCCATCAGTTGAACCAAAGTTGGGGATTTAAATCTCAATCCTGAGATTGGGAATACTGCATTGTAAGCAATTATCCTAGCTCGAGGGGCAGGTACTGTGTTCCGCAGAGGAAGATCATGGTTAGTGGTGAAAATGTCGATCGAAAGAGAAGTCAAGTGTGTTACCTCTGATGTTGGCTGAAAATCAGGCATCAATCCCAAGCAGAATGAGTGTACTGGTTCACTAAAGATATGGTCATGAAATTCTTGCCACCAAGAAATAAAGGTGGGATGAGCTGCTATTATGGGTGTGAAAGGCCAGGTGTAAAGAGTTGGACTGCATTCGTACTCAAAGACCCTTCGGCTTGCATGTTGTCCTTAATTTCTTCTCTCGGGTTTGAGGAATTCATGAAGGAATAGTCTTGGGGGCATTTGGCCACATCCAAGCGTCGGCCATCATGTTCGGCCGATAGTATTCATAAGTGCTATGATTTAACCTCCCTCCACAAAATTGGCTGGCGAGAGGGCATGGATGGATGAAGATATTAAAGATTTCTATAAATCTTCCATCTTGGTGTCCAGTTTCAAAGGAGAATTCACGGGGGAGGGTTAAATTATCATTGTCCAAGTAGGGAAGCCAAAGAGGGTCGAGAGAAGCCTCGAAAAAGAGCTCGAAGAGCCGATCGACATTCCGGTTGATGAGTACGGTTGAGGGCGGCTTCCCCATAAGTTTGGCATCCTCCGGTGACTTGAACTTCCCCTTCGTTGTAGGCTGGATGAAGGGAAAAGCCGATTGTTGAGGTCAATATATGACAATCGGTGCATGTACGGTTGCAGCTTTGTTGACGGTTAATAATTGTATCAAAGTTCGTTCGTGACTCGCAAGCGTACAAGTCTCCCGTCGTAGTCAAGGGACCCTTCTTCCCTCGAGTGGTGAACCCAAGGTATCGAATCCGTGGAACAAATGTGTGACGCAAGACTTAATCTATTAAAGCCAAATAACTGCAATCTTCAATAAAGAACCTAATGCATCTAAGTAAAAGACACAAAACAGATCTAATCTACTAAAAACCGGAGAAAACAAAGTAAGATTGGGTAGATAAACCGATCTAGAGGGATCGGGGTAAGCCTTTTGTTGAAGTTCCAAGCAAAAGAAGAAGTAGCAAATCGAATCTTAATAAAAGCCTCTTTAAATCGTGGTTTCCCGTCCAAATCCGAAAACATCCGCCTTTCGAGACCCCCGTTCGTCACAACGTATCCCTATTCATGCGGGGAGCTTAGGGCGAGTCAAAAGACAAGTCGAGATTCTTTCGGAAGATCCGCATGTACCTCTAGCCACCGCGGCTACAAGAACACCCTATGTAATCTATCTCGAGAATAGAATTGGAATAAGCAAAGCCGATCGAAAAACGAAATCTTCGAGGAAACACTTGATCGCTGAGAAAAGATTCAACTTGATAAATCAACTATAACAATGATACATACACAAGATCACCACCGGGATCCTTCCTTGATCTTGCTTCTAGCTCCGGGAACTCCGACGTGGTCTTCCGTGCAAGGTTCCCACGTCGGCTAGGGAAACCCTAGTCAACTAGCTCGACCCTCTCCTCTCCTAGATGATGTCCCTCTCTTCTCTGCTTCTCGGCGGCCGAAGACGAAATCTTCCCCTGCGTGGCTCTCGGTCAGGGGACTATAAATAGCCCGATTGGCGGCTAGGGCAAAGGACGACGCGTTTGGGCCCTAAATGGGCCTCGGGCCGACCGGACCGGGCCGACCGGGCCGGCCGGCCGGCCTGGGCCCATTTAGGCCCGGCCCCGCGGGCTCCTTTGCCCGAGGTCGGTTCCCTTGCTTCCCGGATGCTTCCCCCTTCGCATACGGGTCCATGTCGTCGGTTTCTCTCCGAATTGGACTCAACTCCTTGTCTTGGAAGATTCGAGGCACTTTTCTCGGTCGGGTCCCCGGAGTATGTCGTCTTCTCGGATCAAGTCCCGGCTTCTTGGAGTTAATTTTACTTCATTGCATGACTTGTTCGGGGCTTCAAAGTCTTGTCATGAGGTGCTTGGTGAACTTACCCCGAAAGTCTTGCATTCAACACTAAATCCCCGCATAAACATTAAACTCCAAAAACGACATGTACATGTGAACTTGTTATACCACGGGGGTTAGTACCAATGGATAAGGTATAAAATTCATGCCAACACCGAAGGTAAACTCATGGCTAGGTTGACGGATTTTCACCGTCAACATCTCCCCCATGCTTAAACCTTGCTCGTCCTCGAGTAAGCCTTCGATGGATATCATCATTGCTAAACAATGTTTAAACTTTGCATTTGATCATACATGAGAAAACATAATGCTCTCAAAATATTAATTCATTAAAGTTCCATAATGTACTAGCCTTCATCTCCACGGAGGGTAGATTCTTATTAAGCTTATCCCACAAGTATTAACATGCTCACAAAGTTTTAAATGGATCTCGAATTTTTGAAATGAAGAACGAGATAAGAAAAGCTAAACCAAATTCACAAATTTAAATCATCTCATGTATTGCTCATAAACTCTCATCTCACTTGTCTCTCAAGCCTATATATTCTACTCCTTTCCCTCTCATATATATGTGGTAGGCTTTATATGGAGCTTTTGGGAAAGTTTAGTCCTAACAAGAATTTATAAATGAGGTGTTGTCAAAACAAGACAAGCTTCTCATGGTCTTACCGAGACTCGTCAAAAAGGTCATTGGAAAATAATGTTAAATCAAGGAGGGGAAAGAGAAAAATACACACACTTTAGATGAATGGACATGTGCAAATGGCAAAGAGTGATCCCGAGGCACAAAGAAAGTCCTCGTTATCGGATTGCACATGGTTGGAAAATTGAGAATGGATCTTTTTATCTTGAAGCCTTGAATGCACTCCTAGAGAACCGGGGAGTTCACTTTACGCACAAATATATATTTTTTTTTCTTTCTCATTCTTTTCTTTCTTTCATTCATTCATTTTTTCTTGCCTCGTCATATATTCAGTCCATGACTTTCACAACGAAGTTTTGATTTTTTTTATACCTTGAAAGTCATGAATATCACTGGATTTTTTTTCTTTCATCATTATATATATTTTTTTAAATACTCCCTTTTGAACTCTAAAACTGCACCGTACCTACCTCCTCCCCCATGCTTAGACGTTGCTCGTCCTCGAGCAAAGAGGCGAAAAATAAGGTAGGTACCGGAGATAATTTTCCTTGGAGAGATACTTGAAATCTTCAACGTTGGCACCGTCTTGCGATCTTCCTTGAATTGATGATCCATCCTCAATGATAGGTTGTGGTCAAGGAGGTAGTCACAAAAAGATGATATTTGGTTTAAGGGTGGATATCCGGCGAAGTTTGTGAGATCACCGATGCGGGGATACACAATGCACGGATAAAAGGCTAGCAAAAAGATAGATACGCAAAAACGGAATGACCAGCTTCTTAGTCTCGGGCCAGAGAAATCATGGCCTGCAAAAACTCACTCAAAAATAAATCTTGTACACTAAGGTTTATGCACTCAAATATATATAAGGCTTTGGATAGGTTGAGCAACACACAAGTGATATTTGTGACAAGGTTAGCAATATTTTTGAGCATAAAAGACATCTTCAATCTATTCATAACTTGAGAGCACATAAAACACTATGGGTCTTTATTTTAATCATAACCTCCGCTGAAAAATAAGCTAGTATTTAAATAAATTCAGATCTGTATTTTTAAGAGAGCACTAGCTTAAACATGCATAAATCAACTACAAAGATGAACAAAGCTGCAATTTTAATCATATATCAACATGGCACGAATTTTGTAACTTTTCCAATGATATAATCAAGGTGGTGACTTTATTAATGGTGATATCAAGTTGAAATACACACTGAAAATAAACATACATGCTTGCTGAAAATTAAATAAAAACAGAAAAATACTACGCAAACACACATAAGCAAAAGCTGAAAATTACAGAGAAATAGAAAAGAAAAGAAAACAAAAGTTCCTAAATCTTCTAGTCCTCCGCCGGTGGTTGATGTTGGTAGTCTTGATAATAATACCCTTGCTCATAATATGAATGAACGCTTCCTCCGTCGAATTGATTTGGCTCCACAAGGTGAAGGCGTCCAAGTTCAAAGGCAATATTTGCGTTGCCTTCACCGAGTTGAGCTGCGTTGGATTGGATGGCTGCGATATTTTGAGCATTTCTTGCAGCATACCCTCCAATAATAGCCATGCTTTGTTGTGGTTGGGGATGATGAGCGTAGGACTCCGCGAAGTTAGCGTTGGGCACAACATAATTTTGTGGGGGTACCGGTGCACCACCCCCCATGCTTGTTGTTGAGACCCTCCGTAATAACTTGGCGGAGGAGGAACCCCGCCGGATGGTTGCACATTGGGTTGTGCTCCACCCGCTTGTGCGGAGGATGTTCCCTCTTCTACGATTCTTCCTCTTTTGTTCTTCCTTGCGGGGACAAGTAGTCCCTCTTCCAACCAATCTTCCCTTCCTTCGGTGAAAAGCCTAAGCCTCTCATCGGAAGAGGGAGGTTTACAATGGCCAATCGGTAACCTCTTCTCTCATCTCCACTAATGTACTTGCCTTGCCGCAAGTACTCAAAACCGAGAGAGGTACCGCGCAAAAGGTGAGCGGGGTTTCTTGCGATCCCCGGTCGCAAGGAAAAGGCCAACATGGAGAGGTAACACCCCGAACCAATATCACCGGCCCCCGATGTTGCTTCACAACACCAACGGTTGATCATGAGGTAAGAGGGGTCAATTGGCTGCCTGGCAATTAAAGCCGAGTATAGCCAATTTAACTCCGTGTCGGTCACCTTTGTTTCCCTCATCCTCCCCAATACCCTCTTGCACATCCAAGAGTGAAATATCCGGATAATGGGGTTGCGGATGCTTTTGCGTTGTTGATGGGCATCTCCGGAGATCATGCCCCAAAATTCCGCCAACATGCCGGGAGGCACGTCAACTTTCTCCGGAGCGCCCTTGTGGAATCCAAGCAGCTCCCTTACGTGCTCGTAGGGAACCACTTGTTGGATTCCCTCCAAACGGAATGACAAGCTTTGCACCCCATCATCATCAACGATGGGTGCAATAGTCATTAAAATTTCCAAGGTGTAACCCAAGTGGGTGTCCACCGATATTCCGTTGGAGAACCGAACCCACCCGAGGTGCCCCAACATGTAGTATATGTCGGTGCGAAAACCCAAGGTGTGGAGTGCTTGGTCGTCGAGCTCGACGTTTGGCACAAGCCTCTTCTCAAGATTTGCGAGCCTATCCTCCTCCTCCGCCGACAAGATGATGAAGCCGTACGAAGATTGTGTCGGGGTGTAAGGAGGTGGTGCGGTTGAGCGAGTCGATCGTCGTGGTGGCGCGGGCTGCTCCTCCGTGTGCCCACGAGGTTCGGTGAACCTCATGGAAGTGCTTCTCGCAGCCCTCATACCACCAAGGAGGAGAGCGTCGTTCCTCCTCGGTGGTGCCGTGTCCGTCTCCATGCTCCGGGGAGACTCGGAAACCGAGTGCCTCCTCGAAGACGTGGTTGATGACGGCTTGGACGACGACGAACTCTTCTTCTTGGAGAAGAGACTTGTGGTCTTCTTCCACATGGTTGCTGCACTCTTTCTTCAACTAAAAATCCGGGTTGCAACCGGTAAACTAGGCACTTAAACTCTTTGCTTCGGATGTGGACTTTGAGTGGATTTAAGGATGTGGATTTTTCTTGAGCTTTCAAGCTTGGGATGGTTGGCTAAGTCTACGGAGGTTCTGAGCACACAAACTTGAACACACAAACAAGGGAAGGAGAGGGAAGCTTGCCTGCAGAAGACGGGCGCCGGGGGGCGCCTTTTATAGGGCAGGCCGGCCGGCCTAGGCCGGCCGGCCCGGGGGTGCTCCGGCTCCTCCTCGGCGCGTCTTTCTCCCAGCACGATCATTTCGCCTCTGCAACTTTCCTGCCCGCGTGCTCCACGAGTTGCACCGCCCAAACGCTCTCGTCCACTCCTTTTCTTGAATCATTGGTCCTCCCACTTGATGCTCCATGCTTTGGGTCATGTCCATGCTCCCTAGCTCCACTTGCTTCACATGCCACCATGAAAATCCTGCAAAGTTGATGCTTGCTGCCCACCATGCTTGTCCTTTGCATGTGGAATTGGTGAAAGTTGATAAAAGGGAATCCAATGGTGCATGCATGATTAATTCAAACTTGATTGCCTCCATTTAGGTGTGTTTAAGGTTAAGCACTCCTCTAATTCGAATTTTAAAATATTTTTCAGAGCCATGCAAGAGCTCGAGCATAATTTTAGAGAAGTTTTTAAACCATTAAAAACAAATGTAAGTCGAAAATATTTTTCGACTACGTCGATTTTGGTCTTACCGGTAAAGTCTGCTTTCATCGGTTGAGAGCGAACGTTTTCCGGCTTGATCATGGGGGCATAGGTTTAGGTTCTAATTTTGGCTAAATAAGAAAGATTTTGAATAAAACAAAATTAGAATGGGCTTAGAAAAATTCTAATCCTAGAGAAACCAAGGATAAAGATTTTTAAAACCAACCAAAAGCTTTGATTTCTAGGTTCACGCGAGTCCTACCACGTGCTGAATTTTTATAACACTTGAATATAAATCGTGGCTCTACTCGTGTGGTTTTAGCATGAAAAATAAGTCAACCTCAGCACCATAATGAGGGTGTAAGGTTGAGCTAAGGTTCTGAAATTATTTGGTTGAGGGGTTTCTCGAAAAGAAAAGAATCAAACAAGCACATAGGAGGGTTCATGCAAAGGGTTTATGATAAAGCAATCATTCAATCAAGAATTATGTCTCTAATATTGTTCAACCACTTCTAAGTCTAATGTCTTTGCGTAATAAAACTCAAAAACTAAATTATTAAAAATACTAGAAAAACCTGGAATCGGGTTGTCCTCCCGGTAGCTTATTCTTGACTTGACTTGACGAAACGGGTTGCCTCCCGCCTAGCGCTTCGTTTATAGTCTATAGCTAGACTTCTTCACTTGATTACTCCGGATCAACGCTCTTTGCGGGCGTTGCAATCTTGGGTACCCACTTCCGCACCATCTTGGGCGCGGGCTTGTCTTTTGGCTTGGGCGGCTTAGTCATTTTTTTGGTCTTCACGGGCGGCTTCTCTTCCTTTGTCTTGACGGATGCAACACCTTCTTTAATTTTCGTTACGTTCACTTTTTTCGGCTCCTTCTTCTTTTTCAGCCCCTCCGTTTGTTTTGGTTCTCCCTTCACTCCAATCATGTTGCATGCCTCAATCCTTGGACGGAACTTGAAGGAACTCCTTTCTCCGTTGATATCGAACATGATCTCCCCCTTGCCAACATCAATAGTTGCTCCCACGGTCTTGAGGAACGGCCTCCCTAGGATGAGCGGTGGCTTCTCCCTCTCTCCCATCTCGAGCACAACGAAGTCGACGGGGATGAAGTGGTGTCCAATCTTCACGGGTACATCTTCAGCAATGCCCAAGGGATAGCGAATGGAGTTGTCACCCAACTCCAAACATATTCCCGTAGGCTCCATCGGTAGGCGTAACTTCTCGAACACATCCCTCGGCATGACACTCACACTAGCTCCAAGGTCGCATAACGCCTTCTCGAAGTTGAAAGAACCAACTGAACATGGAATTGTAGGGCACCGGGGTCTTTTTGCTTCTCTAGCCCATAAGCAATAGCCGCACTACACTCCTCGGACATTTTGACATGATCTACCCCGAGTGTTGCTATCTCATATTTATTTGCAAGTATGTCTTTAAAGTAACGAGAATATGTAGGTACTTGTAGGGCATCTAGTAACGGCATGTTGATGCTAAGTCTACGCACAACTTCCACAAACTTCTCAAAGTGGTTGTCAAGTTTACCTCGGAAGTAGCGTGGCTTGAGTTGCGGTATCCTCGTGTCGTCTTCCGACATCTCGAATTCGGGTTCCTCGGTGACGATCCCCGTAACCTTCTCTTTAGCGAGCTCCTTCCACCTTGGTGGACGGTTTAGGCTTCCTTGCTCCCGCGGAACGTTCCGGATCTTCAGTCTCCTTCCCCGAACGCGTTTGAATGGCCTTCGCCGATTCGGGACATTTGGGTTGTCCCGGAAGCTTCCCTTCATCATTTGTGAGGCGCCCCGCAAGTTGTCCAACTTGCGTCTCGAGCATCTTCATCATGTTGAGCACTTGATGATTGGAACTTCCGACCTCCGTCACTTTGCTATCGATGTTCTCCAACACCTTGTCTATGGTCTTGAACTTGGTGACGGTGTCCTTGTTGATCTTAGCTTGCTCATCCATGAACTCCTTCAATTGTATCCGAAGTGGAACCGCGTTAGGAATAGATGAGCTTGCATTAAATTGAGGCCTACCTTGCCCGTAGCGGAAGTTCGGCAATTCTCCCTTCCTCATGTAGTCGAGCACTTTGGCTTCCTCGGACAATCTTTGCGGACATGGCCATACTCTCCACATTCTTCGCATGTGGACCTTGCTTCGGCGGCCTTCAAGTCTTGAGCCTCTTTCTTTTCTATCTCCATCTTCTCCAACCTCCTCATGAGCGAGTCGATCTTGCCTTCGAGTATGTCTTCCTTCTCCACTTGCAAGATTCCTTTGACGTTCCCCATAGGTTGAGCCGGGTGTAGGCGCCCGGATGACGCCCACGTGTCATTATCCGCGACCTTCTTGAATAGCGTGAAAGCTTCCGTCGGTGTAAGCTCGATGATAGATCCTCCCGCTGATGCATCGATGATCGTCCTTGACGCCATGGTGAGTCCTTGATAGAACTTTTGCACGAGGTCTTCTTTCGGGAACTTGTGATGTGGAACCGCCCGAGTGTACTCGTTGAAGCGCTCGAATGCCTCCGAGATAGTTTCGTAGGATATTGAACAAAGGTGGCAATCTTATTACGCAAGCTTTGAGTTTTACCGGCGAGTAGTATTCCTTCATGAAAGCCTTCATCAACGTGTTCCAATTTTGCACCGTCTCCGCCGGTTGAGAGTGGAACCATTGCAACGCCTTCCCGAGTAGTGAAAACGGAAAAAGCCTTGCCCTCATTTGATCTTGAGTCACCCCCTCCATGTTGAAAGTCGACATAGTTGAATGAATGCTTGGAGGTGAAGGTTCGGATCCTCTTTGCCGGTGAAGGGTGAGTGTTGCACCATGCGGATTGTTGAGGTCTTGATCTCGAACGGTCTTCCGATCTCGTCGAGGTTCAAGATTGGTAGGTCGATGATGTCTGGGGTGCATAGCTCCCCAATCTTGCGTTCTTCCGGTGGTTGGTCACCCATCGGTGGACGTCGGTTCTCCCGCGGACTTTGAGGTGGTGAATTCTCCGGAGATTCCCGCGATCCTTTGTCTTCCGACTCCGAATCTACAAAATCCAGCTTTTTAGCTTGATGTGCTTCGCGTCTCCTTAGCCTGTAAAGTTTTTCTGGATCATCCACAAAATTATTGGGTTTGTTGGAGAGGCAGCCGTCCATCTCCTGTTAGGGTTAGCAATAAACAAAGTATGCAAAAAAACTAGAAAACAAAACAAATCTATAAAGACTAGAGTTAGACAAACTAGATTAGATGTATTTTGAGGATGATCGAAGCTTAGTAGATGCAAAAATAAAATAAAATCAGTACTGAAAATTACAAAAAAAAAAGCAATAAAAAATCAAATCTTGATCACTTGTTCCCCGCAACGGCGCCAGAAAAAGGGGCTTGTTGACGGTTAATAATTGTATCAAAGTTCGTTCGTGACTCGCAAGCGTACAAGTCTCCCGTCGTAGTCAAGGGACCCTTCTTCCCTCGAGTGGTGAACCCAAGGTATCGAATCCGTGGAACAAATGTGTGACGCAAGACTTAATCTATTAAAGCCAAATAACTGCAATCTTCAATAAAGAACCTAATGCATCTAAGTAAAAGACACAAAACAGATCTAATCTACTAAAAACCGGAGAAAACAAAGTAAGATTGGGTAGATAAACCGATCTAGAGGGATCGGGGTAAGCCTTTTGTTGAAGTTCCAAGCAAAAGAAGAAGTAGCAAATCGAATCTTAATAAAAGCCTCTTTAAATCGTGGTTTCCCGTCCAAATCCGAAAACATCCGCCTTTCGAGACCCCCGTTCGTCACAACGTATCCCTATTCATGCGGGGAGCTTAGGGCGAGTCAAAAGACAAGTCGAGATTCTTTCGGAAGATCCGGCATGTACCTCTAGCCACCGCGGCTACAAGAACACCCTATGTAATCTATCTCGAGAATAGAATTGGAATAAGCAAAGCCGATCGAAAAACGAAATCTTCGAGGAAACACTTGATCGGCGAGAAAAGATTCAACTTGATAAATCAACTATAACAATGATACATACACAAGATCACCACCGGGATCCTTCCTTGATCTTGCTTCTAGCTCGGGAACTCCGACGTGGTCTTCCGTGCAAGGTTCCCACGTCGGCTAGGGAAACCCTAGTCAACTAGCTCGACCCTCTCCTCTCCTAGATGATGTCCCTCTCTCTCTCTGCTTCTCGGCGGCCGAAGACGAAATCTTCCTGCGTGGCTCTCGGTCGGGGGACTATAAATAGCCCGATTGGCGGCTAGGGCAAAGGACGACGCGTTTGGGCCCTAAATGGGCACGGGCCGACCGGACCGGGGCCGGCCGGCCCGGGCCCATTTAGGCCCGGCCCCGCGGGCTCCTTTGCCCGAGGTCGGTTCCCTTGCTTCTGGATGCTTCCCCCTTCGCATACGGGTCCATGTCGTCGGTTTCTCTCCGAAGTGGACTCAACTCCTTGTCTTGGAAGATTCGACGCACTTTTCCGGTCGGGTCCCCGGAGTATGTCGTCTTCTCGGATCAAGTCCCCGGCTTCTTGGAGTTAATTTTACTTCATTGCATGACTTGTTCAGGGCTTCAAAGTCTTGTCATGAGGTGCTTGATGAACTTACCCCGAAAGTCTTGCATTCAACACTAAATCCCTGCATAAACATTAAACTCCAAAAACGACATGTACATGTGAACTTGTTATACCACGGGGGTTAGTACCAATGGATAAGGTATAAAATTCATGCCAACACCGAAGGTAAACTCATGGCTAGGTTGACGGATTTTCACCGTCAACACGGCCACATCTGCACAAACCACCGAGGGCCATTGACACATGATATCTTCTGGCCAGTGTGCATTTGGGAGATGGTCTGATGAAGCATGTGATACACACTTCCTAGGAGGTATTTCCCAAGAGGAATACGTTTGCCACCGACCAAGCCTGTGTAGCCATTACAATGTGATTCGAGTGGGCTCATTGGCTTTACCACGGAAAATAAACCTCGCACAACCACATGTTCGGCAATGCTCTGTATTCGACTTCACCCGGGGGGGGCATCTTTCATATGATTTTGGATATAATATTTATATCCACTTCACGGCTTCACTCCTGTTTGTATTGTGGAGCCTTTGAAGTCCCGGGGTATACGGATCCGAAACATCAAGGCCGGTAATCATGTATACATCGGCCAGGGTTGGGGACATTGGTCCATGACCAAAGAGGAAGGCATTGACGCCGTTTGACCAAAAATGACAGGCTGCTATCAAAAGATCTTCGTTTTTTGGGGTCTCGGCCAAAGAAAGCTCCAAACATTGAGCAATACGGAGACTTTCCCAAGTTTGGGTCTTGGCACTATTATCTGCAAGCACCCTTTTGTACCGGTTTCTCCGGCCTGCAATCGGGGGCAACGGCCGGTTCTTGAAAGCATCTTGCCACAAAGAAGGCTTGGATAAAGCCGCTTTGAAAGGAACTCTTTGGGATTCGGGCCGCGATGAACTCGCGAGGATCGAGAATTTCCCACGGGACCGAGAAAGTAAGACATCGAATTGACCTCGAACGAATCAAAAGCTCGGTGGAAAGCTCCGTTGAGAAAAGGCGGAGGAGAAATCTGAGGTAAAAACCGAAAAGATAATGCCGAATGAAGCTTACGGGGATGAGATTTACCTGAGCAGCTTGATTTTGGTCTGCCATTGGGGATTTGAGCTCGGGGAAAAGATGACCTAGGGTTTGGATCTGGACGGAGGTTCCAATGGATTGTGAAGAGAGAGAATAGGTGTTGAATAGATTCAATTTGAAGACGTTGATGACTGGAGTCAATTCCGGAATAAAATCACTTTTATCCCGTAATTGAAGGGGCATATGTTAACACCAAAATTTGGTACAGAAAGGAGTCTGATTTGTGGGCCCAACTCGGTGAAAAAATCCGTCCGGAAGAAGGAAGGTTTCTTCAGAAAGATTCGGCAAAGGAGCCCGCGGTCGGCAATTCGCTTCCGTTCGGCAGAGGGACTGTTCGCGCTGATTTTGCGGGATTGCGTGATGACGTGGACCGAGCGGAGGGGGCGAATGGATGGATAAGCGATCACACTTAGAGATAAATTAGGCATCAAATATTGTGCTCGTAGTCCATTCGAAGTCATGACAGGGTATAAATATAGACCCTGGATGTATGTAATGGTATTCGAAACATTCTCGATACAAATCGGCTTTACGCCAAACCTTTGAGTCCTTTGTCGTGTCGTCGAGTTCTTCGAGAGGATTTATCGATCCGCCGACCTCCGTAAGTACCGGCAACCTTGTATCATGTCTAGTATCATGCGGTGGATTTAGATCGTGATGCAAGTAGTCTTGTTACCATGCTTAGTATCATGCGGTAGATTTAAGCTTGGTTCAAGAGGGTTTCTTGTTAGATCATGAGCCATGCGGTGGGCTAAGATCTAGCTTGGAGCTAGTTATCGGCTCTATTGGATTTTGGCAAGATTCAATAGATTCATTAAGTTACCCCGTGTTGCTTTGAGTTTTACTTTATGTTTAAATTCATGTAACACCTCTTTGCCTAATCTAGATTGGTTTGAATCGGCTTTGTCTCTTTTGATGATCCTTATGCGATTCGAGTTCGTACCCCTGGCTTAAATAGCACGTGGATCACATGTCCCCTGATAGCCGAAACCGAATCGATCTAGGTTGTTACATGTTGTGGGTTCAAGCTTGTCAAATCTTGTATAAATCTTGAAAGAACTGGGTATCACGCGGTAGATGCAGGTTTTTGGGTTGTTTTGGAGCTAATCATCCGGTGGATTAGATCTCGATTCAATCTGATAGATTTATCTTCTTTGGTAATGTTTGTTCCTTCTTCATGGACCCCGATTCGGCTGTTCAGCCATATTCGGTTATGCTTTTCACGAGTGAAACGTGTTTATAAGTTATGCTTTAAATATTGTATGCTTTTAGCTTTCCATATTTAGATTGTATCATGCGGTGGATAGATCTATTTGTGGATGGTAGCATGATTTTCAAACAATTCGTATCATGCGGTGGATAGATTTGTTTGGCATCATGCTTGACGGGTTTTAAAGTATCTAGACATGTGGTAGACTAGTGCTTTGGGCCTATGCATGCTTGTTTATTACATATTTATGATCATGCTTTACTTCATTTATCGTTTATTGTTATTTGTACACGAGGATCGGTCATGGTTTTGCGCATGCGCGGGTTTTGTCCAAATAGAGATCGATCTATCGTCATGCTTACATCATCCGTTCGGCTATGTTCTATTTTGCACTTTAAAGCTCCCGAATGGTTTCTAGTTTGCTGGGAGATAGCTTCTTATAGCTATATGTCATCTCACTTGGCTTTATAGCCGTAAATATGGAACTGTCTGGTACCACCCGACAAGTTCCAAGCTTTGGAATTTAACTACTTTGTCTTTTGTTAATTTTCAGGGAAAATTGACTAGCACGTCTTGGAATCTTTCCGCGTGTGAAGCTATCTTGTTCGGCTTGCTTGTGTGCTTGACGTAGGGTGCAGATTTTATGTCAACGGAACCTTATAAAGCTTCAAAAACGAAATAGACAGGGCTCTGAAGCTTTCCTTTTACACCTTCCACCTCTCGCACTAGCACAACGCTGACCGCAACCTTGGAGACGGCCACATACAGGAAAAGCGGCTCCAATGGTGAGGGCGGCGAAAGTATTGCCATCTTCTCGATGTACTCCTTGAGCTCAGCGAAAGCTTTGCTTTGCTCGGGACCCCACTCGATCTTGCCCTTGCCCTTCAGCACCTTAAAGAATGGGAGGCTTCGCTCAGCAGATCTCGAGATAAATCTGTTCAAGGCTACTACTCGGCCATTCAATTTCTAGATGTCTCTCTTTGTTTTGGGCTCTTCCATTTCTCTGATTGCCATTATCTTATCTAGATTAGCCTCGATCCTTTTTGCGGAGATCAGGCATCCCAAAATTTTTCCTTTCGTTACTCCAAACACACACTTCTCCGGGTTTAACTTCAAACCAGCTCTTCTCATGTTGGCAAAAGTTTCTGCCAAATCGCTCACGTGACTGGCCCTGTCACTGCTTTTAACTATGAGATCGTCGACGTAAGCCTGGATGTTCCTGCCAATCTGCGGCTTGAATACCACCCTGATCATTCTAGTGAAAGTTGGGCTTGCATTTTTCAAACCCTCCGGCATTCGCACGAAACAGAATGTTTCAAAAGGTGTGATGAAACTGGTTTTTTCCTCGTCCTCCTTCGCCATCCAACACTGATGGTAGCCAGAAAATCAATCCAGTAAGGACATAACTGCCACGTTGGCCGCAGAGTCCACAACCTGATCCATCCTTGGCAATGGGTAGTTATCTTTTGCTGTAGCCTTGTTGAGGTCTATGAAATCAATGCACATCCTCCATTTCCTGTTCTTCTTCTTGATAGGCACCGTGTTGGCCAACCACTTGGGGTACATGACTTCGTGAATGACGGTGGCGTCAAGCAACCTCTGAACCTCAGACTTGACAGCTACCACTTTGTCATCAGACATCTTTCTTAGCTTTTGCCTTCGCGGCTTGACCGAAGGGTCAATGTTCAATCGGTGCTCGATAAAACTTCGATCCACGCCAGTAAGATCCTTGGCGGACCAAGCAAACACATATTTGTTCTTCTGGAGAAATTGAACTAGACTCCCCTCTTCATCGGGGGCGAAGGTCGACCCGATGACGACGGTCCAATAATACCCTCTTGGTGTCGCAGTCCGGTTGCATGCTAATGTTTTCTTTATCTGCCTTCGGCTGTTTCTCCACCTCATCGCTCTTGACTACTTTGTCGAGAGCGTGCACATTTCGCTGCTCTGGGGTGCGGCCTCTTTCCAAATTACGGCCGTCGTTTTGGTGACCCCAGATTGTAATAACCCCTAATGTCGCTGGGATTTTCAGGCACTAATAAGCCCGGTGAATGACTGCCTCAAACTTGTTGAGGAATCCCTTGCCCAAGATGCCATTGTAAGGGTAATACATCTCCACCACGTCGAAAGACAAATACTCGGTTCTAGCATTTTGGATGGTTCCGAAAGACACCGGGAGAACCACTTTGCCAAGCGCGTGGATGACTCGCCCTGCGAATCTGTACAAGGCTGTGTCTGGAGGTTGCAACAAATCTATGCTCAGCCCCATCTTGTCGAAAGCATCGGCGAAAATGATTTCAGCAGACGAACCATTTTCAACCAAAAGCTTCCCCAAAGTCCAGCTTGCAATGTTTGCTTCTATCACTAGAGTGTCATTATGGGGAAAACCCTGCAACCTTACATCTTCTTCTGAAAAGGTGATTGGGATGTGAGACCATCTTGTCTTTTCAACTCTCCCCTCCACAAAAATTTCCGCACCTCACGAAAGTAATGCTTCCGTTCCTTCTTGGTTTTGAACTCCAATGCAGAGCCCCTTGAGATTGGCATTATGGTTCCGACGGATGGCAGAGGATCGTTTTGACCCTCTAGCTTCGCTGGCATTGGTGGGGCTGATGGTCCTTTGAAGGGAGGAGGTGGGGGAGCGATGGGGTGTTGCTCAATGGGTCTGCGCTCAATGTTCTGAGCTTGGAAGGTTTGTGATTGCCAAGGTGGAGGTTGAGTAAAGGTCGAAGGAGGTGGTTGGAATTGAGGTGGCTGGAAAGGGTTAGCAAAAGAGTTTCACCCAAAGCTGGGGTTTTGCCAAGCTGGAGCAGAATGGTTTATGGTACTAGCTCTCTCCTTCTCTTTCCTTTCCTCTTCAAGGATGGCCTCGAATCTTTTCTTGTCTGGACAATAATTCGAACTATGATCATCGTTTTCCTTATGGAAGATGCAATACCATTTTCTTTTCTCATGATGGCCTCGGCCCCTGCCGCGACCTCTGCCTTTGCCGCCGCCCCTGCGGCCGCCCCCTTGATTCGAATGTGGTGGACTAGGTGGGCTAGGAACCAGGCTTTGGGAGTCAGCCTGTGGATTGGGGTTCTCCTGGGCATTTTCACTGTCAAGGCCGAACACGTTTCGGGGATTGGCGTGCGAGGCGTTTCTGGGATTGGACCATTCTCTTTCGCTAGACTGGTTAGCTTTTGCTGAGATTTCTCCTCCATGCACATCCTGAAGTCGTTGTCTGAGCGACAATACTTCTCAAACTCCTCATATACACAATGGATTGTCTTGGGCCTTTGGCGCATGAGATGCGAGTGAAACTGGCCGGCCCTCAAACCCACAATTGCAACGTTAATGGCTACGACGTCCAACACATTTGGTGCCTGGGCTCTGAGGTGAACGAATCTCCTAAAGTAATTTTGGAGAGGTTCCTTGTCCTTCTGCTTACATGACAAAAGGTCACTCTTTGTAAGTTCCGGACGCTGAAAGCCCTGGAAATTGGAGAGAATCCGCTGCTTGAGATCGTCCCATCCACGAATCACACCGGGACTCAGGAGAGAATACCATTGCGCTGCCGCCTCGTCTGCAGTGATGATGAAAGATTTTACCAGCACGGAATCGTCACTGCCAACTGAAAGAATGGCGGCTTTGTAACTCATTAGGATTTGTCTAGGGTCGGATTGACCCGAGAATCTAGGGAGTGGAACTGGTCTGTACGTTTGTGGCCAAGGGGTGATCCGAATTTCTTGAGACAGGGGAGACTTGGGATCCCAAGATCTCGTGCGAATGGTATGAATGTCATGGTGTGAAAGGCCAGACTCGAAATGATTTATGAAGGGGTTACGGCTGAAGGTGGTATGCGGAGGGGGCTGGGTAAAAAACTCATTGCGTTCAGTGAAATTTGACTGATTGGGAACAGTATATTCAGGCGAGGGTTTATTGAAACTTAGAGATTGTTTTGCTTTTATGGCACACAACTCCTCCAGTAGTTTAGCAATCTTTGCCTTTTGTTTTTGAATCATAGCCTCGTGCTACACCGCCAGCAACCTCTTTTTGGTTTTAGCTAGCTCTTCAGCCTCCTTGCGCAATTTAGCCAACTCAGCCTCGTATGCAGTTTTGGCCGTCGCAGCACCGGACTCCGGGAGCTCCTCTCCCTGGGTGAGCAAGGTGGATGGGTTCAACTCCTCATCAAGGGATGATGAAGCCCCCTGGTGGAGTTAGCGGTAGTTCTGTTCTTCCTTGTGGACATTCTGGGTTTGTTACTCGAGCCAAGCACAAACGGTGGGCGCCAATTGTTGTGAGATAGCGAAGCTACCTTTTCACAAACAATGAAGGGAAAAAGTAAAGGCTCAAGAAACAAAACCAAAGCTAAGATGTCAACAGGAGAAAACCAAAAGCTCTTTCTCAACAGTAAATTTCTCAAAAGGCGATCCCCTTTACAAGTGTCGGACCGTCTCCTTTTATAGGGGAGGTGAACGGACTTTTTACATGCCGAGAATACCCTCGTGTAAAACGGATCAAAACAGAATGTGCTAGGCTATTTTTGGGAAGTTTCCAATTAGGTCTTCACATAACCGATGCCCCATGACGTCACGCCGCAAATCGAGGCGCTTTCCTTGCTATCATCACGTGCGCTTGTCGGGAGAAGACCTCGAATCTTTTGGAGAACCCCCTTTCGTCTGTCACATCCCTCAACCTGAAACACAAACCACAACCAAACTTGAATGCATTAAACGTTAGGGACGTTGAAACCCCTCGGGTGAAACCCAGGCTGTGATAAGTTGGGTGGGCGGGATTTGCCCCCCGGATTTCGTCACAGAGAAAACCGGGTAGCCTGACCGAAACTTCAACACTTTAAATCGTTGTGCTAACTTGGCTACTCTGCTGTCGACGAAAGGTCCTGGTCGAAAGACAAAATTGGAAAAATGAAAACAGACTTACAGGCTCTCGGGGTTTCGCAACTGAGCCTTTCGAATTGAATTTGACTAACTGAAATGATCTCACGATTCAGCGTACGAAAGACCTGATTCCGAATCCCCCCAACAACATCTATGCTCATTACCAAAGGCAATCTATGTTCGTTACCAAAGCGAGTTTTTCACGTAGTGTCAAAACGTCCAGATTACATCCCCTGATGGAGGAAATCCCCGTCAAGGACCGGGGATTGGGGCCCTGTTGCCATCCCTACGTGTAACAAACTTCGATCCGCAAGCGTACAGACCACTAGCCTTTTTCACCATGGTGTGATTCCCTAGGTTATTGTCAATCCGCAAAGGAAGTGGATTACTAGCATTTGATCTAGCACTAATCTAGTTGATGCAAAACTTTTGGATGAAAGATTAACCTATGAATTAAGGACAATCTAATTTACGAACTAAGACAAGTCAAAACCAATCTAATTTAGGTCAAACGATAGACGTGAGATGCACAAGTTATGGAGAACATTTACCCATGGAATCTAGGGTACTTGAAGATGCAATCACCTAAATATGATAAAATTGATCTAATCTATCTAAACATGTGACCACAGTTTAGCATTTTCGCTCATCTCGTACTGTCAGTACGCGAAAGTAATATGTGCTAAACCTATTGATGATCACGGCATATTGACGCAATCCACGAGAGCAACCTGAAAAGCATGGCGGTCAAACATTTAGCATTAAGTATCGTCAACAAAGAAACGATAGATTACAATCCAAATAAGAGTTGGTGACTACATATCAAGATCCATTACAACTTCATGGACAAATGATGAATCTACTCCATCAAGATGCTAAGCATGGTACCATTGAAGTGGTAGATGCCTCTGATGAAGATATATCCTCGCCGTCCACCAACTCTGGCAGCTCTCGTCCACCACCTCACGGTTCCCGACGGCTCTCTAATGAATGTATGTGAATGAGTAACTCTCTTGGGGCGCCTAGGGGTTTATTTATACCCTTGGGGAGCCTACACGAGATCTTTCTTGAGAGGGAAGCAAACTTCGTTTCCATAAAACCAGTCTCGCCCAGATTCTCTTGTTTGGCAACCCTTCCTTGCGACCTCATATCTCCTGCGCCCAGACTGCAAATAATGCAATTTTGGTGTCTAAATTGTGTGGCACGAAATTATGTCAAACTTTGGTTTTCATTGGTTTCATTGAAAATGGATAAGATCACCAAAATGACGTCGGAAGATAATCTGTCTTTGTCTCCATCGAATCTTGTACGCACGTGCTGGCACAAGTTTGTTTTTCCTGACCATACGAGTGCGATTCAGCAACTGGTTCTCGCCGTGTTGAAATGGATGGATAACCTGAGCCATGTCGATGGTGTGAACTTGATCTTGAACCAGCGCAGTCAAACATTCTTTTTTTTTGAACCAGTCAAACATTCTTTGAGCTTCTTCGAAGAAGCTCAAGCAAGAGCAGACCATGCTGCCATCATGGTAGCCCTTTCAGGATCCAAACTTCGCTTGCTTCTAATGAAATTATGGTTGGAAGAGGACGCATCAATCAAATTTATATGAAAGAATCAAACGAACCCTATTCCCTTGCGTGCGGTATACAGCTCTGTACAAATTACTCGCTCGTTGCTTCACTCAGCAACAACCCAAAAATCAAAATTAGCTACGCGATGAATTAATTGAACCCCAAGAAACAGCGGAGCGCCCCGTGCTCAGAAGGAGACTACTCCCTCCGTCTTCATAAAACATGTCGTTTGGGGACAACGACGATCTGCCTCCAATACATAACTTTGATTGTTATTTTTATAAAGGTATTTATTTAAAATTAACATAACTATACTTTTATGAAAGTATTTTGCGAAACAAATCTATTCATGTAGTTTTCACATTTTCAAACTCACCAACTTAAAAGTTATTAAGTGGTTTATATTTCCAATGTTTGATGAAACCTCGTCCAAAACGACATGTTTTATGAGTATGGACTCGAAGCAGTTGATCCCGTCGAACTCCGGCGCGAACCGCGCCTGCTTCCTCTCCGCCGCGGCCGCCGGGCGCGAGCCAGGGTGCTCCTCCGAGGCCTT
Source organism: Cenchrus americanus (assembly GCA_947561735.1). Classification (NCBI taxonomy): domain Eukaryota; kingdom Viridiplantae; phylum Streptophyta; class Magnoliopsida; order Poales; family Poaceae; genus Cenchrus; species Cenchrus americanus. The sequence continues at coordinate 77,129,158 of OX387240.1, read as the reverse complement.
CTTCTCCTTCTGCTGACTCGGAGACGCCTTCTCCGCCTGCTGCTGCTTCTGGGTCCCGGCGGAGGAAGAGGTCCTCCTCCACGAGAGGCGGGTGGAGAAGCCGGTGGCCGAGATGTCAGCCGGCGACGAGCTGAGGATGGAGAAAGCCAGCATCTTGTCCATGATCACGGCTGCATTAGCTAGAACCTTTCTTTTTGGGATTTTGATTCGTTGAGTTCTCTTTGTTGTGGGTTCTGGAGGTGTTCAGCTTGGTTGGATGCTTTGCTGCTCCGCCGGCGCCGGGCTTTATATAGGGCCGTGTCCGCGTGGGAGAAACCGAGAAGGGACGGGAATGAGGGAGGGAAAGGAGACGGTGGACGCGATCGGAGTCGGAGGCCGCGACTCGCCGACTCGCGCACGGCAACCTCTGGTGGGGATGAAGAGGCGGCTGTGAGTCGGCACGCACGATGCCGTCCCCCACGCGCGCTGAGGTGCTGACTCCAAAGCGATCCGACCCCGCTGCCGCCTTGCCGCCTGCGGGTATCTCGGCGAGCCGGTCAAGCTCGTTCGGTCGTTCCGACCGAAGAAGAAAATTGGGGGGACGTGGCGGATGCTGGGCGAGGCGACACTTGGAGACGTCTCTGGCCGGCAGCAACGAGCTGTCCGGCGGTTGGGAACGTGGTGGGGGCAGGCCACCGCCCGGTGCCGTGCTGCCGGCAGACAGCCCCCGCCGCACCGAACGACAGAGGGCGGGGGTGCGCACCTGGGCTCCCGTACGCCCGGGGACAGCGAGCGCGGTGCGGGGAGGGCAACAGTACTCCATCCCTTTGATTTGAACAGCGGTCAGTGCGCCGATCAGCTACTGTAATACATTACGTACTAGCTTCTTCGACCGTCCCAATTTATCAAAGGTGGCCAAAGTCAATTTATAGATAGATCACCGAAAAGTCACCGAGGGTACGTAGATCGGAGGAGGAAATGGTGAAAATCTGTCGCATAGTAACACGAACGACCAAGCGCATGGCATGGCGCACGCCGATACCCATACGGCCATACGGCCGGCGTCCCTGTCTTGTGTGTTGACTGCTGACCTCGACGGGGGCCGCAAAGGCAGGGAAAGTTCTCAGGCGGTGCGGTCCGAGAGGCCGCCGCCTCACGCACGGCACGGCTATGTGCCCCCCCCCCCCCCCCCCCCCCCCCCCACCCCAACCCCATGCCGCCTCGGGAGCACGGCGAGTCGGTCAAGCTCGTTCGCACCTACTCCCTTCCTCCCACAATATTTGCATTTCTAAGGTAAGACACAGCAACCAAGACAGTTGGGAACTTACCAAAATGCCTCTGCGACCGCCATGTAAGCACAACCACATTACCCATCGAGCAGAGGGTATAGAAGTCTCCAAAGTCAGTTTTTTTTTACCGGCAAGCGCTGCACACTTCGCCCTCCTCCGCGGAAGAGAAAATAAAATAGATCCTACACTGCTCTGCTGCACGCGTTGGGGTCTAGGAGGTTGAACTGTTCAGACCTATGTGATCATTTATTTCGGGACAAAATCTGAACTCCAAACCTGCAATTAAAGTGGGACGAAGGGAGTAGTTTTTTTAAAGGGACGCGTTGGATGCTGATGAGCGGTTCGGGGGAGCTGCACGAGCGACACTTGGAACGTTGTAGTCGGCAGCAACCAACTGCGTGGCAGTTGGGGACGTGGTGGGGGCATGGCATGCCACCGCTCGCCCAGTGCTCTGCTGGCAGTTAATTTGAATTGTCAAAATTGGTCAAGATTTTGAATTGGTGGTCAAAATTTAAAATGGCCAAAACTTTGACAGCTTTGGCCTTCAACCAATCAGACCCTTAATTTACTCATCATGATAGGTAGAACAAGAGACCGAAAAGCCGAATTGATTCCACACCTCTTGACTAGTGGATTGATTTCGAGTCTCATGGTGTGCCTATCATGAGTAAGTTAATTTTGGACCCGGAATAAATTTGGTTCTCTTATAGTAACTATCACGATTTTCTTATTACATTTCTCAATTCCGATCAGAATCCATCCAATGGAAACGAATGAGGCCTAACCTGATTCCGATTGTTGTGCCTTTGGATAAGGTTTGTTTGTTTGATTTGAACACCAGTCAGTCTACCGATCGACCAGGGCGATGCCGACGGTCGTCCGACCTCAGTAATTGTTGAAATCGCTGGAAAGTCACTCAAACGACACGAGAAGATTACTGCAGCAACCAATAATGCGCTCAGGGAGACGCGAAGCTGGTAGCCGATCACAGTGTGCGAGGAGGTAAACATGGTGACCTCGTAGGGGCAGAGATGGGCATGGGTGCGCGGCCGGCGGCCTTTTCCGCCCCAGTCGAGTCAAGCCATCCAAGTCACGCCAAGGCCGCCCCATATGGCCGGCCGATACCCCCGCGAGCATTGATCGTCTGTGCCGACAGCACGCGACTCGTTCGACCTATGGAATCGGAGAAGAATTCTTAACACAGTACGTACTTTCCTCTCCTTTGAGCTACCTCTATGGATTATGGTCTGTGGAACATCCGATCGATCCCCGATGGATCCCATTGCTCCATGCGTGCCTCTTTTTTAACAAAAGTGTGCCTCCTCGCGCGCTAAAATCAAAAGATACATACAGCTGGACACAGCGACACATACCGATAGATCCAGAGATGATGGGGGTGTGTGCTGGCCTATGGGCCTGCGGCTGCAGCGTCGTCCAGCAGCGCTACAGGCGTATGCTGATTAATGGTAGTAGCATCTTTTTGGGTTCTTTTATATGTGTGGCGGGGGGTGGGGTTGGGACGGGGGGACTCTATTCCATTAGAGCAGCAGCAGTGTATAATCATTTCCCATGAGCAAACAAACACCGGTAGGGAGAGGGGCTTAAGTCCCAGATGGAGAGGGGTTTAGATCTCTCAAGTCCAACCGGGACTAAAGTTCGGAGACAAAAGGCCCCCCTTTAGGCCCGATTGGTGTTACGAACCGTGACTAAAGGGGGCACGCCAAAGCACTCGCGCCCACCCCAACCGAGACTAAAGGGTCTCATTTCTCTTTTTTTTGGTTTTCGATTTGAGCGTATATTCTAATTGTTGTCTAACCCGTATATGCACATATACGTATTTGAACTTGTATATAGGTATATACCGATATATATATATATATATATATATATATATATATATATATATATATATAGACACACACACCATATACGCGAGTTAGATTAGACTTATATATAAATTAAACCCTATATATCTACATATATAAACTTATAAATGTATATACACATAATATTTTATACACATGAAAATAAATAGTATTTTCTTAAACTAGTATATATACATCAAAACCCCATATAGTATATATAAATCATAATATCATTCTGTTTAAATTTCTAGTCTCATTTAGCTTTCCTCGGAGGTGAGTCGGTCAATTGGATGGTTGTCATAATGATGTTTTCCTTGTGGATTAACCACCTCATCCATGGGGAATCCCATGAGAGCTTCTTGAATTGCCAAGAGACGATCCTTCTCAATGAGTGCGTCCCTTTTTATAATCCTCTGTAATTTGCAAATAGGTTGATAAAATACAGCAAGTGATTAAATATAAAAAAAGGATAAAAATGATGTATTATTAATAGGTTTATTTTACTTACACTATCATCATCCACGTTGCCACTGTGATGGTGTATGAACTCACAAACGTAGTACCCGCATAAATTATTTCCTTGCTCTTGTCTCAAACACTAAATTGGAGAGTAGAACAGAATATGAAATTGTAGTGTTATACATTTTAAATATTCCCAATGCGAAGTTGTTATTTGTATACGTACCGGAAAATCATACACCCATCTAATTTTGGGTTGAAATGCTCCTCGGTGCTTTGCAATGAACATGGTCCAAGCTCTGAGGCAAAATAATAAAAAATAAAATATGTTAGTATAAAAGATAAATATATATATTGCATTAAAGAAAATGTCATAGATAGAATTATTACTCGTGGAATACATCTTCAAGGTCTTGGTATTCTAAGCGGTCTTTTCTCAATGAGTCATACACATTGATGTTGCTAATGTCGACACTGATTATGAGTAGAACCCAGTGGAATCTGTATGCATCCTCATGGAGATTAGAATTGACTAAATAGAATTAGCAATGATAATTAGATGACAATCGTACTTACTTGAAGTTGTAAGGTAGTAGTATAAGGTTCTTGTAATGAAACTCATCTAAGTGCCTAAAAATGGTCTCAACTGTTGTTTTCCGTTGGTTTTTAATCTCATCCGCATTAACTTTTGATGGGTCCATGAAAGAAATTCTTGAATAACCCTTCCTTCCCATCTCAATAAGTTGCATGGTACACAAGAAGAGTGAAATGCTAATTAGTAGATTGACAAATGTAATAAAGTTATTTATAAACATATGAAAATATGTCACTTACAGACACCAGGCCATCATAGGATCGGTATTCATGGCGTCCAGATGGTAAATTTCATAGATATCAGTGAATCGGAGCCAGGCCACCTTCTCGTTTTGAAGGGCAAAATCTCCAGGTCTCACGAGCATAACAGACATCTTCAGGCCCTCAGCTGACTTCTTCATGTACCAGTCATGAAATCTGCGCATCTTAGTTGGGAGCTTGTTGACCAATTCTGGCTTCACTAGAGGTTTTCCTAGCTCAAAGCGCCGTCTAAATTCTTGATTTTTATCTTCGGGTAGGTCTTCAAGGCCGATAAGACCACCAATGGGCGCTTTGTTTGTTCAAAAAAGCTAATGACCGAGCGGTTCCTCTTCACCCATGGCGTTAATAGCATTTTGCACTTCTGGAGTGATGCCCGCAAACAAGTCAGTCGGATGGGTTGTGGATGCAGGTATTTGCTCGATGTTTACGGCGGTACCCGACGACGACGCGAGAATCTCCTCGTTCTTGTCCGGGGCGGCGGTCCCCGACGTCGACGCGAGAATCTCCTTGTTCTTGTCCGTGGTGGCGGTCCCCGACGTCGACGCGGTATTTGCTCGATGTAACTATTCGGTGACCCTCGCTGTTTCTTCTTAGCATAAGACTTGTCCACCGAACGCTCATAGTCCGTTTTCAACAGCGGTTTCCTTCTCCTTTTTGTTTCCTTATCGTCTATGAAAGCCTTGAGTCTCTCTGTACGACCTTCATTTTTTTGGCCTCCAGTTCTTCCTGTTTTCTTCTTTCTTTCGCTTTTTCAAAGAAGTCCTTGACTTCTTTCCGTACAGACCCTTCTGTTTCTTCATCTGTCTTTGCATCTGGCTTTTTCGTTTTCGTTCCTTCTTTGGTAGTTGCACCGACCTGAAAGATTGCGCTCGAGAGCTTGTGGCGAATGGTTGCTGAGGTGAATTGGGAGGGATGTCATCATCGTGATCGCTGGAGCTCCGTTCACCCGAATTGTCATATGGTTGTTGCGGAGAAGGTGAGCGAGCAGGTAGTGCCGATGACGGCCCCAAAGACGATGGCTACCCTGCCTCTAGGTGGTCTCTCGGAGATCCATCATTCTCGGGGATTATGACGATTTAACGTTTTGGCCATAATATGATACCGTGTAGTGCATCCTTAAGTGTCTTTCCCCGTCACCTCCTGGGATATCTATCTCTAGCTCCTCAAATTCAGGTTGCCATATTCTCTCTACGCTAACTGAGGCGTAGCCAGGTGGAATCGGCATGCTGTGGCTCATCTGTCCAGGAAACTGTGCAAAAGCACTTCCGTCCGCCACCTGAGAATAAATATTTAATTAGTTATTATTAGCATTGTGAATGCAAGTCCACAAAAATCAAAGTAATAATATGATCAATTATCGAGGTAATAAAAGCATGAATTAGACATACCTTCATTTTGATGTTGCCGAATGGCTTGTGAAGCTCACATCTAGTGCGCTGACAAATGTCATCCACAGGGTACCGTTGGCTGTCCACTTGAACTCCTTCTATTGCCCTTTGCTCTTAGGGAACCGTCGCAGAAGCACAACTGGAAAAGTGAGCAGAAGGAACTTGTACTAGAGGCAGTCCTTGTGCTGGGGCCATCTCATTTACAGCGGCGACACTCGTCGTTCAATATCTACCATCAACTTTTCTTCGTGTTCTTTAAGTCTTTTTTCTAACTCTTGTCGTTTCCTCCTCTTCGCACTCTCTTCTTCTTCTGCGGCTTCGATAGGTGGCAATGTCTCCCCTAAAGCCAAATTTCCATGGTACCACCCCGAAGCCCCTGCACGGTCCTGGGTGTTCAGGATTCTTGAGCGCCATAGTGAGCTCATCGATCTCTCTGTCAACCTTCACTCTGCCCGCTCTGACATCTTCAAGTATTTTCAATATTTTAAGTGCAGTCTCTCGTAACGAGGGTGGGTAATCAAGGGTACCATCTTCAGAGTTAATTGTGCCTCCATGAGCATAATACCAATTCTTCACTCGCTCGGGCCAATCAACGACCGCTGGTATGGTACCTTGTGCGAGAAGGTCTTCTTCCATCTTCCGCCACTTGGGAACTGCAATGCATATCCACCTCGACCAAGATGATGGTCGTGCTCCTTCTTAGCACGACTTTGCTTCCCTTGTGCACTCACCTTGGCAAAATCTTCACTTTTCTTGTATTCCACAAAGGACGTCTAGTGTTCTTTTAACTTGGGATATTCAGTCCAATTTGGAGTTCGATTCTTCTTGATATAATCTTTATCAAGTTGTTGTTTGAACTTTTGAAATTGTGTTGCCATCCTCGTGAAAGTCTAGTGCTTCACATTGGCTGGTTCAACACCTTCAGGAATTGTGAAGTGCTTTAGGATTTCATCCCACAACAAATTTTTCACTTAGTCTGGAACCACGTGTGGATTATCTGCTTTTCCCTTCCATTCTTTGTAGCTGATGGGCACGTTGTCCTTTACAATGGCCCCACACTGTGACACATACTTGTCCTTGATTTTTTTGGAGCACATGGTTGGCCATCATCTGATACTTCTGTGATCTGATACATGACATGGTCGGTGAGTACTTGTGTACGCCCTCTATTTGTCTTTTTTTATGTGGAGGCTGAAGCCTACATGTTGCAGATTCGTTATTTTATTAATTAGTACCTAAGAATTGAGGTTGGAAAAATAAGAACTATGAAGTTAATGCATGATATATATATACCTCGTGGGAACATTCAATACTTTCATTCACAAAACTTTCCTCATTATTTCTAGAATTGTCCTCAACATTAGCTATTGTGTCCATGACAGGGGCAGCAGTGTCCTCATTCGAAGGTATGTTCAAGTACATCTCCGCCTGACTACACTCCTCCTCGGTGAAGGTTGCAATTGTACCACCAGCTATAATATCGGCCATAAAGTTGTAAGGTTGTCATCCATCTGGAATAAACAAGAATTTTCTATGAATTTCTAGAATAAGCAACAAGTTTTTCTATGAAAAAAATCTAGAATAAGCAATAAGTTTTTATACGATTTTCTAGAATAAACAAGAATTTTCTATGAATTTCTATAATAAACAAGAATATTCTATGAATTTATGTAATTTTCAACAATTTCTAAAACTTTCTAGATTAAACAAGTATTTACTAAGAATTTCTTTATTAAACAAGAATTTTCTTAGAATTTTTAGAATAAGCAACAAGTTTTTCTATGGAAATCTAGAATAAGCAACAAGTTTTTATATGATTTTCTATGAATTTCTATAATAAACAAGAATATTATATGAATTTATGTAATTTTCAACAATTTCTAAAACTTTCTAGATTAAACAAGTATTTACTAAGAATTTCTTTATTAAACAAGAATTTTCTTTGAATTTGTAGAATAAGCAACAAGTTTTTATATGAATTTGTAGAATAAACAAGAATTTTCTATGAATTTATGTAATTTTCAACAATTTCTAAAACTTTTTAGAGTAAACAAGTATTTACCAAGAATTTTCTTTGAATTTCTAGAATAAGCAACAAGTTATTCTATGAATTTCTAGAATGAACAAGTATTTACTATGAATTTTCTTGAATAAACAAAGTCAAAATATTTCTACTAACTTGTGGACGGACGATGCTTGTTGATGGTGGTGCCGTGTGGGAGAATGACACAGGTGACGGGAAATCACTTGTTCGAGACGACGCGATAGTCGTCGACTTCAGAAGTACCAAACTAATGAAATTGTATATTAGAAAAAAATTAAGAACTCAAATACACAATTAAGAACTCAAATTACATATATATTAGAAAACAATTAAGAACTCAAATACTCAATTAAGAACTCAAAATTACATATATATTAGAAAACAATTAATAACTCAAATACTCAAAACTATGAAATTGTATATTACAAAACAATTAGATTTTGGTGCACAAATATACACACAAAAATATACAAAGCATTACTATTTAATTAAACTAAAAAACACAATTAGATTATGATACACAAATATACACACAAAAATATACAAATTTCTAATTAAATTTTCTTTCTATTCCCATAATAAAATTTCATATTAAACATTTACACATAATTATAATTACTAATTAATATCAAAACATAAACTAATTCATTTAAAATTAATTAAAAATGCTTGCTGACGCCAGCATTTCACGAGCTGACGTCAGCAAGGCAAAACCCCCCGCGCCTCGGCCGACCATCGGGCACACGCACGCCGGCCGACGGCCGCGCGAGGGGGCCCGCAAGCGGACGCGTCGGCGGCGTCGTTGCGGCATACCGGCCGCGGGGAGGCCGCCGCCGAGGAGGAGGGCCGGGGGGGTCGCCGCGAGAGGAGGAGGGCCGGCGCGCGGTCTCCGCCGAGGAGGGATCGGGGCACGGGGGGTGGGGGGGGTTGGTTGGCGGGGGCGGCGAGTCGGGGGGAAGGCCGCTGCGTCGGGGATGGCGATGCGCGTCGGGAACGGGGAGGGCCGCCGCGTAGGGGACGGCGCGATGCACGTCGGGGACGGGGAGTTGCGCGCGTGTCGGGGAGGAGTGGCACGACGCGTCAGAGAGGAGTGCCGCGACGTGTCAGAGAAGAGGGGCGCGTTGGGGACGGGCGCGGTGAGGAGAGGCGGCGGTGACGACGACGGAGGAAGAACGACTCGATTTGGGGGAAAACGGCTAAGTGCTCTAGAAAGCGACGAGGCTTATATAGAACCCCCACCTTTTGTCACGGTTCGTATTACAAACCGTGACAAAAGGACCTTTAGTCCCGGGTGATGTTACCACCCGAGACTAAAGCCCCCCCCCCTTTTGTCACGGGTGGCCTCACGACCCGTGACAAAAGGGGCATTTCGCACGGGATGCCCTATAGGCGAATTTTCACCCTTTTGTCACGGGTGCTGTTACCACCCGTGACAAAAGGGGCACCACCAGGGACTAAAGGGGAATTTTGCGCGGGAAATTAATATTTCTCTTTTCCTTGCTCATTCATCTCATTCTTTTTTCTTTGAACATTAAAAAAATTCATTAGTTAAAATATTTGTGCCATGCAAAATTATATTATGTTAACACAAAAAAATACCTACTTTTCTGTCACACCTGTTTTTGTAAAGAAAACCAAGTGCAAACCTATATGCATGCCAGGCTCAAGGTTCATGCATATAGTGACATATAAGTGTATACAGAAACAATATCACATAAAGAAAGAGAAAGATTATCAGAGATTTACGCTTAATCCTAGAAACGAAGGCTCCAAACATCACAGGCAGTCGACTGGGGGTTGCATACGCCTAGAACTCAGCAACATCTTCATAGCAGCTTCCTCCTTCTGAGCAACATTGTTTATAGCAAGGGTGAGCACTTGTCGTACTCAGCAAGTGTGGGGAAAGAATGAATGCAAAGGCTTTATAGTGGACTGGGCTCTAAGCATTTAGCATTTTAGTTGGTCAAGTTTTATTAGCACCTGATTACTAATAAAGTATAAGTTTACACTAACCCACATTAAGCATAAGGTAAGATGCACCATAAGAATATGGCAAACATAACCATAGCCACAATTTTAGTCCATCTTCAAGTTCAATTATCATGTGAGGGTCCAGACCGCTCTTGACTGTGAGCACGACTAATCTATTAGTTTTACACTCTGCAGAGGTTGTACACTTTCACCACAAGCGGTGTAAAAGCTCCGAAGAACTTTGAACCCAACCATGCAATGCTGATCAGGCACCATACCAAACTACCGAGGTGTGGCTGCATAGGAACGCTACAAGGCCTTTTCAAAGTTTTCCTAGCAAGTTATGACCCACAAGGTCCGGATCAGTTAGCAAGGTATAAAGTCCCCTAGCAGGTCGATACCCCACAATAAAAAGAATAATTCACCCAACCCCCTGCTGGAGCGAGTCCATACCCCGCAGTACCGCCGATCCCTTGTCGTTATCAGGTAAGATCACCCCAAGCTAAAGTTCCTAATTAATTGGCAAAGACCAGTGCCTGTTTAGTTCTTGTGGTTGTACTGTTTTCCTGGGTGGTTCTCCATGTTCCGGTTAAACATATGGTCTTGTATATTAAACAACACATATCACATTGGAACATAGAGTAAAAGAGTATCCATGTTGTTTATTACCAACCCAGTTGAGCAAGCTAAGCAATATCTACCATCAGGATTAATTAAACAACCAGTTTAAACAAGGTAATGGTAAAAGAATACTAGTCATCATCCTTAATAGGAACCCATCAAACTTAATGCAATGCATATGCAATAGTGATTAATAAAGTTATTGGGGCAAAGAACAAGGACACACTTGCCTTCAACCAAAGAATTGTTGCTCAGAATGTTTTCACTTCTTGCTCTTCAAAGTCTCGAACCACGCTCACTCTACTCGCATCAATCATCAGGCACAAGCATACATAAAGCAAACAAACTAACTAACTAAGAAAAATGCACCACTCAAAAGAAAAACTTTTAAAGAACGCACTAGAGGATAGGCTCGATTCTAGGGATCACTAAAGCACACAAAACGTGCTTTGAAAAGGAATGACCTGATTAGCTTTAAAAAGATGGTTGTTTAAGGTTGAGCATAAACTGGGACCGGAAAGATCTAGAACAAGACACACTGAGATAGGGCAGACGGAGAACGTCTATCGAACTATTTGCATATAAACATGAAAGACTATGCGAACTAGGTTTATTTTGATTAACAAAACAAATACAAAGGATATTTTAGAAATAAAATATCTTATGTTGACATTAATGCAATATCATATTTTATTTGTAAAGATCGAAGTAAAGAACCTAGTTAGGTTTAATTTATAAAGATCCATGTATGAATTATATCAATTAAACATTCACTTAGAAAAGGTAAACTATATGAATAATATAAACGTAACTTTAAGATTCGTGTAGATCATATTATTAATAAAAACATTATGGCATTCGCATTAATCAAGTTAACATTTATTATAAAAGCCGGTGTAAAAGATTGATCAAATTTTAATTAGAAAAGGTTAATTAACTATTAATCAAATTAACTATTAATAAATATTAACAAAATTAATATTAAATTTATTTTCAGAAAACAAGCATGATAAAAACACACCACTAACGCGCGCTTTATTTTATTATGAACCTACGCAACTTGAACGGATTAAAACAGAGCTAAAACAAAGAATGCATAGAGAAAACAAGATGATAAGAACCTGTTCGTGATTAACTATAGATCTCAGGGGTTAGCAAACAAGAACTGCAAGACACATTGAATAGTGCTCGCGAATATATCTAAGATCAGGGTTGGATCTAAGAAAACTTCGGTTTGGATCTATTTGAAGGAATCTAATAGATCCAGGGTTTTATTTGTAAAAGATGCAAGACACAAAAGATATGAGAAACATTACAGAATTCTCCAGGGGCTTAGGTGAAAAACGATAGGCTTTCTCCTTCCTCTGGATAGAGAGGCGATGGAGGGTCTGACCGGCCAAAAAATTGCCGGTGACTCGGAGGCCTAGGAGCTCGGGTGCGGCTCGGAACGGAAAGAGGAGGTCGATGGGGTCGTAGGGGTGTGCTCACCTCGGGCGGAGAAGGACGGGGGTGGCCGGATTTCGGAGAGGGGCGACCGACGGTGGTGCTTTGTTGGCGGCCGGTCTTCATGGTGATGGCGGCGCTCCGGGGCATCCCAGGTGTTGGGAAGGCACGACAAAGGTGCGGTTCGGTGCGGGGAAGCTCCAGGAGGCGTTGCCTTGCTCCGGCGGTGTCACACCCGATTTTCCGAAGAAAACCAAATGCATCTCATATGTGCGCCGGGATCAAGTTTACACACATATGATAGACGTCATGAGTGAAATATCAATATACGGCAATAAAAACGTACAAGAGTTAAACCATTACATTATCTCTTTATTACACTCAGACGTTAGACTCGAAGGTCTTTACAACGATCAAACGATAACTATGAAGACGCAACTCCATCTTCATCTTCCACGGGCATCCGGCGGGGGCACGCGAGCCTCAGAACTCCTCGTAGTCGCTGAAGTACTCTTCTCCAGTGATCTCCTCTGAACAGCGGGTAAGCAAGGGTGAGCACACTTATGGTTGGAGCTCGGCAAGTGGGGGAAAGATGCAAGGCTATCAAGGATAGGCTATGGTTCACGACGGTAAGCATTTTAATGTTGGTCAAATTTTTATTAGCAAGCACCTATTTACTAGGTGTAAGTTTATACCAACCCACTTAAGCATTTAGGAAAGCATCTCCTCTCGAAACCACAAGAAACCACGATTTAATTCCATCTTCAAGTTTATTAATCATGTGAGGGTCCGGGCCGCTCTTGACCGTGAGCACGGCTATTATAACAGTTTTACACTGCGAGAGGTTGTACACTTTCACCACAAGTCGTGTAAAAGTACCGAAAAACTTTGAACCCAACCATGTTGTGCAAAAGTAGGCACAATACCACACTTCCGAGGTGTGGTTGCATAGGGACGCTACGAGGCCTTTACAAAGAGTCCTCCTATGTGTATTAGTCCATAGTAGCACGCCTAGAGGCTATCTTACGTACCCTCTCTCTACCCTCGGACGGAGTCCTAGAAGAGCACTTCCGTTCCAAAACTGTCTAGAGTAGAAGAGTCATAAAAGCATTCCTTTGTACCCCAAGCTACTAAGTCTAATAGCCACACAAGACTTCCCTAATTAATTGGCCAAGACAGAGCCATATGTCTTGTGGTTGTCTTGTTTTCTGGGTGGTTCTCCATGTTCCGATTAGATCGTATATGATCTTGTTATTAACCATAGGCACACACATATAAATATACCACCAAAGTTATCATGATCAACATTCATCATATTGCAAAAGATTCATTTTAACCATCCCAAGTTATAGCAACTAAGCATTATCTACCCAAAACATTTATTTAAAAGGGTTGTCCAAGGTAGTAGGGATAAAGTTCTAGTCATGTTCTTAAAAAGGTGATTTTCCCATCAAATTTATGCATAGCAACATTTAAATGTAAACTTAGTTATCATGCAAGTTGTGTGGGATAAAATAGAATATGCGGGGGGAGAAGTCCACTTGCCTTCCTTGCTTAAACACCGGGTTCTTCTTCTTCAAACACTTGCTCTTGATCCACTTCAGCGGTTGCTCACTCGAAACCGGAGACGATGTCTACGAGCACACAAGAAAGCATACAATAAACAAAACAATACACCAAGCATGAAAAGCTTAAAGAGAAGACAAGGGTTGGCTCTAGGAACTATCAAGAGCTTTGGATGATCACAAACAAGAGCTAGTTATGTGCTTGGTATCTTTTAGTTAAGTAAAATCATGTGTATAGGTTATTTCGGAGAAATACCCTATTTATAATTAAGCAAGTTATATTTGTATTTAAAAGACGATGTAGAACTAGTTCAATTTTATTTATAAATATTCAAGTTTAATTTATACAAATTAAACATTTAATTTAAAAGAAACATGTAAAAGCATCTAAGCGCTTCTCTTTATATTTCGAGTTATTCTAATCAAATTATAACTTAAAACACATTTATATTCATATTAATCAAATTAACAATTTAATTACGAAAACTCGAGATAAACCTATATTGCTTTTATATAGGAAGCAAATTGCATAATCATTAATCAAATTAAGTTTGATTATAAAACCGAGGTATACATCTAATTAGATTTTAACTATAAGAAATATTTAACTAGTTTTAAGCATATTAACTTTCTTATGAAAACACGTGTTGAACTCTAGCTAGGTTTTAATTAGAAAAGCATGCATAATAAGATTTTAATCATATTTAACATTTAAATAAATTACAAAACAAAGAACATGTACAACATTGGTCCTATCACGTAGTTTTAGGCGATATGAGCCTAACGCAACTTGAAACGGTGGAAACGGAGCTAAAACGCACAAGATACGGCCAAAACAAGGTTCTAAAACCGACGGGCTTGAAAAGACGGTCGCGTGGACACTTAGAACGCTTAAAACGGAGCTAGGACGAAAAAGATATGGCTAAAACAAGTTTCGGGGGCTTTTTCGCAAAGAAACGGGGCTTCCGGGGGCTAAAACGTAATTACACATTTAAACCGAAGGTTTATAGTGTAAAAGACCAAGGATGGACCTCTCGATGGGAAAAAACTAAAAAGCTCGGGGGCTTAAATAAAGAAATCGGGACCTAATTGGAGGGATTTTTATAGGTGGAAGGACACTGGTTGCAAAACTAAGAAAGCTCGGGGGTCCCTTTAGAGAATCGGCTTTGTCCGACCGTTATAAGATCCGTTGACTCGCGGGCCGAACGGATCCGAGTCGTTGATCATGTGATGGACGGCCGCCGCGGTTGTGGACCGCGCCACGGACGTGGTCCATGGGTCCATGGTGGACCAGGGCCAAGGGGTTACGCCCGGTTTAATGCGGGCCGTTCACCCGAGATCAAGTGGCCGGGGGTGGCCGCGCGGCGGTGCGCGGCGGCGGGGACGGGGGTGCCGGCGGCACCCGGCGGGGGCCGGCGGCGGAGCTCGCCGGAGCTCGCTCAATCTCGAGCTCTGGGCCTTGGTTTGGGACGCGGCTAGGCTCTACGTGGTGCTAGGAGGACGGTGAACTCATCCGGGGTTACAGGGAGGTGGCTCGGGTGACGTACAGGGGCCTCCACGGCCGGCGGCGGACGGCGGCGCGGGCACATGGCCGGCGAGCTCGTTTTCGAGTTTCCGGGCACGGAACGGGACGGGGTTGGGTCCCGGAGGCCGGCCGGGGTGAAATCAGGCGGGGTTCTTGTGGCGGGAGACGCGACTTCGGTGGCTCACCACGGAGAGGGGCGGACGGCGGACCTCGTCGGCGTGCGAGCGCCGGTGCTACGGCTCGAGACACGGGGAAAACAAGGGAGGGAGTGGGGTTCTCACCTTGTCTGCGAAGTCGTGGGGGCCAAAGAGGCCGGCGAGAGAGGCGGCGGCGGCGGGATCCCGGCGGAGGAAGGGGGCGCGGTTCGATCCGATGGGGAGGAAGAATAGTTCGGGGATGCGGGTCCTCGTGCGAACGGCGCGGACGTCGGTCGAAGACGAGGAGGAACCGAGGACTCGTTCACCGGCGGCGGGGGAGCGGCCGGGTGGCCGGTGAAGGCGCGGCGGCGGATTTCCCCCCGGTGGCGGCGCGTGCGAGGATGGAGAGGTGCGTGAGCGGTGTGGAAAAGAGGAAAAGGGCGAGGCAGGGCTCGGCCTCGGCTCTTGTAGGGGGGAAGGAAAGGAGAGGGGGCGCCTGCCGGGGAGGCGGCGGCCATCAATGGCCATGAGGGCCTGCGGCCTTCAAGGCATTCAAGGGGGCGGCGTGATGGGAGGAGAAACGGATGAGAGTTAAGGAGGGAGAGGAGTGAGCCGGGCTTCAATTGCTCTTGATGGCGGCGATTGAAGGAGGGGAGGTGCGGGAGACGCGGGGCAACGGCCGGCGGCGGCGGCGGATGCGGAGAGCGAGAGGAGGCGCCGGAGGTGGGAGGCGAGCCCGACATGCCTTGGGCCGGCCCGGCGGCGAGAGGGGGAGAGGAAGAAGGGAAAGGAGAAGGGGCCGACGAGCGGGCCCCGGGTGGCGATGATCGGAAGAAAAAAAGAAAAAGGGGAGAGAGGGAGATGTTGGGCCGCGGCGGCTAACGGGCGGAAGAGGGAGGCCGGCCCCGCGGCGGGAAAAAGAGAGGGAGGAGAGGCTGTTGGGCTCGGCCGAGAGGAGAGGGAGAGAGGTTTAGGGGTTTGGAGAGTTTTGTTTTTTTTTTTCCAAAACTTTTCAAATCTTTTCAAACTTTAAATTTAAACCCTTTTTTTAAATCTTTTCAAACTTTCAAAACATTTTATAAACCTTTAAAGCGTTTAAAACTTCACACAAACAACCGTTAAACACCATGCAAACAAAATATGATGCACAAGCACTTGTTGCCTCTAAAATTATTCAAAAGTGATATTAAATATTTTAGAGCATAATTTATTTGATAATTTATTTAATCCTCAAAAAATAAAAACTAAAACACCATGTTGCTTACATTAATTTAGTGATGGAATTTTAGGGCGTTACAAATCTACCCCCTTAAAAAGAATCTCGTCCCGAGATTCGAGAGAGATTGAAAAGAAGCGAGGGTATTATTCCGAGTCCATCATGTACACCGAGTTCTTCCAACGAGGCATAGCTCCTTCACCTACTTTCCTTAATCTTGATTCACTTTGCCTTTTTCTTTAGGTAGGGCACTAGCAACAACCTCAATCCTATCTCCTTGCAGACTGGTTAAGAGTACTGACTTCTTGGCACATAGAATTATTCTGTCACATTCGCCTAACCAATCCATTCCAAGAATAACATCTATTCCACTTGATGTAAGAACTACTAGATCAGCTTGAAAATCCATTCCCCTGATTTTAAGATTGACTCATGGGCATACATAAGTAGATTTCATTTCACCGTTCGAGGAACTAATCAGCAAATGTGTCTTCATAGAACTCATAGGTGTATCATGCTTTGCCACGAATTGTTCAGTAACGAAAGAATGTGATGCTCCGGAATCAAATAAAATCGTTGCAGGCACAGAGTTGATAGGAAACGTATCCAGCACAATACCAGGAGTGTCTTGAACTTGTTCAGCTGTCACGTGGTTCACTCGCCACACACGTAATTCCGTTAACCCTTGCTGATCCGAGAATTGGCACTTCGATGGTGTATCCGAGATGTTGGTTGTCCGAACCATTTGACCATTGTCTTTACGGGGAGTCTAGATGTTACAATTTGGACAGATCTTTGGTATATCATTCCAATTCTCCACAATTGAAACAACCATTAGAGTGAACTTGAGAGTCGTTTCTCATTAGGGCACCTAAGCGATCTCGATGATGATTTGGAACATGTGGTGTTTGTTGGCTGAAATGTTGGAACTATTTGGGTTGAGCGCCGCAATTGAGGATTTTGCAAATAATTTCCACTTGATCCACCAGAACTAAACTGAGAACCCTGTGATGAGTTGAAGTGGGGACGTGTTTTGCTAGATTGCCCATGTGTCCGGAACTTGCGCTTCGTTCACCAAGTTACGCATGTTTATTCTCTAGACCTATGTTTTGTTTAGTAATGTTGCGAAGTCCGAGAAGTTGTGACTCGTAGTTGATAGTTGAGTGGCCCTATCGGACCATCCGAGAAGTGTTCTTGCCTCCTTGGGTCGGTATTAACTTCATCCGATACATAGCGAGACAACCGAGTAAACTTGTCCGGATACTCGTTAACTAACATATTGCCTTGCTTTAGAGCGAGGAACTTTCTTTGCTTAAGCTTGATCACACCAGAGGGAATGTGGTGCACGTGAAAACTATCCCTAAACTCCTGCCAGGTGATGGTGTTAGGTGTAGCATGTGCGACGAGTGTACGAATTCCATCATTCAAGCGTTAATTCTTCCAAACATCCTGTCGTATACGAACCATTCTCGTGATCGATTGCACTGTGTCATCTCCAACTTCTTGGTGACAATTTTTAATCGATCATCAGCATCCAATGGATCTGTTGAGTGGGAGTATGTGGGAGGATGGTGACTCATGAATTCCTTATGCTTGTCCACCGGTGCTGGTGGTGCTACTGGTGGTGGTTGACTTCGCTGAGCTTGAATGTTTGATTAGTGGCAGACAGGTTTTGGATTAGCTGCACATGAGCGGCAAGGAAGCGTTGCATCTTGGACCTATTCTTGGGTTGGGGAGTGGGGATGGTGCTTGAGTCCGTCGATTAGCAATATGAGCACAAACAACGGGTGGATCCTTCTCCCGACCTAATGCTTACCATCCGATTGTTGGAAAAAAGGTATTTCGGATAGGAATAGTGAACTAATGCATGGAGAGATGAACTCTAAAAGATAAAACAACATGAACTTCCAATTTAAGACAAATTCTCATCCCGAGATTCACAAAGGCTAGCATGAGACAAGAGTTCGGGTGTTTAGCATCCAACGCTTGCTCATCTTGCTTCCATATAATTCGTTTTACACCAGCTCCACATACATAATTCTTTATTCTTCACAACTTACTTTATAAATAAAACACCTCATGACATATTCAATCTAAATTCATTTGTAATGCGTCCATTCGTTTTCTCGACTACGTTGATTTGCCTTCGTAGGATTTTTCTTCTTTTCTTGATAAAGTGATTTGAATAGAATTTGGATCGACTCCATAATTGTTTCTTTTCCTAAGCTTAGCCATCTTGAATCATACTTCGGGTCCTCATACGCAACTTTTAATATTCTTCTCCATTTGATCCAAAGGCTTCTTGGGTATTGATTTGCTTATTTCTCTGTCTCTGCCGAGCTTTCTTCTCATATCGGTCAGTACGTTTCTTAGGACACCTGCTAATAAAATGTCCATGATCTTTATAGTAGAAACAGGCTCCACTTTCTTTAATGTTTCGACGATTGTGTGGTGGATATTCACTCTCATGTTCTGATCCTTGAGTCAAATGGTAAAGATGTGAATTGTTCTCATGTTGCTCTGGAAAATTCATTTTCCTCTTCTTACTTATGATTTCCGTAGTTTGCTTTCTAACTCAATAGCTTTGTTGATGACATCTTGCAAACTAGAATATTCATGTAAGCTTAGTATACTACGAAGGTCTTCATTCGGCCCTTTGAGGAAATGTTCTCGTTTCTTTTTATCACTTTCGGACGATCTTGGTGCGTACATAGATAATTGAATAAATTTATCCCTATACTCATTCACTGTCATTTGCCCTTGCTTCAAGTTAAGGAACTCCTTCCTTTTGAGCTTCATCGTACTTACGGGGAATAAAGTGGGAGATAAAGTTGTCCTTGAATTCTTTCCAATCAATACTTTGTGGTTGCTCATGTTCGTCGATGTAGGAATTCCACCATTACGAGGCTTCTCCTACAAGTTGTCCCTGATGCAAACAAAACTTTCTCTCTATCGTTGCATTGCACCAAGTCTAGCTTTCGTTCAATTGTTGTGATCCATTCATCGGCTTCTAGGTGATCCATAGTGTTAGAGAACATAGGTGGCTCGGTATTCCGAACTTTGTATGTGTATCCTCCGGGTTTGGATATAGTGATACATATTGATCACATCCAAAGTTGTAATCGCTATCATTGCTCTTGTCTTGGTCGCCCTTTTCCATCCGGTTAGTGGACAAAGATCAAGATCGAGAAGAGAACAAGGATAAATAAATTAAAAAGTGGTAGAATTCTTGATATCATATCCATTTTTTCTTGTTTGTAGTAATTGTACCCAAATTGTGGTGGAGAGGGGAATAACATGGGGTAACAAAAGAAAATTAATCATCTTTTCTTCGACTTCTTTCATGTGTTGATGTCTTCATATGCTTGTAGGTTTCTTGTTGTTGATGTTGGTGTTGCTTCGAACTTTGATCTTCGACATCCTCCAACCAACTCGAATGGCGAGGTAAGGATAACCCGATTTGAACCCAATCTATCTCTATTAACCTAACAATTTATTTCTTGTTGCATTTGTGGCCATCACTCCACAATACAACTCACACAAGCAAAGATCCAAATCAATCATGTGTTCAAACAACAAACATTAGCACAATGATCGTCCTCACGAAACGTTTCTAACAAAGTTTGATAAGGGGTAGGCAATCTAAGAACTTATATCAAACAACCTCGGTGGTGAAGATTCGGTGATAGCACAAGAAACGAACTCAGAATAGATCAAAACAAAACGATGTGTTTTAACAAGAAGACAAGATTAAATTAGATTTTATATGTAAAATAAGTCAATTTTGAAGGATGACAGGCTTTCTAGAACATGAAACCTTACTTTTCGACCATTTCTAACTTAAGGTTGTGTCCTACAGTCATTACTGCTCTGATACCACTTTGTCACACTCGATTTTCCGAAGAAAACCAAATGCATCTCATATGTGCGCCAGGATCAAGTTTACACACATATGATAGACGTCATGAGTGAATTATCAATAAACAGCAATAAAAACGTACAAGAGTTAAACCATTATCTCTTTATTACACTCGGACGTTAGACTCGAAGGTCTTTACAACGATCAAACGATAACTATGAAGACACAACTCCATCTTCATCTTCCACGGAGCATCCGGCCGGGGGCACGCGAGCCTCGGAACTCCTCGTAGTCGCCGAAGTACTCTTCTCCGGTGATCTCCTGCGAACGGCGGGTAAGCAAGGGTGAGCACACTTATGGTTGGAGCTCAGCAAGTGGGGGAAAGATGCAAGGCTATCAAGGATAGGCTATGGTTCACGGCGGTAAGCATTTTAATGTTGGTCAAATTTTTATTAGCAAGCACCTATTTACTAGGTGTAAGTTTATACCAACCCACTTAAGCATTTAGGAAAGCATCTCCTCTCGAAACCACAAGAAACCACGATTTAATTCCATCTTCAAGTTTATTAATCATGTGAGGGTCCGAGCCGCTCTTGACCGTGAGCACGGCTATTATAACGTTTTACACTGCGAGAGGTTGTACACTTTCACCACAAGTCGTGTAAAAGTACCGAAGAACTTTGAACCCAACCATCTTGTGCAAAAGTAGGCACAATACCTCACTTCCGAGGTGTGGTTGCATAGGGACGCTACGAGGCCTTTACAAAGAGTCCTCCTATGTGTATTAGTCCATAGTAGCACGCCTAGAGGCTATCTTACGTACCCTCTCTCTACCCTCGGACCGAGTCCTAGAAGAGCACTTCCGTTCCAAAACCTGTCCAGAGTAGAAGAGTCATAAAAGCATTCCTCCGTACCCTAAGCTACTAAGGCTAATAGCCACACAAGACTTCCCTAATTAATTGGCCAAGACAGAGCCATATGTCTTGTGGTTGCACTGTTTTCCTGGGTGGTTCTCCATGTTCCGATTAGATCTTATATGATCTTGTTATTAACCATAGGCACACACACAAATAAATATATCACCAAAGTTATCATGATCAACATTCATCATATTGCAAAAGATTCATTTAACCATCCCAAGTTATAGAAACTAAGCATTATCTACCCAAAACGTTTATTTAAAAGGGGTTGTCCAAGGTAATGAGGGTAAAAGTCTAGTCATGTCCTTAAAAAGGTGATTTTCCCATCAAGTTTATGCATAGAAACATTTAAATGTAAACTTAGTTATCATGCAAGTTGTGTGGGATAAAATAGAATATGCGGGGGGGAGAAGTCCACTTGCCTTCCTTGCTTAAACACCGGGGTTCTTCTTCTTCAAACACTTGCTCTTGATCCACTTCAGCGGTTGCTCACTCGAAACCAAGCCACGATGTCTACGAGCACACAAGAAAGCATACAATAAACAAAACAATACACCAAGCATGAAAAGCTTAAAGAGAAGACAAGGGTTGGCTCTAGGAACTATCGAGAGCTTTGGATGATCACAAACAAGAGCTAGTTATGTGCTTGGTATCTTTTAGTTAAGTAAAATCATGTGTATAGGTTATTTCGGAGAAATACCCTATTTATAATTAAGCAAGTTATATTTGTATTTAAAAGACGATGTAGAACTAGTTCAATTTTATTTATAAATATTCAAGTTTAACTTATACAAATTAAACATTTAATTTAAAAGAAGCATGTAAAAGCATCTAAGCGTTTCTCTTTATATTTCGAGTTATTCTAATCAAACTATAACTTAAAAACACATTTATATTCATATTAATCAAATTAACGGTTTAATTAAGAAAACTCGAGATAAACCTATATTGCTTTTATATAGGAAGCAAATTGCATAATCATTAATCAAATTAAGTTTGATTATAAAACTAAGGTATACATCTAATTAGCTTTTAACTATAAGAAATATTTAACTAGTTTTAAGCATATTAACTTTCTTATGAAAACACGTGTTGAACTCTAGCAAGATTTTAATTAGAAAAGCATGCATAATAAGATTTAATCATATTTAACATTTAAATAAATTACAAAACAAAGAACATGTACAACATTGGTCCTATCACGTAGTTTTAGGCGATATGAGCCTAACGCAACTTGAAACGGTGGAAACGGAGCTAAAACGCACAAGATACGGCCAAAACAAGGTTCTAAAGCGACGGGCTTGAAAAGACGGTCGCGTGGACACCGAGAACGCTTAAAACGGAGCTAGGACGAAAAAGATATGGCTAAAACAAGTTTCGGGGGGCTTTTCACGCAAAGAAACGGGGCTTCCGGGGGCTAAAACGTAATTACACATTTAAACCGAAGGTTTATAGTGTAAAAGACCAAGGATGGACCTCGATGGGAAAAAACTAAAAAGCTCGGGGGCTTAAATAAAGAAATAAGGACCTAATTGGAGGGATTTTTATAGGTGGAAGGACACGGTTGCAAAACTAAGAAAAGCGGGGGTCCCTTTAGAGAATCGGCTGTGCCGACCGTTATAAGATATGTTGACTCGCGGGCCGAACGGATCCGAGCTCGTTGATCATGTGATGGACGGCGCCGCGGTTGTGGACCGCGCCCCGGACGTGGTCCATGGGTCCATGGTGGGCCGGGCCAAGGGGTTACGCCCGGTTTAATGCGGGCCGTTCACCCGAGATCAAGTGGCCGGGGGGGTGGCCGCGGGCGGTGCGCGGCGGTGGGGACGGGGGTGCCGGCGGCACCGGCGGGGCCGGCGGCGGAGCTCGCCGGAGCTCGCTCGATCTCGAGCTCTGGGCCTCGGTTTGGGACGCGGCTAGGCTCTACGTGGAGCTAGGAGGACGGTGAACTCATCCGGGGTTACGGGGAGGTGGCTCGGGTGACGTACGGGGGGCCTCCACGGCCGGCGGCGGACGGCGGCGACGGGCACATGGCCGGCGAGCTCGTTTTCGAGTTTCCAGGCACGGAACGGGACGGGGTTGGGTCCTGGAGGCGGGCGCGGGGTGGAAATCGGGCGGGGGGTTCTTGTGGCGGGAGACGCGACTTTGGTGGCTCACCGCGGAGAGGGGCGGACGGCGGACCTCGCCGGCGTGCGAGCGCGGTGCTACGGCTCGAGACACAAGAAAACAAGGGAGGTAGTGGGGTTCTCACCTTGCGCGAAGTCGTGGGGGCCAAAGAGGCCGGCGGAGAGGCGGCGTCGAGGGAGACCGAGGCGGCGGCGGCGGGATCCGGTGGAGGAAGGGGGCGCGGTTCGATCCGAGTGGGGAGGAAGAAGAGTTCGGGGACGCGGGTCCTCGTGCGAATGGCGCGGATGTCGGTCGAAGACGAGGAGGAACCGAGGACTCGTTCCCGGCCGGCGGGGAGCCCGGGTGGCCGGTGATGGCGCGGCGGCGGATTCCCCCCGGCGGCGGCGCGTGCGAGGATGGAGAGGTGCGTGAGCGGTGTGGAAAAGAGGAAAAGGGCGAGGCAGGGCTCGGCCTCGGCTCTTGTAGGGGGAAGGAAAGGAGAGGGGCGCCCGCCGGGGGAGGCGGCGGCCATCAATGGCCATGAGGGCCTGCGGCCTTCAAGGCATTCAAGGGGGCGGCGTGATGGGAGGAGAAACGGATGAGAGTTAAGGAGGGAGAGGAGTGAGCGGGCTTCAATTGCCTCTTGATGGCGGCGATTGAAGGAGGGGAGGTGCGAGGAGACGCGGGGCAACGGCGGCGGCGGCGGCGGATGCGGAGCGAGAGGAGGCGCCGGAGGTGGGAGGCGAGCCCGACATGCGGGGGCGGCCCGCCGGCGGGCCGAGAGGGGGAGAGGAAGAAGGGGGAAAGGAGAAGGGGCCGACGAGCGGGCCCCGGGGTGGCGTTGATCGGAAGAAAAAAAGAAAAAGGGGAGAGAGGGAGATGTTGGGCCGCGACGGCTAACGGGCGGAAGAGGGAGTTGGGCCCGCGGGGAAAAAGAGAGGGAGGAGAGTGTTGGCCGGGCCGAGAGGAGAGGGAGAGAGGTTTAGGGGTTTGGAGAGTTTTGTTTTTTTCCAAAACTTTTCAAATCTTTTCAAACTTTAAATTTAAACCCTTTTTTTAAATCTTTTCAAACTTTCAAAACATTTTTAAAAACCATTAAAGCGTTTAAAACTTCACACAAACACGTTAAACACCATGCAAACAAAATATGATGCACAAGCACTTGTTGCCTCTAAATATATTCAAAAGTGATATTAAATATTTTAGAGCATAATTTATTTGATAATTTATTTAATCCTCGGAAAATAAAAACTAAAACACCATGTTGCTTACATTAATTTAGTGATGGAATTTTAGGGTGTTACGGGCGGGGTTCCATGCCGGCGAATCGAGAATAGGTCGGCGGTGAACTCGACGCTCCGGCGGGCGGCATGTGGCTGGAAAGCGAGGCGGCTAGGGTACGCAGGCGAGGTGGCGGTGCAGCTTAAGTACGGCCGAGGGTGCAGTCCGTGGCGTGCACGACACGCACACCGAGGCGGGGTGGTGGCCGGTGCTCTGGTCTCCCGGCCTGGCACGCCATGGGCATGGCGCTGAGCTAAGATGGGCTTCGGCGGGCCTGGCGGCTGGGCCGGAGCGGACCTGGGTCGGGGCGGGTTCGCGGTTTGTATCGAGCTGGGCTGAGGCCTGCTTAGCCGAGGAGCCCGCGTAGGAGGAGAAGGGGAAAGGAGTGGGCCCAGCCGCTGGGCTGTTGCAAGCTGGGCTGGAAGGAAAGTGATGGCGCGGATAAGAGAAGATCAGGGAGCAGCTTTAGACTAAAGGCTGCTGAGCTTAAACCGAAACAGGGCTGCAAGGAAGGGAATAGAATGGAATAGGATATGGATAAAAAGATAGTGATTAAACATGATGGCGTGGCATGTAATGCATGACAGCACACAAAAAGAACACCTAACTAAGGATCACATTGCATGCTAGTGGTGCATATAGGTGCATGTACTGAGATAAAGAATCATTATTGCTTAAGCATGATGTGAGCATGACATCACCAAGGTGTTTAAACAATAAACAATGTAGCAAAGGAATTTATGGATAAATAAGAGATTATTCTATATATCAAAGATAGACAAAGTGAAGGCTAAAGGATTTATGGAAAAGAAGGGGCTCTTTGGCGGGGCTTTTCCAAGTGCTTTTCCAAGCCCCTGCCAAACCCCTAACCAAAAAACGGCTTCCAAGTCGAAGCCATGGAGAAGCCATTTTGCAATTTGTACTATGGAGGTGAAGCCAAAAATAGTGGCTTCCCGCGGCTTCTTCCCCACATGTGACATAGAAGCCACAACCACAGCTATTTTGCCAAACACTTTACAAAATGGCTTCGGCTTCACCAAAGAAGCCATTTTATTAGAGTAGCCACAGCCACAAATTTGTTTAGCCACGTAGAAGCCCCGCCAAAGGGGCCCGAAATACGATCGGCAAGCATCCTAGTTATTTTTGTAGAAGAAAAGGTCTCACTTATTGAATAGGCATGACATCATCATGAGTCCACCACTTGCATGGCCTTTTATTTGCTTCTGCACGTACTGGCTTCCCTTCCATATGCATGTATGCACGCATGATCCTTCTTGCTTGCAACTGATGGCCGACAGTGAGACTCTAATTTAACTGATGGTGATGATGGCAATTAGATGCATGCAGAGCCAACAACGGTATAGAACAGCAGCGACCGGCAGAACTTATTAAAGCATGGGACGGCAACCATTCGCTGTAGTCTGAACCAGCGGAAGATAGAGCAATGACGACATAGAAACCGAAACCGGACAAATAAACTAGAGGGGAAGAAAGGCGAGGGGTTCTCACCGAGATGGCACGAGTTGAGGTAGATGGGCGGGGATGTGTAGATCGGCTTCACGTGGACGAGGTTTTCCGAGGATGAAACGACGGTGGTGTCGGGGGATAGGCTTCTCGATCGGTCGTCGACTAGATGGAATTGAAGGTGCGGCTCACCGTCGCGAGGCTTCGGGGAGATGCCGGCTTGCTCCGGCACTACACGGATGTAGCGAAATCAACCGACACGGCGCCGGCGGAGATCGAACTCCACAAGGATAGTAGTGGTTTTATGGTTCACGTGGACGATGGATGACTGCAGCAGATTGAACTCGACGTTGGCATCTATGGTTCAACCTTAGCATGCTTCTTCTCTCCTTGCAGCGGCTTGGCCACAGGGACGACGAACTCACGACCAGACCTCGCTGCTCCTCGATCATGTGGTGATAGATGAAGTCCACCACTGGGGGCCGGTGTACATGGACATGCAGTGTGGTCGTGTGGATGGCTGGCAGCAGTGATGGATCCACAGTGACGGCTTCCTGATGGCATGGTGATGCTCGTGGCGGCGACAGCTCCATGACCGACTCGTACATGGTGCAGTGAAAACGGAGCACTGATGGTCGACGGCGGCATAGTCCAAGGCCTTAGACGAGGTCGGCGGCGGCGTCTCTCGTAAAAGGATAGGGCATTGAGCTAGGGCAGTGCACAGCAGCACAGGCTCTTGCCGACGCAAATCTGGGTAAAATAAGAGGATGACGGACGTAGCTGGACAAAACACCATGTTGGGCCGGCCTTCTTGAGCCTTGACGTGCACAAGCACAACTCCAAGCCGCAGCCATGTGTCTGTGAGTCGATGTCAGAGTTGGACCTTCGTTTTGTGGAGAGGAGGGAGAGGAGGCAAACAAGGCCCAGCGTGGCAGTTAGCATCAGCACATTAGAGCTTAGCTGGGCTGCTGGAATCATCAGATTTTGAAATAAAGAAACGAATGGGCCGGTATAGATAGAGTGAAGAGATCAAACATGACTAAGACGTCCAGAGTTCATTGATGATGGCCAAATTAAAAAAACTCGAAGTGGTTAGGTGTCAAAGACCAAATGCATCGGCATGAATGCAACACTCACAATATTCATTTGATTTTTAGAAAATCAAACAATGGTTTTTCCTACACTATATTTCCTGTAAAGAAAATAAATGTTGGAAAATTTTATAAATTATGAGAAAATTGTTATTTAATTATTCTTTCTATTCACATCCTGAAATGTGAAATTTCAGGGTGTGACATTTTTTATGCACATATTATTTCAAGTGTTGAAACAATTATTACTATTTTTTATTTACAATTTGAAAAGGAAAATAAATTAAATTCAAAAATATTAGTAAACCTACTCAGAAAAATCTCTGTTTCAAACAAATTTATGAATTCGCGTATTGTGTTTGAATGATCAACATGCTCATTTCCTTGGTCATTTATCTCATTCATCTCATTCGCGGGCTTTTCTCTTTTCCTTGCTCATTTATGTCATTCCTTTTTGCTTTCAACATTTAAAATAAATCATTAGTTAAAATATTTGTGCCATGCAAAATTATATTATATTAACACAAAAAATACCTACTTTTCTATGCACATATTATTTCAAGAGTTGAAACAATTATTACTATTTTTTATTTACAATTTGAAGGGGAAAATAAATTAATTTCAAAAATATTAGTAAACCTACTCAGAAAAATCTCTGTTTCAAAAATATTAGTTAAAACAATTATTACTATTTTTTATTTATGAATTTATGAATTCACGTATTGTCTTTTTGATATAATGATCATATAACTACGATGGCTTACGTATACATACAGATGGTTATTACAAGGCACGACATTAATTAATACCTGATGGTCCCAAGCTGAAGCTGGTCAGCTTCTAGCTTTTGAACCTCTGCTTCAAACACATTTATGAATTCGCATATGAATTCAAACACATGAATTCATAATAAAGTACGTAATTAACAATAATTGATAATAAGTTCATAAAGGTTCACATAGCTAGCTAATAACTAATACAAGTTCACATAATAGGGTACGGTACAAAGCGTGATCCATGCATGCATAATGTTACTGATGAGCAGCACGCGCATGCAGATATGAAACATGGTTAATGTCTGCAATCCTCCAGCCTAGAACTCCCTCAAAATAAGCTAGAGCGCGTACTAGTGCACTCTCATCCGCTTGGGGAGGAGTGTCGCAAACACCACTGCAAACATCAAACAATGGAGCATCGGGTTCTGCTGGGTTGTAGAAAGTTAGAATTGCTTGACACTTCCAATTGTTGGTGAAAACGGCTCCCCACCATAGTAATCCACCCCAACTCTTTCCACGACTTGATTCAGAATCGCACGGAAGCTAATTGAAGCATAGGTACGTAGAACCAGAGTGATCCTGCACACAATCAGATGATGATGAGATATATGTACCAAAAACAAATTAATTAATAATTAATAATGAATAGAAATTCTTTTATATATAAATGTATATTACCACATCTTGATAAGCCCCGCAAAGCATCTCCGTAGTCTGAATCACAATTCCTTCACCCGTCTCGAGTTGCCTTAATTTAAAATAGGAAAGGTTTGGCACGAAGCACCCAACATTATTCTGGAGCTGTTGTAGACAATTCTCCACGTCAGTCCTCTCTCGAGTTAACCGAATAGGTGATGTTTTGCCAAATGTTGCAATGGCAACCATCGGGTGTGGTGCGCCTACTGGCAACTGGCCGTAGTCTACATATCGAGCAGGTACGGTGAAAGAGATATACACTCTTGCCATGTGCTCATCAACATCCTCAGTTTGCACTATAGGAGGAGTACCATTCATATCCCCGATAATGTCTCTGAGCCATATGATATTGTTGAGAACCTACAATAATTATATATGTAACTAAAATTACAGATTTTCCATGTGAAATGAAAAAAGTTCTATGTAAAGCAAATTAATTTCAATTCCTATATTACCAAGTTAGCTACACGTCCTGGATCACCCATTGGCAAGGTAATCTCGTGGTGAAAGTGCAATCCTGGACGTAGAGGCAACATGGCCTCCAAACCACCTCCACGGCCACCAAGACCTACACGGCCAATGCCACGGCCACCACGCCTGCCACGGCGACGAACTATGCCACGGCCACAGACGCCACTTCCAACACGACTTGACGACGACATTGTTAGCTCAAACTATATCCAAATCAAAATAACACACATTATTCACAATAAATAGGATTAGTTTGCATATATACATTGGATTCAATATATGCATAAATAGAAAAACAAAAGGGAACTATTACTGTACATAACCTTTATGAACCAGCGACTCAGAAGACCTAGATGCTCCGGGAACTACAACAGTCTCACCTCACCGTCATATACACCTGACTCTCCCACTTACAGTACTACACATGCGCTACACCTCCTATCTAGCTACAGTCCAACATCGCGGAGCTGCAGGCAGTCCCCACGTAGCCCGCGATGTTAAACTGTAGCTAATTAGGATGTGGGGCTCTGTATCAAAAACAAGAAAAAAGAAAATGCTTACATTTGTTGTCTATAAAACTAAAAAATACTTAATAAAAGAATTTAATCTTCTATTTCCTCCTATAGACTAGAAATAAAAGGGCCATAGAACTCAACACTATATATTATAAACTATATGTACACATACCTACATATATATAGATTGGATTCAATATATGCATAATAAAAACAAAAGGGGATAGAATTCAACACTATTATTACTGTACATAGCTCAGAAGACTAGATGCTCCGCGAACTATACAACAGTCTCACCTCACCGTCATATACACCTCACTCACCCACTTACAGTACCACACATGCGCTACACCTCCTATCTAGCTACAGTCCCACCTCACAGAGCTGCAGGTAGTCCCCACGTAGCCTGTGAGGTGAAGCTGTAGCTAATTAGGACGTGGGGCTCTATATCAAAAAAGAAAATGCTTACATTTATTGTATATAAAACTAAAAAAATGCTTAATAAAAGATTTTAATCTTCTATTTCCTCCTATAGCTACCTAGAAATAAAAGGGGCCATAGAATTCAACACTGTATTTTATGAACTATATGTACACATACCTACATATATATAGATTGGATTCAATATATGCATAAATAAAAAAACAACAGGGGATAGAATTCAACAGTATTATTACTGTACATAGCTCATAAGACTAGATGCTCCGGGAACTACAACAGTCTCACCTCACCGTCATATACACTGTCACACCCGATTTCCGAAGGGAAACCAGATGCATCTCATATGTGTGCCGGGATCAAGTTCCACACATATGATAGACGAAATGAGTGTAATATCATAGACAAGTAAAAACGTAACAAGGGGTTTAACAACTTACTACACTCATTCGGAAGACACAAAGGTATTTAACTTCGAAAAACGATAACTACACGTCGAGTCTTCGTCTTCCGCTTCCACGGGCACTTGAGCGGGGGAGACGCAAGCCTCGAACTCCTCAAAGTCGCCGTAGAACTCTTCACCATCGTTCTCTTCGAACAGCGGTAAGCAAGGCCGAGTACACTTATGGTTGGTACTCAACAAGTGGGGGAAGATGCAAGGCTATCAAGGATAGGCTATGGTTTTGCAGCGGTTAGCATTTTAATGTTGGTCAAACTTTTAATTAAAGAACGCCTAATTACTAGATGTAAGTATATACCAACTCACTTAAAAAACTTTTAAGCAAAACAACCCAAAGCTCATCGAGCTTCACCAAACCACGATTTATTCTTATCTTCAAGTTTATTAATCATGTGAGGGTCCAAGCCGCTCATGACCGTGAGTACGGGCGATCGATCGGTTTTACACTCGCAGAGGTTTGCACACTTTACCCACGGCTCGCGTAAAAGTTCCGAAGAACTTTGAACCCAACCATGCGATGCGATCGGGCATCATACCACACTTCCGAGGTGTGATTGCATAGGGACGCTACGAAGCCTTTACAAAGGTATACAAGAGACTAACGACCCGCATAGTTACGGATCGGGCGGACCATAACCCTCCCTAGTGGACAAGCACCTTAGCAAAGGTCGCTACCCCAAAAGGACCGGGCTATACCCCCGCAACCCGGATCCCCCTCTCGCTCCTTTCCGAAAAGGGCCATCAGATCAATCGCACACCTAATTAATTGGCTAAGGTCAGAGCCATGTAACACTGTGGTTGCGCATGTTTTCTTGGGTGGTTCTCCATGTTCTGATTAAATCATATGATCTTGTATTACCAAAAGCATCATCATCATCATAAAACATATAAGCATTTATCTTCGAAAACCATTTTTATCCAACCCAAGTTGAGCAACTAGCATATTCTACCCAAAAACATTTGTTAAACCGGGTTGATCCAAGGATTGTGGATAAAAGTCTAGGTAAGTCCTTAAAAAGAGTGTTCCCATCAATTTAATGCAATAACATAATAAATATAAACTTAGTTGTCATGCAATTACATAGGATAAAATAGAATCATGCGGGGGAGAAGACCACTTGCCTTCCTTGCTTAAACACCGAGGTTCTTCTTCTTCAAACACTTGCTCTTGATCTACTTCAACCGGTTGCTTGCTTGAAATTGGCACGATGTAAAAGAAGCATGTAAAAGCATCTAGGCGCTTATCATTATATTTCGAGTTGTTCTAATCAAATTATAATTTAAAAACACATTTATATTCATTTTAATCAAGTTAACATTTAATTAAGAAAACTTGGGATATAGCCTATGTTATATTTTAGTAGAAAGCAAATTACATAATCATTAATCAAATTAAGTTTGATTATAAAAACCGAGGTATACATCTAATTAACTTTTAATTAAAAGAAATGTTCATTTAATATTAATCATATTAACTTTCTTATGAAAACATGTGTTAAACTTCTAATTAGTTTTTAATTAGAAAAGCATGTGCAATAGGATTTATTCATATTTAATATTTAAATAAATTATAAAACAAAGAACATGTTCATCATTGCTCCTAACGCGTACTTTGAGTTGATATGATCCTAACGCAACTTGAAACGGTGGAATCGGAGCTACAACGCAAAAGATATGGAGAAAACAAGATTCTAGAACCGACGGGCTTGAAAAGACGGTCGCATGGACACCAAGAACGCTTAAAACGGAGCCGGGACGGAAAAGATGTGGCTGAAACAAGGTTCGGGGACTAAATTGTGAATATCCGGGAAGTTTAGGGGGTTTTCGCAAGATTTCGGGGACCTAAACATAATTATGTGTGAAACTAGGAGGTCTAACATGTAAAAAGATCAAGGATGGGCTTTAGAATAGAGAAATCAAGGACTGGGGGGGCCTAAGCATAAAAGAAAGGACTTAGTTGAAAGGCTTTTATATAGGTGGAAGGGTATATATGTGAATTACGGGCAAAACCGGAGGGGGCTTATTTGCAAACTTGACATGGCGGCGGGCGGGTGAGTTGCGGTGGCGCCACGTGGCGAATCGTGATTGGATGGTGCCGGCGCAACGCCGACGCGGGGCCGACGCAAGCGGTGACGCCATCTTGCCGACGCAAGCCGTGGACCGGCGGCCGTGGACTCGGTCCATCGGTCCACCGTGGACCGGATCAAAGGGGTACGCCCCTTTTGGATCTAGACCGTCCGCACCGATCGGACGGTCCCGGACGCTTGCGGGCGAGGCCGGCGGGGGAACGGCCGGCCAGCCGCGGCGCCCGGCGACGCGCGCGCGGCGAGGCTCGCCGGAGGAGCCAAGGACGGCCTCCCGGCCACCAATTCGCACGGGGGAAAAACACCGAAGAAAGAGGAGGGGAAGGGGGAACTTACCTAGGAGTTTGAAAGGGAGGGAGAGGCACCGGCGAAGGAGATCGGCGGCGAGGGGCGGCGGTGGCGGCGGTGTTCGTGCGGCGGCGGCGGCGGCGGGAGAGGGAGGAGAGGAAAGGAGGGGGCGCGGGGTGGAGAGGAGACGGTGCTCATCCTTTATAGGGCGTAGGAGGGAGAGGAAGGGGTGGCCGAGGCGGTGGCGGGATCTCGACCGACCGGCCATTAATGGCGGCGGCGGCGGCTCGGGATCGAGCGGCGCCCGTGGGGGCGAGGAGGGAGGTGCGGGAGGCGCGAGGGGGAGTGCGAAGGAGCGGCCGCGGGGCTCTCGGGTGAGCT
The DNA here is from genome assembly GCA_947561735.1 of Cenchrus americanus. NCBI lineage: Eukaryota > Viridiplantae > Streptophyta > Magnoliopsida > Poales > Poaceae > Cenchrus > Cenchrus americanus. The sequence goes on along the minus strand of OX387240.1, from coordinate 77,095,974 downwards.
TTTATAGGGCGAGGAGGGAGGAGGGGTGACGGCCGAAGTGATGGCCATCAATGGCCATGGCGGTTTCAAAGCATTCAAGAGGGGGAACGGCTTGATTGAGGAGTAACGGAGACGGAATTAAAGGCGGGGAATTGAATGGAGAGTTTTACGAGCCTTGATGGGGAGGATTGAAGAAGGGAGGAGGCGCGGACGACGCAGGGACGGCGGGATGCGGGACGGCGGCGCGGCCATGGGGGTCGGCCGGCTGGAGGTAGGGGAGGAAGCTGACGGGTGGGCCCCGTCTGCAGAGAGAGAGAAGGAGAGAGGAGGGGAACGAGCGCTGGTGGGCCGGCGTGGGCCGAAAACAGGGATGGGCCGCGGGGTAGAGATGGTGGGTTGGGTTTGTTGTTTTTTTTTTTTTTTTTTTTCTTTTTCAAAACCATTTTTAAACCGATTTCAAACCTTTTAAATTCAAATCTTTAACATGTTTTTAAATTCAAATTTTAACACAAATTTCTCCAACTATTTTAAAGGCTTTTCACAAACCATTTTTAACAACTTTTCAAACATATTTTAAATTCAAACCTTTACACAAATTTTCACATTTTTTTCACAAATATTTTCAAGGACTTTTTCACAAATATATTTTAAGACTTTCAAAACCACACCACAGCCAAAACTCATGCATTCAAATCATGATGCACAAGCACTTATCGCTTCTAAATTATTAAAATGATATTTAAATATTTTTAAGGCCAAATTTATTTGATAATTTAATTAATCCTTAGAAAATAAAATCTAAACACCATGTTGCTTACATTAATTTGGTGATGGAATTTTAGGGTGTTACAAATCTACCCCCCTTAAAAAGAATCTCGTCCCGAGATTTGGATTGATTGAAAAGAACTAAGGGTATTATTCGAGTCCGTTTTGTACACCGAGTTCTTCCAACAGGCATAGCTCCTTCACCTACTTTCCTTAATTCTTGATTCACTTTGCCTTCTTCTTTGGATAGGGCAGTAGCAACAACCTCAATCCTGTCTCCTTGCGGTCTGGGTTAAGAGTACTGACTTCTTGGCACACAGAATTATTCCGTCACATTCGCCTAACCAATCCATTCCAAGTATCACATCTATTCCACTAGATGTAAGTACTACTAGATCAGCTTGAAAATCTATTCCCCCGATCTTAAGATTGACTTGTTGTCATACATATGCAGATTTTATTTCACCATTCGTGGATCTAACCAACAAATGTGTCTTCATAGAACTTATAGGTATATCATGCTTTGCCACAAATTGTTTAGTAATGAATGAATGTAATGCTCCGAATAAAACCGTTGCGAGCACGAGTTGACGAGAAATGTTCCCGGTACAACACCGGGAGCGTCTTGAGCTTGTTCGGTACCGTCACGTGGTTCACTCGCCACACACGTAATTCTCGTTGACCCTTATTGATCCGAGAATTTGCACTTCCATGGTGTATCCGAGATGTTGGTTGTCCGAACCTTTGACCATTGTCTTTACGGGGAGTCTAGATGTTACGATTTGGGTAGATGCGGCATACCGTTCCAATTCTCCACAACCGAAACAACCATTAGAGTGAACTTGAGAGTTGTTTCTCATTAGTGCACCTAAGCGATCTCGATGATGATTTGGAATATGTGGTGTCCGTTGGTTGAAATGCCGAAACCGCCGAGTTGAATGCCGCAATTGGGAATTTTGCAAATAATTTCCACTTGATTCACCGGAACTAAAGCGAGAATCATGTGATGAGTTAAAGCGGGGACGTGTATTGCTGATTGTCCACGAGATTGCAACTTGCGCTTCGTTCACCAAGTTTCAAACATTTGTTCTCTAGACCTATAGTTTTGTTCGGTAATGTAACGAAGTCCGGGAAAGTTGTGACTCCGTAGGCGATAGTTGAGTGGCTCTATCGGACTATCTAGGAAGCATTCTTGCCTCTTTGGGTCGGTATTAACTTCATCCGATTCATGGCGAGACAACCGAGTAAACTTATCCGGATACTCGTTGAGCGACATATTGCCTTACTTTAGAGCGAGGAACTCTCTTTGCTTAAGCTTGGTTGGACCGGAGGGAATGTGGTGCACGCGAAAACTATCCCTAAATTCCGCCGGTTGATGGTGTTAGGTGCAGCATGTGCGACGGTGTACGCATTCCACCATTCGGTCGATAATCCCTCCAAATGGCGTGCTCGTATACAAGACCATCTCTCGATCGGTGCACCGTGTCATCTCCAACTTCTTGGTGACGGTATTTAATCAATCATCGGCATCCAATGGATCGGTTGTGTGGGAGTATGTGGGAGGACGGTGACTCATGAATTCCTTATGCTTGTCCACCGGTGCTGGTGGTGGCTGACTTCGCTGAGCTTGAATGTTTTGAATAGTGGTAGTCAGGTTTTGGATTAGCTGCATCTGAGTGACAAGGAACTGTTGCGTTCTTTGGATCCATTCTTTGGGTTGATGGGTGGGGTGGTGCTTGATTCGATGATTAGCAATATGAGCACAGACAACAGATGGAATGTCTTGACCTTCTCCTGACCTGGTGCTTATCATCTGATTGTTAGAGAAGGATATTTCAGATAGGACTAATGCATGGTGAGATGATCTCAAAAAGATGAAGCGACAAGAGCTTCCACTTTAAGACAGATTCTCATCCTGAGATTCACAAAGGCTAGCATGAGACAAGAGTTCGGGTGTTTAGCATCCAACACTGCTTATCTTGCTTCCATATAATTCATCTTACACAAGCTCCATGAACGTAATTCTTTATTCTTCACAACTCACTTTATAAACATCATTGGAATACTCAACCTAACTCTGCTTGTGGTTGTCCATTCCTTTCCTAAGCTTCATTGACTTGCCTTGGTAAAATTTTCTTGCTTTGTCTTGATAAAGTGATTTGAATAGAAGTTGGATTAACTCCGTTTTTCGGCTATTTGGAATCACTCTTCAATTCCTTTCATTTTCTTCTTTTGATCCAAAAGCTTCTTGGGGCACCGACTTATGAAATGTCCCTCTTTGTTACAATAGAAACATGCTTTTCTTGCTTTAGTATCCGGCAATTGCACATTTGACTAGAAGTAAGGGTATTGAGACTTCGATCCATGGGGTTGATTACCATCCTCTTTTGCACACCAACTAGCAAGATGTCCATTTTCTCCACGCTTGAGGCAATATAATCCATCATGACTAGGTAAAATCCTCTTACGCTTTGTTGGACAATTATTAACATAGTGGCCTTCTTCACCACATTTGAAACACGAGTCTTTTAATACTTTTGTCTTGGGTTTCTTCACTTGCATGCTCCTTGAGTTGTTTGATTCTTTCGGGTGAAATGCTTTGAAAGTTATACTCCAATCCTCAAGGTTGATAATCTGATTACTATCTATAGCTTGAGCAACTACTTCTAGGACTGGATATTGGGTACATAACTTCATCTTCTTATTGATATCCAAATAATAACATTGTCTAGCCTCATCTCTCATTAGGTTGGGTTCTTATCGGAGACATGAACGACCATAATGCTCACAACATTGACATGCTCCTGCAGTCTTCATATGTTCATATTGTTCATTCGTCCGCAACTACGGTGCTCTATGACTTCTCTTATTATTTTGATGATTCCATACTTCTACAACTTGCTTCTTTGCGGTCCGGCGGGAACTCCGGTTTTGGTTATCTCTCGTGTTATGAGGGAATGATGTGTTGATCTCCTTTTGTCCTTGTAAGACTTGAGCTTGCGAGCGATAGATTTTCTTTATCCAATGACGATGAAACGGTTGGAATCGATGGTTTCACCCAAAACAAGGTTGGAATTCTTAGGATTTGATGCTTGCTCTATAATATACTGATGGATATTAACCATGGTTTGAGCCATTGCTTGTAGAGTCTAAGTTTGTGTTGCCATATACTCCGGCATCTTGCGTTCAAATGCTGAGGTTGTAGATGGAATGTCAATGTTTCCTTTGTTGTCTTTATCTTCGTGATTTCTATTGGGCTCGCCATCCGGTTGTGTGATAAAGATAAGCTCGAAGAGACTGGAAACCAAAAGATTGAAGAGCATGGTAGAATTATTGATATCATATCCATCTTTTCTTGTTGTGGTTATAATCACACTATGGTAGAGAGGAGAATAACGGGGATGAAAGAAATTGACCATCTTTTTCTTTAACTTCTTTCATATGTTGATGTCCGTATATGCTTGTAGATTTACGGTTGTTGAGGTTGGTGTTGCTTCTAGACTTTGATCTTCGACATCCTCCACCCAATCTTGAATGGCGAGATAAGGATAACCCCGATTTGAACCCAAACTATCTTTATTAACCTAGCAATTTATTTCTCGTTGCATTTGTGGCCATCACTTCACAATACAACTCACGCAAGCAAAGATCCAAATCAATCATGTGTTCAAACAACAATCATTAGCACAACAATCGTCCTCACGAAACGTTTCTATCGAAGTTGATAAGGGGTAGGCGATCTAAGAGCTTATATTAGACGATCTCGGTGGCGAAGATCTAGGCGATTAGAACAAGAACCAAACTTAGTATAGATCAAAAACGAAAAGATGTGTTTTAACAAGAAGACAAAAATTAGATTTTATACGTAAATTAAGTCAATTTTGAAGGATGACGGGCTTTCTAGAACATGAATCCTTACTTTTCGACCATTTCTAACTTAAGGCGCGTCCTACGGTCATTACCGCTACGATACCACTCTGTCACACCCGATTTCCGAAGGGAAACCGGATGCATCTCATATGTGTGCCGGGATCTAGTTCCACACATATGATAGACGAAATGAGTGTAATATCATAGACGGTAAAAACGTAACAAGGGGTTTAACAACTTACTACACTCATTCGGAAGACACAAAGGTCTTAAACTTCGAAAAACGATAACTACACGTCGAGTCTTCGTCTTCCGCTTCCACGGGCACTTGGTCGGGGGAGACGCAAGCCTCGGAACTCCTCAAAGTCGCTCGTAGAACTCTTCACCATTGTTCTCTTACGAACAGCGGTAAGAAAGGGTTGAGTACACTTATGGTTGGTACTCAACAAGTGGGGGAAGATGCAAGGCTATCAAGGATAGGCTATGGTTTTGTAGCGGTTAGCATTTTAATGTTGGTCAAACTTTTAATTAAAGAACGCCTAATTACTAGATGTAAGTATATACCAACCCACTTAAAAACTTTTAAGCAAAACAACCCAAAGCTCATCGAGCTTCACCAAACCACGATTTATTCTTATCTTCAAGTTTATTAATCATGTGAGGGTCCAAGCCGCTCATGACCGTGAGCACGGCCGATCGATCGGTTTTACACTGCGAGAGGTTTGCACACTTTACCCACGGCTCGCGTAAAAGTTCCGAAGAACTTTGAACCCAACCATGCGATGCCGATCGGGCATCATACCACACTTCCGAGGTGTGATTGCATAGGGACGCTACGAAGCCTTTACAAAGGTATACAAGAGACTAACGACCCGCATAGTTACGGATCGGGCGGACCATAACCCTCCCTAGTGGACGGCACCTTAGCAAAGGTTGCTACCCCAAAAGGACCGGGCTATACCCCCGCAACCCGGATCCCCCTCTGCTCCTTTCGGAAAAGGGCCATCAGATCAATCGCACACCTAATTAATTGGCTAAGGTCAGAGCCATGTAACACTGTGGTTGCGCATGTTTTCTTGGGTGGTTCTCCATGTTCCGATTAAATCATATGATCTTGTATTACCAAAAGCATCATTTTCATAAAACATATAAGCATTTATCTTGGAAAACCATTTTTATCCAACCCAAGTTGAGCAACTAGCATATCCTACCCAAAAGCATTTATTAAAAGGATTGTGGATAAAAGTCTAGGTAAGTCCTTAAAAAGGGTGTTCCCATCAATTTAATGCAATGTCATAATAAATGTAAACTTAGTTGTCATGCAATTACATAGGATAAAATAGAATCATGCGGGGGGAGAAGACCACTTGCCTTCCTTGCTTAAACACCGAGGTTCTTCTTCTTCAAACACTTGCTCTTGATCTACTTCAACCGGTTGCTTGCTTGAAATTGGCACGATGTCTACGAGCACACAAGAGTACATACAATAAACAAAACAATACACCAAGCATGAAAAGCTTAAAGGGAAAACGGGGTTTGGGTCTAGGAAAGCGAACACAAGGAACACTCGGAACTAGCGGGAGATTTGGATGATCACAAACAAGAGCTAGCTATGCGTTTGTTACCTTTTAATTAAGTAAAAACATGTGTATAGGTTATTTCAGAGAAATACCCTATTTATAATTAAGCAAGTTATATTTATATTTAAAAGACGATGTAAGCCTATTCCAATTTTACTTATAAATATTCAAGTATGATTTATGCAAATTAAACATTTAATTTTAAAAGAAGCATTTAAAAGCATCTAGGCGCTTATCATTATATTTCGAGTTGTTCTAATCAAATTATAATTTAAAATAACACATTTATATTCATTTTAATCAAATTAACATTTAATTAAGAAAACTCGGGATATAGCCTATGTTACATTTTAGTAGAAAGCAAATTGCATAATCATTAATCAAATTAAGTTTGGTTATAAAAACCGAGGTATACATCTAATTAACTTTTAATTAAAAGAAATGTTCATTTAATATTAATCATATTAACTTTCTTATGAAAACATGTGTTAAACTTCTAATTAGTTTTTAATTAGAAAAGCATGTGCAATAGGATTTATTCATATTTAATATTTAAATAAATTATAAAACAAAGAACATGTTCATCATTGCTCCTAACGCGTACTTTGAGTTGATATGATCCTAACGCAACTTGAAACGGTGGAATCGGAGCTACAACGCAAAAGATATGGAGAAAACAAGATTCTAGAGCGACGGGCTTGAAAAGACGGTCGCATGGACACCAAGAACGCTTAAAACGGAGGCCGGGACGGAAAAGATGTGGTGAAACAAGGTTCGGGGACTAAATTGTGAATATCCTGGAAGTTTAGGGGGTTTTACGCAAGATTTCGGGGACCTAAACATAATTATGTGTGAAACTAGGAGGTCTAACATGTAAAAAGATCAAGGATGGGCTTTAGAATAGAGAAATCAAGGATTGCGGGGGCCTAAGCATAAAAGAAAGGACTTAGTTGAAAGGCTTTTATATAGGTGGAAGGGTATATATGTGAATTACGGAAGCCGGAGGGGCTTATTTGCAAACTTGACGGGGCGGCGGGCGGGTGAGTTGCGGTGGCGCCACGTGGCGAATCGTGATTGGATGGTGCGGCGCAACGCCGACGCGGGGGCGACGCAAGCGGTGACGCAAGGTGGCGACGCAAGGCGTGGACCGGCGGCCGTGGACACGGTCCATCGGTCCACGCGTGGACCGGATCAAAGGGGTACGCCCCCTTTTGATCTAGACCGTCCGCACCGATCGGACGGTCCCGGACGCTTGCGGGCGAGGGCGGCGGGGGAACGGCCGGCCGCGGCGGCGCCCGGTGACGCGCGCGCGGCGAGGCTCGCCGGGAGGAGCCAAGGACGGCCTCCCGCCACCCAGTCGCACGGGGAAAAAACCGGAGAAGAAAGAGGAGGGGAAGGGGAACTTACCTAGGAGTTTGGAAGGGAGGGAGAGGCACGGGGGAAGGAGATCGGCGGCGAGGGGCGGCGGTGGCGGCGGTGTTCCGCGGCGGCGGCGCCGTGGAGAGGGAGGGAGAGGAAAGGAGGGGCGCGGGGTGGAGAGGGAGACGGTGCTCATCCTTTATAGGGCGTAGGAGGGAGAGGAAGGGGCGGCCGAGGCGGTGGTGGGAGCTCGACCGACCGGCCATTAATGCCGGCGGCGGCGGCTCGGGATCGAGCGGCGCCTCGTGGGGGCGAGGAGGAGGTGCGGGAGGCGCGAGGGTAGTGCGAAGGAGCGGCCGCGGGGCTCTCGGGTGAGCTTTTATAGGGCGAGGAGGGGAGGAGGGGCGACGGCCGAAGTGATGGCCATCAATGGCCATGGCGGTTTCAAAGCATTCAAGAGGGGAAAACGACTTGATTGAGGAGTAACAGACGGAATTAAAGGCGGGGAATTGAATGGAGAGTTTTACTAAGCCTTGATGGGGAGGATTAAAGAAGGGGAGGAGGCGCGGACGACGCGGGGACGGCCGGGATGCGGGGACGGCGGCGCGGCCATGGGGGTCGGCGGCACCGGAGGTAGGGGAGGAAGGCCGACGGGTGGGCCCCGTCCGCCGCAGAGAGAGAAGGAGAGAGGAGGGTGTCGTATGGACCTCCCCGGGCCCACTACCTCGGTGGGTACCGGGACCGACTACTCGGTGGGCCCCCGGGACTACCGGCTTGCGCTACACGGCATGCGAAGGCGTGGAGCACAAGGACTACACGGGGAGTAGTACTCGGTTAGGAAGGCTCGTACATGTTCCGCACCGTGTAGAGGACTCCTAGACGTACTCGACTAGTACTCTCTTCCTACTCCGACTTGTAACCCCGCCTCCCGGACTATATAAGGCGAGGCGGGGACCGATCCCCTCATCCAATCTTCTCTCTTACAACCCACGGCGCACCATTGCACCATCTTGTAATTGTGCCCTATCAATCCGAGCTACGCGGCATACGGGACGTAGGGTATTACGCACCTCGCGGCTCGAACTTTGTCTAAATTGTGTGCCACGTGTCTCTTCCTTCGAGTTACCGATCTCGGCGAGTCACATTCATCTACTTCGGGTACTCCCCGTAGTAGGTTGCCGGTCTAAAACACCGACAGCGGCGCGCCCGGGTAGGGGCCCTCGCTCGAGATCACATGGCGAACTCGACGGCTTTCGTTCACGTCAAGCCAGCGTCGCCTTCAACCGTGGCGACACTTTCGTCTTCGGCGCTCGGGTCCGCATGCTGGCGATGGCGCGGGCTCCTTCCCGGCGCCGCGATCATGCGGCCCGACTCGAGGGACGGACGCCTGTGACGCTTCCCCGAAGGCGTGCACGGGCGAACTCGCCGGCAAGTTCGGCGAAATTTCGCTCTCCAACATCCACGCGGACTTCGAGCTCGAGTCTGTCTCCAACTCGAACCCGACGTCGCCATGGGCCATCGCAAGCGAGCCGGCTGCTCAGCCATCGCAGGAGGCCCCTTCACCACGCCAGCACTCCGCGCGTGGCCCCCGCGTCCCCGGCCGGGCCCGCACGGAGGCTCCTACTCCACGCCGGGCCGGCAAGGAGCCCGTATCCGAGTACAACTCGGACTGCGACGCCGTCCCCGACCACATCTCGGACTCCGGCCCTCTCTCCGAGTTCTACTCGAACCCGGATTACGAGTTCGACTTCGGGTCGGACCACGAGGAGCCCGAGTCCGAAGATGACTCCACCGAGCTTCCCTTGTCGGGACCGGCCTGCGGGGCGGTTATAAGATCGACGCCGGCCGGAAGATGACGTTCTGCGGCCGGACCGCAAGCCCGGCGACACGGCAAAGGAGGACTCACGCTACGTCGCCTACATCGACTCACTACCGTTCCGGGAGGGAACACCCCGCGGCCCGGGCCGACTCAAACACACCAAGGCGAGGTGGCGCCCTGCGAGTCCGGCTTGGGTACCCCCGATCGCCAAGTCTTCATGGCCGCCGGCGAAACTCCGAGACCCTCGGGCACGGCCGAAGACAGTACACGGAGGACATCTCCACGAACGAGGGCGTGCGCCAACGCACCTCGCGGACGAGACCGGCCGCCAACGGGGACGCTCGACGCGAACGCAAAGGGAAGCGCGGCGAACGACGGCGGCGGCTCGGAGACAACCTCCCCATCCGCAACCTTGCGGAAGCTCTCGAGGCGGTCGAAAGCAGAGTACACACCACCCCCGAGCAATGCCTCATGTCGCTCACAACGATCGCACGTCGGGCTCGGGGCATACGCGCGGAGAGGTCATCGCCAAGCTCGGCCGAAGAAGCCTACTTCATGCGGGTCGACAACGAGTCAACCAACCTCTCCCCGGCTAAACCCCCGCGACAAAGAAGCTACTAGTCGCGGCGCCGACCCCGGTCCCAACCGTACTCGAGCTAACCTCTCCGGGCTGATCCAAACCGCCGCCGCTCCAACGCCGGCGGACCTTCACGGCGAGGACCAAGGCAACCGAGAAGTCGTTCCCCACCGCGCTCCGGCCGGTGGCGGCGGCAACGACCCCGATGGCGGCGGCGGCGGCGGCGGCGGCTCCGGCCACGGGGCCAACGGAGAGAGCGGAGGCGGCGGCGGCCGGCGGCGGCCGTGGCCACGCGCACGGCCACGCCTCGGTGCCTCTCATGGCGGGTACGATGCTCGCCGAGAAGATCGAGGAGTTGCGGCGAGAAGAAGTCGACCGCCGCTGGCCGAAGGCGACGGCTTCCCCGCCTTCTCACCCCGCTTCGCAACTCTGCTCCTCCCCGACAAGTTCAAGCCTTTGGGGATCACCAAGTACGACGCGAGCGAGGATCCCATCCAATGGCTCCGATGCTACGCCCTCTCCATCGAGAACGGCGGCGGCAACGGCGACACCAAATGCCTCTACTTCCCCTTCGTCCGGACCAAGCTCCACTCACATGGCTCGAGTCGGCCCGGACAAGCACTCGATCGACAAGTGGGACCGGCGAAGGAGCAGTTCACGAGTAACTTCGCGGGCGCCATGGGCCGTTCGGGTACTCGCATGGACCTGGCCATGATCAAGCGGGGAACAAGGCGAGACCCTCCGCAAGTACATGCGCCGCTTCTTCGACAAGCGCGCTACCGTCGTCGACGTCACCGACAAGGAGGTCATCGGCCTCTTCCGGGACGGCCTCTACCATCGCCGCACCTTCGAGGACTTCGGTCGTCGCCGCCCCCAGTCCATCCCTCACCTCAAGGACATGATCACGTCATGGGCGGATGAAGAGGACAAGGCCAACGCCAAGTACGACGCCATCCGCGGCAAGTCCAAGCGAGAACCGGGGGCGGCGGCGGCGCAAAGAATGCAAACCAAGGCGGCCGCAACAACAACAACAACAACAACAACAACAACAACTACTCGGGTTCCAACCGCAAGCGCAAGCCGGGGACAACACCGTCGCGGCTATCCGGCGCCCTCCGAAAGGGAACTCGAAGAAGAATTCGGCGGGTTCAAGGACCTGGCCGAAGGAGAAGTGCCCGTGGCATCCAAACGGCAACCACACTACCGAGCGAGTGCCGGCTCGGGCATGCACTCAAGGATACGCCGGAGCCACCGCACCCTCACGACCAAAAGGGCAAGAAGAAGGACGGCGACGACAACGACTTCCAAGAACCCGAGAAGACCGTCAACGTCCTCTTCGGCGGACTACCCGGGCGGGCGGGAGCGAAGGCTACCCGTCGTGAAGTGATGTCCATTGAACCGGCGGTCCCGACCCCTCTCGGGTGGTCGGAGGTACCCCATCACCTTCTCCCGCGCGGACCAATGGACCAACTTCTCCGAACCGGGACGGTTCCCCCTCGTCCCGAAGCCAACGGATGGCGGGTTCCAAGCTCAACAAGGTGCTCATCGACGGTGGAAGCGGGCTCAACGTCCTCTTCACCAAAACCTTGAAGAAGATGAACCTCGACGTCACCCCCATGCTCACCAAGAGCAGCACGCCCTTCTACGGCATCGTCCCAGGCAACGCGGCTATCCCACTGGGCTCAGTGGTGCTGCCAGTTACCTTCGGGGCGTCTCGGGATAACTACCGCACCGAGTACATCAAGTTCGAGGTCGCGGATTTCGAGACTTCTTACCACGCCATCCTCGGCGGACCGGCCATCGCCAAGTTCATGACGGTGCCCCACTACACCTACTTGGTACTCAAGATGCCAAGTCCGGCCGGCGTACTCTCCCTCCAAGGGGACTTGAAGATCTCCCACGGCGCGATACGAGAGGCCGTGGTGATCGCCTCCACGAACCAAGTACCCAACGCAATGATGGAGGTCTACGCCGCGTCGAAAAAGCTCGCTACGAGCGAACTCGACATCCCGAGAAGTCCGACGGCGCCAACAAGCCTCGGCCACCGAGGAGGTACTCGTCGGGACGGTCGACCTTGGAATAGGCGACCCCAAGCAAGACCACCACCATCGGGGCCGGCCTCGACCCCAAATAGGAAGACGCGCTCATCGGCTTCCTTCGGGCTAACCACGACATCTTCGCGTGGAAGCCGGCGGACATGCCGGGGAGTGCCCGGGGAGCCGATTGAGCCCGCCTCAACGTTGATCCAAAGGCCACCCCCAAGCGACAACACCTCCAACGTTTTGCCGACGACCGACGGGACGCCATCAAGAAGGAGCTCGCCAAGCTACTCGCGGCGGCTTCATCCGAGAAGTCTTCCATCCGAGTGGCTCGCCAACCCCGTCCTCGTCCGCAAGAAGAACTCAAACGAGTGGAGGATGTGCGTCGACTACACCGACCTCAACAAGCACGCCCCCAAGGACCCCTTCGGGTTGCCGCGGATTGATCAAGTCATCGACTCCACGGCGGGCTGCGGCCGCGACGCCGCTTCCTCGAGCGCTACTCCGGTACCACCGGATCGCAATCAAGGAGGAAGACCGGGGAAAAGACTGCGTTCATCACCCCGTTTGGCGCGTCATTGCTACACGACCATGTCATTCGGATTGAAGAACGCGGCGCTACCTATCAACGGGCCATCCGGGCTGCTTCAAGCGGCAACTCAACAAGAACGTCGAGGCCTACGTGGATGACGTGGTTGTCAAAACCGGGGACTCCGGTACCCTCATCGACGACCTTAAAGAGACCTTCGCATCGCTACGCGAGTACCGCCGGAAGCTCAACCCGAACAAGTGCGTCTTCGGCGTCCCTTCGGGCAAACTACTCGGCTTCATCATCGGCCCGGCGTGGCATCGAAGCCAACCCCGAGAAGATCTCCGCCATCACCGGCATGAAAGCTCCCACGAGCATCAAAGACGTCCGAAGCCGACGGGGTGCATGGCGGCATTGAACGGATTCATCTCGAGGCTAGGAGAACGGGGCCTCCCCTTCTTCAAACTACTCAAGCATCACGAGAAGTTCGTGTGGACTCCGAGAGGCGGATCAAGCCCTTGCCCGGCTCAAGGACTTCTGTCAAAGCCGCCAATCCTCACGGCTCGTCACAAGGGCGAGCGCTACTACTCTACCTAGCCGCGACTACACACGTGGTCGATCGCCATCGTTGTCGAGCGGCGGGGAAGACGGCCACGCCTATCCGGTCCCGGCGCCCGGTCTACTTCGTCGGCGAGGTTCTATCGAGTCCAAGGCTCGCTACCCGGCCGTGCGAAGCTTCGTACGCTCTACTCATCACCTCGCGGAAGCTACGACACTACTTCCGGGAGTACTCGGTCTCCGTCGTCACCGACTACCCGCTCGGCGACATCACGAGGAACCAAGACACCACGGAAGAATCTCCAAGTGGGTCGTCGAGCTCGGCGCCCTCACCATCGACTTCAAGCCACGCACGGCCATCAAGTCGCAAGCACTAGTCGACTTCATGGCGAGTGGCGGGAGAACCGGTTACCTACTCCCACCGTGCGACCGAGCATTGGGTGATGTACTTTGATGGCTCACTCAACCTCGAGGGCGCGGGGCGCGGGGGTACTCCCCGATCTCTCCAACGGGCGAACAACTCAAGTACGTCCCTGCGGATCTTCTGGAAGGTCTCAAACAACGAAGCCGAGTACGAAGCTCTCCTACACGGGCTCCGCCTCGCGGCTTCCCTTGGCATCAAGCGGCTACTAGTCTACGGCGACTCCGCAGTGGTCATCAACCAAGTCAACAAGTCCTGGGACCGCAACAAGGAGAACATGGACGCCTACTGCCTAGAAGTCCGCAAGCTCGAGAACAAATTCTATGGTCTCGAGTTCCATCACATCGTCCGCGACAACAACGTTGCAGCGGACGTCCTCTCGAAGCTCGGATCCACCCGCGCCCAAGTACCCGCGGGCGTCTTCGTCCATGAGCTTCACGCGCCATCCATCGAGCCGGCGCCACCGACCACTGTACCAGCTAATCTACCGGTGGGCGGGGAGGTCATGATGATCGACGCGGACCGGAGGCAACCCTTCATCGACTACCTCAGCGAGCAGAAGGTCCCCTCCGACAAGAACGCAGCCGAACAACTCGTCCGCCGCGCCAAGTCTTACGTCCTCGTCGGAGACAAGCTTTACAAGCGGGGCGCATCTTACGGAGTACTCATGAAGTGCGTCCCTCGTGATGAAGGCAAGGACATCTTGGAGGAGATCCACAAGGGCGTCCGCGGCAACCACGCGTCCTCACGCACGGCGGTCGGCAAGGCCTTCCGGCGAGCTTTCTGCGGCCCACGGCCCCGGGCGATGCCGAAGAACTCGTTAGAAGGTGCCAAGGATGTCGGTTCTTCGCTAAGAAGCAACACGTCCCGGCCTACAAGCTAGTCACCATACCGCCAACCCGGCCCTTTGCCCGCCGGGGGCTCGACATGATTGGGCCACCGCCAAGCTGCGCCGGGAGGATTCAACGAGGGTGCGGTGGCTATCGACAAGTTCACCAAGTGGATCGAGGTCAAGCCGGTCACATGCCCCAAGGCCGACGGAGTACTCGACTTCCCGGATGAACTCGTACACCGCTACGGGCTACCCCACCGCATCATCACGGACACCGGGGTCCAACTTCAACAACCACCGGTTGCGGGAGTACCGCGAGAACGGCGGGATTGACGTCGGATACGTCTCGGTTGCCCATCCACGGGCCAACGGACAAGTCGAGCGCGCCAATGGGATGGTGCTCGACGCCCTCAAGAAGCGGCTACACGACGCGCTAACTCCAAAGGAGGCAAGTGGATCAAGGAACTACCCAACGCACTGCGGGGGGCCGCGGACTCAACCATCCAAGCCAACGGGGCAATCCCCCTACTTCCGGTCTACGGCTCCGAAGCCATCCTCCCCGCCAACGTCATATGGAACTCACCGGCGGTGGAGCACTACGACGAAGGCGTCTCGGAAGATAGCGACGAGGCCGACATCGACGGCCTCGAAGAAGCTCGCCGCGCCGCCCTCGTCCAATCGGCAAGGTACCCGGAGGGTATCCGACGCTACCATGATCGCAACGTCAAGGAACGCTCCTTCAATGTTGGAGATCTTGTCCTCCGCCGTATCCGAGAACACGGAAGGACTCCACAAGCTCGGCTCCCCACGGGAAGGCCCCTTCACCGTGGCCAAGGTGACCGGGCCGGCTCCTACCGCCTCCAAACACTTGAAGGCGAAGACGTCGCAACTCGTGGAACGTCGACCAACTCTGTCGATTCTACGCCTAGTCTACACGACTACTCCGGGTTCAAGTCTACACGACTACATCAACACCCCCTCGCCGCAAGCGACCCACCGGGTCCCGGCTCCCGATCTCCGGACTACTCCCCTCCGGGGTCCCGGCCCGCGCGGCTACCTACGGACCCGGGTCGCGACGAGCGTCAAGGACTCTAGCGGCGGTCTACCAAGAGACCACACTCCAAGATCCGGCCCGCACGGCTACCTACGGATCGCGATCCGGCCTACACGGCTACCTACGGATCACTTGCGCAAGCGGCTACCCCGCTCCCGGCGCTACTTAGCCGTAAGCGGCCTCCGGTCCGGGCGACTACTTGTAACTACGGCCCGGCCACCCCGGGTGTACTTCTTCAGTAATAAAGTTTGATTGTCCATCAACTTACTTACTGTCTGCTCCCTACGACGGGACTACTGAAGTCGAGTGCCACTACTCGCACCTACTCCACGATGGGCGCTCCGCACTCTGAGATCGCGGTTACGAGTACTCATTGCTGGAAAATTTCATTTCATTGATACATGAATAATTCATTACAAGTGTTTTTTGTACAACCATGGCTACTAGCTACCTATGCAGGGCTACTGGAGGTTCAGCTTCTCGGCTACCTGCTCCGCGATGGGAGCCATCTGCTCCAGCAGCTCTGCGTACTGCTCATCCGAGCAGTTGGCGGCTACCCCGCCGGCGACCACCTCCACTGGAGCCTTCGGGAAGTACGACTTCATGAAGGCCAGGACTTGCTTCGGGATCGACTTGGCCATGTGCTTGACGTAGGGGGCGCCACCAGCCGGCCTGGTGCTTCACGAAGTCGATCCGCCAGAGGAGCGATCTTGGGGCCGCCCGGGTGCGGCACCAGGAGCCTCGCGATCGGGAGAGCAGCCTCTTCAAGGTCCTTCAGCTGGGCCGGAGCGCCTCGCAATCTTCATTCAACTTCTGCAAAGATTTGTAGCAGTTGACGAGATCTCTGTCAGAGGCAATCCGCAGCTCCATGTGCTTCTCGCACTCGAAGGCGAGCTCCTTGTAGTCGAGCTCAAGTACCTGGCGGGCTTCTTGCTCCCGGTAGAAGAGGTTCTTCATGCCGACCTCCGAGGCCTTCGTTTGCTCCACCCGGCCTTCGAGTTCGCAACATGGAAACACAACAACGGGTCAGAGGCTTGAAGACTTCCAACAAGTACCTGACAAGTCAAAGGACATACCTTTATTCTTGTTGCGGAGGCCTTTGTTCTTCCGCACCAACTCGTCGCCCTTCGCCTGCAACTCCATCACGTCGTTGTGGTACTTGGCGAAGGCGGCGTCGAGTTTTGACTGCATGGCGGCCGCGTGCTTCCGCGACTTCACGAGCTGCTCCTCCAGGGCCTCGGCTCGGAGCACGGTGTCGCCGTAACCTTGCAGCAGGTTCGACTTCTCGCGGGATCGCTCCGCGACGTCCTGCACAAGACAAGCTCAAGTCAAGAAGAGTACTCAACGGCAAAAGGATTGACTACTCGGGAGGCTACGGCTACGTACCTTCATCCACTGTTCGGCTCGCCGGATCGCCTCCAGGTGCTGGGCCACCGTCGCCGGCTCGACGAGATCGTCGGCCAGAAGTTCAATCCCGCCGCGGCTACTCGACGTAGCATTCGTCATCGGCGCTGAGCGGATAGGCTCCGCGTCTTGGATCTCAGGGGAGCGGATAGCCACCTCCAGGGCAACCCCTGGCGACGTGGTGACCGCCTCTCCCCCGGCAGACTTCTCAACGACTTCCCCCACGGGCTCGGGGGCTCCTCCTGCGGCCTCTGGGGCTTCTGGTGTCAACTCCTGCATGGGCACCCCTGCAGGGATGTCACCTCCTTCAGCGCCTGCCAACAAACGATACGCGCATCAGTGCCTACGACTACTCGTCCTGGAGTCCTACGGCTTCAAGAAGGGTACTCACCTTCGACTACGACCGCCTCTGGCAGCGGCGCTTCGGTAGCCGGGGGCTCGGTCGTGGTTTGGGCTTCGGGAGCGGCCTCCTCGACAGGCGGCGCAGTTTCCTCCGCCACTGCTGATGAGGGCTCGTCTCCATCCCAGCTTAGATCCGTGGATTTTCGCGCGAAGTGTTCACGAAGGTCGTCAGGCAAACATCGACCACTACAAGTACTACTCGTGAGGACATGGTACATACAAGCTCGACCAGGACGATGGTCACGGCGGGGCACCGAGGATGCCGGCAATATCAACCGTCCACCCTCGGCGGGCGCCTCCTCCTCCGCCTCTTCGGCTACTGCCTCCTCCACGGCGGCGGCGGCCGGCGCACCTTCACCTTCCACTCCAGAGGTCACCACCTTTCCAACGGTGGCGGCCACGGGTCCTCTGCTCTCTGCTGGAGCAGGGGGCTGGCGCTCCAGCTGCGCCAGGAGTTCCTCGACGGTGGGGGGGCCGGACTTCGGCTTCCGGCCGGTCCCCCACCGTGTCCCACACGCCCTCGTCGCCCTCTTCGACGGGCTCCGCCGGCGGCACCTCCTGCACACAAAGGAAGACTACTCGTCGCAATGTACTCGAACGGCGGGTACCCGACTACTCTGCTCAAGATTACTTACCTCACGGAGGCGTGGTCTCTGAGACCTTCATCTTCTTCGCCACCCGCTTCTTGGCGGGGTTGCGCGGCTTCCGTGGCGGCGCAGCAAGGCTAGCCTCCAGGCTAGCCGGAGGGTCTTGAACAAGTGGCACATGAGGCAAGCCCGGACGGCTAAACCTCGACCGCGCGCGGAAGCGGTCCCGAGCGTCTCTTCGTCTTCGTCATCGTCGTCGAGGTATCTTCCATGATGACGGTGTCGTCGCCTTCACCGACTTCGCGGCGCTCCTTCACCTTCCCCTCCGCCGGGATCTCGATCCCGCTCGGTGGGCCGCGGCGGCTCGGAGACGAACCGCTTCACATCATCCCGCGCCAAGACACAAGGCGTCATCAACTTCACTACGAGTACTCATTACTCGACGAGGGGGGTACGACTACTCACCTCGTTGGGTGGGCGCGCGGCGGAGTACTCCTCGACCGGACACGCCGTGTACGGCGGCATGTCCTTGAAGATCCTCGTCAACCTTTCGATGATGTCGTTGTCGTCCAGCTCGCCCCCCGGCATCCGCGACGTGTCGTCGTCGCCGGTGTACTCGAAGCCCAGCGTATCCCGCGCCATCAGCGGCTGGATCCTGCGCTTCATGAAACTGAAGGCCACGTGTTCGGCCCTCAGTCCAGCTTCTCTGAGCACTCGAATGCGTGCTAGCAGCTCGGGGAGCTGGATCCCCTCTTGCATGGTGGGCTCTGTGTTCCACCACTCACGATGCCTGGGCTGCCGTCCGCTCGGCTTCGGCAGGCCAGGATGGTGGTTCGTGATGTAGAACCACCTCGTCTTCCAGTCCGTGTTGGAGTCCACGAGCTTGTACGCCGCCGTGCGATCCGCGGCGTCTTCCCTCAGCTGGATCCCGGCTCCTCCGACTACCCTGGGGTTGGAGGCACTGGGCTGCGGCTTGACGCGGAAGAACTTCCGGAAGAGCACCCAGTGCGGCTTGATTCCGAGGAAGGCCTCGCGAAGTGGACGAAGACCGACATGTGGAAGATGCCGTTCGGGTTCAGGTTGAGGTACTCGATGCCGTAGTACCCGAGCGGCCCCTTGAAGAAGTCGCTTGCTGGGAGCGCAAGACCGCGCTCCACGAAGCGCGAGAACATCGGGATCTCTTCTTCGGCCTTCTCCATCGGATAAGGATCTCCTGCCAGCGGATCTCCACATGTCGACTTCCTTCTCCCCGATGAACCCGGTTGTTCAACGGGGTCAACGGAGTCCTCCGTCTTGACCTTCGATTTCTTCCACTCGCGGCTTGGATCGGCGCGCGGTGGCGGCGGGGCGGCGCGCGCATCGGTGGCGGCCGCGGCGGCCTCCGCACGGCCCCTCTTCTTCCCACCGGCCTTGGACGTCTTCGACGGCGACGGCTTCATTCTCCAAGTGCAAGGAGTTTTCACTCGCATCCGCTCGGGGCTACCCTAAAGGCTTCGGGTGGCGATGCGCTCGGATCTACTACGGCGGCGAAGGGTGGCTGGGAGTGGATCTACTTCAAGATTCAAGTGGAGATGACTGCGGCTCACTTGGGTGAAAAACCCTAAAGGTTTTGGCTCTTATTTATAAGCCAAATCGCCTCCGTAACGGGCGGCTGGATAAGTCCACGCGCGGCTGACTCAGCGGCTGCGCGTGACTCTTCGAATTCTACTAGTCGACGCGCCTCACCTCGGGGGCTCGGCTACTTCTACTCGACGACCTGGGAAGCGGCTAGTCTCAAGAGCATCTCAGGACACATTCTCCAAGAAGACCCTTCAATTCGAGAGGAAGTACTCGACTCAAGGCTCGGGGGCTCCGTGCCACGTGTCCTTCGGTTTTTTCTCTCTGGGTTTTTCGGGATTATCTTGCCAAGGTTTCAGATGGACCCTAAGCCAGAGCCCGCGGCTCGAGGCTCGGGGGCTACTCCATGTGGAGTGCGGTTCTGCAAATCGTACCTCCATGACGGCTCCGCCTTCAAGACAAGACTGGCATTTCTTGAACACCTTCGAAGGCAGATTTCAAGGACGCTTGGGACTACTCAAGAAGACTTCAAGATTGCTCAAACATCGGTACCGGAGTACATTCCGGCCTCGGGATGCTTCGACTACTCTTGAGGACCTTTGACTTGTAGCGCTCGGGGACGCTTGGGGACTACTCGTTAAGGCCGTCAAGACTACTTGAAGCTATCCTTCTCGACTACAAAGTACTCGGGGGGCTTGTCGTATGGACCTCCCCGGGCCCACTACCTCGGTGGGTACCGGGACCGACTACTCGGTGGGCCCCCGGGACTACCGGCTTGCGCTACACGGCATCCGAAGGCGTGGAGCACAAGGACTACACGGGGAGTAGTACTCGGTTAGGAAGCCGTACATGTTCCGCACCGTGCGAGAGGACTCCTAGACGTACTCGACTAGTACTCTCTTCCTACTCCGACTTGTAACCCCGCCTCCCGGACTATATAAGGCGAGGCGGGGACCGATCCCCTCATCCAATCTTCTCTCTTACAACCCACGGCGCACCATTGCACCATCTTGTAATCGTGCCCTATCAATCCGAGCTACGCGGCATACGGGACGTAGGGTATTACGCACCTCGCGGCCCGAACCTGTCTAAATTGTGTGCCACGTGTCTCTTCCTTCGAGTTACCGATCTCGGCGAGTCACATTCATCTACTTCGGGTACTCCCCGTAGTAGGTTGCCGGTCTAAAACACCGACGAGAGGGGAACGGGCGGGTGGGCCGGCGTGGGCCGAAAACGAGGGATGGGCCGCGGGGTAGAGATGGTGGGTTGGGTTTGTTGTTTTTTTCTTCTTTTTTTTCTTTTTCAAAACCATTTTTAAACCAATTTCAAACCTTTTAAATTCAAATCTTTTACATGTTTTTAAATTCAAATTTTAACACAAATTTCCCCAACTATTTTAAAGGCTTTTCACAAACCATCTTGAACAACTTTTCAAACATATTTTAAATTCGAACCTTTACACAAATTTTCACATTTTTGTTTCACAAATATTTTTAAGGACTTTTCACAAATATATTTTAAGACTTTTAAAACCACACCATAGCCAAAACTCATGCATTCAAATCATGATGCACAAGCACTTATTGCTTCTAAATTATTAAAATGATATTTAAATATTTTAAGGCCAAATTTATTTGATAATTTAATTAATCCTTAGAAAATAAAATCTAAACACCATGTTGCTTACATTAATTTGGTGATGGAATTTTAGGGTGTTACAACACCTCACTCACTCACTTACAGTACCACACATGCGCTACACCTCCTATCTAGCTACAGTCCCACCTCGCGGAGCTGCAGGCAGTCCCCACGTAGCCCGTGAGGTGAAATTGTAGCTAATTAGGACGTGGGGCTCAATATGAAAAACAAGAAAAAAAAGAAAATGCTTACATTTATTTTATATAAAACTAAAAAATACTTAATAAAATAATTTAATCTTTTATAGCTACCTAGAAATAAAAGCATTTCTAAACAATGAAAGAATGGAAATAAACTATATGTACAAATAAATTATAGCTACATTTTCTCTATGTCTATTTTTTCTTTATGAGCAGATATTTTATAAACTATATGTACAAGTAAAATTCAAATTTATGAAAAACAAGAAAATAAGAGAATGCTTACATTTATTCTATATATAAATTAAAAACATACTTAACAAAATAGTTAATCTTCTATTTCCTCCGATGACTACCTAGAATAAAATCATTTCTAAACAATGAAAGAATGAAAATACCTAGTACATTTTCGATATGTCTTCTTTTATGAGCATATATTTTATAAACTATATATATATATATACAAGAAAAATTCAATATTATGAAAACCAATTTAATGAAAGAAGGAACAATGCAAGTACCATCCTAACTGCATCTTCACGTGTATATACAAAATCTCATCTCTCTAATTAATTTAAGCTCCTCCTACCTAGCTACCGAAGGATCGGATGGCGACTAGAGAGGGGGGGAGTGAATAGGAGCGGTAAAAATTCTTCCCAAAGAACCCGGCCTATGTCCTACTCAAATCCCGGTCACACACGAGCGATGGATCGAATCACGCACCAATCGCCAAGACCACGAGGTTATGGATCAACCTCTAGCCTTAGGAACGATTCCTAGAAGCACACGCGGAAGCACTAGAAAGGGAGGAAAGGAATCGAAACAAACAGCACTGCACAGGCTCCTGGCGGACTGTCCGGCCTGGCAGTGCGGACCGTCCGCGATGGACCGCGCGGACTGTCCGACCTGCTCTCGCGGACCGTCCGCGCCGACGTCGCGGACCGTCCGGCCCTTCCCGCGGACCGTCCGTTAAATTACACGGAACGAACCAAAGCCACACACGACCCACGGACCGTCCGCGGGGAGCACGCGGACCGTCCGCCAAGCACCCCGCGGACCGTCCGCCCGACACCGCGGACCGTCCGAAACTCCGTCCAACCAAAAACCAAAATCGCGACGGATCGAAACAAAGGACGAGCAAGAACGCGAAGAACACGGGACGAACACGGCCCACGCGGACCGTCCGCGACTCCCCTGGGGCCGCGGACCGTCCGCGGGTGCGGACGAGCGAGAAACGGCCCGACCCCGAAAGTCAACTCCCCCAAATCATCATCGGATTTCCCAAACGGTTGAAGCTGTGGAGACAAGGGTTTGGGTACTTGAAAAGCGTCACACAAGGATGCTATAGCACAAAAATCTTGCCTCCTAACTCCCTAAATCACCGGGAATCGCGAATCCTTTGAGCACCACCAAAACCTAGAGCACCGAACGAAAACTCACGAATCGAAGTAGTTTCCGGCGTTTGAGGGCACAAGATCAAGCACAAAGATGCACAAGACATCTATCCATGTTTTCCTCAAAGAAATCCGGGAAGAAACTCACTCAAATCCGCGGAATCACACCGAGAACAAAGGCACGAAAATAGGCACAAAAAGGCACGAAAAACAACCCCGAATCTTCTATACAAACCAGGAAAGATTCACAAGGTCTAGCATGCCGCCCTAGCATCCATCCCTCTCAACAAATCTCTCATGAAGCTCTCATGCTAGCCTAGAGAAAATAGGAAGGAAAATAGCTACGAAAATGAGAAAGGGAAGGGGGGAAATGAAACCCTAAATCGCGGAGAGAGAGAGCCCTCAACACACACTCCAGGCTTATATATCAGGTCCCGCCGGAGTGGTAAATGACTCGACTACCCCTAACTACACTACTGGCGATACAACCCACGTAGGGGCATTTTGGTAATGTTTGTGGGTCTTGCCCTCGGACGGCCACGCCTTCGCCGCACCCCCGCGTCCTCCCGACGCAAGCCATGCGATCCCGCCGCGTGTCCTCCGCTTCGAAGCTTCCCGACACTCCCGGATCCCGTCTCCGTCGTGTTGGGCCCTCGGACTTGGTTTTGAGGCCCAAACCAAGAAACCGTCCGCCGATGGTTTTGTGGGCAAACCACCAAACCCCGCGTGCCCGGTCCCGCCTCCCGCCAAACCACTTGACTTGACCGCCACCGTGCACCGGCTCATCCGTCCATGACTTCGTCTTGCTTGTGTCGCCACCATGTGGCCCGCACCCGGGCCCCGTCGTCCACCGGGTCCCTCGAACCGAGCCTACTTGTCTCTCCATCTCCCGGAGGCCCCTCAAGGCTGAAGACCTTTCGCGCCCGTTCTTCACCTGCAACAACACGAACTAGGCCGCGGCCTACACCCCGCGCACTAAGCCGAGAGTCGGTCCAACACCCGTTGTCAATCACTCATCACTAAGGAGCGGTCATCCACCGACCACTGGGACGCTCCTGGTCCTCAATCTCCCCCTTGATGAGTGCATTGACAACACACAACGCGAAATGAAATTCAGAGTGAAAGAGAAAGAAAGAAGAAAGAAAAACAAGGAAGCTCAACTCATGACCAAAACCGAAGAAAGGCAAAGAAAGGTCACAAGCCAAGCAAAGCACAAAATCCACACCGAAAACAGCAAGAAAGCTCCCCCTGAACAAATGCCTCCCCCTGAACATGTGGATGCACACTTCCAAATTTCAGCTCACCTTTTTCTGAATTTTCATTAAGCTCACCTTTTCTCCCCCTTGTTGACAATGTATGAATCAAGGTGAAAAAGCGAGAAATGCAAAGCAAAGCATATAAACATCTACATGAGCTTCTCAAATAGGCCAAATCTAGTGTCAAAGGCTAAAATTGAGACAAAGATCACACACATGAATCATAGCATAGTCAAAGCATTGCCACAAGTAATATATGAAAATACAAGCATGTGACAAAGCAAAATTTTCAGATTTAAGCAGTTTTACCAAAAGAAGACTCGCTTCACATGTAAAAGCCTATCCATGTCACACTTGAGCCACAAACATGCATATTACTCAAAGATCATACAAGGATATCAAATTCTCAGCAAAAGATCATGGCAAACACCCATAAAGCAAAGCATGTCATGTCAAAGCTCATGAGCCATGTGTCCACTTCGGGGAGACTTCTCCACTGGTGAACATCATGCAACATGTTTTGCACCCATATGTGAAAGATACGACATTTTCGGCATAGACATGATGGATGGAGCATTTTTCAAGCATTTGACACTTCTTTTCAAGATTAAATTATTTCATGGTACATGAAGTGCCTTTGCGGCAAAAAGAAGCTTATGCTCCCCCATGAATGCAACATAGGCTAAACATTCACAATGATATCCGGCCTTTGGCCCAAATGCAAGAACAAGGCATCCAAGCACAATCTAAGCATGAAAAGCACATTTAGACCAAACCGTGACATGGATACACAACTACACACGAGTGGAGCATATTTCATCAAAAATTAGTCAAGTTAAGCATTTATCTCAAAAAGGGGCTATCTCACCACACATATATCTCAAATATTCCAAGAGCATAGCCTCACATCACCATTTCTCCACACATATAACCAATATCTCACAAATAGCCAAAGAGACTCAAATATGGCATATGAAAGAAGCTCATTATCCTAAAATGCAATATGATACAAATGCAACATGATATGTGACAAGATGGCTATCCTACCATGGTTTATACAACAAGCAAAGCATGTCTATACATCAAAGTAAATCATGGTATAATACATATGGTACACAAAGGAAATCCCCCAAGAATCAACTAGAAAGGGCAACAAACCCCAAGTTCCCCCGCAAGCGCACAAAGGTAGCTTGGTCGAGAGGCTTTGTAAAGATGTCGGCTAGCTGATCTTGGGTAGGGACATGGCTCAAAACGATGGTTCCTTTCTCCACATTGTCCCTCGGGAAATGATACCTCACCTCTATGTGTTTGGTTCGGGAGTGAAGCACCGGGTTTTTGGCTACGCTTATGGCACTGGTGCTATCACAAAGAAGTGGGATCTGGGTGCACTCCTCACCAAAGTCTCTCAAAGTGTAGGAAATCCACAACAGCTGGGAACAGCAACTCGCGGCAGCAACATACTCCGCCTCGGTGGTAGACTGAGCTACACTAGATTGCTTGCGGGAAGACCATGAGACCAACGAAGAACCAAGAAACTGACAAGTGCCAGAAGTAGACTTCCTCTCGACTCGACAACCAGCAAAATCCGCATCAGAAAAACCATGAAGAGACAGAGTCGAGGAGGAAGAATACCACAGGCCAAGACCGGGGGCGGATCGTAGGTACCGAAAATCCTCTTGACGGCTCGTCGATGTGACGTCCTCGGCGAAGCTCGAAAACGAGCGCACGGACACACGCCGAACCGTATGTCCGGCCTCGTCGCCGTCAAGTAGAGGAGGGAGCCGATCATGCTCCCGTACTCCCGCCGGTCCACCGGTTCTCCGTCCTCATCCGCATCCAAAGTGGCCGTACTCCCCATGGGAGTCGACATCGGCTTCACATCTTGCATCCGGAACTTCCTCGCATGTCTTTCATGTACTTGGTCCGGTGCACAAATGTACCGTCCTTCACTTGCTTGATGCGCAGCCCGAGAAAATACCGCAACTCGCCCATCATGCTCATCTCGAACTCCCCGCTCATCTCATCCGCAAACTTGGCAACAAGGTTATGTGACGAGCCACCAAAGACAATATCATCCACGTAAATCCGAACAATCGGCAAGTCATTTCCATGCTTGAGGAGAAACAAGGTTCTATCCACGGTACCCATCACAAACCCTCTACTCAACAGAAAACCTCTCAATCTCCCATACCAAGCACGGGGCGCCTGTTTCAACCCATACAGAGCCCTTTTCAACCCGTATACCCCGTGTGGGTACAACTCGCTCTCAAACCCCGTGTGGTCGCTTCACATACACCTCCTCCTCTATGACCCCATTCAGAAAAGCACTCTTCACGTCCATCTGAAACAACTTGAACCCTTTAGCCACGGCAAAGGCTAGAAGGATCCGAATTGCCTCAAGACGGGCCACAGGAGCAAAGGTCTCCTCATAGTCGATCCCCTCCTTCTGACTAAACCCCTGAGCAACAAGTCTGGACTTGTTCCTCACAACCATCCCATTTTCTCCCTCTTTGTTCTTCCAAACCCACTTGGTTCCTATGGGATGGCAATTTGGAGGTGGTTCAACTAACTCCCACACACCGGTTCCTCTCAAAATTTTCCAACTCCTCATGCATAGAATTGACCCGGTTTGCATCGGATAAAGCATGTCCAATGTCCTTGGGCTCAAAAGTAGCAACAAAAGCAAGCATGAGCAAAATGAGAGGAATTCCCGGACCTCGACCGTGTAGTGCGTTCATTGATGTCTCCAATGATCTTCGAAAGGGGATGCACTTCTTGAATCCGCCGGGGAGCCTCACGCCTCGAGACCACCTCCCCCTCAACTTCAGCTTCTCTCGCCTGGTCCTCTTGTTGCACCGTCGTTGTCCATGAAGTAGACGGTCCATGCTCCAAAGTAGTCGTGGGGGAAGTAGTGGGTACATGCTCAGCTTCAGGCGCATGGTTCTCCCCATCATCATCTCCAGCTTCATCTTTCTCCTCTTCAAAGAGGTCCTCGGCCATCTCTTCATCACCTGCACATTCAAAGCCAAGAGAGGTACATGGCATTGTCTCGTCGAAGGTTACCTCGCAAGTCTCCATGATTTTGTTAGTCTCAAGGTTAAGCACCCTATAGGCTCTAGAGTGGTTAGCGTATCCAAAGAAAATACCATCACTAGACCTAGCCTCAAACTTGTCGAGTTTTCCCTTTTTCAAAATAAAGCACTTGCAGCCAAAAACTCGGAAATGACTCACTTTGGGTGCCCGACCATGCATAAGCTCATAACAGGTCTTCTTCTTGAAAGTTCTCAATAAAATCCGGTTGGAAACATGACAAGCTGTATTGACCGCCTCAGCCCAATACCTCCTAGGAGTCCTGTGCTCATCGAGCATCGTCCTAGCCATCTCACAAAGAGTCTGATTTTTCCTTTCCACGACTCCATTTTGAGGGGGCACATAAGGGGTCGAATACCGATGTTCAAGACCTAGATCACGACAAAAGGCATCAAAACGAGAGTTCTTAAACTCGAGCCATTATCACCGCGGATAGCTCGAATAGCATTCCCATGCCTCTCGTTTTTCAACCTCACGATCGGATCTCGAACAAAACCAAAAGTCTCACTCTTATCCTCCAAGAAGAACACCCGGGCATAGCGAGAGTAATCGTCCACCACAACAAGAACATACCACTTCCCACCCACCGAGCGAACTCGAGCCGGCCCAACAAGGTCCATATGCAACGGCTCCGTCGGACGCTCGGTCATGACATCGGTCAGGGGTGGATGGGGAGTGGCTACCATCTTACCATGCCTACAAGGAGCACAAACCAAATCCTTCTCAAACTTCAACTTCGGCAATCCTCGGACAAGGTCAAGACCACTCAAACGGGAAACCAAATCAAAGCTCAAGTGTCCCAACCGCCTATGCCATTTCCACAAATCGAAGACGGACCGGCCATCAAACGGCGAAGCAGGACCCAAAGAACGAGAGAAATCAGCCCCCGAAAATCGACCCTCGGGGATGATCATACGGACAAGATCACCTCGAGAATCAAGCAAACGAGACTCGCCGACTTGAAACGCACCTCAAAACCTTCATCAAGAAACCGAGAAACCGAAAGCAAATTAAAACCCAAAGACTTCACAAGAGCCACTCTCTTCAACGTTACCTTGTCACTCACATGCACAACACCCTCTCGAAAGCACCCTACCTCGTCCATTGTCCCCAAATGTAATGTACATCTTTTCCTTCACCGGGGTGAGGCCGGAGAACCACTTCTTATCTCCGGTCATGTGTCGAGAACACCGGAGTCGATCAACCAAATGTTCTCCAAGCCTCCCCGCCTGCAAATCGGAAACAAGAACGAGAATGAGCTAGCGACTCGACACCGGGGTTAGCACGGAGAAAGTTAAACCGGTGTCGAGCCATCCGCTCAAAAGAGGGGTTAGCAAACATCACTCCCTTGCCACCAAACTTCCCATGTCCCATGGGAGGAGTACGAGCACCACGAGGGGGAAAACGTGGTCCGTAGTTCCTCCGGAACCCAAAGCTGCGATCATCTCCCCTAAACCCGTACCGAGGACGAGTAGGAGGACGTCCAACAAAACCACCACGAGCCCGACCAAACCTCTCACCAAGACGCACACCATCATCTCTCCCGACAAACCTCTCACCACCACCACCTCTCCGTGGGAACCCCGCCAACACTCCTCACACTTCCCACACCCCGTGGAAGTGGCACTCTAGGCTCGGGGAATACCGCGAGGGCCGGCGATACCGTCCCGGTTTGCTTGCTCCCTAGCAAGCCTCTCATCCCTCTTCCTCTTGTAGCAAAACTCGCAAGATGCCTCTCCTTGCCACAATACTCACACCGAAGGGGATGGGTTTTGGTTTTGGCTCGGCTTCTCTCTAGGTTTCTCACCCTTCTCACCCACAAACTTCACGGTTTTTGGAAATCATTTGTCTTAGGTGGGAATTTGGGTGGATCTTGGGTTGTGTCAAGCTTGTTGCAAAGGTGGTTGGGCTTTGGTGTGAAAGAGTTCTTGGGTGCTTTTGGGAGTGGGACTTGGATCTCTCCGATCACCTCGAACCGGGGTTAGACTCAACACACTTCTCGTACACACTCTCCCCACTCGTTCTCTCCCACTTTCTCACCCAACTTCTCAAAACCCAAACCACGACCATCGGCTCTCTTGAACTCCTCAATCATGATTTTCAATTGAGGTTCCTGCCCGTACAACCAACCCAACACCTTCCTCAAATAGTCATTCTCCTCATAGATGACATCCAAACGGGAAGTAAGTTCAAGATTACGCAAAGTGACTTCATCACGGCTAGAACAAGCATTTGCCACAGGAGATTTCAAAGATGCTTCCAAAGAACTAATGGTAGAGCGAGCATCAACAAGCTTAGCATGCATAGTAGGACATGATTTGCAAACACCAAGCAAAGTAGGTCTAGCCTTAAGCTCATCATGTTCAGTCCTAAGAGCATCTAGTTGACCCAAAATAGAAGCATTCTTCTCATTAAGCATTTTGATCTCATTCAACCAAGCATCACATTCAACACATTCAACATCATCAGGAGAAGTAGGAGCAAGTTTCAAAGAGTCATTCTCAAGTTTTAATTCAAGCAATTTTGACTCTAACTCTCCTACTTTCTCACTAGCATTCTCAAGCTGAGCCCTAAGATCTTTCCTCATCTTTTTGGCATCTCTCAAGACACTATCACGGTTATCAAGCAAACCATTCAACCTAGCAATCTCAAAGCAAGCAAAGAGTCGGGATCATGATTTACCTCATCCTCCGAGTCGGAGTCGCCGTCCTCCTTCACACTCTTCTTGCCGCTCGAGCTATGGGCCATGCCACAAAAGCCCTCGAGCGCCACACGGCTCGGCCCCCGCCGAGGTTCCGGCTTGCACTCTTCTTGCCACCGCGCCTCCCGGCGTCTTCATCTTCGCCGGCTCGAGCTTGATCGCTCCTCGCTTGAGCTTGAGTCGACGTCGCTCGCACCGGCCACCATCGCTCTTGCCTTGTTCTTCTTGTAGGTGCTCTTGCTCGGTCGCCGCTTGTCCTTGTCCTTGCTCTTGGACTTGTTGAAGTGCTTGCCCTTGGAGGAGTACTTGTCTTCACGCCTCGGGTGCGCCTTGTACTCGTTCACCTTGTACTTGTTCTCCTCTCGCATCCGGCACTCGGCGATGAAGTGGCCACGCTTGCCACACTTGTAGCACGTCCCCGAGCTCCGCCTTGCGTTCCTCCGACTCTCGTGTAGTCGTTCAAATCTTCTTGAGAGCAAGGCCGCCTCCTCCTCGCCCAAGACATCAAACTCCTCATCCGGAATGGACATAAGAGAGGACAAAGAAAAGCGTCGACGGGGAAGGGTTAGATTTGCCCTTTGATCCTCCCACAAGAGCAAGACTATGGTCGGTCGAGCCCTCATGCTTGGATAGCATCTTCCCGTCAACCTCGGCCGACTTGAGCTTAGAAAAGAGGTCATCCAACTCAATAGTCAAATAATTCCCAGACTCCTTGATGGCCTCAACCTTAGCACCCCAAACATTTGGATCCAAGACATGCAAGAGCTTCAAAGCCTGATCATGCTCGGAGTACGGAAAATCCTCAACATTAGCCTTCATGTTGTTCACGATAGCGATGAACCTTTGAAACATCGCATCAATGTCCTCACCGGGAAGTGGAGAAAAATTCTCATATTGCATCCGGTAAGAGACAAAGAGGCGAGCCTTCACATGGTTATCACCACCGTGAGCAACCAACAACTTATCCCAAATTTGCCAAGCAAGATCCAAATGGCGAACACGATCAAACTCGGATCACACAAGCTCGGCACAAGTGATCAACGGCTTTTGCATTAGCCTCATACTTGGCCTTGGCATCGGCATCGGTCACCATAAGAGTATGGATGTTGACCGGAATAGCATATGTCTTGTCAAGCACAATAAACTCCAACGACTTTCCTCGAAGAAAAATCCTCATACGAGCCGCCCACTTGTGGTAACCCTTGCCATCGAAGTGCGGCGGACCGCCCCGCTCAACGTACGCCATCTTAGGATTCGAGACTTGTCAAAGTCGCAAAGAATCCGCACCAAGCTTCGATACCAATTGAAGGATCGGATGGCGACTAGAGAGGGGGGGGGGGTGAATAGGAGCCGGTAAAAATTCTTCCCAAAGAACCCGGCCTATGTCCTACTCAAATCCCGGTCACACACGAGCGATGGATCGAATCACGCACCAATCGCCAAGACCACGAGGTTATGGATCAACCTCTAGCCTTAGGAACGATTCCTAGAAGCACACGCGGAAGCACTAGAAAGGGAGGAAAGGAATCGAAACAAACAAAGACCGCACGAGCTCTGGCGGCGACCGTCCGGCCCGGCGGTGCGGACCGTCCGCGATGGACCGCGCGGACCGTCCGACTCGCTCTCGCGGACCGTCCGCGCCGACGTCGCGGACCGTCCGGCCCTTCCCGCGGACCGTCCGTTAAATTACACGAACGAACCAAAGCCACACACGACCCACGGACCGTCCGCGGGGAGCACGCGGACCGTCCGCCAAGCACCCGCGGACCGTCCGCCCGACACCGCGGACCGTCCGAAACTCCGTCCAACCAAAAACCAAAATCGCGACGGATCGAAACAAAGGACGAGCAAGAACGCGAAGAACACGGGACGAACACGGCCCACGCGGACCGTCCGCGACCCCCCTGCGGACTGTCCGCCAGGTGCGGACAGAGCAGAAACTGCCCGACCCCGAAAGTCAACTCCCCCAAATCATCATCGGATTTCCCAAACGGTTGAAGCTGTGGAGACAAGGGTTTGGGTACTTGAAAAGCGTCACACAAGGATGCTATAGCCCAAAAATCTTGCCTCCTAACTCCCTAAATCACCGGGAATCGCGAATCCTTTGAGCACCACCAAAACCTAGAGCACCGAACGAAAACTCACGAATCGAAGTAGTTTCCGGCGTTTGAGGGCACAAGATCAAGCACAAAGATGCACAAGACATCTATCCATGTTTTCCTCAAAGAAATCCGGGAAGAAACTCACTCAAATCCGCGGAATCACACCGAGAACAAAGGCACGAAAATAGGCACAAAAAGGCACGAAAAACAACCCCGAATCTTCTATACAAACCAGGAAAGATTCACAAGGTCTAGCATGCCGCCCTAGCATCCATCCCTCTCAACAAATCTCTCATGAAGCTCTCATGCTAGCCTAGAGAAAATAGGAAGGAAAATAGCTACGAAAATGAGAAAGGGAAGGGGGGAAATGAAACCCTAAATCGCGGAGAGAGAGAGCCCTCAACACACACTCCAGGCTTATATATCGAGTCCCGCCGGAGTGGTAAATGACTCGACTACCCCTAACTACACTACCGGCGATACAACCCACGTAGGGGCATTTTGGTAATGTTTGTGGGTCTTGCCCTCGGACGGCCACGCCTTCGCCGCACCCCCGCGTCCTCCCGACGCAAGCCATGCGATCCCGCCGCGTGTCCTCCGCTTCGAAGCTTCCCGACACTCCCGGATCCCGTCTCCGTCGTGTTGGGCCCTCGGACTTGGTTTTGAGGCCCAAACCAAGAAACCGTCCGCCGATGGTTTTGTGGGCAAACCACCAAACCCCGCGTGCCCGGTCCGGCCTCCCGCCAAACCACTTGACTTGACCGCCACCGTGCACCGGCTCATCCGTCCATGACTTCGTCTTGCTTGTGTCGCCACCATGTGGCCCGCACCGGCCCCGCCGTCCACCGGGTCCCTCGAACCGAGCCTACTTGTCTCTCCATCTCCCGGAGGCCCCTCAAGGCCGAAGACCTTTCGCGCCCGTTCTTCACCCGCAACAACACGAACTAGGCCGCGGCCTACACCTCGCGCACTAAGCCGAGAGTCGGTCCAACACCCGTTGTCAATCACTCATCACTAAGGAGCGGTCATCCACCGACCACCGGGACGCTCCCGGTCCTCGCCTACAAATTAACGTTTCTATTTTCTCCATCTCTAAACCATAAAACAAAATTTAAGCACCACAAATGAAGGGAGGATGAAGATTCTAACCTTTACAACACCTTGGAGGAGAGAAATCTTCACAAACTAATGAAGAAAAAAACCGTAGCACCACCCTAGGCTTGAGTCGCCATGGAGGAGAGGAGCTTGAGCTCGCGGGTGGCTCTGGTGAATGGATCGGGTGGCAGGAGGAAGAAGGAGGTATGGGCGTTATATTGCCCCCGGCCTTTAGTCCCGGCTGGTGTTACGAGCCGAGACTAAAATGCTTTAGTTTCGGCTCGTAACACCAGCCGGGACTAAAGGCCGCGGGCAATTATTGCCAGATGGAGCCGTTGGGAGCCCCCCTTTTGTCACGGTTCGTAATACGAACCGGGACTAAAGGGGCGCCGGCTACAGCGACCATTTCGGGCCACGTCGATGAAAGGCCTTTAGTCCCGGCTCTAAAGTTGAACCGGGACTAAAGGCCCGAACAAAAGCCTCGCTCTCCACCAGTGAAAGCCACATCACTCTTAGCTAGTCTCGAAGAAAAACGCTCCAGCGTTTAGCATCTTGGTATGCGCTAATGGTGGGTCCTACTTCAAATTAAAAAACACTACTCAACAATCTTTTACCAACCAATTCATGATTCCTGACAAGATGTTGTCCTTTTCTTTGCTTTGCCCCCGGTGCCCAACTAAGTGGTAGGCACTCCCGAGGCACCCTTCCAAATTTTCGCTCTAGTGTATAACCTCCCTCCCTTGCATTTTTCTCTCCATCTAGAGCCCTCTAAATTCACACGTTGTAGTTTCTCTTAGACCCCTCTGGAGTCTCTCTAAAAATTTGCACTCCCTACCACAGGCCTCCATATTTCAGAAGCTCACAACACTAGCCTTCAAGTTGTTCATCACGAATAGCCCTGTGTCCCGTCTAATGTCGCAACTGCAACACATGATCTTAGAAGACAACAACACACTAGCGCATGACAACAGTTTGCAGGTACTACATTGCTAAGGCTAAGTGTCTCTCTGATTTAGTTGCATTTTGTCGAATCCTTGATGTCTTGATGATTTGTTGCAAAATACTGAATGGATCCTTGGTGAAACATCTACACATTTGTCGTTTTGAGCTGCTGAGAGGGTTAGGATTTTAATCCTATGAATATTTCTATGTTTTTCTTTTAGAAGAGTGTACAACAATGGACGAGTATGGAACCATGGATATTTGTGGCTTCCTAGAGTTATAAATAAAGAGCCCTTTCCTTCCATGCCCACATACTCACACTTGCTTCATCAAACCATGATTTGACCACTACCATTTTTTAGCATTTACTAGTTACCTCCAGGCCATGTTTAGTTCCCCAAAATTCCACCAACTACCTATCACATCAATCACCGGACACTAATTAAAAGTATTAAATGTAGATTAATGACAAAAACCCTTCCACAACCCTACCTTAATTTTCGAGACGAATCTAACGAGCCTAATCATGCCAAAAGTAGACGATAATGTAATCAATCTCTAATGACAGGTTAATTAGACTTAATGGATTCATTTCGCAATTTCTGGTCCATTCGTGTAATTATTTTTGCAAATAGTCTACGTTCAATACTCCTAATAGATCTTGAAAGACGACCCAAAAGTCATTGATATTTTTCTGATTTATTGCAAAATACTGAATGGATCCTTGGTGAAACATCTACACATTTGCCTTTGTGAGCTGCTGATTAGAGGGTTAGGATTTTAATCCTATGAATATTTCTAAGTTTTTCTTTTAGAAGGGTGTACAACATTGGAAGAGTATGGAACCATGGATATTTGCGGCTTCCCACGGCAAGAGGCGGAGCTCCGCGGACTGGGCAATCCAGTTGTTCAAAGGCTACAGTCGGCAACCACCGAAATAGAACCGAAATCGATAATCACACTGTGGCATTGGCGGCTCAACTTCAGCATGCCGAGGAGGAGATCCAGGAGGTGGATCCGGTGCAGGCAGCGGTGCAGGAGATTCACAACCTTCTGAATGTCTTGCTTCATTGGGGTACGTAGGGGTTTGTGTACTAGTGTTGTTTATTCATTGTATGTGTTGTTGTTTAATTGATGCAAGCAAGTAATTTCTCACAGATGATGCTCCAGCAAGCTCCTCACAGGACGTGGACTACTACATCTGCTGTTTGATGCAAGCAAGTAATTTCTGAAGATGATGCTCCACCAAGCTCCTCATAGGACGTAAACTACTACATGAGGAGCAGATGTAGGCTTAGGCAGTAGTACCAATTAGCTAGTAGTACTTATCATTAGCTCATGACCCAAGGTGCAGATTTTCTCATTGTGGTGCAATCTGTGTCTAATTAAGTTAAATTTGTAATTCATGCACATACATGAACCCCTCTTTCTCTAGTTCCAGCCCTCCATCCCCCCTCAGTCAGCCAAACCCCTATGTTCTCCACATCCCCAGCCATGTTTGTTGAAATTCTTTCTAATTAATGGACATGTCGTCCTAATTCCCAGCCGCACCACGTATGATCAACCACATGACAATCTTCAATCCTCAACACCCTGAACCTTGTAAAAGGTTCAGAATCGGGTGGGAATGGCGGCAGTAGCAGGATGCAAATGCAAACAGCAGAGAAGCCACTGTCAGACAGATGCATGTTAATTAGAGAAGGAATGGGGCCGGAAGCGCAGGGCAGATTTCGCAGCTGCTACAGGTCAGAGCAAGAGCGGCTCATGCTCGTCCGCCTCGTCGTGGGTCATGCCCTCATCGATCGTCCTGTGTGTAGTGTTGCGCACTCCTAATCTCCTACTTGTGTTCACTAGTGTAATGCTCGTGCCTTACTACGGACAGCTAAAAGATCATGCACACAATAGAGGCACTTCACATAGGATGTTTACCATTCATAATATAATGTGCACGCTAACGACAAGGTTATCATCATTACATAAGTCTCGTGCAAAAGGATTCCAAAGTGTAATGCAAAAATCATTCATGCTTAACAAGGCATATCTCACATGCTACAAATAAGTTATATCTTGCTTTAGTAGATTTTGTTACAAATTTAAGACAATATTGTACCCACCACAACCATTATCCCAAATATGGAATCAAACATACTACATTGACTGTTGATGACAAGCCAAATCCGATGCCATCACCAAGGGAATTAACATCATTTGCTTAATAGACTGCAGAGGGAATGTAGCCATTGTGTCATAGACTGCAGGTTAAGTTTGCAGATATAGCCATTGCGTCATATTCCTCTTCCATCATGTATGCTTCAAGAAGCTTCGCAGCCATAAAATGAATTTAACATATCTATTATCTGAAAATTAAAATAAATTTCAGTCATAAAATGATTTCTATAGAGCTAGAAACTTAAACAAATTTCATAAATAGATAATAGATTTACATACCTCTTTTGTAAGAGATCAAAGATTAGTTGACTTCGAAAGGATTGAAAAGCTTGAAAGCTAATATAAACAAAGCACATAGATTTCTCTGAAACAAACCTATTAGGTCACCCCTGCATAATACAAGGTGTGTAAATGTTACTAAGTTATTTTTATCACTACCACTATAAAACTCAACAACCTATTCCAGTTTGATGCCTAGAGCAGCCTGCTTCAAAGGCGCTAATATCAGACAATAAGCCAAAGCTCACTTGAGAGATTGAACTGACTGGACATATTAGTTCCAATAACATAAACCTAGGACCTTTGTTCAAATTCAGTAGGAAGGGAAGTGAAGAACGACCACATAGGTCACTTGCATCAATGCAAGACAGAATCGCGGGCTGGTAGAGCATCAACTACAGGACTTGTAAAATTGCATAAGAAAATAAGTAGATAAGAGCTCAAAGGAGTAATAAAAACAAAAGGTTTAAAGCAATCAAATCAAATAGCAGATTAGGTGCCAGCTGCAACACATGTATAGGACGTTCCCAACGAAGGGCCTGATGATGATTTGGCAAAGGGAGCCACGGCCTGCCAAGTTGCCGTCACCACTAGGAAAGGAGGGCAGAGAGAGAGGTTCAAGGTCAATCAAGGAATGATCGCATAGGCTATGACATAAAGGTTCAAGGACAAAATTAACACCACAGCTGCCTCAATTTATCAAAGACATGTCCTTAAAAAGGGATGATCACCATTTCATATATACTGGGTCCATTACAAATGGCATTTCCAAATTCTAAAAGGCATGGATGAAAGTGCCAGCAGTGTGTTCATGTGTAGTGTATCATATTCAAGAATAAAGCATTGACAGCTTTAGATAGAGGTCTCATTGTGGTGATGAACATACAAATACAACTGAATGCCAATTGAAATATCAACCAAATTGTAGTCCACTCCTCATAAAAAATGTAATTTTTTTAGAAAACTATCATGGACTCCTAAATAGCATATTGTCAGCTTTTACGGGTTCCCCGGTTCCAAAGTAGAGCCAAATTCAAGAAACATAGCAATCATAAGGAACATTCAGAAAGTCAACAATGGGAATCCATCGTCAATACTCTATAGTCGGTGTTTATCATTTACCTGTCATTGAGCTTGTCCCTTCTCTATTTTTCCTTAATAGCTTTAGGAGTTGGCTTACCAGAAGATCCTGACCTTAAACTACAACTTGCCACAAATTGACAATTACATAACTGATAACTGGATTCCATTGAGGTAATATGCATCCAAGCCGTGGGGTGAAATCACAGCCTAACCGTTTATTCCTGCCAGGCTCCTTGACGACGTCATTGGTGTTCACATAGCTGCTCACTTCCACACTGTCAAAACAAGGGCAAAACTGATTAGCAATCTTTCTCTACGTACGACGAATTTCCCAGTTGCTACCTTGTTTCAAGGTAACAACCGAAAATCATTCCCCAACAAAATTAATCAGAGACCTAGCAGGCATCTGTCTCTGCCCAATGTTTTAAAGAATAGCATTGGAACACATAGCGCTGGAGTCCAATGTTTTAAATGGAGATGATATGAAGATGACATAAGTACGAAAATGAATGCATTGACGGACTGTGTGCCATAGAGAACAAGGATGCAATGCTATTTTAGAAACCTCATAGTATGATATGAGAATATAAATAGCACAATATTGCATTTCGATCATATAAGCAAGGTTCATAAAGCAACTTACATATTCAAGATTGGAAAAAATTTATACTTTCAGTTATTTTTATACCATCTCACCTGCGAAAATCTTCATTGGGCCATCACAACTTGATGTCCTGACCTAAAAGCACCATGGTTGGACTTGGAAGGACAGAAAAGTGAAAAGAACCTTCCGCTCCAAGTTCCTGTCAAATCAAAATGCATACAAGCTTCAATTCTTTTATTTAATTGCAACTTCCACCGGTGAATTGAATTTTAAACTGAAATCAATTCATAAAATATTAGAGCAGTTATATGTATAAAATTTAACCTTGTTCTATCCAATATAATTTTATGTAGGGGCTGAATTAACTTATCTAGACATCAGAGGGTGCAAACATTGGTTAACCCCTAAAAAATTCGTTACATGAAATTGATGGAATCAAACAAAGATAAATAACCTACAGAATGGAACTACTGAATTAACTACACTCTAATGGAAAATCAGAAATTAAATTGAGACTAACAAGACCATGATAGGTTTTCTATCAGTAGTAGTCCTGAAAAAACTGAACTTAAATTCAGACTTGGAAGTGGTTGCGGGCTTGCACAGTTGCAACTATGCTAATAATATTGTAATCCTATTAGCCATTGTGCAAATTAGCCATCGTGCTAATTCAAAAAATTAGCAAAAACATTGTCGGGGTTCTCTACCGCCGGCAGTAAATTTCTATCGATCGCGTGTCGGGCTCGGATGGTTAGCGCAGGAGACAACGGGGTTTATACTGGTTCGGGCCTCCGAGGAGTAATACCCTACGTCCAGTGTGTTGCAGCCATGTTCCTAAGCCAGGTGTGCTCGTAGTAGGGGTTACAAGCTGGTCGGGAGAGGGAGTTCGTTCCCAGGTCCCGGGTGGTGGTGTTTGATCGTATGAGAGTCTAACCCTTGTGACCATTGCTCTCCTCTCCCTTTTATAGTCACAAGGGGAGGGGCACAAGGGGAAGTAAAAAAGAGTTACAGTGCTTGGCAGCTGGCACGTCCCGTCGCACGTCGCCGTTCGTCGGGGTGCATTGAAGCCGGGTCGCGATGCGTTGTCGGGGAGGCCGCCGCGTGGCCGGGTTGTACTCTCCCCCCTGGGACGCTTGGCCTTCTCCCTGAGTAGCTTGGGCTTGTCTCAGTTTGTCCGAGTGCTTGTCTAGCTGGCCACGCCCGAGCCTAAGTCTAGGCTTGTGCGCGTCCTAGAGGGTGCTTGAGTGCCTCGGGTTGAGTCTTGCGTGTGGCAGAGAGGGAGATGATAGCAATGTGATGGTTGCGCGACTTGTCAGACTTGCATTAAGGCTCTTGCCAGGGCAGGTCGCCTGCATGGCCGCCACCTGTTGTTTCCGCCACTACGTGAAAACTTCAAATAGGTCACGCAGCATTTG
The DNA here is from genome assembly GCA_947561735.1 of Cenchrus americanus. Taxonomy (NCBI): domain Eukaryota; kingdom Viridiplantae; phylum Streptophyta; class Magnoliopsida; order Poales; family Poaceae; genus Cenchrus; species Cenchrus americanus. The sequence goes on along the minus strand of OX387240.1, from coordinate 77,056,674 downwards.
TAACGGGCCCTTAACATCCGTTACATCCACCCACATTTGTAATGGTTGTTGTTTGGCGCCCGTTACCTAAAAGCGTGCTAGGACGACCCCGGGGTTGGCCTCCACAACGCCCATTACCAATGTGGACTTCTGGTAACGAGCTTCTTAAACGCCCGTTACATAAATTCTTTGTAACGGATTTTAAAAGAGCCCGTTACAAATGTTAAACCTATCGGTAACGGGCTTGTAAAGTCCGTTACCGATCAATGGTCTATCGGTAACAAGCTACTTAAGTCTGTTACTGATCACTCTGTATTGGTAACGTGCTATAAAGGCTGTTACCGATGAGCATTTGACGTCCGTTACTAGTTTGAGAGCCCAATAATTGAAGTCTGAGAGCACTCAACTGCCGTGTAGCGGGAGCGCGGCGTCAGTGAACAAATGAGACGGAGTTTTATTAATCATCGTCTCCTTTGAGTCTATCCTCATTGACAAGTCAACTCGATCCATCTCTCATTGCTTCCATTTCGACACACAGGCACAATCAACACACATATCTTCTGAGACAAAACAGACATCATAAGTGAGATAACTTGTCCACAAAGATGAAGATAACTTGTCCACAAAGATGAAGATAACTTGTCCACATGAATAAAGATAATTATTACAAAAGGTTAACTTGTCCATATATCAGGCTAGGACTAACTAGTCCATCACATTATTTACTATGGTTGTGCTATCTGACCATACACATCAACAAAGGCATGTCCCTTGAAAATCAACAAAAATATGGCTACTCACCCTGCACATCAACAAGCTTGAACTAGATCATGCCCCATCAGGATTATTGGCTCTTTTTGCAGCCTCTTCGTAAGCAACCAAGGATTCTTGAAGCCCTTCTAGCACACCTTCAATGGGCTCGAGATTTTGTTCAGTAGTATAATTGTACCTCCTTACGTGCTCAGCCTTTTTGATGAGGATGTTCACTTCTCTTGTGATTTTTTCAAACTCTGGTTTCACATAATCCCAAACATTAAGGTTAAGAAGTAACTCAAGCTCGCTCGCGACTCAAAGAGTTTTTCCCGAAACGGGGTTAAACATGGTATAAGAACAACATAGTTAATTCGAACTAATTTGCCTCACACCTTGGAGCGAGGGTGTGACAAGTAAAAGAAGAACTTAGTTCGGGCGATTTACCTCGAACTTGGTATAATTAAGATCATGACAAGCATGGAAGACATCATATATCATAGGCACTAATTAACTTTATGAAGCTCAAGCTCAAGCTACATTAAGCTCCATCTATAGAACAAGTAAAAAGGCAGTGAGATTCAAGAGAAACTGGCCTCGGCGTGGTCGTGAGGTAGGCCACTCGCCCACTTCGCTGCCCCCTCGCCGCACGCTCCTCCTTGCCGCTGCTTGGCCCCTCGTCGGAATCCGAGAGGATCCAGTCGAGGACCCTCGTCTCCGGCATTGGGTTCACTCCACCGCCGCTTGGCCCCTCTCCGGCGCTCATCGTCGTCTCCCTCTTCGCTGCCATCTCACCGGCACGCGCGCGGATCCAGTTGCGACACCGCTTCGCGTTCCGGTTCTCCTCGATCCCGGGTGCGCGGGGTCGTCTGCTGCTTGGCCCCTCGCCGGCACTCATCGTCGTCTCTGTCTCCACGCCTCCTCTGCGCTTTTTTTCAAGGAAACTGCTGCGCTTATCCATTTGGAAAGAAGAAAGGGGCAATATTTTGGATGGAGGGGGTAGCAGTCAATGCCGACGCGGGTTAGCAAACCCGGGTCGCTTTGTAGTTTGTATGAAGAAAGAATTGGTGTAATTAAGAGAAAAGGAGATGGAGTTAATAACCCTTAGTTTGATGAGAGATGATGGGGTAGCTTGAATGAATAGAGAAATGAAGTTAATGATAGTTAGTGGGTACCAATTATATAAGTTATATAGATATAGATATAGATTAATAAAAATACGAACAATTCATAGTTTTTTAAAGAATTGAACAACTCATAGGAGTAGTTGGGCATTTGGTATTTTGAATAAAATATGAACAATCGCACGTCTCCTTGTGACCACATGATTTTTGTGGCCAAGAGCTCTCCGAGCGGACACGGGTTCCGAGGCGCGTGACCGACCGCCCGACGGTTCGCAATCTTATCAATATAAATCCCGGCCGGCCAATAACTTCGTCAACCGCAAAGCACCAAGAAAACCCCGGCACCACCGTCTCCGGTCACTAAAAGGTGAATCCAAGAGCTTCTCCTTCCTCAAGCAAGTGCATGGCATCAAGCGATCCATCAAGGAAGCGGGGGAGGGAGGAGGTGCCGCCACCCCCACCCGCCGAGCCCGAGGAGGTGCCGCCGCCCCCGCCCACCGAGCCCGAGGAGGTGTCGCCTCCCCCGCCCGAGGAGGTGCCGCCGCCCCTGCCCGAGGAGGTGAAGCGACTGAAGCCGCCCCGGCGCAAGGTGCCGCTGCCTATGCGTGCTCCGTCCGTAAATGTTGAGGATGCCTATTTTTTAGTGAAGATGCTCTTCCAGGCTTGGCAGAGTCTTAAAAAAATGGTTGTTCATCTCGGGGTCGAACGGCTTCCTGAGACACTGCAGACGACCGTGATCGATTACGCCTTCAAGGTCAATGTCTTGGCTGGGCATCTGGAGAGATAAGTGGTCCCCCCTGACAATGACGACGATGGTGGCCTCGACGTCTCCAACTCCGGCTCCAACTCTGACTCCGACTCTGACGGTGGGGCTCCTCTAGCGGCGACTATCTCTACTTAATTAATTTGTTCTTCTGTTAATGTGTTCTTCTAGTGTGCTTGTTGAACTTGTGATGGACTAGCTAGTAGATCTGTGTATGTTGAACTTGTGATGAAGTAGTAGATCTAAGAGACGCGGTAGATCAATCCATGTCTCCTATTTTGGAAGGCATTGCAATGTCTATGGTAGCAGCTTACAATGAATTGCAACGTGTATGCCAAAAGTTTGATACTCTGTTTGTGTCATTATATGGCAACAGCTCACAATGAATTGCAATGTGTATATATCCCAGAGTTATGCCAGAAGTTTGTTACTCTGTTTGTCTTAATAATCCGCATTTCCTTTGACTCGTGCTGCAATGAAATGTCAGCACAGATGAATTGATGAATTTTGTGATGTGTGACACATTAAGATTTGTGACCAAATTATCATTCCATTCATTCTTCATTCATACATTTAAGTTTGTCATATGTGACAAATTTTTCATTCTTCATCCACACAGATGAAGAAAAAGCACCACTTTTAACATTAGAATTACTTCTTTGCAGCATACATCTCTAGTAAACATCCAAATACTACACAAATAACAACCACAATAATGTAACACCCCGAAATTTTCTAATTTCGGGATGTTATTAGGAAGAATAATTAAGCAACAATTTTCTCATAATTTTAAAATTTGACCAATGTTTATTTTATTTACAGGGAATTTAGAATAGGAAAATCAATTGATTGTTTTTCTAAATTAAATTAAATAAATATGTGAGAGTGTTGCATTTATTTTGGTTGTTTTGTTTTTGGTTGTGGTGTGGTTTTAAAAGTCTTAAAATACTTGTAAAAAAAGTCTTAAAAATAGTTGTGAAAAAGTTGGGAAATTTGTGTGAAGATTTGAATTTAAAAGGTGTTGAAAAGATGTGTTAAAAAGGATTTGAAAAAAAAGAAGAAAAAAAACAAACAAACCTATCTAAATTTCACTGCCGGCCCAGTTCGGCCCACCGCCAGCCCACTCTTCTTCCTCTCTCCCTCTTATCTTTTTCTTCTTTCTTCTTTAACACCGCCGCCCACCCCTGTCGCGGCCCACTCTCTCTCCCGCGGCCCAACTTAGCCGCCCGCCTTCCTCTCCCTCTCATGCTCACTGACGGGCGGGTCCCACACGCGGGTCGTCTCCTACCTCCCGCCGCCGCCGCCTGCTCCCCCCGGCCGACCGCGCCGCCGCCTCCCCCGGCTTCCCGCGCCGCTTCCCCTCCCTCCACCGAGCCGCGCATCAATGCGCGGTGCACCGCGCCACCACCTCTTCCCCTCCCCTTCCCGAAACCGAGCCCTCCACCGGCTCCACCACCATCAATGGCGCCTCCACCGGAACGCCGCCGCCCACCGCCACAACCGCGCCCCCTCCCCTCCCCACTACCCTATAAAAGGATCCCCTCAAGCTCCTCTACACCCCGCGCCACTCCTCCTCCTTTCCCCACTTGTGCAGCGCCGCCGCCGCCGGAGCACCGCCCGCCCGCCGGAGCCGCCGCCTCGATCCGCTTCACCGGCGCCCTTCCTTCCCTTCCGAGCCCTCGGGTGAAGTCCTTGTGGCCTCCTCTTCAATTTGGTGGTCTTCCCCGGCTTTTAGTGGCCGGAGGCCCTGTTGGCGCCGCCGGCGAGCCGGCCGGCGGTGAGCTCACCGCCCCCCGAACAGCGCGCCGCCGCCGCCGTAGTCCAAGCCGGTGCCACCCCTTGGCTCGCGCAGAAACCACGGTCGCCGTCCGAGCCAACGGCCGAGATCGGTTCGAGCCGCCCGGTCAAACCCGGCCGCACCACTCAACTAGGGTTGCCTCGGTGGTTTTTCTAAAGAGCCCCCGAACTTTTCGCTAATTACAAGCCGGTCCTTCCACCATATAAAATCCACACGGATCGGCCCCTGGTTTTTATAACCAAGCCCTTGGCCTTTCAAAAAATGCTCACCCGCGGTCCAAAGCCCCTCTTTTGCACCAAAGACCTCTAGTTTATACCCATAATTATGTTTTAGCCCCTGAAATCTTGCGAGAAAACCCCCTAAAACTTCCGGATATTCCTTTGTTTAGCCCCTAAACCCTGTTTAGTGCGTAGTTTTCACGTTTTAGCTCCGTTTCAAGCGATTCAAGTTGCGTTAGGTTCGTAATAACTCAAAGAACGCGTTAGAGACAATGTTGAACCTGTTACTTGCTTTATAATTTATTTAATATTTAAATATGATTAAATACTAATATACATGCTTTTCTAATTAAAATTTAATTAGAGATCAACACGTCTTTTTATAAGAAATATAATTTGGTTAATTCTTATTTAAATAATCTTTCCAATTAAAAGCTAATTAGAGTTATATCTCGGTTTTCATAATCAAACTTAAATTAATTAATATATATTCAATTTGCTTTCTAAATAAAAGTAATATAGGTTTATCCCGAGTTTTCATAATTAAATATTAAATTAATTAATATGAACATAAATATATTTCTAAATTATAATTTACTTAGTACAATTCGAAATGTAAAGATATTCGTTTAGATGCTTTACATACTTCTTTTAAATTAAAATGTTTAATTTGCATAAAATAATACTTGATTATTTATAAATAAAATTGGAATAAGTTATACACCGTTCCTTTTATATAAATATAACTTGATTAATTATTAAATAGGGTATTTCTCTCGAAATAACCTATGCACATCATTTTGAATTAAAAGTTACCAAGCACATAACCTTGTGTGATATAATCCAAATCTTACGATAGTTCCGAGTCTTTTGCGTTCACGGTCCTAGAACCAAACCTTGTCCTCTTTTAAAGCTTTTCATGCTTGGTGTATTGTTCTTAGTTGTTCTTGTTTGTACGTTTCGCATGTTTGTGCTCGATGTTTGCTTCGAGTAGAAGATCGAGCCGTCGATTGAAAGTCCCGAAGATCAAGAGAGCAAGAGCGAGAAGAGCAAGAGTAGCTTTTTGTTGAGAAAGGCAAGTGACCCTAACCATCCTTCTACCTATGCTTTAATACAAGAACACCGTAAATTAATCGAACATGGAGAACCACCCGGGGAAAACAAGACAACCACAAGACATATGGCTCTGTCTTGGCCAATTAATTAGGGAAGTCTTGTGTGGCTATTAGCCTTAGTAGCTTGGGGTACGGAGGAATGCTTTTATGACTCTTCTACTGCGGACGGAGTTTTAGAACGGAAGTGCTCTTCTAGGCTAACCTGGTCTGAGGGTAGAAGGAGGGTACGAAAGATAGCCTCTAGGATGTGCTACTATGGACTAATACACATGGGAGGACTCTTTGTAAAGGCCTCGTAGCGTCCCTATGCAACCACACCTCGGAAGTGTGGTATTGTGCCTACTTTTGCACAGCATGGTTGGGTTTAAAGTTCTTCAGAACTTTTACGCGACTTGTGGTGAAAGTGTACAACCTCTGCAGAGTGTTAAACTGTTATAACAGCCGTGCTCACGGTCAAGAGCGGCCTGGACCCTCACATGATTAATGAACTTAAAGATGGATTTAAAATTGCTTTCCGGTTATTTCTGTGGCCTTGCTGAGTACCAACCATAAGTGTACTCATCCTTGCTTAAACGCTGCTCAGAAAAAGAAGAAGGTGCACGAAGTCCGAGAAGATGGTGCTAGGCGTACGCAACCCCCGTCGATTGCCGTGAAGTTTGGAACCTTTGCTTCCCCGAGATTCCGCTCGTAAATCTCTCGATAATCTCTTTCTTTACGTGATATTGTTTCGTTATACACTATGATGTCACTATATGTATGAAACTTGATCCCGGCATACATATAGTTAAGCACTTGGTTTTCTTCGGAAAATCGGGTGTGACAGAGTGGTATCAGAGCAATATCGACTGTAGGACGTAAGCCTAGATAGAAATGGTTGCTTCCTGAAGATCTGTTTTACTTCAAAACAACTCTAGCCTTATCCTTGACATCCCTGATGAATATTTCCATTCTTTGATCTTTTTCTTCTTTCAATCCTTCCTGGTCACTTATCTTTTCCCCCTACTCCACTCCTTAATTCTCAAGCATTGTTACTTTGGATTCTCTCCCTTGACCTTTTAAATCCAAAAGTGTCATCCTTAAAAAAATGTTTAGAAAATCTCTGTTGTCTTACCTGAAGTTTCCTCAAGTAATCCGAAGAAGCCATCATGTGCGAAGGAAGTTGAAGTCTGACATCTCACCCAAGATTAGGAGGATCCCTCTAACCATAATAAAAACGTGTAGCATCGTTCCCTTGATAATGTGTTGTCTGGTGAAGCTTCGTGTTTGTTTGATGATGCTTGACTTTATGGCCTTGGTTGAGTTGGTTCTTTGTATTGATTGTTGGTGTATTGTGGGTCTTCTACCTGCAATGACATCAGTTGCCTAGTCGGGTTCTTCTTTTGTATCTCCCACCTCCTTGTTCCCCTCTTTCTGTCTACTTAACCCTATGGAGGATGTCAGGAGATCAAAATCTAGAAGCAACACCAACATCAACAACAGAAATCTGCAAGCATATGCAAACATCAACACATGAAAGAAGTTGAAGGAAAAGATGATCAATTTTCTTTTGTTACCCCCTGTTATTCTCCTCTCTACCACAATTTGAGTACAATTACAACAAACAAGAAATGATGGATATGATATCAAGAATTTTGCGTGCTCTTCAATTTATTCTCGTTCTCTTCTGATCTTGATCTTTGTCCACTAATCAGATGGAAAAAGGAAACCAAGACAAAAGCAATGACAACAATTACAACCCTGGATACGACCAATATATGTCCCTATATCTGAACCCGGAGGATACACATACAAAGTTCTGGAATACTGAGCCACCCAGTTTCTCTAACACTACGGAGCACCTAGAAGCTGAAGAATGGATCACAACAATCGAAAAGAAATTAGATATGACACAATGCAATGATAGAGAAAAGGTTCTATATGCATCAGGAATACTTCTAGGAGAAGCCTTAGAATGGTGGAATTCCTACATATACGAACATGATCAACCACAGAGTATTGCTTGGAAGGAATTTAAGTATAACTTTATATCACATTTCATTCCGTAAGTGTGATGAAGCTCAAAAGGAAGGAGTTCCTTAGCTTGAAACAAGGGCAAATGACGGTGATCGAGTACAAGGATAAATTTATCCGGCTATCTATGTACGCACCAAGATCATGCGGAAGTGATAAAAAGAAACGAGAACATTTCATCAAAGGGCTGAATGAAGATCTTCAGAGTATACTAAGTTTACATGACTATTCCAGTTTGCAACATGTCATCAACAAAGCTATTGAGTTAGAAAGCAAACTACAAGAAATCATAAGTAAGAAAAGGAAAAGGAATTTTCTAGAGCAACGTGATAACAGTTCCCACCTTTACCATTTGTCCCAAGCACCAGAACATCCTGAAGATGAGTATGAAGATCCACCACGTAACCGTAGAAACCTTAAAGAAAGTGGAGCATGTTTTTACTGCAAAGATCATGGACATTTTATTAACGGGTGCCCTAAGAAATATGCTTGATCGATATGAAAAGAAGACTCGGCAGAGACATAATAAGCAAACCAATGCCGAAGAAGCGTTTAGATCAAATGGAGAAGAATTTTAAAGGTTAGGCAAAGATTATGGAGTCAATCCGACTCTATTCAAATCACTTTATCAAGACGTCAAGAAAATTCTACAAAGCCGAGCCAATGAAGTCGAGGAAGGAAATGGACGATTACAAGTAAAGTTAGATTGAGTATCTTATGAGGTGTTATGCTTATTAAGTGAGTTTTGAAGAATAAAGAGAGTGTTGAGGAGCTTATGTAATGTCAAACAATCTGGAAGAAAGTTAATAAGTCTTTGGATGGTAACCACCCGAACCTTTGTTTCTTTCTAGCCTCTGCGAATCTCGGGACGAGATTCCTTTTAAGGGGGGTAGATTTGTAACACCCTGAAATTTTCTAATTTCAGGATGTTATTAGGAAGAATAATTAAGCAACAATTTTCTCATAATTTTAAAATTTGACCAATGTTTATTTTATTTACAGGGAATTTAGAATAGGAAAATCAATTGATTGTTTTTCTAAATTAAATTAAATAAATATGTGAGAGTGTTGCATTTATTTTGGTTGTTTTGTTTTTGGTTGTGGTGTGGTTTTAAAAGTCTTAAAATACTTGTAAAAAAAGTCTTAAAAATAGTAGTGAAAAGTTGGGAAATTTGTGTGAAGATTTGAATTTAAAAGGTGTTGAAAAGATGTGTTAAAAAGGATTTGAAAAGAAAGAAGAAAAAAACAAACAAACCTATCTAAATTTCACCGCCGGCCCGGTTCGGCCCACCGCCACCCACTCTTCTTCCTCTCTCCCTCTTATCTTTTTTTCTTCTTTCTTATTTAACACCGCCGGCCCACCCGTGTTTGCGGCCCACTCTCTCTCCCGCGGCCCAACTTAGCCGCCCGCCTTCCTCTCCCTCTCATGCTCACCGACGGGCGGGTCCCACGTGCGGGTCGTCTCCTACCTCCCGCCGCCGCCGCCCTCGCTCCCCACCGGCCGACCGCGCCGCCGCCTCCCCGGCTTCCCGCGCCGCTTCCCCTCCCTCCACCGAGCTGCGCATCAATGCGCAGTGCACCGCGCCACCACCTCTTCCCCTCCCCTTCCCGAAACCGAGCCCTCCACCGGCTCCACCACCATCAATGGCGCCTCCACCGAACGCCGCCGCCCACCGCCACAACCGCGCCCCCTCCCCTCCCCACTACCCTATAAAAGGATCCCCTCAAGCTCCTCTACACCCCCGCGCCACTCCTCCTCCTTTCCCCACTTGTGCAAGCACCGCCGCCGCCGAGCACCGCCCGCCCGCCGGAGCCGCCGCCTCGATCCGCTTCACCGGCGCCCTTCCCTCCCTTCCGAGCCCTCGGGGTGAAGTCCTTGTGGCCTCCTCTTCAATTTGGTGGTCTTCCCCGGCTTTTAGTGGCCGGAGGCCCTGTTGACGCCGCCGGCGAGCCGGCCGGTGAGCTCACCGCCGCCCGAACAGCGCCGCCGCCGCCCGTAGTCCAAGCCAATGCCACCCCTTGGCTCCGCAAAACCACGGCCGCCGTCCGAGCCAACGGCTCAGATCAGTTCGAGCCGCCCCGGTCAAACCCAGCCGCACCAGTCAACTAGGGTTGCACCGGTGGTTTTTCTAAAGAGCCCCTGAACTTTTCGCTAATTACAAGCCGGTCCTTCCACCATATAAAATCCACACAGATCGGCCCCTGGTTTTTATAATTAAGCCCTTGGCCTTTCAAGAATGCTCACCCGCGGTCCAAAGCCCCTCTTTTGCACCAAAGACCTCTAGTTTATACCCATAATTATGTTTTAGCCCCTGAAATCTTGCAGAAAACCCCCTAAAACTTCCAGATATTCACTGTTTAGCCCCTAAACCCTGTTTAGAGCGTAGTTTTCACGTTTTAGCTCCGTTTCAAGCGATTCAAGTTGCGTTAGGTTCGTAATAACTCAAAGAACGCGTTAGAGACAATGTTGAACCTGTTACTTGCTTTATAATTTATTTAATATTTAAATATGATTAAATACTAATATACATGCTTTTCTAATTAAAATTTAATTAGAGATCAACACGTCTTTTTATAACAAATATAATTTGGTTAATTCTTATTTAAATAATCTTTCCAATTAAAAGCTAATTAGAGTTATATCTCGGTTTTCATAATCAAACTTAAATTAATTAATATATATTCAATTTGCTTTCTAAATAAAAGTAATATAGGTTTATCCCGAGTTTTCATAATTAAATATTAAATTAATTAATATGAACATAAATATACTTCTAAATTATAATTTACTTAGTACAATTCGAAATGTAAAGATATTCGTTTAGATGCTTCACATACTTCTTTTAAATTAAAATGTTTAATTTGCATAAAATAATACTTGAATATTTATAAATAAAAATGGAATAAGTTATACACCGTTCCTTTTATATAAATATAACTTGTTTAAGTATTAAATAGGGTATTTCTCTGAAATAACCTATGCACATCATTTTGAATTGAAATTTACCAAGCACATAACCTTGTGTGATATAATCCAAATCTTACGATAGTTCCGAGTCTTTTGCGTTCACGGTCCTAGAACCAAACCTTGTCCTCTTTTAAAGCTTTTCATGCTTGGTGTATTGTTCTTAGTTGTTCTTGTTTGTCCGTTCGCATGTTTGTGCTCGATGTTTGCTTCGAGTAGAAGATCGAGCCTGCCGATTGAAAGTCCACGAAGATCAAGAGAGCAAGAGCGAGAAGAGCAAGAGTAGCTTTTTGTTGAGAAAGGCAAGTGACCCTAACCATCCTTCTACCTATGCTTTAATACAAGAACACCGTAAATTAATCGGAACATGGAGAACCACCCGGGAAAACAAGTACAACCACAAGACATATGGCTCTGTCTTGGCCAATTAATTAGGGAAGTCTTGTGTGGCTATTAGCCTTAGTAGCTTGGGGTACGGAGGAATGCTTTTATGACTCTTCTACTGCGGACGAGTTTTGGAACGGAAGTGCTCTTCTAGGCTAACCTTGTTTGAGGGTAGAAGGAGGGTACGAAAGATAGCCTCTAGGACGTGCTACTATGGACTAATACACATGGGAGGACTCTTTGTAAAGGCCTCGTAGCGTCCCTATGCAACCACACCTCGAAGTGTGGTATTGTGCCTACTTTTGCACAGCATGGTTGGATTTAAAGTTCTTCGAACTTTTACGCGACTTGTGGTGAAAGTGTACAACCTCTGCAGAGTGTAAAACTGTTATAACAGCCGTGCTCACGGTCAAGAGCGGCCTGGACCCTCACATGATTAATGAACTTAAAGATGGATTTAAAATTGCTTTCTGGTTATTTTTTGTGGCCTTGCTGAGTACCAACCATAAGTGTACTCATCCTTGCTTAAACGCTGCTCAGAAAAAGAAGAAGGTGCACGAAGTCCAGAAGATGGTGCTAGGCGTACGCAACCCCCAGTCGATTTCCTGTGAAGTTTGGAACCTTTGCTTCCCCAGGATTCCGCTGTAAATCTCTGATAATCTCTTTCTTTACGTGATATTGTTTCGTTATACACTATGATGTCACTATATGTATGAAACTTGATCCGGCATACATATAGTTAAGCACTTGGTTTTCTTCGGAAAATCGGGTGTGACAAATAATCAAGTTCATCTTCCATATCACATTGTCCATCTTCTCCTCCAGTGCTTTCTTCCTCTGCTTGTCCTCCAGTGCTTGCCTCTGCTCGCCGCTCCCAATCTGACATTCCACTGAATCAAGTACTTCATCGACCGCGTCTGCCCATTTCGACGGTTGAAAAACAATGACGCCAGCATCCTTCAGCATCTGGAGATACTCCTTGTGGAAACGATAAAATCCACAATACTTGGGGTACTGCAGAATCAAAAGCACATAAGAACCCTAACTCAGATTTGGGAGACACAACGAGACTACTCACCGAGTTCCTTGCACACTTGAAATAAAGACGACCGTGGTTTTCACCTTCCTTCTCGCGTCCGCCCCTCCACCACCCGAGCCATACCACGTCCGGGCAAGGGACCGATAAAAAGCCGCTTAGCTCACCGACTGGATCCAAGCAAATGGAGTGATTGCGGCTGCTCCGACAACCTTGGACCCTACCCTCGCACGTGCACCTCCAGACGAATCGGCGTAGTGCAACATGTGTGCGACGGTGGGGAAGGACGGGAAGGCGGTGGCAGTGGAGCTCAAATCGGGGAAGGAGAAGGGGCCAGGGGTCGGGGTGCCGGGGCGGATGCATATTCATTCGACAAGGGGCATTTCTGACAATGGAGCACTTATTGGCGACGATGGTTAGTCTACACGGATCGCCTTTGTCGGTCGGGTAGGCTACGGTTGTCTTTTTTTATATAGGCTTCTGACGCTGACACGTGGGCCCGACACTATTTTTTCTGAATTGAAACTTGCTTCCCTCAAATATTATACCCCATAAACAACACCAAAAAATTCGTAAAAAATACGAATAATTCATAGTTGGTAATTTAGTATTTGAATAAAATATCAACAGACCACACTTGTCTAACCAAATTTCTTAAAATTAGAATTTTTATCTCTTGTTTACGATATAATAATTATAATAATGTCTTAGTGTGTTCTAAAAATTCTACAAATTGACTTGGCAACATAATTTAAGTCCCTAAGCTTGTCTACAAAAATTCAAATGGTTTCGAAAACGGAAGATTATACTTATGTACAAATGTCTACATCTCTCACCTAGTTTATTAGAATGTTACTTCAACATTGAAATTTTCCATACTTTAAAACATGTTCGAACTCATATGCATTTGAAATTTTAACATAACCTCATGTTCACCATAAGATTACAAAATGCAAAGTTTAATTAGTAATGGTTGTGTAAAAAAATATTATTTATATGTTGTACTTATAAGGAACAATATAAGATGTATAAACAACATCCAAGAAATGGAATTACATACGAAAAAATGTCATAAATGAATAGATGTTGATTTTAGAAAAAATCAGAAACAAATATCATCAAATTTGGTTTATGGTTGACGGAGAAAAACGTGATACAAAATTTGATTGCAGATTAAAAGGGGGAAAGCAAACTGTTCTTCATTCGAACAGACCTCGCCCCACCCCTTCATTGGTGATGATGGTTAGTCTACCCAGATCGCCTTTGTCGGTCGGGCAGGCTACGATTATCTTTTTTTATATAGGCTTCTGACGTTGACGCATGGGCTAGACACTATTTTTTTCTGAATTGAAACTTGCTTCCATCAAATATTATACCCCATAAACAGCACCAAAAAATTCATAAAAAATACGAATAACTCATAGTTGGTAATTTAGTATTTGAATAAAATATCAACAGCCACACTTGTCTAACCAAATTTCTTAAAATGCGCACATTTCGTCCCGGCCAAGGCGCCTCTCCCGAAGGAGGTGATATTCAACCAGAACCAGGCCACGACGTAGAAGAGGCACGCTGCACGCAAGGCGCGACACAAGAAACGCCAGATCGCCAAGCGTGATCACAACGATAACCGTACCAAGAGGCGGAAGGTGGAGGATCTGGGTGTCTCCTCCGATGAGGACCCGTCGCCTGAGTCGTCGTGGAGTGGCGATGTTGCCAGCGCGGCGGTCGACTGGAGCAACATGTCGGGGTCATCCTCGTCATCGCCACCCCACGGCATTGAAGTGTCGTCATCGTGCTGGCCGTGAGAGGCAGGGCGCGATAAGACTGTGAGCTCGACCTCACGTCCAGCGGCTCCCCCCGCCCGAGTGGACCAGCGGTCGGTCCGCTCCCGTGCGACGCCCAACGGGACGGGCGCTTCTGAGCCGCAGAGATCTGCACCCCGGCAAGTCGATCCCCCGAGAAGGTCAGAGGAGCGGCCGGCGACAGCCCGCCAACTCTATGATGGCTCCGACCGGCCCGACTCCGACTCCCTGCAGAGGCGCCGGTTGCGGGGGAGGTCGTCAGACTCGGTGTCGACGCCGAGCGCGCCACCGGTAGTGGAGCCGAGTGCTGCTCCATGGTGTTTGTAATCGCTGCTTATCCGGAGCGGTAGAGCCCCAGATGTTCATGTGTCCCTTGTCTCCGGCGGGGGCCACAGTCCAACCCCGGCCATTGCGGAGGTCGGGGGGAACGGCCCCCGAGCACCTGGGGGAGAGTGTCGCCGCCGTCGAGGCGGCTGGTCGAGGCAGAGCAGTGCCCGAGATGGCAGGCTTGTGACGCGCTGCCCCCGAGTAGGGCTCAAAGCGCACAGCCCCGAGCAGGGCCCGTCGGACCGCCCGGTGAAAAAGGCCTAGGTGCGCTCCAAGATGTAAGTTTCTGACTTCATGTTTTCTTCGTTGTGTTTCTTCCGACTAGTTTGCTGACGTCGTCGCCTACCCTTCTCGTAGTCATGCTGACACTGGTGTGCTTAGCCTGGGCCCCTGAAGCGGCTGGCGCTAAGTGCGCGGGTGATCTCTCCCGAGCCTCGTCCCCAACCCCCGAGCACCGGGTCGGTGCAGTCGCAGGCCGAGGAGGTTCCGGCGGCAGCCGCCGCCGATGAGGCATCGATCGCTCCACCGTCACTGGTCCCTGTCACTGCTGTTGTGGAGGGGGAGACGGCCATCGAGGCGCCCGCCTCTTGTGCAACCCTAGTTGCGCCGACCGAGACCGGCCCAAGCAGCGTGGACGCGGTGGTAATTATGGACAAGGACTCAGCGGTCCTCCCATCATCGGGGAACTGCGACACCGTGATCCTGCCGGTGTAGGAGCCAGCCTAGGTGACGGTAACCACGAGCCTTCTCCCCGCCGCAGAGATGCCGGTGCTCTCCCCAGTGGTGGAAGTTCAAGATCCTCCCCCGACCGTGGAGGTGGTAGAGTCTTCTTCGGCCCCGGTTGCCCTCATCACTGAGGAGGTGATGGAACTGGCGACGTGCCCTTACATCGACTTCCCCGACGTTGGGGTAATTGACCTTGAAGCGCCCCAACTTCCAGAGAAGGTGTACGAGGTGGCGGCGGAGCGGATGTTCAATGAGCCGATGATCATGGAGACGATCGCATTGGTCTCGAAGGCGCTGCAGGAGTACGAGCGCACCGGAGGTTTCGCTTCAGCCGTTGCAGCAGACGCAGATCGACAACAGATGCGTCTGTGCCGCCGCAGATCGATGAAGGTCGAGGGGCATCGCCTCCCCAGCCGATGGAAGCTGCTGAAGCTCCAACCCCTATCGCGAAGCCTGTCGTGGTGGAAGCTGTTGTCGGGTGAGAGGTAATGTCGTCGCCTCGTCCGGTTGCCGCAGAAGCCGAAGGTGTCGAGTCTCGCGTGCTCGACGAGCCGGCCGCCGTCGCGCAAGAGTCGGTCGCCGTCGAGACAATGACAAGAGCCGCCTCCCCGGAGATCCGAGAGGCCGAGGAGATAGGGGCGTCCCTGTCACAGGGCGCAGCAGGCGGCGAGGCCCAGACCCTTGACCTCGCGTGCACTTCGTGGGCGGCGACTCCTAGTCTCGATGCCGACTCCGAGGACGACGAGGAGGTCGTGGCGCGTCACACCTTGGAGCGTGGGATGACCTAGGTGCGCCGCGCCTTTGATGAGCTCAACCTCCCTGCCACCTCGGTAAGTTTTCTGGCCAAAGATTATCTTCTCGAACCCGCAGTCCTCTCGAGTTATGCCTCTCATCTTGTTCTTATTGGCTGTAGACCCTCGAGTCTTCAGGTCGGAGACGCGCCTGTCGGTGTTTTAGACCGACAACCTACCAAGGGGAGTACCCAAGGTAGATGAACGTGGCCACGCCGAGATCGGTAACTCGAAGGAAGAGACACGTGGCACACAATTTAGATAGGTTCAGGCAGCGAGGTGCGTAATACCCTACGTCCTATATGCTGCGTAGCTCTGAATTGATTGGGTGTGTTTACAAGATGATGCGTATGAGAGAGCTGTCTCGCCTTATATAGCCTGGGAGGCAAGGTTACAAGTCGGTCAGGGGAGAGAGTACTAGTCGTGTACGTCTAGGAGTTCTCTACATGGTAGAGGACCTGCATAGCTTCCTATCCGAGTACTTCTCTACCGTAGTCCTTGTGCCCCGCACCATCATGTGCCGTGTGACCCAAGTCGAGTAGTCCCAGGGGCCCACCGAGTAGTCAGTCCTGGTACTCACCGAGGTAGTGAGTCCAGGGAGGTCCATACGACAAGCCCCTGAGTACTTTGTAGTCGAGTAGGATAGTTTCGAGTAGTCTTGATGGCCTTGACGAGTAGTCCTCAAGCGTCCCCGAGTACTACAAGCCAAAAGTCCTCAAGAATACTTGAAACATCCCGAGGCTAGAAGGTACTCCAGCTGATCTGTGAGTAGTCTTGAAGTCTTCTTGAGTAGTCCTCAAGCGTCCTCGAGTTCTTCTGTTGAAGGTCTTCAATAGTACTCGCTCTGTCTTGAAGAAGAAACCATATGGAAAATGCGATTCGAAGAATCGTATTCCATATGGAATGAACCCCCAAGCCTTAGGTCGAATTGTAGATTCAAGTTGAGGGTCAATCTGAAGTTCTGCCAAGATTATCCCGTAAAATCCGGAGAAAAAACCGAAGGACACGTGGCACGGAGCCCCCGAGACTTGAGTCAAGTACTTCCTCTCAAATTGAAGGGTCATCTTGATTGTAGAATGTGTCCTGAGTTGCTCTTGAGTCTTGTCATCACCTAGGAGATCTAACAGACGTTGCCGAGCCCCCGAGATGGAGCGCATCGACTACTGGAAGCTGAAGAGTCAGGCAGCCGCCGCAGAGTTAGCCGCCGATACTTATCCATCCGACCGTTGTGGTGCCGCTTGCTTGGATATAAATAGACGCCAAAACCCTTAGGGTTTTGTATTTCCGTAGTAGCTGCCGCGCGAATAGATCTGTTTGAGTGTCCTTCCACTGTTGCTGCTGCCACCGCGCTGTAGAGTGCAAGTCAACGCTCGCCGCCGCTGCACGCCACCAGCGTAGCCCCCGAGTGGATGCGAGTGAAGACTCCGTGCACTTGGAGGATGAAGTCATCTCCATCCAAGGGCTCGAAGGTTGGAGTCGAGAAGAAAAGATCCCGCAGCGAGGCAGAGGTATCTGCCCAAGGGTCGCCGCCGCCGACATCTCCCCCGCGCCCCAATCCGAACAAGGAGTGGAAGAAGTCCAAGATGAAGACCGAAGATCTGCTCGCCCTGGTGAACAACGGGTTCCTTCGGGAGAAGGAGATGGATATGTGGCGCCCCGCCGTGGGCGACCCGTACCCCATGGAGAAGAACCCCGACGAGATCCCCATGTTTGCCAGATTCGTGGAGCGCGGACTAGCGCTCCCGGCCAGCGATTTCTTCAAGGGGCTACTTCAGTACTACAGTATCGAGTACTTGAACTTGAATCCCAACGGTATTTTTCATGTCTCTGTCTTCGTACATTTCTGCGAGGTGTTCGTGGGGATCAAGCCCCACTAGATCTTGTTTCGGAAATTCTTCCGTGCGAAGCCGCAACCTAGCGCTAGCGACCCACGAGTAGTCAGAGGGGCTGGCATCCAGATGCGAGAAGACGCGGCCGACCAGTACTTGGCGTACAAGCTCATCGACTCGAACCAAGACTGGAAGGCCATGTGGTTTTATATCACAAACCACCACCCGGAGCTGCCGAAGCCAAGCGGGAAACAGTCAAAACATCGGCATGGTGGAACGCAGAGCCGACGATGCAATAGGGTATTCAACTACCCGAGTTGATGCTGAAGATCAAGGCCTTGAGAGAGGCCGGACTGAGGGCCGAGCATGTGTCCTTCAGCTTCATGAAAAGGAGAGTGCAGCCGCTGATGGCACGAGACACTCTCGGGTACCAGTATACGGGCGACGAAGACACGTCGAGGATGCCCGGCAACGAAGTCGATGATGAGGACATCGTCGAGAGGCTGGGCAAGATATTTAAGGACATGCCCAGTCCTCGAGTACTCCGCAGCTTGACCGCCGAATCAGGTACGTGGTTGAAACCCTTACTCTTGAGTACTTATTGGTCTGGAATAGTCGCACTCATCCAGATTGTGTGCTGCAGGAGGACATCACGAAGTTTGTCTCCGATCCAACTCCCCCTCCCCAACTTGTAGATATTCCAGAGGAGGGCAAGGGCAAGGCGAAGGAACGCCGTGAAGTCGGCGAAGGTGACGACACTGTCACCATAGAAGACACCTTGGACGAGGAGGATGGGGAAACGCTCCAGGAGTGATTTTAATTGCTGTCCAGGTTCAGCCGACCTGGACTACCCAATATCCCCTTATTGAAGATTCGCCGGCTAGCCTGGAGGCTAGTCTCCCTACGCCGCCGAGAAGGCCGCGCAATGTGGCACGAAAACGCGTCACCAAGAAGATGAAGGTGACAATGACCACGTCCCAAGAGGTGAGTTCCTCGAATGAGTAGTCGAGTTCTTGTTTTGAAATATTGCGTGCTGACAGTTGAATCGCAAGAGATTCCATCGTCTGACCCCGTGGATCAGGGAGGAGAAGACGACTGGGACACGATGGGCGGAGCGACTGAGAGGAGCCACAGTCCAGCCCCCACCATGGAAGAAGTCATGCCAGAGTTGGCACAACAGGCAACTAGTACCGGCGAGCCGCCGACGCCGACAGAAGAGAGGAGGCCAGAACCCTCCGCAACTACTAGAGCCGTGGAGCCAGTAGTTGCCCATGTTGAAGAAGAGGCGCCCGCAGAAGCCGGGCTTGTTGATATCACCAGCATACTTGGTGCTCTGACTGTGACTGTAGTCCAGTCGAACTTGTAAGTGAAGTCCATCCTTGAGTAGTACATGTAGTTTGATAGTCTTGCTTGGCTGTCCACCCAATGTGTACTGTACAGGAAATCAACCGATCTGTCCTAGGAAGGAGAAGAGCCAGACGCGGCAACTAATGAAGAAGACCCATCAGTCGCTGCAGAGGAATCCACTCCTCTTCCCCAGGCTGAGACCGTGGCTCCGGGCGTAGAGGCCACGCCGCCGAAAGCCACCATAGTGGAAGGTATGTACATCTCGGCGACGTTGTTTGCCTCAGGTAGTAGTCGTAGCCCTTAGTACTGACGTCGTATGGCTTGTGATTACAAAAACACAAGTCGAGGGGACCACGATCCCTAAAGCCGTGCCGGTCGAGGGCACCGCGCCAGGAGCCGCTGTGCTGGAGGGAGCGACTACCGAACCAGGGGTTCCAGTAGCCCCCGAGCCCACGGAAGAGGTGCACGATGGCGCGCTTCCGGAGGCGAGCATGGATGTTGTCATGAGGTCGCCAGAGATCCAATACGCGGAGTCGATATGGCTATACGGTAAATGAGTTGAGCGAGGATCAAACTTTATGACCGAGAAAAGAGTACACCTGGATGGCCGGGGCTGTTTTACAAGTGTAGTCGCCGGGACCGAAGGCCGCCTACGGCTAAAGTAGTGCTTTGGGACATGTGGCCTCTTACGGTACCGTAGATCCGTTAGTAGCCGTATAGGCTGGATCTAAAAGTACATGGTCTCTTTTGTAGACCGCTGCTAGAGTCCTTGATGCTCTGAACAGCCCGAGATCTGTTAGTAGCCGTTGATGCTGGATCTTGGAGTGGAGTAGTCCGAACACTAGTGCTTGGACCCGGAGGCCGCTTACAGTGAAGATCCCAGTGGTAGTCATATAGACTTGGACTCCTGGAGAGTAGTCAAGAGACTACGCGTAGAACAGACAGAGCTGGTCGATGTTCCACGAGTTGCTGATGTTGTCGCATTCATGTGTTTGGAGGCGGTACGAGCCTGGTCCGGTCACCTTTGCAATCGAGAAGGGACCTTCCCATGGCGAGCTGAGCCTGTGTAGTCCTCCGTGTTCTGGATGTGTCGGAGGACTAGATCACCAACGTTGAAGGAGCGTTCCTTGACGTTGTGATCATGATAGCATCAGATACCCTCAAGGTATCTTGCTGACTAGACGAGGGCGGCGCAACGAGCTTCTTTTGAGTCCATCGATATCAACTCGTCTGCTGTCTTCAGAGATGCCTTCGTCGTATTGTTCCACTGCCGGCGAATCCCACATGATGTCGGCAGGTAGAATAGCCTCGGAGCCGTAGACCAAGAAGTATGGTGACTGCCCTGTTGGCTTGGTGGGTTGAGTGCAAAGTCCCCCAGAGTGCATTGGGTAGTTCCTTGATCCACTTTCCCCCTTTTATATTGGCAGCATCATGTAGTCGCTTCTTGAGGGCGTCGAGTACCATCCCGTTGGCATGCTCGACTTGTCCATTGGCCCGTGGATGAGCGACGGAGACATACCGGACGTTGATCCCACTGGTCTCGCAATACTCCTAGAACTGGTGGTTGTTAAAGTTGGACCCCAGGTCTGTGATGATGCGATGGGGTTGTCCGTAGCGGTGTACGAGTTCATCCACTTGGTGAACTTGTCGATAGCCACCAAGACTCTGTTGAATCCTCCTGGCGCAGTTGGGAGAGGCCCAATCATGTCGAGCCCCCAGCAAGCGAAAGGCCATGTTTGTGGTATAGTGACTAGCTTGTAGGCCGGGACGTGTTGTTGCTTGGCGAAGTACTGGCACCCTTGGCACCTTATGACGAATTCCACAACATCACCCAGGGCTGTGGGCCAATAAAAAGCTCATCGGAAAGCCTTGCTGACCAGCATACGAGAGGACGCGTGGTTGCCGCAAACACCTTTGTGGATCTCCTCCAAGATGTCCTTGCCTTCTTCTTTGGGAACGCACTTCATGAGTACTCCAAAAGTGGCGCCCCGCCTGTAGAGCTTGTCGCCGACTAGTACGTAGGACTTGGCTTGGCAGATGATTTGCGCGGCCAAGTTCTTGTCTGTGGGAACCTTCTGCTCGCGGATGTAGTTGATGAACGGTTGTCGCCAGTCCACGTCTATCATCATGACCTCTTGACCAGTTGGAGAAGGCGCTAGGTCAGTGGTCGTGGACGCTGGCTCTAGGATGGATGGCGCGTGAAGCTCGTGAACGAAGACTCCCGCTGGTACTTGTGCGCGAGTAGAACCAAGCTTTGACAGGACATCCGCTGCAACGTTGTTGTCGCGGACGATGTGATGGAACTCAAGACCATAGAATTTGTTCTCGAGCTTCCGGACTTCTAGGCAGTAGGCGTCCATGTTCTCCTTATTGCGATCCCAAGACTTGTTAACTTGGTTGATGGCCACTGCGAGTGGCCGTAGACTAGTAGTCACTTGATACCCAGTAATACCGCGAGATGGAGCCCGTGTAATAGAGCTTCGTACTCAGCTTCGTTGTTTGAGACCTTCTAAAAGATCTGCAGGACATACTTGAGTTGTTTGCCCATTGGAGAGATCAGGAGTACCCCTACACCCACGCCCTCGAGCATGAGTGAACCATCGAAGTACATCACCCAATGCTCTAGTCGCTCGGTTGGAGTTGGTAGCTCATTTTCCCGCCACTCCGCCATGAAGTCGACTAGTGCCTGCAACTTGATGGTTGTTCGTGGCTTGAAGTCAATGGTGAGGGCGCCGAGTTCGACTGCCCATTTAGAGATTCTTCCAGTAGCATCTTGGTTCCGTAAGATGTCGCTAAGCGGGTAGTCGGTGACAACGGTGATCGAGTACTCATAGAAGTAGTGTCGTAGCTTCCGCGAGGTGATGAGCACTACATACAATAGCTTCTGCACTGGCTGGTATCGTGCCTTGGATTCCGACAAGACCTCATTAACGAAGTAGACTGGTCGCTGGACTGGGTAGGCGTGGCCGTCTTCTTGCCGCTCGATGACGATGGCAGTACTGACCACGTGAGTAGTCGCAGTGAGGTAGAGTAGTAGTTGCTTCTTTTTGTGAGGAGCTGTGAGGACTTGTGGTTTGGACAAGAAGTCCTTGAGCTGAGCCAGAGCTTGATCTTCCTCAGGGGTCCACATGAACTTCTCTTGGTGCTTGAGTAGTTTGAAGAAGGGTAGTCCCCTTTCTCCGAGCTTTGAGATGAATCTGTTCAAGGCCGCCATGCACCCAGTAAGCTTCTGCACGTCTTTGATGTAGGTGGGAGCTTTCATCTTCGTAATGGTGGAGATCTTCTCTGGGTTGGCTTCGATGTCGCGATGGCTGATGATGAAGCCGAGTAGTTTTCCCGAAGGTACGCTGAAGACGCACTTGTTCGGGTTGAGCTTCCACCGGAGCGTGTCGGAGTTTCGGGTCTTGACGACCATGTCATCCACATAGGCTTCGACGTTCTTGTTGAGCTACCTTATGAAACAGGCCTGGATATCTCATTGGTACGTAGCGCCGGCGTTCTTCCACCCGAATGACATTGTCGTGTAGCAATAGGCGCCAAACGGGGTGATGAACGCGGTCTTCTCCTGGTCTTCTTCCTTGATAGCGATCCGGTGGTATCCGGAGTAGCAGTCGAGGAAGCAGAGGAGGTCACAGCCCGCCGTGGAGTCGATGACTTGGTCAATCCGCGGCAACCCGAAGGGGTCCTTGGGGTAGTGTTTGTTGAGGTTGGTGTAGTCGACGCACATCCTCCACTCGTTCGTGTTCTTCTTGCGGACGAGGGCGGATTTGGCGAGCCACTCGGGATGGAAGACTTCTCTGATGAAGCTGGCCGCGAGTAGTTTGACGAGTTCCTTCTTGATGGCGTCCCGTCGGTCATCGGCGAAACGGCGAAGGTGTTGTCGCTTGGGGGTAGCTTTACGATCGACGTTGAGTGAGTGCTCGATCAGATTCCTGGGCACCCCTGGCATGTCTGTTGGTTTCCAAGCGAAGCTGTCGCGGTTAGCCCGGAGGAAGCTGATGAGCGCGTCTTCCTATTTCGGGTTGAGGCCCACCCCGATCATGGTGGTCTTGCTGCTGTCGCCCGTCCCAAGGTCGATCGCCTTGACTTGCACTTCCTCAGAGGGTTGAGGCTTGTTGGCTGTGTCCGTCTTCTCTGGGATCTCGAGTTTGGTTGGGGCAAGCTTCTTATATGCATCATAGATCTCCATCATTGCGTTGGGTACTTGATTGGTGGCTGCGAGTTCCACAGCTTCTGTGTCGCAGTCGAAGGAAATCTTCAAGTCCCCTTGCAGCGAGAGTACACCGGCAGGACTTGGCATTTTGAGTACCAAGTACGTGTAGTGGGGTACCGCCATGAACTTGGCGATAGCTGGCCTGCCGAGGATGGCATGGTAGGAAGTCTCAAAGTCCGTGACCTCGAACTTGATGTATTTGGTGTGGTAGTTCTCCCTGGTTTCCCCGAAGGAGTAGGACCACTGAACCCAGTGGAATAGTCGCGTTCCCAGGGATGATGTCGTAGAAGGGCGATGTGCTCTTGGAGAGTGATGTCGAGCTTCATATTCTTCAAGGTCGTGGTCAAAAGGACGTTGAGCCCACTTCCACCATCGATGAGCACCTTGTTGAGTCTGGAGCCCGCGACTACTGGTTTCAGGACGAGAGGAAAACGCCTTGGTTCGGAGAAGCTTGTCCATTGATCCGCACGGGAGAAGGTGATGGGTACCTTCGACCACCTGAGAGGGGTCGGGACCGCTGGTTCAATGTTCAAGACTTCCCGTCTGGTGGCCTTCTAAGACCATTTGGTGGGTAGTCCATCGAAGAGGACATTCACTGTCTTATCGGGTTCTTGGAAGTCGCCGTTGTCCTCGTCGGCTTTTTTCTTGCCCTTCTTGTCATGAGGAGGTCGTGGGTCTCGAGTATCCCTGAGTCCTCGCCGGAGTTGGTAGCACTGCTCGGTTGTGTGATTGCCCTCTAGGTGCCACAGACGCCTCTCTTTCAGTAAGTCTTTGAAGCCGCCAGAGGTCTTCTTCGAGTTGTCTTTCACAAGGCGCTGGATAGCCGCGACTGTGTTGTCTGGCTTGCGCTTGCGATTAGGACCCGAGTAGTAGTTGTTGTTGCGACCCCCTTGATCTCTGTTGTTGTTGTTGCTGCCGCCCGGGTTTTGCTTTCTCTTGCCGCGGATGGCGTCATACTTGGCATTAGCCTTGTCTTCTTCGTCGGCCCATGAGGTGATCATGTCTTTGAGCTAGGTTATAGAACTCGAGCGGCAGCGACCGAAGTCTTCAAAAGTGCGACGATGGTAGAGACCGTCTTGGAAAAGGTCGATGACCTCCTTATCGGTGACATCGACTACAGTGGTGCGCTTATCCAAAAAGCGTCGCATGTACTTGTGTAGTGTCTCACCCTATTCCTGTTTCACCATTGCCAGGTCCATGCGAGTACCCGAGCGTCCCATGGCGCCCGCGAAGTTGCTAGTGAACTGGTCCTTGAGTTGGTTCCATTCGTCGATCGAGTACTTATCGAGCGACTCGAGCCATGTAAGTGGTGCTTGGTCCAGGCAGAAGGGGAAGTAGAGACACTTGGTGTCATTGTTACCCCAGCATTTTCGATAGAGAGGGTGTAGCATCTGAGCCATTGGACTGGGTCTTGCTTCGCGTCGTACTTGGTGATCCCCAGAGGTTTGAATTTCTCTGGGAGGAGTAGGTTGCGAAGTCGAGAGAAGGCGGGGAAGTCGTCGTTGTCGCTCGCCGTGGAGGACTTGTTGCGTCGTATTTCTTCAATCCCGTGGCGGGCATCATAGCCACCGCGCGAGGCGCCGGTGACGTGGCTGTCTGCGTGGCCTCGGCCTCCGCGATCACCTCCGCCACCGGCTCTTCTTCTAGCCCCGTGTGAGGAGCTCCCGCCGCCGCTGCCTCCGCCGCCAGCATCACCGTGACCAGCAGTGCCGCGACTACCACCGGCGCCGCCAGCACTGTTACCACCCTGAGAAGGTCCTCCCGCTGATGCCCTGGTATGGTTGGGGTTCTGGGGGAGTTCTCCTCGAGTACGGTTGCGTCCATTATCCACTGGACTGCGACTTGTGGCTTCATGGTTCTCGTGTTCGCGAGTTCTGGGGGGAGGCGCTTGAGTGACTCTGTTGTCAACTCTCATGAAGTAGGCGTCTTCCGTGAGCTTGGTGATGACTTCACCCGCACGCATCCCCTGAGCCTGATGTGCTATCGTAGACATAGACATGAGGCATTGTTCGGGGGTAGTGTGCACCCGGTTGGCGACTTGATCGAGAGCCTCTGCGAGATTCCGAACAGGGAGGGATTCTCGGAGACGTCTGCGCCGTTCGTTGCGCTTCCTGTTGCACTCACGTCGGGCGTTCTTGTCGTCGTTGGTTTCATCAGCAGGTGCATTGGCAGACAGCTCGTCTGCGGATATGTCTTCGAAGTAGCGATCGGGCCGGGTACCTGAAGGTCATGGCGTCTCGCCAGCAGCCATGAAGACTTGGCGATCGGGGGTACCGAGGCTAGAGTTGGTACTCGCCACCTCAGTTGGAGTGTGCTCCTCTGTTGGGCCTAGGGGTGTTCCCTCCTGGAAGGGAATCGAGTCGACGTAGGCGACGTAGCGTGAGTTCCCGTCTGTCAGATCTGTGGGCTTGCGGTCTGGCCAGTAGACGAATCTGCCGGCGGGTGTAGATGTTATAATCAGGCCAGTGGCTGGTCCTGACATCGGTTGCTCAGTCGTGGGGTTCTCGGACTCGGGCTCGTCAGGGTCCGAACCGAAGTCGAACTCGTAGGAGGAGTCCGAGTAGTAGCCGGAGCCGGGGTTGGAGTCCGAGGCGTAGTCAGAGACGATCTCCTTGCCGGCTCGGCGTGCAACGAGAGCTTCCCCGTGAGCTTTGTTAGCATTGCAGAGACCAAACGGGAAGTGCTCGTGGAGTGGGGCGTCGACACACGATGGCTCAGTAGCCGACTCACATGCAGTGACCCACGGGGACGTCGAGTTCGAGTTGGAGGCAGATCCAGACTCAAAGTCGGCGTGCTGGTTGAAGAGCGAAATTTCGCCAAATTTTCTGGCGAGATTGCCCGTGATCACCTCAGGAAGTGTCACGAGCCCGGTCTTCGGGTAGGGTGTCATGGTGAGGCGGCGTTGGAAAGATCCGGCGTTGTCAGCAATGCAAACCCAGGACCCGAAGACAAAGGTGTCGCCACGGTTGAAGGTGACAGTTGGCTTGATGAAGATTGAAGCCGTGGAGTTCTCCATGAGATCTTCAGCGAGATCCCCTACCTGGCGTGCCAGCTGTCGGTGTTTTAGACCGGCAACCTACCAAGGGGAGTACCCGAGGTAGATGAATGTGGCCTCGCCGAGATCGGTAACTCGAAGGAAGAGACACGTGGCACACAATTTAGACCGGTTCGGGCCGCGAGGTGCGTAATACCCTATGTTCTGTATGCTGTGTAGCTCTGGATTAACTGGGTGTGTTTACAAGATGATGCGTATGAGAGAGGTAAAGGTCCCTGCCTCACCTTATATAGCCCGGGAGGCAGGGTTATAAGTCGGTCAGGGGAGAGAGTACTAGTCGTGTACGTCTAGGAGTTCTCTACATGGTACAGGACCTGCATAGCTTCCTATACGAGTACTTCTCCACCGTAGTCCTTGCGCCCCACGCCATCAGATGTCGTGTGACCCAAGTCGAGTAGTCCCACGGGCCCACCGAGTAGTCGGTTCTGGTACCCACCGAGGTAGTGGGCCCAGGGAGGTCCATACGACAGCGCCCATGAGGTGTGCAAACTCCGCGCGAAGCGGACTCAGCTGGAGATGCAGCTCGTTGTAGCCTGGGTGGCGACAGCTGGTGCCATGGCGAGCAAGACATCCGCGCGGGCATCCCTCGAGGTTGCCCGCCAGTCTGCGGAAGATCGAGCCATCTCCGCTGAGACCGCCGCCGCAGCGGCTGCCACCGAGCGGGACTCGCTGGCATCGAGGCTTGCGCTCGCCAAGGCTGAGATCAAGAAGCTCCGAGCGGCCACAGCGTCTGCGGAGGAGGCGGCTGAGAGAGCCAAGACCGCCGCGGCAGCGGCGAAGACCACTGCCTGAGAAGCCGCCCAGGGCACCGCTCGTGAGAGGGCGGCCCTCGAGGCAAAGGTGTCGGAGCTGTAGAGTGACTTGAGGACGGCCACGACAGACTTGGCGACGACGAGCCGCCAGTTTTCCCAGGTCACGAACCAGCTTCAGGTGGCAACCAAGGAAGCGTCGCGGCTTCCTGACTCCAATGACAAGTTGTCGCAAGATCTCGAGGATAAGTCGGACGATCCCCCGGTTCTTGTCTAGTCCGGTGTTTGCTCCTTGTCGAGGCTTGACTCGATGACCTTGGTTGCAGGGTCGCGCGTGATCTGCGTGAGGATGGTGGTGTAGCTGGTGACAGTCAAGCAAGAGCGAAATGCCGCAATCCTCAAAGTCATCGAGAAGGATGGTGTCCTCAAACGCTTGTCAGAGCAGCTCCAGAGTATGTATTGAACTTCGGTGTTGTTTTCCTGTTCTTCTTCCTCTCAAGCCCTCCGTGACTCCTTGTTCTTGCTTGTTCCTCAGAGGTCCAGGCCGAGCTGGAGCAGTCTCGGGCATCTCGAGAGCAGGACGTGGCCGCCCTGAGCCAGGCCCGCGAGGCCCGACGCAAATCGGAGGCCATTGGCGAGAAGGCCATCGGGAACATCGCTAAACTCGGCAGGGCGATGAGTTCGGCCATGGCCGCGCTCGGTGTGTCACTTGGTCCGCGGACGCCCGAGACGCTGATCGAGGAGGTTGGCCGCCTTCCCGGTGTGGTACGAGAACTTGAGTTGTCGACAGCTCATCGTGCGGTACACCGGGTCCTCGCCATGATCGAGTCGCACTACCAAGGGATGGACCACATGGCGCTGAGCGGCGGCTGGGCCCCTGGCATCTCTTATGATCAGTGCGATGAACTGGAGGTGGACTACGCGCCTTCGCCCGCGAGATGGCCGATGCTGCATTGAAGGATCTGGAACTGCTGCCACAAAACGAGTCAGAGGCTCCAGGAGCTCCTTAACCCCAAAATTAAATATGCCACAAACTATTCTGTTGTAAAAATTTGAACACGTTGCCAGGCCACTGTGTAGCTAGATTTTTTATCTGGTGTTATCTCTCGACTGCTTCCGAGCGCCCGAGGACGACTGCAGCAACGCGCAGTCGGACTTAGAGAAACGAAATAGTCAAGTCGTGCTCCGGAGTCGCGCGGGCGTAAGAGGCGTAAGGCTTGGCCCCTTCGAACTGCTAAGCATGACTGTTCGTTCGTAGCCCCCGGGACCTCGAGAGGTTCGGGAGATAACTTCAACTGAGGTTTTGGTCGTGCAAACTCCTTTTTTTTGGACCGGAGTCCTGGTGGTCACTCGAATGTTCTCGGAAAGAGATCGGATGAAAGCTGGAGACTAGAGAAGTACTCGCAAGTCTTCGTGTTGTAGCCGGTGGGACGTTAGCACTAGGAGCTTTGAATGAATAGGCGACTCACCATCTCATGCAAACTGTCATCTTCGCTTTTCTCAAGTTTGAGTTTCCATCAAAAAACTTCTCGCTCGTGCGATCAGTCTCGACAAAATTGGCAGAATTTTTGAAAAATTTAGAAAAAATGTTGAGGACACGAGGGCATTGTGCCCTTGGTAGCCCCCGAGCAGGGAGCGTCTTTGCCTTGGTGCAAAGACGCTGCCTGCTCAAGCATAAGCATTGCCATAAAGAAAAGGGTACATAGCCGAATATAATATTGAACTCGGAGACATGTGAACAAAGGCAAGCTGCATGTATTTATTGATGTACGATTTCTGAACATTTACTCAAGGGTAAAATGGGCGCAGGTGTCGATGTTCCATGCGTTGGTGACGAACCTCTTGTCCTCATACTTGATCTTGTACGTCCCTAGTCAGAGCACCTCGTGGATGATGAAGGGCCCCTCCCAAGGTTGCGACAGTTTGTGCCGGTCCTTGCTGCCTTGAACCCATCGGAGAACGAGGTTGCCGACATGGAACTCACGCGGGCACATGTTGCGCTCGTGGTAGCGTCGTAAAGCCTGTTGGTATTTGGCGCTTCACAGTAGTGCCACGTCACGTGCCTCGTCGAGCTGGTCTATCTCGTCCTCGAGCGCGGCTTGATTTCCTTCTTCAGTGTATGCTCGCACCTGTGGGCTATCGTAATCGATGTCGGTTGGCAGTACCACCTTGGAGCGCGGACTTGGCGTGAACCCCGTGGATCGACTTGACGTGGTGTGCAGATGAAGGACCGATTAGGCGACCAGAGAGGGGGGTAGTGAATGGGAGCTGATAAAAATTCTTCTCGAAGGAGATTGAAACTCCAACAAGATGAACTCACTCGGTCAGACCCCCAAAATCACACGCTCCGCACTTCTACCTTCCGTTTGCCAAAACCACGTAGCCACTGGAGTGTGAAGGACCGATATGGCAAACCAGATGGGGGGAGTGAATGGGAGCCGATAAAAATTCTTCTAGAAGGAGATGGAAACTCCAACAAGATGAACACGGCTTCCAACACACGTCTCCGACTCACTACCCAAGTTGGCCAAGCCCACGTAGCCACTGGACCTAGGAACCAACACACAACTTTCCGACCCGAGAACGCGGCGGAACACCGTAAGGAATCGGATGCCCGTTAGCCTAAGAGGGGGAGGGGGTGAATTAGGCAACTTAAAACCTTAACCTACGGCTTCACTAATTTTGCGCAAAGGTAAACTAGAACATACTATCTATATGTGCAACTACGGTTGTTCTAGTGTGAAACTCCCATCCCAAAAGAAGGTTTGCAACCTATAGCCAATCCTAGCATGATACTACTCTAGGAATGTAGAGACAAGCAAAGATTGCAATAGAGTAAATGCGGAAACGTAAAGGGGATGAGAGGAAGCAAACTCTTGACACGCGATTTATCCCGTGGTATCGGTAGGCACTAAGCCACCCCTAGTCCACGTTGTTGAAGCACTCACACAAGAGTATTGCTTCCCGGTCACCAAGTCTCTCCCAAGAGCACCAACTTGACTTGCCACAAAGGCTAGCCACTTAGGCACTTGTCAAGCTCCCTTGGTCACCTTGATGCCGCCTCCACTAAGGAGCTTCTCCACCAAGGAAGGGGGTCTCCACGTCCCCCGCACAAAGTGTCCTCGCCGCTCCACACCAAGCCGGAGGGTCGATGACGATTGCCGGTGAGCCACTTAGGCCCCAAGGCTTCCGGCGAACCTTGTACAACTTGATTCACTCAAGAATCACCTCACAAGGTTGGCACAACCTTGCACTCACTCAGCCCTAAGCTAAGCCTAGCACTAAGCATATACACAAAGCATATGCAAGTCTAAGGATGAGCAATTAAGCACTTGGATGGATTGGATATGATCTTGAATGTGTCTTGAACTCTTCCCGCACTTCCACTCAATCCAAAGAACCTCAAATGAGTGAGTGGAGGGGGTATAAATAGCCCAAGGCATCAAACTAGCCGTTGGCTAACATCCACCGAAAAAGGTACCGTCGGATGATCCGACGCTATGCTTTTCCGGGCGTCGGTTCATCCGGTGCCCCTCCCACGTCACGTAGCCGTTGAGGTTCTCTCGACACAAGCCGCTCCGACGCTATGCTCCGACGCTACGTCGGATCATCCCGTGCCGAAGGCCTCGCGTACGGAGTCGGTACTATTAGCTTCTACCGGACCGTCGGATAGACCGACGCTATGCCTTGACCAAGGCGTCGGATCATCCGGTGCCGAAGGCTTCGTCTTGGCGCGTCTCCGTATGAATTCAACCGAGCGTCGGATAGACCGACGGGGTCCCCACTCGGACCGTCGGATCATCCGGTGCTACATCGTCTTCCTTGCTCTTCTTCTCGCAACTCGTCCGACGCATGTAGAAAATGGACCGTCGGTTCATCCGACGGTACCTAGGGTTTCTCCCTGTGTACCAACTCGTCCGACGATTGCACCGACGCTTGTAAATGAGGGACCGTCGGTTCATCCGATGGTGTCTTTGCTTTTCCTTTTCTTGCTCGGTTTTGACCCTAGAAAAATAGACTATCTTCTCAATTTGGCATATGGTTTTCTTGCATCCTTGGGACCTAGAAGTGTCTACAAAGACATGCTAAAGCAATAGGGTTAGTCCCAATGATCATGTTGTCATGAATCACCAAAATCAAACTCCGAACAAATGGCATATGAGGCCATGTTCGCTACAATCTCCCCCTTTTTGGTGATTTATGACAACACAACCAAAGCAAGCATAAATTTGCTAGAATTGACAGAATTAGAACCACTTACACTTGCTTGGATGCTTACCATCATCCAAACTCCCCCTAGATCAAACTTCCCCCTTTTTGCTCTTATGTTCACATTCTCCCCCTTTGGTCTCAAATCCTTGAAATCACTTGTAAGCATCCTTGAGCCCACTTGTAAGCTTACGCCACACGCTTGCTTTGGTCTCACATTCTCCCCTTTGGAATAAAATCTCCAAAAAGTCCAAAGCAAACGGGTCCAAGGAAACTAGCAAGATCTAGCAACCATAGCTCAAAGGAGAGATGTTAAATGCAAGGGAGAAAGCCGCATGAACCATGATCCGTATGTATGATATCGATGAAGATACCATATGTGAGAATAACTAAGGTGGATCACATGCTCATGAGACTAGCATGATACAAACTAAGCTCCCCCTAAGTGTGTGCATAAAAAGAATACCACTTGCAAGACAAGGGTAGTGAGAGACAAGTGCACAACTACAAACTTGTAAAAACAAGGAAGCTTAGAGCATATCATGCAAAGAGGCAGCTTAAAGGACAAGAGATAAAACAAATGGGTTCTTGTTACATTACCACTTGTAGATATCACTTGTGGTCTTTTGATTATTGCATACCTCCGGGGTCGATCGTCTCTACCTTGTTGGCACCACATTGAGATGAGCCACTTGGAAATGATATCACTAGGTGACACCACTTGGAAGAAGCTTGCATAGAAGACACTTGGGGTACCACAAGGATTAGGAATGTATGAGTACATTGCCTTTGAACTTATATAGAGACATAAGCTCGCAAGGACATGACTCGATAGCATGAAGCTCAAATTGCTATATTCACTCTTTTAGAGATGTTAGATCACATTGAGAGTGAAATAGCATTCTCTTAGAATGAAAACACCGCACCGGAACGCGTCGCTAAGGAACTACATAAGATAAGCTTGAAACAATGTTAGTCCCATAACCAAACCATAGGATGAGCTCCCCCTAAATGTGTGCATTTAGTGTTTGAATCACCAACCAAATGTATGCACATTGTTTATGATAACAAAAGGGAAGCTAACCCTATAGCTTGCTCATGATGCAAAGAGATATATATGAAAACATGCACCATGAAAGAACAAGTGTAGCTTTCCTACACACTAATCAAACCATGTAGATTGCTCATGGGTTAGCACATGACACAAGCAACCTACCATATGTAAACATTGCAACAAATGCAACCTAAACAAGGCAATGGAGCTACAATGATGCAAGAGATAGGTACTAGTTTCCATTACCTCAATCGGGGAACTTGGGCAACACATGTCCAATTTGCAAGCTTGGCTTATAGGCTTGAATCTTCTCATCTTGATTGTACCAAGCCTCCCAAGTCCCCACTCTTAAGGCCTTCAAGTGGCCTTTGGAACCCAAACCATTTGAGGCCCCTTCATGTTGGTGATGACTTCCTTGGGCACCCAAATAGGTTGGTTCCAACCCCGCTCTTCCTTCATCTTCCCAACCTTGTGTGCAACCACCTTGCCATTTGCCTTCTTCTTGATGACGTAGGTGTTGCTCTTGGTCTTATTCTTGCGGTTGGGCTTGGTGTAGATGAGGGAGCTCTTGATGGTGGGCTTCAATTTCTTCTTTGCGCCCTTGTCTATCTTCTTGACAAATTGGGGGCATTTGTAAAACTTGTGCCCTTCTCCATGACACTTGTAGCAAGTCACGGTTGCACCCTTCTCAAGCTTCTTCACCATGTGATCACGGTTATCTTGAGAAGGTTGGACTTGGCTCTTCATGACTTGAGAGATGTCCACTTGTTCTTTATCGTTCTTGCCCTTGCCCATCAAGTTTGCCAACCTTTCTCGGAGCCATTTCACTTCTTGCTTGAGCTCATCATTTTCCTTGCCTATGAGATAATCACATGATTCTACAACAACATTCTCATGGCAAGATGGTGAGCAAGATTCATCAATTAAATCAATGCAAGAAGTTGAAGCATCTACCTTGGAGATAGGAATTGCACAAGGGATAGATGTTTCATCAAGCTCAAAGGAATTACTTGTTTTAGTCTCATTGCTCTCAAGCTTAGATTTTAGCTCATCACACTCCTTTCTAAGCAATTTGAATTTGCACAACAAATGTTCATAATTTGTAGCAAGGGTGTCACTAAGATCATTGAGAGCATTGAGTTCTTTAATTTCATTAGCTTGTTGTTCAAGCATTCCTTTTTGCTCATGGATTAGCTCAACAAGATCATTGAGAGAGGTGGTGTCGGATTCGTCATCACTTACATTGCTTTCCATACCTTTGGCCATGAGGCACATGTGTGATGATGAAGGACCTTGCATGAAGCGGGTGGTGAAGTTCTTTCTTGATTCATCGCTTGAGCTAGAAGAACTTGATCCACCACTTGTCCACTCGCGGACGGCGAAGGTTGCTTCTTGCCTTGGTCTTCTCTCCTTGACCACCTTCCTTTTGGGCTTGTGCTCAATCTTGGTGAATTTGATGTGTTGATGATGGAGCCCTTCTCTCAAGTGGATGTTGTAGCCGTACATGTTGACTTTCTTCACATACTTGAAGATCTTCTTCACGTACTCGGCCACCATAGATTCAACCTCTTCATCACTTGAGGAATCTTCATTATCACCATCACCACCATCATCTTCGCTTGAGCTTCCACGAGTAGCCATCCTACTCAACATTTTCTCTTGTCGGCTTGAGAGAGCATGGCTTGTGGTTGGAGAAGATGGTTCTTGGGGCTTTTCTTGGGGCGCCTTCTTTGACTTGGGCATTAGTTGAAGCTCATGTGCCATGATCTTGCTCAAGATATGCGATGGCTTCAAATCTTCGAGTTTCTTCTCGTAGATGATTGCTTTCACCAAGTCATAGTCGGGCTTTCGGAGACTTTGAAGGATCTTGCGGTTGATGTTCAAGTCCGTGATGTCCTTCACACCTAAGGCATTAATCTCATTGACAAGCACATTTAGGCGTGAGTACATAGATTCGGCATTTTCATTAGCAAGTTGCTTGAAGCTATTGAATTCCTCAAGGAGACAACCGTAGCGTTCATTGGCAACTTCTTTTGAACCCTCATTTTGCTCCTTGATGGTTTTTCATAGATCATGAGCATTTTCACAAGTAAAAACTCTATTGAAAACACCTACATCTAGTGAGGACAAAATGATACTCTTAGCAATCACATCAAATTGCTTTTCCTTTCTAGTACCATTTTTCATGCCCTCATCGGTGACTCTCCAAACATCAAGGTCCCTTGCTTGGAGATAGGCCTCCATGAGAACCTTCCACCGAGGATAGCCCGTGCCATCGAAATGTGGAGCCAAACCTAAGGTATCCACCCCTTTCATTCCTCTATAGAGCAACTCACTAGGCGGTGAAGCCTAACCGTTCCAATGAGCCGGTTTTCACAATTTACCAATTGAATTGGCGTATCCTTGTGAAGGAAGTGAGTCCCGGCTCGATACCACTTGTAAGGAATCGGATGCCCGTTAGCCTAAGAGGGGGAGGGGGTGAATTAGGCAACTTAAAACCTTAACCTACGGCTTCACTAATTTTGCGCAAAGGTAAACTAGAACATACTATCTATATGTGCAACTACGGTTGTTCTAGTGTGAAACTCCCATCCCAAAAGAAGGTTTGCAACCTATAGCCAATCCTAGCATGATACTACTCTAGGAATGTAGAGACAAGCAAAGATTGCAATAGAGTAAATGCGGAAACGTAAAGGGGATGAGAGGAAGCAAACTCTTGACACGCGATTTATCCCGTGGTATCGGTAGGCACTAAGCCACCCCTAGTCCACGTTGTTGAAGCACTCACACAAGAGTATTGCTTCCCGGCCACCAAGTCTCTCCCAAGAGCACCAACTTGACTTGCCACAAAGGCTAGCCAATTAGGCACTTGTCAAGCTCCCTTGGTCACCTTGATGCCGCCTCCACTAAGGAGCTTCTCCACCAAGGAAGGGGGTCTCCACGTCCCCCGCACAAAGTGTCCTCGCCGCTCCACACCAAGCCGGAGGGTCGATGACGATTGCCGGTGAGCCACTTAGGCCCCAAGGCTTCCGGCGAACCTTGTACAACTTGATTCACTCAAGAATCACCTCACAAGGTTGGCACAACCTTGCACTCACTCAGCTCTAAGCTAAGCCTAGCACTAAGCATATACACAAAGCATATGCAAGTCTAAGGATGAGCAATTAAGCACTTGGATGGATTGGATATGATCTTGAATGTGTCTTGAACTCTTCTGCACTTCCACTCAATCCAAAGCAACCTCAAATGAGTGAGTGGAGGGGGTATAAATAGCCCAAGGCATCAAACTAGCCGTTGGCTAACGTCCACCGAAAAAGGTACCGTCGGATGATCCGACGCTATGCTTTTCCAGGGCGTCGGTTCATCCGGTGCCCCTCCCACGTCACGTAGCCGTTGAGGTTCTCTCGACACAACCGCTCCGACGCTATGCTCCGACGCTACGTCGGATCATCCGTGTCGAAGGCCTCGCGTCCGGTGTCGCATCGTTAGCTTCTAACTGCACCGTCGGATAGACCGACGCTATGCCTTGACCAAGGCGTCGGATCATCCGGTGCCGAAGGCTTCGTCTTGGCGCGTCTCTCGTATGAATTCAAACCGAGCGTCGGATAGACCGACGGGGTCCCCACTCGGACCGTCGGATCATCCGTGCTACCGTCTTCCTTGCTCTTCTTCCGCAACTCGTCCGATGCATGTAGAAATTGGACCGTCGGTTCATCCGACGGTACCGAGGGTTTCACCCCGTGTACCAACTCGTCCGACGATTGCACCGACGCTTGTAAATGAGGGACGGTCGGTTCATCCGATGGTGTCTTTGCTTTTCCTTTTCTTGCTCGGTTTTGACCCTAGAAAAATAGACTATCTTCTCAATTTGGCATATGGTTTTCTTGCATCATTGGGACCTAGAAGTGTCTACAAAGACATGCTAAAGCAATAGGGTTAGTCCCAATGATCATGTTGTCATGAATCACCAAAATCAAACTCCGAACAAATGGCATATGAGGCCATGTTCGCTACAATCTCCCCCTTTTTGGTGATTTATGACAACACGACCAAAGCAAGCATAAATTTGCTAGAATTGACGTAATTAGAACCACTTACACTTGCTTGGATGCTTACCATCATCCAAACTCCCCCTAGATCAAACTTCCCCCTTTTTGCTCTTATGTTCACATTCTCCCCCTTTGGTCTCAAATCCTTGAAATCACTTGTAAGCATCCTTGAGCCCACTTGTAAGCTTACGCCACACGCTTGCTTTGGTCTCACATTCTCCCCTTTGGAATAAAATCTCCAAAAAGTCCAAAGCAAACGGGTCCAAGGAAACTAGCAAGATCTAGCAACCATAGCTCAAAGGAGAGATGTTAAATGCAAGGGAGAAAGCCGCATGAACCATGATCCGTATGTATGATATCGATGAAGATACCATATGTGAGAATAACTAAGGTGGATCACATGCTCATGAGACTAGCATGATACAAACTAAGCTCCCCCTAAGTGTGTGCATAAAAAGAATACCACTTGCAAGACAAGGGTAGTGAGAGACAAGTGCACAACTACAAACTTGTAAAAACAAGGAAGCTTAGAGCATATCATGCAAAGAGGCAGCTTAAAGGACAAGAGATAAAACAAATGGGTTCTTGTTACATTACCACTTGTAGATATCACTTGTAGACTTTTGATTATTGCATACCTCCGGGGGAC
This sequence comes from Cenchrus americanus, assembly GCA_947561735.1. Classification (NCBI taxonomy): domain Eukaryota; kingdom Viridiplantae; phylum Streptophyta; class Magnoliopsida; order Poales; family Poaceae; genus Cenchrus; species Cenchrus americanus. Next base: position 77,019,729 of record OX387240.1, on the reverse strand, counting down.
GATCCTCTCTACCTTGTTGGCACCACATTGAGATGAGCAACTTGGAAATGATATCACTAGGTGACACCACTTGGAAGAAGCTTGCATAGAAGACACTTGGGGTACCACAAGGATTAGGAATGTATGAGTACATTGCCTTTGAACTTATATAGAGACATAAGCTCGCAAGGACATGACTCAATAGCATGAAGCTCAAATTGCTATATTCACTCTTTTAGAGATGTTATATCACATTGAGAGTGAAATAGCATTCTCTTAGAATGAAAACACCGCACCGAACGCGTCGCTAAGGAACTACATAAGATAAGCTTGAAACAATGTTAGTCCCATAACCAAACCATAGGATGAGCTCCCCCTAAATGTGTGCATTTAGTGTTTGAATCACCAACCAAATGTATGCACATTGTTTATGATAACAAAAGGGAAGCTAACCCTATAGCTTGCTCATGATGCAAAGAGATATATATGAAAACATGCACCATGAAAGAACAAGTGTAGCTTTCCTACACACTAATCAAACCATGTAGATTGCTCATGGGTTAGCACATGACACAAGCAACCTACCATATGTAAACATTGCAACAAATGCAACCTAAACAAGGCAATGGAGCTACAATGATGCAAGAGATAGGTACTAGTTTCCATTACCTCAATCGGGGAACTTGGGCAACACATGTCCAATTTGCAAGCTTGGCTTATAGGCTTGAATCTTCTCATCTTGATTGTACCAAGCCTCCCAAGTCCCCACTCTTAAGGCCTTCAAGTGGCCTTTGGAACCCAAACCATTTGAGGCCCCTTCATGTTGGTGATGACTTCCTTGGGCACCCAAATAGGTTGGTTCCAACCCCGCTCTTCCTTCATCTTCCCAACCTTGTGTGCAACCACCTTGCCATTTGCCTTCTTCTTGATGACGTAGGTGTTGCTCTTGGTCTTGTTCTTGCGGTTGGGCTTGGTGTAGATGAGGGAGCTCTTGATGGTGGGCTTCAATTTCTTCTTTGCGCCCTTGTCTATCTTCTTGACAAATTGGGGACATTTGTAGAACTTGTGCCCTTCTCCATTACACTTGTAGCAAGTCACGGTTGCACCCTTCTCAAGCTTCTTCACCATGTGATCACGGTTATCTTGAGAAGGTTGGACTTGGCTCTTCATGTTTTGAGAGATGTCCACTTGTTCTTTATCGTTCTTGCCCTTGCCCATCAAGTTTGCCAACCTTTCTCGGAGCCATTTCACTTCTTGCTTGAGCTCATCATTTTCCTTGCCTATGAGATAATCACATGATTCTACAACAACATTCTCATGGCAAGATGGTGAGCAAGATTCATCAATTAAATCAATGCAAGAAGTTGAAGCATCTACCTTGGAGATAGGAATTGCACAAGGGATAGATGTTTCATCAAGCTCAAAGGAATTACTTGTTTTAGTCTCATTGCTCTCAAGCTTAGATTTTAGCTCATCACACTCCTTTCTAAGCAATTTGAATTTGCACAACAAATGTTCATAATTTGTAGCAAGGGTGTCACTAAGATCATTGAGAGCATTGAGTTCTTTAATTTCATTAGCTTGTTGTTCAAGCATTCCTTTTTGCTCATGGATTAGCTCAACAAGATCATTGAGAGAGGTGGTGTCGGATTCGTCATCACTTACATTGCTTTCCATACCTTTGGCCATGAGGCACATGTGTGATGATGAAGGACCTTGCATGAAGCGGGTGGTGAAGTTCTTTCTTGATTCATCGCTTGAGCTAGAAGAACTTGATCCACCACTTGTCCACTCGCGGACGGCGAAGGTTGCTTCTTGCCTTGGTCTTCTCTCCTTGACCACCTTCCTTTTGGGCTTGTGCTCAATCTTGGTGAATTTGATGTGTTGATGATGGAGCCCTTCTCTCAAGTGGATGTTGTAGCCGTACATGTTGACTTTCTTCACATACTTGAAGATCTTCTTCACGTACTCGGCCACCATAGATTCAACCTCTTCATCACTTGAGGAATCTTCATTATCACCATCACCACCATCATCTTCGCTTGAGCTTCCACGAGTAGCCATCCTACTCAACATTTTCTCTTGTCGGCTTGAGAGAGCATGGCTTGTGGTTGGAGAAGATGGTTCTTGGGGCTTTTCTTGGGGCGCCTTCTTTGACTTGGGCATTAGTTGAAGCTCATGTGCCATGATCTTGCTCAAGATATGCGATGGCTTCAAATCTTCGAGTTTCTTCTCGTAGATGATTGCTTTCACCAAGTCATAGTCGGGCTTTCGGAGACTTTGAAGGATCTTGCGGTTGATGTTCAAGTCCGTGATGTCCTTCACACCTAAGGCATTAATCTCATTGACAAGCACATTTAGGCGTGAGTACATAGATTCGGCATTTTCATTAGCAAGTTGCTTGAAGCTATTGAATTCCTCAAGGAGACAACCGTAGCGTTCATTGGCAACTTCTTTTGAACCCTCATTTTGCTCCTTGATGGTTTTTCATAGATCATGAGCATTTTCACAAGTAAAAACTCTATTGAAAACACCTACATCTAGTGAGGACAAAATGATACTCTTAGCAATCACATCAAATTGCTTTTCCTTTCTAGTACCATTTTTCATGCCCTCATCGGTGACTCTCCAAACATCAAGGTCCCTTGCTTGGAGATAGGCCTCCATGAGAACCTTCCACCGAGGATAGCCCGTGCCATCGAAATGTGGAGCCAAACCTAAGGTATCCACCCCTTTCATTCCTCTATAGAGCAACTCACTAGGCGGTGAAGCCTAACCGTTCCAATGAGCCGGTTTTCACAATTTACCAATTGAATTGGCGTATCCTTGTGAAGGAAGTGAGTCCCGGCTCGATACCACTTGTAAGGAATCGGATGCCCGTTAGCCTAAGAGGGGGAGGGGGTGAATTAGGCAACTTAAAACCTTAACCTACGGCTTCACTAATTTTGCGCAAAGGTAAACTAGAACATACTATCTATATGTGCAACTACGGTTGTTCTAGTGTGAAACTCCCATCCCAAAAGAAGGTTTGCAACCTATAGCCAATCCTAGCATGATACTACTCTAGGAATGTAGAGACAAGCAAAGATTGCAATAGAGTAAATGCGGAAACGTAAAGGGGATGAGAGGAAGCAAACTCTTGACACGCGATTTATCCCGTGGTATCGGTAGGCACTAAGCCACCCCTAGTCCACGTTGTTGAAGCACTCACACAAGAGTATTGCTTCCTGGCCACCAAGTCTCTCCCAAGAGCACCAACTTGACTTGCCACAAAGGCTAGCCAATTAGGCACTTGTCAAGCTCCCTTGGTCACCTTGATGCCGCCTCCACTAAGGAGCTTCTCCACCAAGGAAGGGGGTCTCCACGTCCCCCGCACAAAGTGTCCTCGCCGCTCCACACCAAGCCGGAGGGTCGATGACGATTGCCGGTGAGCCACTTAGGCCCCAAGGCTTCCGGTGAACCTTGTACAACTTGATTCACTCAAGAATCACCTCACAAGGTTGGCACAACCTTGCACTCACTCAGCTCTAAGCTAAGCCTAGCACTAAGCACATACACAAAGCATATGCAAGTCTAAGGATGAGCAATTAAGCACTTGGATGGATTGGATATGATCTTGAATGTGTCTTGAACTCTTCGCACTTCCACTCAATCCAAACAACCTCAAATGAGTGAGTGGAGGGGGTATAAATAGCCCAAGGCATCAAACTAGCCGTTGGCTAACGTCCACCGAAAAAGGTACCGTCGGATGATCCGACGCTATGCTTTTCCAGGGCGTCGGCTCATCCGTGCCCCTCCCACGTCACGTAGCCGTTGAGGTTCTCTCGACACAATCGGCTCCGACGCTATGCTCCGACGCTACGTCGGATCATCCGGTGTCGAAGGCCTCGCGTCCAGTCGATCGTTAGCTTCTACTGCACCGTCGGATAGACCGACGCTATGCCTTGACCAAGGCGTCGGATCATCCGGGGCCGAAGGCTTCGTCTTGGCGCGTCTCGTATGAATTCAAACCGAGCGTCGGATAGACCGACGGGGTCCCCACTCGACCGTCGGATCATCCGGTGCTACTGCCTTCCTTGCTCTTCCTCTGCAACTCGTCCGACGCATGTAGAAAATGGACCGTCGGTTCATCCGACGGTACCTAGGGTTTCTCCCTGTGTACCAACTCGTCCGACGATTGCACCGACGCTTGTAAATGAGGGACCGTCGGTTCATCCGATGGTGTCTTTGCTTTTCCTTTTCTTGCTCGGTTTTGACCCTAGAAAAATAGACTATCTTCTCAATTTGGCATATGGTTTTCTTGCATCCTTGGGACCTAGAAGTGTCTACAAAGACATGCTAAAGCAATAGGGTTAGTCCCAATGATCATGTTGTCATGAATCACCAAAATCAAACTCCGAACAAATGGCATATGAGGCCATGTTCGCTACAAACACCAAACCTCGAGTCCAGCGACCAACACCGGTCGGACCGGTGAGCACCACCGGCCGACCGGTCCCTCGCCGGTGAGAGTTGGCGACTTCCACTAAGTGGCTACACACCGGTCGGGCCGGTGAGACACACCGGTCGACCGGTCCAAGCCTCGAAAGCCCCCAAATCACCAAACAGCCTACCGACCTCCAAACCGACCCAAACTCGAAACAGCTCGCAACACGAGACAACAACGAACACACCCGGACGTTCACCCAAGCAAAAACTCAGCAAGGGTTGCACCGGTCGGACCGGTCAAGAGCACCGGTCGACCGGTGTAGCCTCGGGCAGCTCGGGATGAACAAGACGCGTGGGTCAACTCCCCCAAATCCAAACTTCGATCTCCCGAATCGCTCAACGGACTTGAACAAGACTTTGGGGATAATAGGAACACCTCATGAGGAGTCCATAGCCAAGTTTAATCCCACCAAAACTTGTCCAAAAAGGAGGAATGGAAGAAATCCGCCAAGAACACCTCGAACCCAAGAACTCGAAAACCCCAAAAACGAGCCCCTTTACTCACGGATTTGGGAGGGGAATCACAGCCCAAAGAACCAGGAAGGGTTCCAACAAATTTCCCCCATCAAATCCCCAAGAGAAAGGTCCCGAAAACACCCCAAGAAAACCACCAAGAAAGGGCTCCGAAAATCACCACCAAGAACAACCGGGAACAACACAACAAGGCCTTGAGGAACCACGTCGAATCATCTATACATGACACAAAGGTTCATACAAGGTCTAGCTTGCCGCCCGATCATCCAACCCTCTCACAAAATCTTACCATGAAGCTCTCAAGCTAGTCCTATGGAAATCCTAAGAAAATAGGAAGGGAAAATAGTAAAGCAAATGAACTAGGGTTCCAAGAGGTTGGCTGCCATCCTCTCACCTCATGGGTTATATGTAGGCAACCGAAAGTCTAAAATACCCTTTCCTAATGACTAGGGATACAAGCCCCTCAAGGGCGGTTTTGGAAGTCTTCAAGCTTTCTCCATCGGACGGATGCCCGGCGACAACAAACGGCTTAGCCTCGACGCAAGCCTTGCGATCCCGACGCGTGTCCTCCGCTTCGAAGATTCCAGATCGTGTCATCGCACACCGGTCGACCGGCACCTCACCGGTCCGACCGGTCGGACCGGTCCGGCACCGCTGCAAAGACCGTCTTCGGTTCTTCGGTCTTGGCTTTGTGGATCAACCAAGGAACCCAATGGTGTTCGGTGAACCACCGGAAACCCCACGAACTCGGTGTAGCCTCCGCCAATCTCCACTCATGACTCGGCTCCCACGTAGTCCCGGCTCGACCTTGGTTTTGAGGCTCAACCAAGAAACCATCCACGACTTCATCTTGATGTTCATGCCACCATGCGGCCCGCACTTAACCCCCGCCGGCCACCGGGTCCGTCGAACGAAGCCTACTTGTCTTCTCCACACCGGCGGCCTCACCGGCGACGACCTTTTGCGCTTGTTCTTCACCCGCACCAACACCAATCAAGCCGCAACCTCGCACCCGCAATACTTAGCCAAGAATCAGTCCACACAACGTTGTCAATCACTCATCACACAAGGAAGCGACCATCCACCGGTCCTCGAACCACACATGGTCCTCAATCTCCCCCTTGATGAGTGCATTGACAACACCCACACGAAAGTAACAAGAGAGAAAAGAAAGAGAAAAGAAACGAACAAAAAGAAACTCAAACAAGCGATCGAAAGCCAAACAAAAGCAAATAACAAGATCACTTGAAGAAGACGAGTCTCGGACCCCTTAGGCAAGGGCAAAGGCTCGACACATCCGAGACAAAACAAAGCTCAAGCAAAGAGCGCAAACCACCGAAACAAAACTTGAAAAGCCACAAAGAGCTCCCCTTGCAAACATGCAAGCTCCCCCCCGAACCAATGCAACTCCCCCTGGACGAATGCATGCAAACCACTTGAAAACAGGGTAGTTGCAACAACTTCAGCTCACACCGGTCAGACCGGTCACCACCACCGGTTAGACCGGTGCCGAACATGTGCACGAGACCAAGCACTCGACCGGTCGGACCAGTGACCTCGACCGGTTGGGATCGGTGCACACGAGCCCGTAAATGGCTCGAAACCACCTGAAAACCTTCTAAATGCGTCCAACAAGCCATTTCAAGCTCAAACTTCTCCCCCTTGTTGGCAATGCATGAATCAAGCCAAAAATGCAAAACTTTCAACCTAGAGCTTATCAAATAGACAAAATTCAACAAAGAATGCTACACATGTCCAAATGAGCAAGTTATATACTCTATAGCTTCGTATCGACATCAACTACATGATTATCAAGTTTCACAACCATTGGACGAAGCTAAGCTGGATTTGGGCAATTTTGCGAAAACTTTGCCTCTCATGAGCAAAGTCCAAAACATGATCAAAACATATCAAAATGGCAAAGCCACACAAACTTCATGCAAGGACAGCCATGCTAACCATAAGACCATCACAAACACCCACAAGCACCTCATGTCATGTCAAAGCCACCGAGCCATGTGCCTACTTCTATGTATGAGACTTCTCATTGGTAGGCATCATGCAACGGTTTAGCACCCAAAGCAAATTAAATTTAGCACATATGACATGGGAGCACATTTTCCAAGCATTTTACATTTCATTTTCAGATTCATAATTGGTACATGAAAAGTCTTTGCGACAAAAAGGAACTTATGCCCCTCCACAAGATGAAGCAAGAGGGCTAAACATTCATGAGGGCAAATGAGCCTTTGGCCCCATATGATCAATAAACTAGCTATCCAACCACAAATTAAGCATAACCAAGCCACTAAAACATGTCAAGATCATATAAAGGCATTTACACATGAGAGAGCATACATATGACATTTTTAAAAAACATAGCCATCAACCATGGATTATTCATCAAGATTATCAAGAGCTAAGCCAAACTAACCATAGCATACCAAACAAGCTCACAAAGACATAAGTAGCATTCCATGGTGAACAATGTATATAGGAGAAGCTTTTCCTATCCAATGCATATGATACAAAATGCATGCAATCTAATATACAAGGATGCCTATACATCATGTTACATATGCCATGCCAAATGCAAGAAATGCACAAAGGAAAGCTATACATATGCGACAAAGGAGCTCCCACACACCCACTCAAGAAATCAAACACACATCAAGTTCCCCCCGCAAACGAGTGAAAGTTGCTTGATCTAGGGGTTTGGTGAAAATATCGGCTAGTTGGTCATGTGTGGGTACATGGATCAAAGCTATATTTCCTTTCTCCACGTTGTCTCTCAGAAAATGATACCTCACTTCTATGTGCTTGGTTTTGGAATGGAGCACCGGGTTCTTCGCAACGCTTATGGCACCGGTGCTATCACATTGAAGTGGGACATGGGTATACTCCTCACCAAAGTCACTCATGGTGTATGAAATCCAAAGGAGCCGAGAGCAACAACTAGTAGCGGCAACGTACTCGGCCTCGTAGTGGATTGAGCAACACTCGACCGTTTGCGGGAAGACCAAGACACCAAAGAAGAACCCAAAAAGTGGAAAGTCCCGAAGTGGACTTCCTATCCAACCGACACCCAAAGCAAAATCCGCGTCCGAAAAACCATGAAGCGCCAAAGAAGAGGACACGGAGTACCAAAGGCCGAAGTCGGGGGTGTGACGCAAGTACCCGAAAATTCGCTTCACCGCTTGCCGATGCGAAGTCCTCGGAGACGCCTCGAAAACGAGCACACGGACATACCGAAAACCGGATGTCCGGCCTCGTCGCCGTCAAGTAGAGGAGCGACTCGATCATGCTCCGTACTCCTTCCGATCCACGTGTTCACCTTCCTCGTCCGCATCAAGAGCAGTAGTCGTGCTCATCGGCGTTTCATAGCCTTGGAATCCTCCATCTTGAACTTCGCACAATGTCCTTAGTGTACTTGGCTTGGTGCACAAATGTTCCTTCCTTTGATTGTTTGATTTGTAGCCCGAGGAAGAAGCGCAACTCACCCATCATGCTCATCTCAAATTCCCTGCTCATATCCTCTGCAAACCTTGCAACAAGAGAGTTAGACGAGTCACCAAAGACAATATCATCCACGTACACCTGCACAATCAGGATATCTTGCCCTGCCTCAGTAGAAACAAGGTCTGATCGACCTTCCCCATCTCAAAGCCTCTCTCAAACAAGAACCCCCTCAACCTGCCATACCAAGCTCTAGGCGCCTGCTTCAACCCATACAGCGCCTTCCTCAACCTGTACACCCGGTGGGGGTACTTCTCACTTTCAAACCCCGGTGGTTGCCTCACATACACTTCTTCCTCCAACACACCATTCAGAAAAGCACTCTTCACATCCATTTGGTGCAACTTGAACCCTTTAGCCACGGAAAAGGCTAGAAGGATCCTAATTGACTCCAAATGGGCTACAGGAGAAAAGGTCTCCTCGTAGTCAATCCCCTCCTTCTGACTGAACCCCTGAGCAACAAGCCTCAACTTGTTTCTCACAACCTCACCTTTCTCTCCCTCTTTGTTCTTCCACACCCACTTTGTACGAATCGACTTACACCCTGGAGGAGGGTCAACCAACTCACAAACCTGATTCCTCTCAAAGTTCTCCAACACCTCATGCATCGAATTAACCCAATTGTGATCAGATAGTGCATGTCCAATGTCTTTGGGCTCAAAAGTAGCAACAAATGCAGCATGAGCGAAATGAGAATTGTTTCGAACCCTCGACCGTGTAGTGCGTTCATTCATGTCGCTGATGATCCTCGAAGCTGGGTGATCCACTTGTACTCGTCGGGGAGGTTCTCACCTCGATGCTACCTCCCCCTCAACAACAGCTTCTCCTCGATCTTGATTTGTCGTCGTATGTGTGGGAGAGGGTCAGTCCACCACCGTAGTCGAAGTAGTGGATACTTGTTCAGCCGGGGGCACCACACCGCCATCTTCATCGTCTCCATGTTCATGCTCCTCCTCCTGAAAGATCTCCTCGCCAAACTCATCATAACCTGCACACTCAAAGACAAGCTGACTACGTGGCTGCGTCTCGTCGAAGGTTACCTCGCAAGTCTCCACGATTTGGTTAGTTTCAAGATTGAGCACACGATATGCTCTAGAATGAGATGCATAACCAAAGAAAATATCATCGACAGACCTAGCCTCAAACTTATCCAACTTCTTCCCTTTCTTCAAAATAAAGCATTTGCAACCAAAGACATGGAAGTGACTCACCTTGGGTGTGCAACCATGCATCAGCTCATAGCATGTTTTCTTCTTGTGCACTCTGAGGTAGATCCTGTTTGACACATAGCACGCGGTATTCACCGCCTTAGCCCAATACCTCCTCGGAGTCCTATGCTCATCAAGCATCGTCCGAGCCATCTCGCACAAGGTCCTGTTCTTCCTTTCCACAACACCATTCTGGGGAGGTGTACACAGACTAGAAAACTGATGCTCAAGACCCAAGTCATGTCAGAAGGCTTCAAAACGAGAGTTTCTGAATTCCGAGCCATTGTCACTGCGGATTGCTCGTATGGCATCTCCGTGCCTCTCGTTTCTCAACCTCAAGACTAGATCTCGAACAAAACCAAACGTCTCCCCCTTATCCTCGAGAAAGAACACACACGCATATCGAGAGTAGTCGTCCACCATAACAAGGACATACCGTCGGTGCGGAATATGGTCCCGGCACTAACCGGTGGATAGAGCCGAGGTCTATCCCTCAATGGTCGATGCTAAGCAACAAGTGACACAAGGTTTTTATCCTGGTTCCGGCCGAGGGGGCCGTACGTCCAGCAGGGGTGTGCTCACGGCACTATATTGCTCAGCACCGGGGGTGCCTGTAGTGGGGCTGCTACAAGCGAGGCGGGAGAGGGAGCGTGGTTTCCAAGTCCCTGGTGGAGTGGCTGAAGATGTTGTGGGAGAATTAGAGAGTGAGTGCACGGTGTATGTCAAGGGCTCCTGGTCTGTGGCCTTGAGCGTATTGCTATCTCTCCGTCCCCTGCGGCTGGGAGCTTCGTCCCCCTTTTATAGATCAAGGGGGAGGCGAATTACATGCATGCCGCGCTATCTAGCTACGTGGAGAAGCACGACGTGCTATGCTGTAGAGTGGGCGGCCGTCCGGGCGATCCTTGCAGCGATCTGGTCATCATGGCCTGACTTGTACCCGAACAGTGGCGGTTCGAGGGTAGGAGAGCAGCGAATGGCGGTGATGTCCTTCGATAGGCTCGAGGGAGGTGCGACGCAGGCTCCGTACGGCGTACGGGAGTAGGCGGGGACGGCGTTCCTTCCCGACGCGCTTCACGGGGCCGGAGTCGTTGCTACGGGGCCCGGCGTGCGCCCGCACGCGCGGGCACGGCGGCCATGCCGTTACGGTGGCGGGGATGGCGGCCCACCGCCTAGCGCCTCCACCTAACCCCGTAGGGTCACAAGAAAGTGAATCGAGGGGTGCGCCGGCCCCCTTTCGAGGGCTCGGCGTGTTAGCCGTACCGGGGCGTGCGCACGGTGTCACGGACCGACACCGGCCGCGGCCGCACGTCCCCTCCCACGGGGGCGGGGATGGGCTCCTCCCTGGGGAGTTGGTGCGGCGGCACGGGGGGTGTGAGCCCCGGCGTATGATGGCGCCATCCCGCCCGGCGTCGGTGGCGTTAAATGCCCATGTACGGGGGCCGGCGCACGCGTGAGGGGCACCCTCGAGCGTGGCGGACCCCGGCCGAGGGCGGGGCGTACCCTCGAGCGAGGCGGAGCCCACTCGAGGGAAGTGCTGCCCCTCGAGCGGGGCGAAGCCCGCCCGAAGTGTACGAGCATCCTCGAACGAGGCGGAGCCTGTTCGAGGGGGTCTCTAAGTGGGCCGCCTCGATGGGCCATCGGGGTTACTGCGGCGTGGGCCGTGTCCTGCATGGTTAGGCACCTGCATGGTTAGGCTTGACGTTTTTTGGTTTTGTTGCGGGTTTTAAGTGAGGTTTTTCCCCATTGTTTAAGGGGACCCCTAGGGCTGTCCCCGACACATACCACTTCTCACCCGCGGATCGCACACGAGCCGGGCCAACAAGGTCCATATGGAGCGGCTCGCATGGACGCTCAGTCATCACATCGGTGAGAGGCGGGTGAGAAGAGGCTACCATCTTGGCATGCCTACACGGCGCACAAACCAACTCTTTTTCAAGCCTCAACCGTGGCAATCCTCGGACCAAATTGAGTTTACTCAAGCGAGACAAAAAGTCAAAGCTCAAGTGACCCAACTTCCTATGCCATTTCCACAACTCACTCGAAGAACCAGCCAAGAAACAACGCTCCACACCCGAAGACTGAAAAAAAATCAGCACGAAACACCTGACCCTCGGGAACGACCATACAGACAAGGTCCCCTCGAGAGTCCAAAATCCGAGAACCACCTGGCCGAAACAACACCTCAAAACCCTCATCCAACAACCGGGACACAAAAAGCGCGATTGTACCCCAAGGCAATTGAACAAGAGCAACACGCCCGAGAGTGATCTTGTCACTCACCTTAATCTCACCTTCTGAAAGCACACGCCCACGCCCATTGTTCCCAAAAGTGATGTACCTCCTTGTCACCACCGGGACAAGACTTGAGAACCACCCCTGTCTCCGGTCATATGCCTCGAGCAACCGGAGTCAATCAACCAAATGTTCTTCAAGTCTCCCACCTGAAATTCAAAAACGAGCACGTGAGCGAACAAACGACTCAGCACTGGGGTTAGTACCAAAAGAGTAAAACCAGTGCCGAGCCATTTGCTCGAAAGTGGGGTTAGCACAAACCAAACCATCTCTCCTACCAAAGCTACCTCCACGAACACCACCACGGTAACCACCCTGAGGGAACCACCCCTCTCTGCCTGGAGGAGGACCAAAACCACGAAAGAAAGCCCGTGGACCGTCCCTCCTCTCCTTCTCAAAGCTACAACTCCTCACATGCCCGTAGTGAACTCGAGGGGGAGAATGCCTAGCCACCGGACCTCCTGCAAACTCTCCAGCCCAACCACCAGAACCACGACCTCCAGAAACAACCCTCGCACCCGTACGAGCACGAAACCCAACCGCCGCCCGTCAGTGCCGCACCGGTCCGATCGGGTGCCCCACACCGGTCCGACCGGTGTAGCCTGGGCAACAGCACCTCCAACAACCTTCCGCTCTCCCCAAGCCCGAACTCGTCCTCACACTCGCCTTGGCCCGGGGCATCGCACACGAGGCTCAAGTACACCATCGAAAGGGTGGTACTTGTCCTTGTTAGCCCACTCTTTTGCCATTCTCTCCTCTCGCTTCCTCTTGAAGCAAAACTCATCCTTATGGCCATCTCTCCCACAATAGCCACAATGAAACCTCACAAGCTTAGGTTTAGGCTTGGGCTCTGGTCGCTCACTTGGTTTCTCTCCACTCAACTTCTCCACCGGTTTCTCCTCACTAGCCTTCACACTCGCTTTCCCAAAGAACACTTTCCCCGAAGTGCTCACAAACTTGATAGGCTTTTGAAGATCATTTGTTGGTGTAGGAAACACGGGTGGAGCCGGGATTGTGTCTAGTCGGTTCCTAAGATGGTTAGGTTTAGGAGGGAAATCATTTTTGTGGTGGGTTATAGGTGGCTCGGGATGTTCTCTCCACTTCCCTCACCAACCTTGTTGGCCCCAAGTCCCTCACCATCCTCGCCTCTTAAATGCCTCGATCATCATCCTCAACCGAGGCTCATGACCGGACAACCAACCCATCAACTTTCTCGGCTCATCATTCTCATCCCGCAAACGATCAACATATTGTGCAAGTTCAATTCTTCAAAGCATGCATTTCACGGGTAGAGCATGATGTAGGAATGGGTTCTTTCAGCTTAGCCTCAAGAGAACTAGTTTAAGCATGCATCTCATCAATTTTAGCATGCAAAACGGGGCAAGAAGTGCAAGCACCTAGCAAAGAAGGTCTAGACTTAAGCTCGCCCACTTCAACCCTAAGCACATATAGTTCCTCACACTTGTAGGCATGCTTTTCCTTGAACAAAGCAAGATCAGCAAGGAAAATGGAGCAATCAAGACAATCAACCTCATCCGAAACAACAGGCTAGCCTTAAGGGAATCAATCTCAAGCTTGCTATCAAGCACCCGTGTTTCTAGCTCGCCACTCTAGTCCTAGCATCCTCGAGTGAAGCCCTAAGCTTTTTTCTCATTTTCTTGGCCTCTCTAAGCATGTCATCACGGTTATCAAGCAAAGAGCCAAGCCTCTCATTCTCCCGACGCAAGAAGGGAAGTTCATCACGCACCTCGTCGTCGGACTCGCAGTCCGAGTCGCTCCGTGTGCTCTTCTTGCCGCCGGAGCTCGGCGCCATGGTGCAGAAGCCATCTCTCGCAAAGCGGCTCACCCCCGCTCGGATTCTTGGATGACTTCCTCGCTCTTGCGACGATCACCTTCGTCTTCACCGTTGCTCGAGCTCGAGGTGGAGTACGTGGAACCGGAGTCGACGTCTCTTGCTCCCACCATCGCTCGGGCCTTGCCTCGGCTCTCTTTCTTCCTCGATCGTCGCTCGTCCTTGTACTTGTTCTTGTGCTTGCTCTTGTGGTCACGCCTCGACCGTACTTGCCATCCATCCTCGACCCGTGCTTGTAGCCATCCTTGTTCTCGACCTTCTCCGGCGAGTCGGCGATGAAGTGTCCCGCTTGCCGCACTGGAAGCATGTCCTCGTGTTTCTCATGTTCACTCGGTTCTCGTGCAACCTCTCGAACCGCCTCGTCCGGAGTGCCGGCTCGTCCTCTCCAAGCACATCGAACTCCTCATCTAGCATAGACATCAAAGAGGATAAAGAGAACATCCCTGGTGGATGGGTTAGTGTTAGCCTTTCCTTTCGAACCACCAACGAGGGCAAGACTATGGGAATCGGTCGGACCCTCGAGCTTGGCAGTCATGCCCCTATCCACCTCGGCCGACTTGAGCTTCGAGAACGGCTCGTTTACCGTCGAGTGTCATACTTCTCCGACTCCACAATGGCCTCGAACTTTCCTCCCCATATTGTACGATCCAAAGAGTGTAAGAGCTTGACGGATCTATCATGATCATCGTATGGGAGCACGTCCACATTGGCCCTCATGTTGTTCACAACCACCGTGAACCTCTGAAACAAGGCATCGATGGACTCACTGGGGAGATGAGTGAAGTTCTCGTACTCTCTCTGGTAGGTCGCATACATCCGTGCCTGAACCTGGGCATTCCCAACATGAGCCTCCTTCAGCACCTTCCAAATTCTATAAGTCAAGTGCTCGGTGTGCACCCGATCAAACTCAGGCTGACACAAAGCACGAAACAAGTAGTTGACCGCCTTATTGTTGGCGTCGAACATGTCCCTCGATCCTGCAGCGAGGAAGTTCATCGGCTGGACATAGGCTGTGTCCACCGTGACATCCCAAAGGATCTGACCCTTTCATCGGAGAAACACAGCCATCCGCTTACTCCACATCAGTTAGTTCTTGCCATCGAAGTGTGGAGGACCCAAACCCCGTTCCTGGTACGCCATCCTTGGATCTTAGACTGGTTAGAGTCAATAAAGACCCGAACCGGCTCTGATACCACTTGAAGGACCGATACGGCGAACCAGAGAGGGGGGAGTGAATGGGAGCCGATAAAAATTCTTCTCGAAGGAGATGGAAACTCCAACAAGATGAACATGGCTTCCAACACACGTCTCCGACTCACTACCCAAGTTGGCCAAGCCCACGTAGCCACTGGAGTGCCACTGGACCTAGGAACCAACACACAACCTTCGACCCGAGAACGCAGCGGAACACCAAACTTCGAGTCCACCGACCAACACCCGTCGGAGCGGTGAGCACCACCGGTCGGACCTTGTCCCTCGCCGGTGAGAGTTAACGACTTCCACTAAGTGGCTTCACACCGGTCGGGCCGGTGAGACACACCGGTCGGACCGGTCCAAGCCCGAAAGCCCCCGAAACACCAAACAGGCCTACCGACCTCCAAACTAACCCAAACTCGAAACAGCTGCAACACAGGACAACAACGAACACACCCAAACGTTCACCCGAGCAAAAACCCACCAAGGGTTGCACCGGTCAGACCGGTCAAGAGCACCGGTCAGACCGGTGAAGCTGGGCAGCTCGGGATGAACAGCACCCACGGGTCAACTCCCCCAAATCCAAACTTCGATCTCCCGAATCGCTCCACGGACTTGAACAAGACTTTGGGGATAATAGGAACACCTCATGAGGAGTCCATATCCAAGTTTAATCCCACCAAAACTTGTCCAAAAAGGAGGAATCGAAGAAATCCCGCCAAGAACACCTCGAACCCTAGAACTTAGAAAACCCCAAATCGAGCCCCTTTACTCACGGATTTGGGACGGGAATCACAGCCCAAAGAACCACGAAGGGTTCCCACAAATTTCCCCCACCAAATCCCCAAGAGAAAGGTCCCGAAAACACCCCCAAGAAAGGGCTCCGAAAATCACCACCAAGAACAACGGGGAACAACACAACAAGGCCTTGAGGAACCACGCCGAATCATCTATACATGCCACAAAGGTTCATACAAGGTCTAGCTTGCCGCCCGATCATCCAACCCTCTCACAAGATCTCACCATGAAGCTCTCAAGCAAGTCCTATGGAAATCCTAAGAAAGTAGGAACAGAAAATAGGAAAGCAAATGAACTACGGTTCAAAGAGATTGGCTGCCATCCTCTCACCTCATGGGTTATATGGAGGCAACCGAAAGTCTAAAATACCCTTTCCTAATGACTAGGGATACAAGCCCCTCAAGGGCAGTTTTGGAAGTCTTCAAGCTTTCTCCATCGGATGGATGCCCGGCGACCGCAACCTGCTTAGCCTCGACGCAAGCCTTGCGACCCCGACGCGTGTCCTCCACTTCGAAGATTCTGGACTGCGTCGTCGCACAGCGGTCAGACCGGTGCACCTCACCGGTTAGACCGGTACCCACCGGTCGGACCGGTCGATCGGTCCGGCACGAGCCGCAAAGACCGTCTTCTCGTTCTTCGGTCTTGGCTTTGTGGATCAACCAAGGAACCGCGGTGGTTTCTCCGGTGAACCACCGGAAACCCCGCGAACTCGGTGTAGCCTCCGCCAATCTCCACTCATGACTCGGCTCCCACCTAGTCCCGGCTCGACCTTGGTTTTGAGGCTCAACCAAGAAACCATCCATGATTTCATCTTCTTGTTCATGCTACCATGCGTCCCGCACTTGACCCCGCTGGCCACCGGGTCCCTCGAACGAAGCCTACTTGTCTTCTCCACACCTGGAGGTCTCACCGGCGACGACCTTTCGCGCTTGTTCTTCACCTGCACCAACACCAATCAAGCCGCAACCTCCACCTGCAATACTTAGCCAAGAATCAGTCCACACAACGTTGTCAATCACTCATCACACAAGGAAGCGACCATCCACCGGTCCTTGAACCACACATGGTCTTCAGAGTGCTACTGGTCCTAGGAACAAACACTACCAGCAACCTCAACTCCTACACACCCACGACAGCGGAAACAACTCAGGAGCCGACTGTCCAGAGGGGGCGGTTAGACCAGGTATGGGGGCGGTTAGACCGCCTCCACCAAGCAACCAAGAAGTCCTCCGAAACACCTCTTCCGAGCACCAAAACACATCACGGTTTCACCAACAGAGATCTCTGGTCAAGGCCAAGCTAGCTACCAGGAAATCTTGGCGAAAACCAAAACTTCACCCAGGGGCCTAGGGGCGGTTAGACGAGGCTACCGGGGGCGGTCTAACCTCCCGTACCCAAAGCAAAGAACTCCAAGCCAGAACTCCTAGCAAACAACACGAAAACGACCCAAGATTTCACCTGAACGCTCCTCTGATCAAGGCAAACAAACTCACAGAGAAAAATCTGGCAAAATCAAAACCTTGACCTGGAAGGCCCCAAGCGGTTAGACCGCCCCTTCCAGAAAAACTGCCTGCGGGTCAACCCTCAACTTCCTATCTCCCGATCTCCCGAATCACTCCACAGATTGCAGCGAAAATTCGGGAATAGCTGGTTTACCTCCTGAGCAACCTCTACCTCAAAGGAATGGACCCGAACCGCTCACAATAAAGAGGAATTGAAGAAATCGTCTCTCTAGGTCAAGAACTCGGCCAACTCGAAAAACCACCAAATCGAGTCTGATTCAAAGGAGATTTGGGACAAAGTCACCAGCCAAAGAGGCACAAGATCCTCATACGTAACACCCAACAAGATCCCCAAGAAATCGTCCTCAAAACTCTACCAAGAAAATCACAACAAAGAGCTTCGAAAATCACCACAAAGAAGGACGGGAAAAACACTTCTCCTCCTTGAGGAACCACGCCGAACCATCTATACATACCATGAAGGTTCGTACAAGGTCTAGCTTGCCACCCATACATACATCCCTCTCTCTAGATTTCACATGAAGCTCTCAAGCTAGTCCTAGAAAACTAGAGGAAAAAGAGAATGAAAATGGAAAAACATATCAGCTAGAGTCCCAAGAGTTGGCTGCCATCCACCCCCTCAAAGAGTATATATGGAGGCACCCAAAAGACTAAAATACCCTTACTTAATAACTAGGGATACAAGCCCTCAAAGGAGAATTTCGAAGTCTTCAGATTTTCTTCATCGGACGGATGCCCGGCGACCGCAACCTGCTTAGCCTCAACGCAAGCCTTGCGATCCCAACGCGTGTCCTCCGCTTCGAAGCATCTCGGCGCCTGCGACCAGGGCGGTCAGACCGCCCCCCCTGGGCGGTTAGACCGGCTAGGCGGTCAGACTGCCCCTCCTAGGTGGTTAGACCGGCCTGGGTGGCCGCACCTCCTCGTCGAGTCTTCGGCCTCGGTTTTGTGGCTCAACCGAGTAACCAGTGGTTTTCTGGTGAACCACTGCAAACCCCGCGAACTCGGTGTAGCCTCCGCCAATCGCCACTCATGACTCGGCTCCCACGTAGTCCCGGCTCGACCTTGGTTTTGAGGCCAACCAAGAAACCATCCACGACTTCGTCCCGCTGTTCTTGCCACCATGCGACCCGCACTTGACTCCGCCGGCGGCCACCGGGTCCCTCGAATCAAGCCTACTTGTCTTCTCCACACCTGGAGGCCTCACCGGCGACGACCTTTCGTGCTTGTTCTTCACCTGCACCAACACCAGTCAAGCCGCAACCTGCACCTGCAATACTTAGCCAAGAGTCAGTCCACACAACGTTGTCAATCACTCATCACACCAGGGAGTGACCATCCAACGGTCCTCGAACCACACATGGTCCTCAATCTCCCCCTTGATGAGTGCATTGACAACACACAAGATTTGGTAACCAAAAAGAAAAGGAAAAGAAACGAATAAAAAGAAACCTCAACAAGCGATCGAAAGCCAAAGAAAGGCAAAGAACAAGATCACTTGAAGAAGACAAGTCTCGGACCCCTTAGGCAAGGGCAACGACTCGACATATTCGAGACAAAACCATACTCAAGCAAAGAGCGCAAACCACCAAACCAAAGCTCGAACACCACAAGGAGCTCCCCCTGCACATATGCAAGCTCCCCCTGAGCCAAAGCACACTCCCCATGAACCAATGCAGCAATGCAACACGGGAATGCAACAAAGAGCAAAAAACAGCTCACTTTGCTCAGGGCGGTTAGACCGCCTACCACACATCTGACCGCCTTGGGGGCGGTTAGACCGCCCCATGTGACTGGCCCTGCACCAAACTGCTCAAAATTTGCTCGAACCAATTGGAACACCTTCCAAATGCTCCCAAGTGCCCAAATCATGCACAAACTTCTCCCCCTTGTTGACACTGCAAGAATCAAGGCAAAATGCGAAAAGTTTCAGCATATAGCTTCTCAAATATACAAAATTCATCACAAGGTGCTACACATGTCCAAATGAGAAAGTTAGATACTCTACAGGTTCATAATGACTTCAACTACATGATCACTAAGTTTCACAACCATTGGACAAGGCTAAAAAAGATTTGAGCAAGTTTGCGAAACTTTACCCTCTCATGAGCAAAAACCTAAACATGAGCAAAACATGTCAAAATGGCAAAGCCACACAAACTTCACGCTAGGACAACCATTCTAATAATAAGACCATCACAAACACACACAAGCACCTCATGTCATGTCAAAGCCACCGAGCCATGTGCCTACTTATATATATGAGACTTCTCATTGGTAGGCATCATGCAACGGTTTAGCACCCAAAGCAAATTTAAATTTAGCACAAATGACATGGGAGCACATTTTCCAAGCATTTTACATTTCATTTTCAGATTCATATTTGGTACATGAAATGTCTTTGCGACAAAAAGGAACTTATGCCCCTCCACAAGATAAACAATGAGGGATAAACATTCATGATGGCAAATGAGCCTTTGGCCCCATATGATCAATAAACTAGCTATCCAACCACAAATTAAGCATAACCAAGCCACTAAAACATGTCAAGATCATATAATGGCATTTACACATGAGAGAGCACATATGTGATATTTTTCAAAACATAGCCATCAACCATGGATTATAAATCAAGATCATCAAGAGCTAAGCCAAACTAACCATAGCATACCAAACTAGCTCACATGATCATATATAGCACATCATGGTGAACAATGTATATAGGAGAAGCTTTTCCTACCAAATGCATGTTATACAAAATGCATGCAACCTAAGATACAAAGATGCCTATACATCATGTTACATATGCCATGCCAAATGCAAAAAATGCATAAAGAAAAGCTATACATATGCTACAAAGGAGCTCCCACACACCCAACTCAAGAAATCAAACACACACCAAGCTCCCCCTGCAAACGAGTGAAAGTTGATTGATCTAGGGGTTTGGTGAAAATATCGGCTAGTTGGTCATGTGTGGGTACATGGATCAAGGTTATCTTTCCTTTCTCTACATTGTCTCTCAGAAAATGATACCTCACTTCTATGTGCTTGGTTTTGGAATGAAGCACTGGGTTCTTTGCAACGCTTATGGCACTGGTGCTATCATATTGAAGTGGAACATGGGTATACTCCTCACCAAAGTCAATCATGGTGTATGTGATCCAAAGTTGCTGAGAGCAACAACTAGCTGTGGCAACATACTCTGCCTCGGTAGTGGATTGAGAAACACTCGACTGTTTGCGAGAAGACCAAGACACCAAAGAAGATCCCAAAAACTGGCAAGCCCAGAAGTGGACTTCCTATCCAACCGACACCCAGCAAAATCCGCATCTGAAAAACCATGAAGAGCCAAAAAAGAGGACGCGGAGTACCAAAGGCCGAAGTGGGAGTGTGACGCAAGTACCTGAAAATTCGCTTCACCGCTTGCCGATGCGAAGTCCTCGGAGACGCTTGAAAACGAGCGCACAGACATACCGAGAACTGGATGTCCGGTCTCATCGCCGTCAAGTAGAGGAGTGACCCGATCATGCTTCGATACTCCTTCTGGTCCACGTGTTCACCTTCCTCGTCCGCATCAAGAGTTGTGGTCGTACTCATAGGTGTCGCCATAGCCTTGGAGTCCTCCATCTTGAACTTCCGCACAATGTCCTTGGTGTACTTAGCTTGGTGCACAAATGTTCCTTCCTTTGATTGCTTGATTTGTAGCCCAAGGGAAAACTGCAACTCGCCCATCATGCTCACCTCAAATTCCCTGCTCATATCCTCTGCAAACCTTGCAACAAGAGAGTTAGATGAGCCACCAAAGACAATATCATCCACGTACACCTGCACAATTAGGATATCTTTGCCCTGCCTAAGTAAAAACAAGGTCTGATCAACCTTTCCCATCTCAAACCCTCGCTCAAATAGGAACCTCCTCAACTTACCATACCAAGCTCTAGGCGCCTTCCTCAACTTGTACACCCGGTGGGGGTACTTCTCACTCTCAAACCCCGGTGATTGCCTCACATACACTTATTCCTCCAACACACCATTCAAGAAGGCACTCTTCACGTCCATTTGGTGCAACTTGAACCCTTTAGCCACGGAAAAGGCTAGAAGGATCCTAATCGCCTCCAAACGGGCTACGGGAGCAAAGGTCTCCTCGTAGTTGATCCCCTCCTTCTGATTGAACCCCTGAGCAACAAGCCTTGACTTGTTTCTCACCACTTCATCTTTCTCTCCCTCTTTGTTCTTCCACACCCACTTTGTCCCAATCGGCTTACACCCTGGGGGAGGGTCAACCAATTCCCAAACCTGATTCCTCTCAAAGTTCTCCAACTCCTCATGCATCAAATTAACCCAATTATGATCAGATAGTGCGTGTCCAATGTCTTTGGGCTCAAAAGTGGCAACAAATGTAGCATGAGCGAAATGAGAATTGTTCCGAACCCTCGACCGTGTAGTACGTTCATTCATGTCGCCGATGATCCTTGAAGCTGGGTGATCCACTTGTACTCACCGGGGAGGTTCTCGCCTTGATGCTACCTCCCCCTCAATAGCAGCTTCTCCTTGATTTTGGTTCGTCGTCGTAGGTGTGGAGAGGGGCCGTCCATCACCGTAGTCGAAGTAGTTGGCACATGCTCAGCCATGGGTACGACACCGCCATCTTCATCATCTCCATGTTCATGCTCCACCTCCTGAAAGATCTCCTCACCAAGTTCATCATCACCTGCACACTCAAAGACAAGCCGACTACGTGGCTGTGTCTCGTCAAAGGCTACCTCGCAAGTCTCCACGATTTGGTTAGTTTCAAGATTGAGCACACGATATGCTCTAGAGTGAGATGCATAACCAAAGAAAATACCATAGATAGACCTAGCCTCAAACTTATCCAACTTCTTCCCTTTCTTCAGAATAAAGCATTTGCAAGCAAAGACATGGAAGTGACTCACCTTGGGTGTGCGACCGTGCATCAACTCATAGCAAGTTTTCTTCTTATGCATTCTATGGTAGATCCTATTTGAAATATAGCACGCGGTATTCACCGCCTCAGCCCAGTACCTTCTCGGAGTCCTATGCTTATCAAGCATCGTCCGAGCCATCTCACACAAGGTCCTGTTTTTCCTTTACACAACACCATACTGGGGAGGCGTATACGGACTCGAAAACTGGTGTTCAAGACCCAAGTCATGGCAAAAGGTTTCAAAACGAGAGTTTCTGAATTCTGAGCCATTGTCACTGCGGATTGCTCGTATGGCATCTCCGTGCCTCTCGTTCCTCAACCTCAAGACAAGATCTCGAACAAAACCAAACAAGTCTCTCCCAATAGCACCACTTGACTCACCACAAAGGCTAGCCACTTAGGCACCCAAAGCAAATTAAATTCAGCACATATGACATGGGAGCACATTTTCCAAGCATTTTACATTTCATTTTCAGATCCATAATTGGTACATGAAATGTCTTTGCGACAAAAAGGAACTTATGCCCCTCCATAAGATAAAGCAAGAGGGCTAAACATTCATGATGGCAAATGAGCCTTTGGCCCCATATGATCAATAAACTAGCTATCCAACCACAAACTTAGAATAACCAAGCCACTAAAACATGTCAAGATCATATAGAGGCATTTACACATGAGAGAGCATATATGTGACATTTTTCAAAAGCATAGCCATCAACCATGGATATAAATCAACATCATCAATAGCTAAGCCAAACTAGCCATAGCATACCAAACTAGCTCACAAGATCATATATAGCACATCATGGTGAACAATGTATATGAGAGAAGCTTTTCCTACAAAATGCATATGATACAAAATGCATGCAATCTAAAATACAAGGATGCCTATACATCATGTTACATATGCCATGTCAAATGCAAGAAATGCACAAAGGTAAAACTATACATATGCTACAAAGGAGCTCCCACAAACAAAGCTCACAAACGACCGGCTCCTCGAGGGGAGGCAAAAAGGGCTTGACATCACCGGCAAAAGAGCAAAGGAGCACAAAACTCACGAGGCTCCCCCTAAACTCATGCATTAAGGCCAAAGAGCATACAAAGCTCACCTTACACACATGAGATAGGGCAAAGAGCAAAAAGAACCAAGTGGCTTGACCAAGGCCACACACTTGAAGGTCACAAATTCACTTACCTTTATCATTTCTTCAGAAGTCACTCATCCTTGTCCACCATTCCCGAGAGTGATGTACCTCCATGTCACCACTGGGGTATGAGACCGGAGAACCACCCCCGATAGCAACCAAATGTTCTCTGGGCCTCCCACCTGAAACTCAAAACCAAGAGCAAGAATGAGCAAATGACTCAACACTGGGGTTAGTCCCAAAGGTGTGAAACCAGTGTCGGGCCATTTTCTCAAAAGTAGGGTTAGCAACATCTATCCTACTGCGCCTATCAAAACTGCGATCCATCCTGTCAAACCTGGAACCACCATGGGAAAACCACTCCCGTCTCATTGGAGGAGTACGACTACCATGATAGGAAAAGCATGGTCCGTAGCCCCTCTGAGACTCAAAGCTGCGACCTCTCCCAAACTTGTATTGATCACGAGATGGAGAACGTCCAGCAAACTTACCACCTGCAAGCTCTCCAGACCAACCACCAGAACCACGACCTCCTGCAACAAACCGAGACTCATCACGAGCACAAAAACCAAACTGGTCCCCCTACTGCCTCCAAACCGGTCTGACCTGTTTCAAAACCGGTCTAACCGGTTTCACTCCTCCAGCAAGACCTCTTCCTCCCATAGCACTCTTTTCTCCCCAAGCTGGAACCTTACGCACAAAACCTTTTCCCTTGGGCAGTGGTATACAAGGCCCAAGCACACCATGATAAGGGTGGTACCTGTCCTTGTTTGCCCACTACTTAGCCATTCTCGCCTCTCTCCTTCTCTTGTAGCAAAACTCTCTCTTGTGACCATCCTTTCCACAAAACTCACAATGGAAACGGATTGGTTTGGGCTTAGGCTTGGGGTGATACTCTTCACACGGCTTCTCACTAGGTTTCTCACTAGGCTTTTCACTTGCCTTCTCACTCAGTTTTTCTCTCGGTTGGTTTGGCTTGGATGCAAACTTGTCTTTGGGTGTGGGTTGTGGTGGAACTGAAACATTCTCAAATTTCCCTTCTCTCTCACCACTGCACTCACCAAACTTATCAGATCCCAAAGCCCAACCATCAAAGCGCTTACAACTAGCAATCATCGGACCAAGCCGAGGTTCCGACTAGACAACCAACTCAACACTTCACGCAACTTATCATTCTCATCTTGCAAGTGACCAACACATTTTGCAAGATCTAAATTCTTTACAGCATGTAATTCACATGTGGAACAGGAAGTAGGAATAGGCACTTTCAAATCAACCTCAAGTGAAACAATGCGAGAACGAAGCTCAACAATTTTCTCATGCAAACTAGGGCAAGAAGTACAAACACCAAGCAAAGTGGGTCTAGATTGCAGCTCAGCCAACTCAACCCTAAGCACATCTAGTTCCTCACACTTGGAGGGGCATACTTTTCCCTAAGATCAGTCAAGTCAGCTAGGAAAATAGAGCAATCAGCACAATCAACCTCATCAGAAACAACAGGGCTAGCCTTAAGAGAAACAATTTCAAGCTTGCTATCAAGAACCTGTGTTTCCAGCTCAACCACTATAGTCCTAGCATCCTCGAGCAACGATCTAAGCTCCTTCCTAAGCTTCTTAGCCTCTCTAAGCATGTGATCGCTATTATCAAGCAAGTCAACCAACTCCTCATTCTCCTTGCACAAAAAAGAGAGCTCATCACATACCTCATCCTCGGAATCCAAGTTCGAGGCGTCCTTCTGGCTTCTCTTGCTGCCTGAGCTACGAGCCATGCCGCAGAAGTCGTCCTTGAGACTCAGGCCTGTCACACAAAGGCCATTGAGATACTTGCCAAGGTTTCTTCTTCTTCTTCTTCTTCTTCTTCTTCTTCTTCTTCTTCTTCTTCTTCTTCTTCTTCTTCTTCTTCTTCTTCTTCTTCTTGTCATCCTCTTCGTCTTCATCACTCTATCTTGAAGACATGTCCTCGGAGTCTGACTCGATGTCGCTCGATCTCTTCGTCTTCTCTCGAGCTCGTGTCTTCTTCCCATGTCCATGATCCTTTTTCTTGGACTTCTTCCTCTTGTCCTTGAACTTGTGCTTGTCGTGGTTGTTCTCCTTCGGACACTCAGCGAAATAGTGTCCAGCCTTGCCACACTTGAGGCATGTCCTCGTGTTCCTCCTCATGTTCACTCGGTTCTCGTGCAGTCTCTCGAACCGCCTCGTCAGGAGCGCCAGCTCGTCCTCTCCAAGCACGTCGAACTCCTCATCTGGCATAGACATCAAAGAGGACAAAGAGAACATCTTGGTGGATGGGTTAGTGTTAGCCTTTCCTTTTGAACCACCAACGAGGGCGAGACTATGAGAGTCAGTCGGGCCCTCGACCTTGGCTGTCATGCCCCTATCCACCTCAGCCGACTTGAGCTTCGAGAACAGCTCGTTCACCGTCAGAGTGTCATACTTCTCCGACTCCACAATGGTCTCGAACTTTCCGCCCCAAATCGTACGATCCAAAGAGTGTAAGAGCTTGACAGCTCTATCATGATCATCGTACGGGAGCACGTCCACATTGGCCCTCATGTTGTTCACAACCATCGTGAACCTACGAAACAAGGCATCGATGGACTCACGGGGGAGATGAGTGAAGTTCTCGTACTCCCTCCCGTAGGTCACATACATTCGTGCTCGAACCTAGCCATTCCCAACATAAGCTTCCTTAAACACTGACCAGATTCTACAAGCCAAGCTCTCCGTGTGCACCCGATCGAATTCAGGCTGACACAGAGCACGAAACAAGTAGTTGACCGCCTTGTTGTTGGCGCCGAACATGTCCCTCGATCCTGGAGCAAGGAAGTTCATCAGTTGGACATAACTGTTGTCCATCGTGACATCCCAAAGGATCTGACCCTTTCCGCGGAGGAACGCCGCCATCCGCTTACTCCACATCTGGTAGTTCTTCCCATCGAAGTGTGGAGGACCCAAACCTCGTTCCTAGTATGCCATCTTTGGATCTTAGACTGGCTAGAGTCAATAAAGACCCGAACCGGCTCTGATACCAATTGAAGGACCGATTAGGCGACCAGAGAGGGGGGGGGGAGTGAATGGGAGCCGAGAAAAATTCTTCTCGAAGGAGATTGAAACTCCAACAAGATGAACTCGCTCGGTTGAACCCCCAAAATCACACGCTCCGCACTTCTACCTTCAGTTTGCCAAAACCACGTAGCCACTGGAGTGCTACTAGTCCTAGGAACAACCACTACCATCAACCTCAACTCCTACACACCCACGACAGCGGAACCAACTCGGGAGTTGGCTGTCCAGAGGGGGGCGTTAGACCGGGTATGGGGAGCGGTTAGACCGCCTCCACCAGGCAACCAAGAAGTCCTCCGAAAAACCTCTTCCGAGCACCAAAACATATCACAGTTTCACCAACAGAGATCTCTGGTCAAGGCCAAGCTAGCTACCAGGAAATCTTGGCGAAAACCAAAACTTCACCCAGGGTCCTAGGGGTGGTTACACCGGCTACCAGGGGCGGTCTAACCTCCTGTGCCCAACAAAGAACTCCAAGCTAGAACTCCTAGCAAACAGCATGAAAACGATCCAAGATTTCACCTGAACGCTCCTCTGATCAAGGCAAACAAACTCACAGAGGAAGGCCCAGGGCGGTTAGACCGCCCCCAGGTGGTTAGACCACCCCTTCCAGAAAACTGCCCGCGGGTCAACCCTCAACTTCCGATCGCACGATCTCCCGAATCACTCCACGGATTGCAGCGAAACTTCGAGAATAGCTGGGTTACCTCCTGGGCAACCTCTACCTCAAAGGAATGAACCCAAATCACTCACAATCAAGAGGAATCGAAGAAATCATCTCTCTAGGTCAAGAACTCGGCCAACTCCAAAAACCACTAAATCGAGTCTGATTCAAGGGATATTTGGGGGCAAAGTCACCAGCCAAAGAGGCACAAGATCCTCATACGTGACACCCAACAAGATCCCCAAGAAATCATCCTCAAAACTCCGCCAAGAAAATCACAACAAAGAGCTCCAAAAATCACCACA
This sequence comes from Cenchrus americanus, assembly GCA_947561735.1. Lineage (NCBI taxonomy): Eukaryota > Viridiplantae > Streptophyta > Magnoliopsida > Poales > Poaceae > Cenchrus > Cenchrus americanus. Next base: position 76,992,284 of record OX387240.1, on the reverse strand, counting down.
AAGAAGGACGGGAAAAACACTTCACCTCCTTGAGGAACCACGCCGAACCATCTATACATACCATGAAAGTTCGTACAAGGTCTAGCTTGCCACCCATACATCCATCCCTCTCTCTTGATCTCACATGAAGCTCTCAAGCTAGTACTAGAAAACTAGAGGAAAGAGAATGAAAATGGAAAAACAAATGAGCTAGGGTCCCAAGAGTTGGCTGCCATCCACCCCCTCAAAGAGTATATATGGAGGAACCCAAAAGACTAAACTACCCTTACTTAATAACTAGGGATACAAGCCCCTCAAGGGCAAATTTGGAAGTCTTCAGATTTTCTTCATCGGACGGATGCCCGGCGACCGCAACCTCGCTTAGCCTCGACGCAAGCCTTGCGATCCCGATGCGTGTCCTCCGCTTCGAAACGTCTCGGCACCTACGACCAAGGCGGTCGGACCGCCCCCACGGGCGGTTAGACCGGGCCGGCCCGGGTGGCCGCGCCTCCTCGTCGAGTCTTCGGCCTCGGTTTTGTGGCTCAACCGAGTAACCTAGTGGTTTTGTAGTGAACACCGCAAACCCCGCGAACTCGGTGTAGCCTCCGCCAATCGCCACTCATGACTCGGCTCCCACGTAGTCCGGCTCGACCTTGGTTTTGAGGCTCAAACAAGAAACCGCCCACGACTTCGTCCTGCTTGTTCTTGCCACCATGCGACCCGCACTTGACTCCGCCGGCCACCGGGTCCCTTGAATCAAGCCTACTTGTCCTCTCCACACCGGAGGCCTCACCGGCAATGACCTTTGGTGCTTGTTCTTCACCCGCACCAACACCGGTCAAGCCGCAACCCGCACCCGCAATACTAAGCCAAGAGTCGGTCCGGACAACGTTGTCAATCACTCATCACACCGGAAGCGACCATCCACCGGTCCTCAAACCACACATGGTCCTCGGCGGACTCCACGGCACGGACGGCGGCTCCGCTACCCATCTTGCACGAAACTTGTCAAGCCGCTTGAAGATTCTTAACTTCGGGCCTTGCGGGATCATGCTCGTTCGCCCTCTCGACTTGCCCGTTCGTCTTTAGGTGAGCAACGGCGACCAGTCCACACGGATGTGGTTGTCGTCGCAGAAGTTGAGGAATTTCTTCCCTGTGAACTGGGTGCCGTTGTCAGTGATGATCTTGTTGGGAATGCCGAAATGATAGATGATGTCGGTGCAGAACGAGACTGCCTCCTTGGAGCGGACGTTGACGATGGGTCGGGCCTTCATCCACTTCGAGAACTTGTCGACTGCTACGAAAAGGTGGGTGAAGCCCCCAGGCGCTTGTCGGAGAGGACCCACTATGTCGAGGTTCCCGGACGCAAAGGGCCACGTGATGGGGATCGTCTGCAACGCTTGCGCCGGGAGGTGAGTTTGTCGCGCGTAGAACTAGCACCCCTCACAACGCCGCACAATGTCCTTCGAGTCGGCGGCCGCCGTAGGCCGGTAGAAACCTTGTCGGAAGGCTTTCCCGATGAGGGTTCTTGGCCCGCATGGTGACCGTAGGTACCGGCATGAATCTCTTGCGGCGGCTCTCGGCCTTGATCTCCGAGAATGCACTCGCATGAGTATGCCGGCCGCCCCGCGCTTGTAGAGTTCGCCGTCGATGAGGACGAAAGCTTTCGCTTGGTGGGCAATGCACCGGGCTTCGTCCGGTTGGAAGGGAACTTCCCCTCGACCGCCCACTTGAGAATGGGGAACCGCCGGTCGGGATCCTCAAGGTTTACTTCGGTGGCTCATCGATTGCCATGACCTCGGGCCCCGGCTCTTCGGGTGGCTTATTGCCCTTTTCTCGCACGAACGGCCGATGTTGATTGCTCACGAAGACACCATGGGGAACCGGCCGCGCGACGAATGCCGCTTTCGCAAGCACATCTGCCTCTTTGTTGTAGTCGCACAGCACGTGGTGCAACTCGAGGCCGTGGAACTTGCCCTCCAGATCTCGTATGGCTTGGCAATATGCTGCCATCTTTGGGTCAACGTAGTTCTTATCCTTCATGACTTGTCCCATGACCAGTTCCGAGTCACCCCTGATCTCGAGATGCTTGATCCCAAGCTCGACAGCGGTCCGAAGACCGTTGATCAAGGCTTTGTACTCGGCGTTGTTGTTTGACGCCGGGAAATGTAGTCGGACCATGTACTCCATGCGCACACCCAGGGGCGAGATGAAGACTAGGCCTACTCTGGCTCCTTCCTTCATGACCGAGCCATCGAAGTACATGATCCAGGTCTCATTCTCAATTTTCGCTGGTGGAGTCTGCATCTCCGTCCATTCGGCCACGAAATCTGCGATTACTTGGGACTTGATCGCGCTGCGCGGAGCATACGTGATGTTTTGCCCATCAACTCGAGCACCCACTTAGTGATTCTTCCTTCAGCCTTGGGGTTCTGGATGACCTCCCCGAGTGGGTACTTGGACACCATAGTGATGGGGTGTGTGTCGAAGTAGTGCTGGAGCTTGCACTTGGTCATCAAGATCGCGTACACGATCTTTTGCATCTGTGTGTAGCATGTCTTGGAGTCGGAGAGTACCTCGCTGACGAAGTACACTGGTCGCTGCACCTTTTGGGACCTCCCGAGCTCTTCCTGCTCTACCACCAAAGACGCACTGACGACCTGGGTCGTCGCTGAGATGTACAGAAGCATTGGCTCTTCCGTGGTCGGAGCAGTCAATATCGGAGGACTCTTGAGAAGGTTCTTGAGTGAGTCAAGTGCCTCTTGCGCCTCGGGGGTCCACGTAAAGTGGTCGAACTTCTTCATCAGCTTGTACAGTGGTAGGCTGTGCTCTCCGAGCCGCGCTATGAAGCGACTCAAAGCCGCGAGACAGCTTGTGACGCGTTGTACGCCCTTAAAGTTCTTGATGGGTCCCATGTTCATGATGGCCGAGATCTTCTTGGGGTTGGCCTCGATGCCGCGTTCCGACATGACAAAGCTGAGGAGCATTCCCCTCGATACCCTGAAAACGCACTTCTCGGGGTTCAGCTTCAACCCGTGTTGTCGTAGCTTCACGAATACCTTAGTGAGGTCGGGGACCAGATCCCATGTTCTCTTCGACTTGACTACGATGTCATCGACGTACGCTTCTATGATGTGGCCTATCAACTCCCCGAAGACGCGTCGCATGCATCGTCGGAAAGTTGTGCCCACCTTCTTGAGCACGAAGGGCATCATTTGATAACAGTATGCGCCGAACGAAGTGATGAATGAGGTTGCGAGTTGGTCCACTATGCACATCGCAATCTGGTGGTACCGGAGTACGCGTCGAGAAAACATAGGGTCTCGCACCCTGCCGTTGAATCGACTACCTAATCTATGCGAGGCAAAGGAAATGGATCCTTGGGACATGCCTTGTTAAGGCTCGTATAGTCAACACACATCCTCCTTTTCTTATTCTTCTTCTTTACAAGTACAGGGTTTGCTAACCACTCGGGGTGGTAGACTTCACGGATGAACCCTGCACTAAGGAGCTTCAGGATCTCCTCGCCAATCGCCATGCACTTGTCGTTGTTGAAGCAGCGTAGGCGCTGTTTCACCGGCTTCGATCCCGGCTTGATGTTGAGTTTGTGCTCGGCAACCTCCCTCGGGATCCCCATCATGTCGGAGGGTTTCCACGCAAACACGTCGAGGTTCGCTTTGAGGAAGTCGACGAGCGCACTTTCCTATTTAGGATCGAGCGCCGTTCCGATACGGAGTTTGCGGCCATCGTCGGAGACGACCGCATCCTTGACGTCCTTGGCGGGCTCGAAGAAACAGGCCGCACGCTTGGATGACTCGGGGACGTCCTGGTCCTCGGAACGAGGCTCGGCATGGAGCCTCATGGACCGGACAGTTGCTTCAGCAAACTGAAAGCACTCAGCGTCGCACTCGTATGTGCGCTGGTACGTAGGCCCTATTGTGATGATACCCCTCGGCCCGGGGATTTTCAATTTCAGGTACGTATAATTAGGCACGGACATAAACTTTGCGTATGCCGGCCTCTCGAGGATCGCATGGTACGTCCCCGAGAAGCCCAGGTGAGGGTTTCTGTGCGGAAGTTCCGCACATCCCCGAATGTGAGGGCAGATCGATCTGCCTGAGGGGGAGTGCCTCGATTCCAGGTACGACCCCATGGAATGGCGCCGTCGACGGCCTCAGCGCGGACCGCGGGATGCCCATCTCGTCAAGTGTTGATGCGTAGAGCACGTTGATCCCGCTCCCCCCATCCATCAAGACCTTGTGGATCCTTCTGGATTTGAACAGGGGGGCTACCACTAGTGGGTAGGATCCAGGCTGAGGTACGATGTCGGGATGGTCCTTGCGATCGAAAGTTATCAAAACATCCGACCACTTTAGATAGCACGGTGCCGCGACGTCGGTGCTCATGACCTCACGCCGGATGAGCTTCTGGCGCCGCCTCGATGGTCTCGCCGGTGATCCTCCAAAGATCATGTGCACCGCTCCGTCTTCACTGGGAAACATAGCCCCCGGGCCATCATCGTCGTCGTGGGCGGGGCCTTGCTTGTCGGGCTGGTCCACCGTCTTCGGCTTGAGGGTGCTCTTGACGTAGTTTTTCATGAGCCGGCACTCCCTAAGCGTGTGCTTGACGGGGACCTCGTGGTGCGGGCACGGTGCATCCAGGAGCTTCTCGAAGTGGTCCCTGGTTGGTGCAGGCTTGCTCGGGTTGCCCTTTGGGCGCGACGCCTTGCGCTCCACTGCCGCAGCAAAGTTGTCGTCACGGCGGCGCTTGTCGTTCTTCTTCTTCTTTTTGAAGCGCGGGGACATTCCCTCGCCATGGTCCACGACTTGTTTGCCCTTGCCCTGAAGGGTGTTGAACGCCACGACTACCGCCTCCTCGCCGTCAGCGTGGTTGCTCGCGATGTCGAGAAGTTCCCACGTCGTACGCGGCATGCGATGCCCGTACCGGTGGATGAGGGAGGTACACGTCGTCCCGTTCTGAAACGACGAGATGGCGTCATTATCAGTCGCGACAGGGAGCTCAGTGCAACGCTTTGAGAAGCGTCGTATGTACTCGCGAAGGCTCTCCCCCGGCTGTTGTTTGCAGTTGCACAGCTCCCACTGCTTGCCAGGGCGCATGTACGTGCCCTAAAAGTTGCCGATGAAGACCCGATGCAGGTCTGCCCAGTCTTGGATCTTATCACGCGGCAGGTGCTCGAGCCACATGCGTGCGGAGTCGCCGAGGTAGAGCGGCAAGTTCTTGATCACGAACAGATCGTCGGTCGCCCCACCAGCGTGGCACGCGAGCCAGTAGTCCTCAAGCCACACATTGGGGTTGGTGTCCCCGTCGTATTTTAGTATGTTGGTCGGAACCCGGAAGCGTGAGGGGAACTTTGCGTCACAGATGCTCCGGCCAAAAGCCCGCGGACCCCGTTGGTTCGGTGACCAACTGCGCTCACGGTCGTCGTCATTGTTGTGGCGCCGCCTGCGCCCATGATCATCGTTGTGGCGTGAGCGGTTGTCGTTGTTGTTGTCGACACTTTCAGCTCGCCTGCGAGCCTTGATGGTGTGTCAGGTGTCGCGATGGGGCCCGAGTTGGCTGTTGACCGCCGACATCGCGGCTCCGACTCCGTCACCTTGTCCCTGTTGTTGAGGAGGAGGCGGATTCGGGCCATGGGCGGACGGCGCTCCAGCCCGCCCGCGCTCCGAGTGCTGGAGCGAGGCTGAGCTTTCCGCTTGCTGTGCTGCTGCAGCCTCGAGCAGCGTCTTCAACTGCTCCCGCACACGCTGCTCCTCAGAGGTCGCGGGCTCTGGGCAACCGTGCAGCAACATGGCCGCAGTGGCTAGGTTCTGGGACACCCATTGAAAGAGCGGCGGCGCGTCGGCGTCAGCATTTGCGCCTCTGTTGGCGCGTTGTTGACGGTGAAATTCCGTCAACCTAGCCATGAGTTTACCTTCGGTGTTGGCATGAGTTTTATACCTTATCCATTGGTACTAACCCTCGTGGTATAACAAGTTCACTTGTGCATGTCGGTTTGGGAGTTTAGTGTTTATGCAGGGTTTTAGCGTTGAAAGCAAGACTTCCGAGATAAGTTCATTAAGCACCTCATGACAAGACCTTGAAGCCCGGTAGAAGTCAAGCAATGAAGTGAAAACGACACCAATAAGCCCAAGGACCCAACCCGAGAAGATGGAAAACTCCGAGGACCTAGGCGAGAAAAGTGTCGAATCTTGCGGGACAAGGAGCTTCGTCCAATTCGGAGAGAAACTCATGACAAGGGCCCACATGCGGAGGGGGGGGGATCTTGAAGACTCGGGAAGCAACGTCGGGCGAAGGAGGCCGCGGACCGGGCCGAAGTGGGCCCAGGCCGGTCGGCCCAGGCCGGCCGGCCCAGCCCATTTCGAGGCCCAGTCGGCCCCCCCCTTTGACCTAGATGCATCTCAGGCTATTTATAGCCCCCTGGCTGAGAGCCACGCATCAATCAATTCGTCATCCGCCGCCGAGGAGCAGAGAAGCTTGAGGGACACCATCTCGAAGATGAGGGTCGTGCTAGTTGTCTAGGGTCTCCCTAGCCGACGTGGGAACCTTGCATGGAAGACCACGTCGGAGCTCCGAAGCAAGGATCAAGATCGAGGTAGGATCCTGGTGGTGATCTTGTTCATGTAATCATTCATGGTGAAGTTTTATAGTGAATCCAATTTCTAGCGATCAAGTGCCTTCTCGATGATTTTGTTTTCTTCTTGGTTTTGCTTCTTCCCCAATCTAGTCTATAGCTAGATTACATATGGTGCTCTTGTAGCCGCGGTGTCTAGAGGTGCATACCGGACCAACCAAGTGATTTCAACTTGTTCTTATCGAACTCGCCCTAGACTACCCGCATGAATAGGAATACGTTGTGACAGAACGGGGGTTCCGAAAGGCGGGCGTTTTCGGAATCGAACCGGAGGCCACGGTTTAAAGATGCTTTTAATGAGATTCGCTTTTCTATCTTCATCTATCTTGTTTGGAGCTACAACATAATCATGATCTAGACTCTCTAGATCGGTTATCTCTTGCTTTCTCTTGTTACCTCTTTAGTAGATTAGATTAGATTCGTTTTCTTTATGAGTTAGTAGATTAGATGCAACTTGCTTCTTCATAAGATAGCTTTCCTTGCTTTACTAGATTGAATCCTTGCGTTGCACATTGTTCCATAGATTCGATACCTTGGGTTCACCACTCGAGGGAAGAAGGGTCCCTTGACTACGACGGGAGACTTGTCCGCTTGCAAGTCTAAGCGAACATAGATACAACTATTAACCGTCAACAAGCCCCTTTTTCTGGCGCCGTTGCCGGGGATCAAGCAATCAAGATCCAATCTAGTATCGCTTTATTTTTCAGTTTCTCTTTTGATTTTCTTTTGCATCTCTTAAGTTTGATCATCCTCAAAAAGGAAAAAAATCAATCTAATCTAGTTTTGATTATTCCTAATTTTTTCTTTTTTTAGAGTTTTGTTTTATCGCTAACCCTAACCGGATATGGTTGGCTACCTCTCCAAGAAACCCAAAACTTTTTGTGGATGATCTAGGAAAACTTTACAGGCAAAGGAGACGTGCAACACAAGCTAAAGGGTTGGAAACCCTAGATTCAAAAGCCAAAATCGAAGGACCGTCAGAATCTCCAAGGGAATCACCACCTCCAAGTCTAAAGGAAGATCAACCTCAATCACCACCCATGGGAGAACAACCACAACCGGAGCGCAAGATCGAGATATGCACCCCGGACATCGTTGATCTACCTATCATAAACCTTCAAGACGCCGGAAGGCCGTTCAAGATCAAGGCATCAACTATCCGCAAGACGATTGCGAGAGCTTTGGAGCATTTCAATGAATACATACGAGCCAGATTCCTTGAGTGGCATATCGGTTTACTTAAAAGGAGGATGGAGAAGATGGAGATAGAGAAAGAAGCTCAACACCTAAAGGCTGCCGAAGCAAGATCCACATGCAAGGAGTGTGAGGAGTACAACCATGTCCAAGGTAAACCCCGAATTAATGCAAGTTCGTCGATTCAAGATTTGGTTCCTCTTTGTGCACAATTCAAGGACTTGATGGACAAGCAAGCTGAGATCAACAAGGACGCCGTCACTAAGTTTGAGGCTATGGAGAAAGTATTAGAGAATCTAGATGGCAAGGTGACGAAGGTCGGTAGCTCTATTCATGTTCATCGTGATGAAGATGTTAGAGACGCAAGTGGGACAACTTGTCGGGCACCCGATGGGTAACAAAGGAGAATATCCGAGACAACCTCAAGGTCCCGAGAAGGCGAAGGTTACTCAAACTCATTCGGGAGAGACGGAGGATCACACTAAGACCACGAAGATCACAACCGAAGGACCGGAGTTTGAGATGCCGAGCCATTACATGAAGGAAGTTGTTGCATGCGTCAAGACCAAAGGACAAAGCCTGCCTGTGAAGACCAAAAAAAATGACTAAGCCGAAGAGTAAGCTCGTGCCCAAGATGGTGCAGAAGTGGGTACCCAAGATTGCAACGCCCGCAAAGAGTATTGATCCGAAGTAATCAAGTGAAGAAGTCTAGCCATGGACTATAAACGAAGCGCTAGGCGAGAGGCAACCCGTTTCATCGAGTCAAGAATAAGCTACCGGGAGGACAACCCGATTCCAGGTTTTTTGAGTCTTTTCAAGTAATTTAGTTTTTAATTTTACTACGCAAGACGACTTAGAATGGTTCAATAATATTAGAGACATAATTCTTGGTTGAATATTTTGTTTTGATCATAAACCTTTTACATGAACCATCCTATGTTATTGGCTTCTTTCCGAGAAACCAAAACAAAAAAATTCAGAATCTATCTCAACCATTCATCCACTTTGTGATGTTGTGGTTGACTTGTTTTTCATGCTAAAAACACACGAGTAGAGCCACGTCTTGTACCTAGATGTTATTTAAATTCCAGCACGTGGTAGGACTCGCGTGGACCTAGAAACTTGATTTTTGGTTGGTTTAAAAATCCATATCCTTGGTTTCTCTAGAGTTAGAATTTTTCTAAGCCTCATTTAATTTTATTTCATTCAAAATCTCTCTTATCTAATCAAAATTAGAACCTAAACCTATGCCCCCATGATCAAGCCGGGAAAAGCTTGCTCTCAACTAATGGAAGCAAACAATACCGGTAAAGACCAACATAAAAGTAGTCGGAAATATTTTTCGACTTACATTTGTTTTTAATGCTTTAAAACCCCTCTAAATTTATATTTAAACTCATTAATAGCTCTGATTTTTTTATTTTCAAAATTAGAAGAGTACTTAGCATTAAAGCATGCCTAGAGGGAGGCAATCTAGTTAACCTAACCATACATGCACCATGATACATCATGTGATGCCCCTCCAACATCTTTTATAAAACCACATAGGACAAGCATGGGGGGCAGCCAAGGCTTTGTTTTGTAGGAATATCATGGAGGCATGTGAGGCAAGGGGGTATGGAAGTGAGTCAAAGCAAAAACATCAAGTGGAAGGAGCAATAATGCAAGCAAAGGAGTGGACGAGAACGTTTAGAAGGTGCACGCGGCCACGAAGCAAAATGAGTGTGCTAGAGAAGAACCGAGCCAAGAGGAGGAGAGAGGTAAGTATCCCATCCAGCTCTTTGTTCGTGTGCTCTAGTTTGTAGTCCGAAACCACCTTAGACTTAACCATCCACCTCGCTTGTTTCGTGCAACAAATCACATCCTAATTCCACTGAAAGTCCAGACTCCAAAATAATATTTGTGTACATTGTTACCGGTTGAAAACCCCGGATATATATTTGTGAGGGCGAGTGCTGTAATCATTGAAGAAACCTACAAGCTTTTTTCACCAAAGAAGAAGGGATCATCGTCGTCTAAGCCATCATCGACAACCCCTTCGAGGAGGCGCTCGGTTTCCGAGTCTCCTCAGAGTATGGAGGAGGACACGGCACTACCGAGGAGGAACCACACTCTTCTCCTCGGTGGCATGAGGGCCACACGAGACTCGTTTATGAGGTTCACCAGACCTGAAGGACATATGGAGGAGCCGCCCGTCCGACCTCACCGCTCGACACGATCATCCGCTCCACCTCCAGACACTCCGTGGTATTCCAATGGGTTTATCATCATGATGTAGGAGGAGGAGGAGGAGAAGCTCGCCTTGAGTAGAGGCTTGTAGTGAACGTCGACTTCGACGACCAAGCTCTCCACATATTGGGTTTTCATACGGGACACCGAGGTGGGTGCAATTCTCTAACGGAGTGTCGGCAAACACCCACAAGGAATTCGCCTTGGAAATCTCATGACCATGGCGCATATCCTTGATGAAGGAGTGCTAAGTCTCTCATTTCGTTTGGAGAGAGCCATTCGCACCAGGAGGCCATCACAAACTAGAGAGAGAGAGAGAGGAGGCAGATCTCCGGAGGGAGATCAACCACCTCGAAGGAAGCACCCACAAGTGGAGAAGAAGGAAGACACCGTCAGAAGGGAAACCGTGATCAATGGTGCTATGTCTAGCACCTTGAAGGGTTAATCTCCTTATTCATCCATGGGTTGTAATCGATCTTGAGATGTAATCATACTTTGTTCGATTATCTATCTATCATCTTGTGTTGAATATACTTTAATGCTTAAGGTTAGCTACCATGCCGTAAAGGGAGTAAGAGCTCCAATGCTTCCTTGGATCCATTCAGTACGCCGTGTCCATCATAGGTCTAGTCATGAATACCTTCGCGTAGTGAGTACGAGAGGAGGGAAAGGGCGAAACCGTGGTCACAACCCCCGATAGATTAGATTGGTTTTCACGTTCAAAACGATTGCATGTTCTAGTATCGTAGACCCATGGGCGAGTGTCTCCTATCTTGATTGAACAAGCGGTTCCCTATGTATTAGGGAATAGCTTGGTTTTCAAAAGGGAGCTCCGGAACAAGTGGATGTGCATGGAGGCACATGGGGAGGTTTTTGGAGTATGATCGCGGGAGAGGCGTAGCAACAAAGAAATTTTATCCAGGAACCCCATCATCCAAGAGTTTCACTCATAATGTGCAAAAGGATTTTGGGGAGAATAAGAGAGACAAAGATAACCAACACGGAGTTGAATTGGCTTTACTCGGCTTTGATTGCCGGGTAGCCAATCGACCCCATTCAACTTATGATCAACCGGTGGTGTTGTGAAGCAACATCGGGTTCGAGAGATATTGGTTCGGGGTGTTACCTCTCCATATTGGCTATCTCTTTGTGTTGACGCAAAATCTGCACCTAGCGCCAAGCACACAGCAAGCCGGACAAGCTGGCTTCACACGTGAAGAGATCACAAGACGTGCCAGTCAATTTTCCCTGAAAATTGACAAAAGACAAAGTAGTTAAATTCCAAAGCTCGGAACTTGCCGGGTGGTACTAGACAGTTCCATATTTACGGCTATAGAGCCAAATGGGATGACATATAGCTATGGAAAGCTATCTGCCAGCAAACTGAAACTATTCGGGAGCTTTAAAGTGCAAAAGGTAACACGACAGAATAGATGACATAAGCATGACGACGGATCGGTCTTCCATTTGGATAAGGACGCACGTGTGCAAGACCGTAACCGATCCCCATGGTGATCAACATTTAAATATTAAATGAAGTAAAAGCGCAAACATAATTATGTAATAAATAAGCACGCATAGATCCAAAGCACTAGTCTACCGCATGTCTAGGTACTTTAAAACCCGTCGGTACGACACCAAGCGAATCTATCCACCGCATGATACAACTTGCTTGGGATCGTGCCACCTTCCACAAATAGATCTATCCACCGCATGATACAATCTAAATATGGAAAGCTAAAAGCATACAATATTTAAAGCATGAACTATGCACGTGTTTTACTCAAAAAGAACATAACCGAACGCGGGCCGAATTGAGCAGCCGATTTGGGGTCCATGAAGAAGGAACGAACATTACCAAACAAGACAAATCTGTCGGATTGGATTGAAATCTAATCCACCGGATGATTAGCTCCAAAAACAATCCAAAAACCTGCATCTACCGCGTGGTACTCGGTTCTTTCAAGATTTATACAAGATTTGGTAAACTTGAACCCGCAACACGTAACAACCTAGATCGATTCGGTTTCGGCTATCAAAGAGCATGTGATCCACGTGTTAATTTGGCCAAAAGCACGAACTTGATTCGCATAAGGATCATTAAAAGGGATAAAGCCGATCCAAACCCATCTAGATTGGGCAAAGAGGTGTTACATGAATTTAAACATAAAGCAAAAACTCAAAGCAACACGGGGTAACTTAATGAATCTATTGAATCTTGCCAAGATTCAATAGAGCCGATAACTAGCCTCAAGCTAGATCTTAGCCTACCACATGGCTCATGACCTAAGAAGAAACCTTCTTGAACCAAGCTCGAATCTACCGCATGACACTAAGCATCGTAACAAGACTACTTGCATCAGATCTAAATCCACCGCATGATACTAGATATGATACAAGGTTGTCGGTACTCACGGAGGTCGTCGGATCGATGAACCCTCTCGAAGAACTCGACGACACGACAAATGGACTCTAGGGTTTGGCGTAAAGCCCGTTTGTATTGAGAATGATTTCGTATATTGTTACATACATTCAGGGTTCATATTTATACCCTGCCAAGCACGACCTCGAATGGATTTGATACTTTATTTATCTCTAAGCTCGATTGCTTATCCATCCATTCGTCCTTTCCGCTTGGGCCACGTCACCATACAATCCCGCAAAATCGGCTCAACGGTTCCCTTGCCGAACGGAAACGGATAGCCGACCGCGGATTTTTCTACCGAATGCATCCGAAGAAACCTTCCTTCCACCGGACGGATTTTTTCACCGAGTTGGTCCCACAAGTCGGACTCCCTACCAAATTTTGGTGTTAACACATGCCCCTTCAATTACGGGATAAAAATGATTTTATTCCGAATTGACTCTAGCCACCAACGTCTTCAAATCAAATCGTTCAACACCCGTTCTCTCTCTTCGCAATCCGCCGGAGTCTTCATCTAGATCCAAACCCTAGATCGCTTCTTCGAGCTCAAATCCCCAATGGAGGCTCAAAATCAAGCTGCTCGGGGTAAATTCCCCCCACCATAAGCTTCATTCGGCATTCGGATTATCAATTTCTACCCGAAATTTCTTCTCCGCTTACCCTCGGGAGCTTTCCACCGAGCTCTTAATCCGCACCGAGGACAATTCAAGATCCTACTTTCTTGGTCCCGTGGGAGTTTCGATCCTCGAGAATTCATCGCAAGTTCGAATCCCAAAGGATCCCCCGCAAAGCGGCTCTAACCAAACCTCCCCAATGGCGGGATGCTTTCAAGAACCGGCCCTTGCCCCCAATTGCGGCCGGAAGAGCGGTACCCGCAGAATCCTCGCGGATAAGAGTGCTAGGACCCAAAGCGGGACACCCTCCGCATTGCTCGGTGTTTGGAGATATCTTTGGCCGAGACTCCCAAAAACGAAGACCTCTTGATAGCACCTTGCCACTTCGGTCAAATGGCGTCAACGCCTTCCTCTTTGGTCACGGCCCAATGTCCCCAACTCTAGCCGATGTATACATGATTACCGGCCTTGACATTACGGGATCCGTTCGCCTGCGGGATTTCAAAAGCTCCACGAGACAAACGGGGGTGAAACCCGGGGAGCGGATATAAAAATTATATCCGAGAATCATATGAAAGACGGCCCCCTTGGTGAAGTTGAATACGGGGCGTTCTCGAACATGTGGCCGTGCGGAGTTCATCTTCGCGGTAAAGCCAATGAGCCGACCCTAAATCACATTGCAATGGCTTCACACCTAGCCAATGGTAATCGCCTTCCTCTTGGGAAATACCTCACTGGGCGTGTGTACCACATGCTTCATCAAGCTGTCACCCAAATGTACACCGCCCGGAGGATAGCCCGTGTCAATGGTCCTTGGTGGTTTGTGCGGATATGGCTGCAACCGCATATGCACCGGATTGTTGGTGTTGACTCGAACACCCGGCTTTTCCCTTCATCCAACCATCATGAAGGAGAACCTCAAGTTACTAGAGGATGCCATACCTATGGAGAAGCCGCTTCAACCTGTTCTCATCAAGCGGAATGTCGGCCCGGCTCTTTGAGCTCTTCTTCAAAGGCTTCCAAAATCCTCTTTGGCTTCCTTATTTGGATAATGACAATTTAACTCTCCCTTGTGAATTCTCTTTCGAAAGCGAACGCCAAGATGGAAGATTTACGGAAATCTTCAACATCATCATCCACCCATGCATTCGCGCGAATTCGAATTCAGTGGAGGGAGGCTAAATCACAGTACTTATGAATACTATCAGCCTAACATGATGGCTCGGCAACTTGGATGCGGCCAGATGCCCCCGAGACTATTTCTGCATGAATTCCGTAAGCCCAGAGAGGAAATCAAAGAACTTACTCAAACCAGCAGAGTTTTTCAGTATGTGTGCAGTTCCTCTGTTTACACCGGCCTTTCACACCTACAACGGTAGCTCACCCCACCTTCAACTCTTGGTGGCAAGAATTCCATGACCATATCTTCGGTGAGCCTATGCATTTGTTACGTATAGAACCGATGCCCGATTTTCAACCGATCTCGGAGGTAATACGATTAATCCTCAAATCGACATTTCCCCCTCTAACCATGATCCCGATTTTTGTTTCTTTACCCACGAACACAATGCACCGCCCCTCTAGCCGGGGAGATCACTTACAATGCAAGTAGGCCCAATCTCGGCATTGGGATTTAGATCACCAACCCCGGCTCAATTAATGGCTAGGTATGCTACAACAGATCCAACTCGTCCAACATTACTCGCCGATAGGAGGCAAAGCCCGTCTCGATTGCACCTCCAAACGCTAAGAGGAGAAGAACCATCAAGAAAGTCCTCGTTGAGGTAAAATTTCTTCCTTTCTTGATCACAGGATTGCTCTTTTCGATAAATTATATCTCATGCAATTTCGGACTAGAACTCGGCAATCCTCGGCTTCGGACACCGCCAATGCTCGGTCCATCGGTAAGACCTTTACTGTCCTTTCCTTAAGGATGAACACCGGCATTCATTCTTCTTCGGCATTCGCAGAGGAAACAACGAAGGATCAACTTGTGGACGTCCCCATCTTTCAGCATGCAAGTTCACCCAGGGCCGAGCCACCTGCCCAAGTAGAGATCTCATCTTCATCAGGGACTCAATCGCCTCCTGCTCAGACAGAAACACCAACCTCTCCGGAGGTGAATTTCCCAATCCAACCGGAGCCATCAAATTCTCCCAGGGCTCAATCACCCATTGGCCAGGCAGAGACATCAACCTTAGCACAGGTGAATCCATTTCTTCTCCAGCCCGAAGCTCCCCCGGTCGCGGAAGCCGCATCAAGCACCTTCTCACACGAAGCTTCGGCTTTGCCCGAAACATCCCCTTCACCAATAATTCCGGGGGTCGCCCTTGAACAAAATCCTCGCTCCGGTTCGGGAAGTCGGGCATGAGGTAAACATTTGCACCTAATCCCGTTATCCTTTGCTTCTATTACTCCCGACTTGGCAATATTACTCTCTTAGGATCGGGTTCTATCATCATCAAACCCAACAATGGGGAACAATCCGATTGCCGAAACGAGAGAAGGAGTGCCTCAAACTTTGTCGAGAGATAGTGCAAGAAAAACTCAAGGAAATTCTCGCTTGGCCGCGAAGAGATGCACGAGATCAATTCAAAGATCTTGATTATTTCGAAGAAATGCTTGAACCCATCGCCCGAGAACTCCCCGAGGACGTCAATGCCTCACTTGAATCTATCTCCGCTCCGGATATTCATTATGTGCCCATAAGACGAGCTGCGAGAAAGGTGTCTTCCCGCCCTGTTGTTGAACGAAGAGGGCCAAAGCCGAACAAGCCGTGAAGGGAGCACAATCTCGAGCGAGAGTCACAAAGAGACATTGGCCAATCTGCAAGCTACTCGTGAATTGAAGATCGCCAGAAAAGCCGCATTGGAGGCAGAACTGAGAAGTCTGTCAGCTGAAATAGAAGCCGATGACAAGAAAATAGCCGAACTCCATGGATTGATAGAGAAGATCCAAGAGGAAGCAACATCGGCCATAGCCGAGGTGAATCAATGTAATGCGAGAACTCACCATCCCGTCGATGCCCGGAAAGATTATTAAGAACGGATGGAGAACTTTCACCAAGCAACATCCAATGCCTCCAATGTAATTGCGAAGTATTTGAACATTTAAATGTTTCGATCGATGTGTAACCGAACTGGTCGCTCTTGTAACATTTGCTCTTGCAATTTTATTTCTCTTTTCCTCTGTACGTCCTTAACTGCAACGCCGAACGACCCATTCGGTAAAGAAGTGCCGATACCCGAACGGCACTTTAACTCCCTTCGCCCGAGCCAATCAACCGAATATGACTCAGCCTTGAACTCCAAATGACCCGACGGCGGATTGGTCAAGGAAACCTCTCCACCTTCCAATTTTCTTGGGATATGCGCCACAATCCGAGCCACGACCCGAGGCCACGATCCGTCTTGCCAGGCCTATAAATGAAAACCGTAGGTGCCCCCGCCTTTCCACCAAGCCTTTAGCTCTCAAATCTTCGCCAATCTCAAGTCTTCTTTTTCCAACCAGCGCAAATCCCAGAAGCATGGCGAGCAGCAACAACCGGCGCCGCGCCGCCGATGAGGCGGAGGGGAGCCGCGCCAGTGCGCGCCGGAGGCAATGACCGTCAATTCTTCTTTTACGATTCATCTTTGATCCCCTTTTGTTTTTGACGATCATCCTTGTTTCAGCCGATTCAATGGAATCCATCTTCGCGCCCGGCCGTCGGCCCCCTACCGGACGACTCCTCGGAGTCCGACCATTACTCCCCCCGTGCCCTACGGGGAACTTGGACGCTCTCCGCTTCAAGGCGGAGGCCGGAGTTGGCCCGGCGCGAGCCGGAAGATGTCTCCAAAAAGGCCGGCATAGCCGAACCGGAGTGGGAAGACCGGCGCAAGCTACCGCCGGAGACCATCGACGGTACAGCTCCGAAACTGCTCTTTGATCCAATCCGGCTTTTGATGCTAATCACCTTTTTCTTGCACTTTGCAGCCCGTGACGCCGAGCTCAACCAGCTAAAGATGCTGGTGGAGCAATTGGCCGACAAGGTGAACGCCCACAGAGATACGCCGGCGGAGCGCCTTGCTGCGATGGAGCACCGCGTGGACGAAGTGGCCACCCATGGCATCCGCTTGGGTACCACTTTGGGCCTGGCCGCCATGTCGACGCACACTGATGTCGACTACTCCATCAGGCCGCGCGGCTTCGGGCGGCGCGCCGAGGACATCGAGGAGATCGAGATCATCTTGGAGCGCCTCGATGGCCACGGCGACGCCATTGCCGAACTCACTCATCCCCAATCTGTTTTGAACGGGCTCTTTGACTAGATTGTATTAGGGATGTTTGATATCGGCGATAAAATAAAGAACTTTTGATTTCGTGCTTGCACCGCGATGATTTTCCACGTTTGCATCCGTGAATCTTGATTTTTATTAAGCGTATTCGGGAACTTGCTTGAGCCGAATACGCGAGAACAGATGCCCCTTGGCGCAAAATCCGCAGAAGATCCTTGAATCGGCAATCCGTAAGTATTGTTCAAACGAAAACCCTTCGCATTCAGGAAGAAAACCCTACCGCTTGGTATTCCAATAGTGCACGCTGGCCGGTCATCACTCCCAACGCACTTCCCCAGTCAATAAAATAGTCTGATGAGATGCCCTGCAAATCCACTCGCACACTCATCCATCACTTCTCATCTCTTCCTCTGCCTTCGGAGGAAAAACCCCAAGGCCATGGACAAAGGCAAGCAGCCCCAGGAGGACAGCACCCCGAAGAAACGCACGATTCGAGGGTGAGTTTTTCTTTGATTTGCTCCTTGTTTTCTCATATGATCTCGTGTTTTACCTCCTCTCTACCTTTCCTCTTTCAGCCTTGTTACGCTTCCTAAAAAACTCATCGGGACCGAGGACATGCCCGAGTACATCTCCTCCGATTCTTCTCTCGAAGCGGGAGGATGCCACGCCCGAGCAGAGAACCGGCCATCAACCGCGCCGCCGCATTCGGCACCTGGAGCATGACCTCAGGGACATCACCGCTCGTTGCCAGGCCGAGCGCGAACGTCGTATGGCTTTGGAGGCATTAGTGGGAGGTAAATGCTTCTGGCTCCTTCTTGACTCTGCGTTCACATCTGGATCTTTGCCCCTACTGACCACTCCTTTGCCTCAGATGTCTCTGATAGGTACAATAACCTGAAAGCGGCTTGGGACAGCTTGGCGGAGGCAGCAAATCATGGTCATCCCCATGCATTTCAAGTTGCTGTCACGGTGGTCTTGGAGCAAGCGAAGAGGGAGCACCGAAGAAGCAAAGAAAAGATTGAGTCATACTTTCGCTTCTTCCTCCGGGCCTTCGCTTCTCGCCTCCTCGTAGTCCCGATCACCGGGGTTGTTGGATGTAGACCCGCAAGGAGCGCTTGTAATGTAATTTTGTGCTAAGGGCAATGCATCTAGGCACCGGCCGTTCCTTCGTTTGAGATTTTTTGTTCTAAAGGCGGCCTCGTTCTTGAGCGCCGCTATTCCCGTATCGGATGCATGTAATCCCGCCGCTCGGTGATCACCGATCGATTTCAATACTAGGATAATATTTCTTCAAATATCTCCCATTTATCACAACGGAAAATTCTTCTCCTAGTAAAGTTTTCAACATGTATGCATTACCGGGACGCATCCGACCACGCGAAAAGGTCCCTCCCGGTTGGGAGACCATTTGCCGAATTCACCGTACTTGGTTCCAATCGGCGGTAACACTTTCCAAACTAGATCACCTTCTACAAATTGCCTCACTTTTACTTTCTTGTTATAACACTTGGCAACCCGCGACTTGTTCTTTTCGATGTTTTCCGGGGCCCCGAGACGGATCATGTGCAAATCTTCTAGTTCATCCATCATTAAGCCACCGTAATCTTTGGAGCTTAAATCTTTCCGTAAAACAACTCTCCTGGAATCCGATTGTATTTCCCAAGGTAGAATCACAAGATGTCCGTAAACCAATTCATAAGGAGATGTTTTTGTAGCTCCATGAGGGGCCATCCGGTAAGCCCATAGCGCTTCGCCGAGTACCGAATGCCACCTCCTTGGCTTCGGTCGATCTTCTTTTGTATCAGCTTGATCATGATCTTATTAGAAGCCTCTGCCTGACCATTACCTTGGGCATAATAGGGAGAAGAATTAAACAATTTGATTCCCATGCTTTCGGCAAATTCTCTGAACTCCAGGGACATGAATTGGGCCCCTTGATCAGTTGTGATTGTCTGAGGGATTCCAAACCGATAGATGATATGCTCCTTGACAAATTCAACCATATTTTCCGACGTCACCTTCTTAAGTGGAATTGCCTCAACCCATTTAGTAAAATAATCCGTAGCCAAAAGCACAAACTTATGCCCCTTGCTAGATGGTGGATTAATCGGCCAATCAAGTCTATACCCCGGCCCCCGAATGGTCATGGCTTGATAATGGGATTTAACGCCGACGCAGGGACCCTTTGAATATTTTCAAACCTCCGGCAGTCTTGACATTCCTTGTAATACTCAAAGCGAGTCCTCTAATATCGTCGGCCAAAAGCACCCGACTTTCCTAATAACCCATTTCATGTGGTAGGCCGATTGGTGTGCTCCACATATCCCATCATGAACCTCACTCATCATCCTTTTAGCTTCCTCTGGACCCGTGCATCGTAACAATACCCCATCTAATGATTTGTAAAACAAATTATCATCCGAAGGACGAATTTTATGGCCTTGTACCCGAGCTTCCTAGAGACCTTTCGGGATGGATCTCTCAAATAGTCAACGACCTCTTTTCTCCAATCATCCTCTCGCAAGATCCAATCCCGGCGTACATACCTCTGCGGCAAATGCTTCTTGATTTTCTTTATAATCGAGGCGCTCCGAGCCAACTTTGTTCGCCTCTTCGTTATGTTCCCTAGGAATATGCTATAGAGTCACCAACGGAAAGCTCTTCAAGATCTCCCCGCATTCTTCGTAGTAACTTCTCGGCGCTTCACTTTTACATTCGTATTGGCCGTTTGTTGACGGTGAAAATCCGTCAACCTAGCCATGAGTTTACCTTCGGTGTTGGCATGAATTTTATACCTTATCCATTGGTACTAACCCCCGTGGTATAACAAGTTCACGTGTGCATGTCGGTTTTGGAGTTTAATGTTTATGCGGGGTTTTAGTGTTGAATGCAAGACTTTTGGGATAAGTTCATCAAGCACCTCATGACAAGACCTTGAAGTCCCGAACAAGTCATGCAATGAAGCAATATTAACTCCAAGAAGCCGGGGACTTGATCCGAGAAGACGACGGACTCCGGGGACCCGACCGGAAAAGTCTTTGAATCTTACAAGACAAGGAGTTGAGTCCAATTCGGAGAGAAACCGACGACATGGACCTACATGCGAAGGGGGGAAGCATCCGGGAAGAAAGGGAACCGACCTCGGGCGAAGGAGCCCACGGGGCCGGGCCTAAATGGGCCCGGGCCGGCCGGCCCGGTCCGGTCGGCCCGGGCCCATTTAGGGCCCAAACCCGTCGCCCTTTGCCCTAGCCGCCAATCGGGCTATTTATAGTCCCCCGACCGAGAGCCACGCGAGAGAAGATTTCGTCTTCGGCCGCCGAGAAGCGAGAGAAGAGAGGGACACCATCTAGGAGAGGAGAGGGTCGAGCTAGTTGACTAGGGTTCCCCTACCCGACGTGGGAACCTTGCACGGAAGACCACGTCGGAGTTCCGGGAGCTAGAAGCAAGATCAAGGAAGGATCCCGGTGGTGATCTTGTGTATGTATCATTGTTATAGTTGAATTATCAAGTTGAATCTTTTCTCGGCCGATCAAGTGTTTCCTCGAAGATTTCGTTTTTCGATCGGCTTTGCTTATTTCAATTCTATTCTCGAGATAGATTACATAGGGTGTTCTTGTAGCCGCGGTGGCTAGAGGTACACGCCGGATCTTCCGAAAGAATCTCGACTTGTCTTTTGACTCGCCCTAAGCTCCCCGCATGAATAGGGATACGTTGTGACAGAACGGGGGTCTCGAAAGGCGGATGTTTTCGGATTTGGACGGGAAACCACGATTTAAAGAGGCTTTTATTAAGATTCGATTTGCTACTTCTTCTCTTGCTTGGAACTTCAACAAAAGGCTTACCCCGATCCCTCTAGATCGGTTTATCTACCCAATCTTACTTTGTTTTCTCCGGTTTTTAGTAGATTAGATCTGTTTTGTTTCTTTTACTTAGATGCATTTGGTTCTTTATTGAAGATTGCGGATATTTGGCTTTAATAGATTAAGTCTTGCGTCACACATTTGTTCCACGGATTCGATACCTTGGGTTCACCACTCGAGGGAAGAAGGGTCCCTTGACTACGACGGGAGACTTGTACGCTTGCGAGTCACGAACGAACTTTGATACAATTATTAACCGTCAACAAGCCCCTTTTTCTGGCGCCGTTGCCGGGGAACAAGTGATCAAGATTTGATTTTTTATTGCTTTTTTTTGTAATTTTCAGTACTGATTTTGTTTTATTTTTGCATCTACTAAGCTTCGATCATCCTCAAAATACATCTAATCTAGTTTGTCTAACTCTAGTCTTTATAGATTTGTTTTGTTTTATAGTTTTTTTGCATACTTTGTTTATTGCTAACCCTAACGGGAGATGGACGGCTACCTCTCCAACAAACCCAATAATTTTGTGGATGATCCGGAAAAACTTTACGAGGCTAAGGAGACGCGAAGCACATCAAGCTAAAAAGCTGGATTTTGTAGATTCGGAGTCGAAAGACAAAGGATCGCGAGGAATCTCCAGAGAATTCACCACCTCAAAGTCCGCGGGAGAATCGACTTCCACCAATGGGTGACCAACCACCGGAAGAACGCAAGATTGGGGAGCTATGCACCCCAGACATCATTGACCTACCAATCTTGAACCTCGAGGAGATCGGAAGACCGTTCGAGATCAAGACCTCAACCATCCGCATGGTGCAACATTCACCCTTCACCGGCAAAGAGGATCCGAACCTTCACCTCCAAGCATTCATTCAACTATGTCAGACTTTCAACATGGATGGGGTGACTCAAGATCAAATGAGGGCAAGGCTTTTTCCGTTTTCACTACTCGGGAAGGCTTTGCAATGGTTCCACTCTCAACCGGCGGAGACAAGTGCAAAATTGGAACACGTTGATGAAGGCTTTCATGAAGGAATACTACTCACCGGGTAAAACTCAAAGTTTGCGTAATAAGATTGCCACCTTTGTTCAATATCCTACGTAAACTATCTCGGAGGCATTCGAGCGCTTCAACGAGTACACCGGGCGGTTCCACATCACAAGTTCCCGAAAGAAGACCTCGTGCAAAAGTTCTATCAAGGACTCACCATGGCGTCTAGGACGATCATCGATGCATCGGCGGGAGGATCTATCATTGAGCTTACACCGACGGAAGCTTTCACGCTATTCAAGAAGGTCGCGGATAATGACACGTGGGCGTCGTCCGGCGCCTACATCCGGCTCAACCCATGGGGAACGTCAAAGGAGTCTTGCAAGTGGAGAAGGAAGACATACTTGAAGGCAAGATCGACTCGCTCATGAGGAGGTTGGAGAAGATGGAGATAGAAAAGAAAGAGGCTCAAGACTTGAAGGCCGCCGAAGCAAGGTCCACATGCGAAG
Source organism: Cenchrus americanus (assembly GCA_947561735.1). Taxonomy (NCBI): domain Eukaryota; kingdom Viridiplantae; phylum Streptophyta; class Magnoliopsida; order Poales; family Poaceae; genus Cenchrus; species Cenchrus americanus. The sequence continues at coordinate 76,969,556 of OX387240.1, read as the reverse complement.
AATGTGGAGAGTATGGCCATGTCCGCAAAGATTGTCCGGAGGAAGCCAAAGTGCTCGACTACATGAGGAAGGGAGAATTGCCGAACTTCCGCTACGGGCAAGGTAGGCCTCAATTTAATGCAAGCTCATCTATTCCTAACGCGGTTCCACTTCGGATACAATTGAAGGAGTTCATGGATGAGCAAGCTAAGATCAACAAGGACACCGTCACCAAGTTCAAGACCATAGACAAGGTGTTGGAGAACATCGATAGCAAAGTGACGGAGGTCGGAAGTTCCAATCATCAAGTGCTCAACATGATGAAGATGCTCGAGACGCAAGTTGGACAACTTGCGGGGCGCCTCACTAATGATGAAGGGGAAGCTTCCGGGACAACCCAAATGTCCCGAATCGGCGAAGGCCATTCAAACGCGTTCGGGGAAGGAGACCGAAGATCCGGAACGTTCCGCGGGAGCAAGGAAGCTTAAACCATCCACCGAGGTGGAAGGAGCCGCTAAAGAAAAGGTTACGGGGATCGTCACCGAGGAACCCGAATTCGAGATGCTTGGGAGGATGACACGAGGATACCGCAACTCAAGCCACGCTACTTCCGAGGTAAACTTGACAACCACTTTGAGAAGTTTGTGGAAGTTGTGCGTAGACTTAGCATCAACATGCCATTACTAGATGCCCTACAAGTACCTACATATTCTCGTTACTTTAAAGATATACTTGCAAATAAATATGAGATAGCAACACTCGGGGCGAGATCATGTCAAAATGTCCGAGGAGTGTAGTGCGGCTATTGCTTATGGGCTAGAGAAGCAAAAAGACCCCGGTGCCCTACAATTCCATGTTCGGTTGGTTCTTTCAACTTCGAGAAGGCGTTATGCGACCTTGGAGCTAGTGTGAGTGTCATGCCGAGGGATGTGTTCGAGAAGCTACGCCTACCGATGGAGCCTACGGGAATATGTTTGGAGTTGGGAGACAACTCCATTCGCTATCCCTTGGGCATTGCCGAAGATGTACCCGTGAAGATTGGACACCACTTCATCCCCGTCGACTTCGTTGTGCTCGAGATGGGAGAGAGGGAGAAGCCGCCGCTCATCCTAGGGAGGCCGTTCCTCAAGACCGTGGGAGCAACTATTGATGTTGGCAAGGGGGAGATCATGTTCGATATCAACGGAGAAAGGAGTTCCTTCAAGTTCCGTCCAAGGATTGAGGCATGCAACATGATTGGAGTAAAGGGAGAACCAAAACAAACGGAGGGGCTGAAAAAGAAGAAGGAGCCGAAAAAAATGAACGTAACGAAAATTAAAGAAGGTGTTGCATCCGTCAAGACAAAGGAAGAGAAGCCGCCGTGAAGACCAAAAAAATGACTAAGACGACCAAGCCAAAAGACAAGCCCGCGCCCAAGATGGTGCGTAAGTGGGTACCCAAGATTGCAACGCCCGCAAAGAGCGTTGATCCGGAGTAATCAAGTGAAGAAGTCTAGCTATAGACTATAAACGAAGCGCTAGGCGGGGAGGCAACCCGTTTCGTCAAGTCGAGTCAAGAATAAGCTACCGGGAGGACAACCCGATTCCGGGTTTTTCGAGTATTTTTAATAATTTAGTTTTTGAGTTTTATTACGCAAAGACATTAGACTTAGAAGTGGTTGAACAATATTAGAGACATAATTCTTGATTGAATGTTTGCTTTATCATAAACCCTTTGCATGAACCCTCCTATGTGCTTGTTTGATTCTTTTCTTTTCGAGAAACCCCTCAACCAAATAATTTCAGAACCTTAACTCAACCTTTCACCCTCATTATGGTGCTGAGGTTGGCTTATTTTTCATGCTAAAACCACACGAGTAGAGCCACGATTTATATTCAAGTGTTATAAAAATTCAGCACGTAGTAGGACTCGCGTGAACCTAGAAATCGAAGCTTTTGGTTGGTTTTAAAAATCTTTATCCTTGGTTTCTCTAGGATTAGAATTTTTCTAAGCCTATTCTAATTTTGTTTTATTCAAAATCTTTCTTATTTAGCCAAAATTAGAACCTAAACCTATGCCCCCATGATCAAGCCGGGAAAACGTTCGCTCTCAACCGATGAAAGCAAACTATACCGGTGAGACCGAAATCGACGTAGTCGAAAAATATTTTCGACTTACATTTGTTTTTAATGGTTTAAAAACTTCTCTAAAATTATGCTCGAGCTCTTGCATGACTCTGAAAAATATTTTAAAATTCGAATTAGAGGAGTGCTTAACCTTAAACACACCTAAATGGAGGCAATCAAGTTTGAATTAATCATGCATGCACCATTGGATTCCCTTTTATCAACTTTCACCAATTCCACATGCAAAGGACAAGCATGGTGGGCAGCAAGCATCAACTTTGCAGGATTTTCATGGTGGCATGTGAAGCAAGTGGAGCTAGGGAGCATGAACATGACCCAAAGCATGGAGCATCAAGTGGGAGGACCAATAATTCAAGAAAAGGAGTGGACGAGAGCGTTTGGGCGGTGCAACTCGTGGAGCACGCGGGCAGGAAAGTTGCAGAGGCGAAATGATCGTGCTGGGAGAAAGACGCGCCGAGGAGGAGCCGTTGGAGCCCCGGGCCGGCCGGCCCAGGCCGGCCGGCCTGCCCTATAAATGCAGTCCCCCGGTGCCCGTCTTTTGCAGGCAAGCTTCCCTCTCCTTCCCTTGTTAGTGTGTTCAAGTTTGTGTGCTCAAAACCTCCGTAGACTTAGCCAACCATCCCAAGCTTGATAGCTCAAGAAAAATCCACATCCTTAAATCCACTCAAAGTCCACATCCGAAGCAAAGAGTTTAAGTGCCTAGTTTACCGGTTGCAACCCGGATTTTTAGTTGAAGAAAGAGTGCAGCAACCATGTGGAAGAAGACCACAAGTCTCTTCTCCAAGAAGAAGAGTTCGTCGTCGTCCAAGCCGTCATCAACCACGTCTTCGAGGAGGCACTCGGTTTCCGAGTCTCCCGGAGCATGGAGACGGACACGGCACCACCGAGGAGGAACGACGCTCTCCTCCTTGGTGGTATGAGAGCTGCGAGAAGCACTTCCATGAGGTTCACCGAACCTCGTGGGCACACGGAGGAGCAGCCCGCGCCACCACGACGATCGACTCGCTCAACCGCACCACCTCCTTACACCCCGACACAATCTTCGTACGGCTTCATCATCTTGTCGGCGGCGGAGGAGGAGAGGCTCGCCAATCTTGAGAAGAGGCTTGTGCCAAACGTCGAGTTCGACGACCAAGCACTCTACACCTTGGGTTTTCGCACCGACATATACTACATGTTGGGGCACCTCGGGTGGGTTCAGTTCTCCAACGGAATATCGGTGGATACCCACTTGGGTTACGCCTTGGAAATTTTAATGACTATTGCACCCATCGTTGATGATGATGGGGTGCAAAGCTTGTCATTCCGTTTGGAGGGAATCGAGCAAGTGGCTCCCTACGAGCACGTAAGGGAGCTGCTTGGATTCCACAAGGGAGCTCCGGAGAAAGTTGACGTGCCACCCGACATGTTGGCGGGATTTTGGAACATGATCTCCGGAGAAGCCCATCAACAACGCAATTGCATCCGCAACCCCATTATCCGGATATTTCACTCTTGGATGTGCAAGAGGGTATTGGGGAGGATGAGGGAAACAAAGGTGACCGACACGGAGTTGAATTGGCTATACTCGGCTTTAATTGCCAGGCAGCCAATTGACCCCTCTTACCTCATGATCAACCGTTGGTGTTGTGAAGCAACATCGGGGGGCGGTGATATTGGTTCGGGGTGTTACCTCTCCATGTTGGCCTTTTCCTTGCGACCGGGGATCGCAAGAAACCCCGCTCACCTTTTGCGTGGTACCTCTCTCGGTTTTGAGTACTTGCGGCAAGGCAAGTACATTAGTGGAGATGAGAGAAGAGGTTATCGATTGGCCATTGTGAACCTCCCCCTTCCGAATGAGAGGCTTAGGCTTTTCACCGAAGGAAGGGAAGATTGGTTGGAAGAGGGACTACTTGTCCCCGCAAGGAAAAACAAAAGACGAAGAATCGTAGAGGAGGGAACATCCTCCGCACATGCGAGTGGAGCACAACCCAATGTGCAACCATTCGGCGGAGTTCCTCCTCCGCCAAGTTATTACGGAGGGTCTCAACAACAAGCATGGGGGGGTGGTGCACCGGTACCCCCACAAAATTATGTTGTGCCCAACGCTAACTTCGCGGAGTCCTACGCTCATCATCCCCAACCACAACAAAGCATGGCCATTATTGGAGGGTATGCTGCAAGAAATGCTCAAAATATCGCAGCCATCCAATCCAACGCAGCCCAACTCGGTGAAGGCAACGCAAATATTGCCTTTGAACTTGGACGCCTTCACCTTGTGGAGCCAAATCAATTCGACGGAGGAAGCGTCCAACCATATTATGAGCAAGGGTATTATTATCAAGACTATCAACATCAACCACCGGCGGAGGACTAGAAGATTTAGGAACTTTAGTTTTCTTTTCTTTTCTTTTTCTCTCGTAATTTTCAGCTTTTGCTTATGTGTGTTTGCGTAGTATTTTCTGTTTTTTATTTAAATTTCAGCAAGCATGTTTGTTTATTTTCAGTGTGTATTTCAACTTGATATCACCATTAATAAAGTCACCACCTTGATTATATCATTGGAAAAGTTACAAAATTCGTGCCATGATGATGTATGATTAAAATTGCAGCTTTGTTCATCTTTGTAGTTGATTTATGCATGTTTAAGCTAGTGCTCTCTTAAAAATGCAGATCTGAATTTATTTAAATGCTAGCTTAATTTTCAGCGGAGGTTATGGTTAAAATAAAGACCCATAGTGTTTTACGTGCTCTCAAGTTATGAATAGATTGAAGATGTCTTTTATGCTCAAAAATATTGCTAACCTTGTCACAAATATCACTTGTGTGTTGCTCAACCTATCCAAAGCCTTATATATATTTGAGTGCATGAACCTTAGTGTACAAGATTTATTTTTGAGTGAGTTATTGCAGGCCATGATTTCTCTGGCCCGAGACTAAGAAGCTGGTCATTCCGTTTTTGCGTATCTATCTTTTTGCTAGCCTTTTATCCGTGCATTGTGTATCCCCGCATCGGTGATCTCACAAACTTCGCCGGATATCCACCCTTAAACCAAATATCATCTTTTTGTGATTACCTCCTTGACCACAACCTATCATTGAGGATGGATCATCAATTCAAGGAAGATCGCAAGACGGTGCCAACGTTGAAGATTTCAAGTATCTCTCCAAGGAAAAATATCTCCGGTACCTACCTTATTTTTCGCCTCTTTGCTCGAGGACGAGCAACGTCTAAGCATGGGGGAGGAGGTAGGTACGGTGCAGTTTTAGAGTTCAAAAGGGAGTATTTTAAAAAATATATATAATGATGAAAGAAAAAAAATCCAGTGATATTCATGACTTTCAAGGTATAAAAAATCAAAACTTCGTTGTGAAAGTCATGGACTGAATAAATGACGAGGAAAGAAAAAAAATGAATGAATGAAAGAAAGAAAAGAATGAGAAATATAAGAAAGAAAAAAATATATTTGTGCGTAAAGTGAACTCCCTAGGTTCTCTAAGAGTGCATTCAAGGCTTCAAGATAAAAAGATACATTCTCATTTTCCAACCATGTGCAATCCGATAACGAGGACTTCTTTTGTGCCTTGGGATCACTCTTTGCCATTTGCACATGTCCACTCATCTAAAGTGTGTGTATTTTTCTCTTTCCCCTCCTTGATTTAACATTATTTTCCAATGACCTTTTTGACGAGTCTCGGTAAGACCATGAGAAGCTTGTCTTGTTTTGACAACACCTCATTTATAAATTCTTGTTAGGACTAAACTTTCCCAAAGCTCCATATAAAGCCTACCACATATATATGAGAGGGAAAGGAGTAGAATATATAGGTTTGAGAGACAAGTGAGATGAGAGTTTATGAGCAATACACGAGATGATTTAAATTTGTGAACTTGGTTTTAGCTTTTCTTATCTCGTTCTTCATTTCAAAAATTCTGAGATCCATTTAAAACTTTGTGAGCATGTTAATACTTGTGGGATAAGCTTAATAAGAATCTACCCTCCGTGGAGATGAAGGCTAGTACATTATGGAACTTTAATGAATTAAAATTTTGAGAGCATTATGTTTTCTCATGTGTAATCAAGTGCAAAGTTTAAACATTGTTTAGCAATGATGATATCCATCGAAGGCTTACTCGAGGACGAGCAAGGTTTAAGCATGGGGGAGATGTTGACGGTGAAAATCCGTCAACCTAGCCATGAGTTTACCTTCGGTGTTGGCATGAATTTTATACCTTATCCATTGGTACTAACCCCCGTGGTATAACAAGTTCACGTGTGCATGTCGGTTTTGGAGTTTAATGTTTATGCAGGGTTTTAGTGTTGAATGCAAGACTTTTGGGATAAGTTCATCAAGCACCTCATGACAAGACCTTGAAGTCCCGAACAAGTCATGCAATGAAGCAATATTAACTCCAAGAAGCCGGGGACTTGATCCGAGAAGACGACGGACTCCGGGGACCCGACCGGAAAAGTGCCGAATCTTACAAGACAAGGAGTTGAGTCCAATTCGGAGAGAAACCGACGACATGGACCTACATGCGAAGGGGGAAGCATCCGAGAAGAAAGGGAACCGACCTCGGGCGAAGGAGCCCACGGGGCCGGGCCTAAATGGGCCCGGGCCGGTCGGCCCGAGCCCATTTAGGGCCCAAACCCGTCGCCCTTTGCCCTAGCCGCCAATCGGGCTATTTATAGTCCCCCCGACCGAGAGCCACGCGAGAGAAGATTTCGTCTTCGGCCGCCGAGAAGCGAGAGAAGAGAGGGACACCATCTAGGAGAGGAGAGGGTCGAGCTAGTTGACTAGGGTTCCCCTAGCCGACGTGGGAACCTTGCACGGAAGACCACGTCGGAGTTCCCGAGCTAGAAGCAAGATCAAGGAAGGATCCGGTGGTGATCTTGTGTATGTATCATTGTTATAGTTGAATTATCAAGTTGAATCTTTTCTCGCCGATCAAGTGTTTCCTCGAAGATTTCGTTTTTCGATCGGCTTTGCTTATTTCAATTCTATTCTCGAGATAGATTACATAGGGTGTTCTTGTAGCCGCGGTGGCTAGAGGTACACGCGGATCTTCCGAAAGAATCTCGACTTGTCTTTTGACTCGCCCTAAGCTCCCCGCATGAATAGGGATACGTTGTGACGAACGGGGGTCTCGAAAGGCGGATGTTTTCGGATTTGGACGGGAAACCACGATTTAAAGAGGCTTTTATTAAGATTCGATTTGCTACTTCTTCTCTTGCTTGGAACTTCAACAAAAGGCTTACCCCGATCCCTCTAGATCGGTTTATCTACCCAATCTTACTTTGTTTTCTCCGGTTTTTAGTAGATTAGATCTGTTTTGTATCTTTTACTTAGATGCATTAGGTTCTCTATTGAAGATTGCAGATATTTGGCTTTAATAGATTAAGTCTTGCGTCACACATTTGTTCCACGGATTCGATACCTTGGGTTCACCACTCGAGGGAAGAAGGGTCCCTTGACTACGACGGGAGACTTGTACGCTTGCGAGTCACGAACGAACTTTGATACAATTATTAACCGTCAACACCGTTCAATTGCTTGATCACCAACTTTGAATCTCCATAAACTTTAATCGAAACGGCCCCGGCTTCTCTCAAATATTGAAGCCCCCGAAGCAATGCCTCGTACTCGACTCGATTGTTTGTAACAGTGGGCCGTATAGGGGTGGCAAACTCAAACATCTCACCTCTAGGCGAAATCAGCAAGATCCCTACTCCCCCACCTTTACCACATGGTGAACCATCAAAAAATAAAGCCCAAGGAGTAATTTCAAGAAAATCTATTGACGGATCACGATGTTCGGTTATGAAATCGGCAATGATCCGACCTTTGATAGCTTTTGCCGATTCGAACTTCAACTCAAATTCGATAAAGCCAAGATCCATTTGCCAATCCTACCATTCAAAATTGGCATAGATAACATATGTTTTATTACATCAAACTTGGAGTATACAACGCATTCGGCATTCAACAAGTAGTGCTGAAACTTTGTACACAAGTAGTACACGCACGGACACGCTTTCTCGCAGTACCGAATACCGGTCTCGGGATCAAGTAATTTTTGGCTAAGATACGCTACCACCCGCTCCTTTCCTTCGAATTCTTGAATAAGGGCCGATCCAATGGTTTGGGTATCGGCCGCCACGTACAACTTGAAAGGCTTATCCAACCGAGGAGGAACCAGTACTGGTGGCTCCTTCATGTATTGCTTGATCTCGTCAAAAGCCTTTTGTTGTTCGTCACCCCACGTGAACTTCTGATCTTTCTTAAGTTTCAGCAATGGAGAAAACGGCAAAACCTTCTGTGATAGATTTGAGATGAATGTCCTTACAAAATTAATCTTGCCGAGCAGTGATTGCAATTCCTTGATATTAGTTGGAGGGACAACTTCATCAATGGCCTTCATGCTTTTCTTGCCAACTTCAATCCCTCCTTCGTGGACCAAGAATCCCAAGAACTCTCCAGCTGATACCCCAAAAGCGCATTTTTTTGGATTCATCTTCAAACCATGCTTTCGGGTGCACTCCAAGGTTCTCTTCACGTCTTCCAAATGTGTGTCATGACTTAGGGACTTGATCACGACATCATCAATGTAAATTTCAACAACTTTGCCGATTAACTCGTGAAAGATGTAATTCATGGCTCGCTGATAAGTTGCACTGGCATTTTTTAACCCAAATGTCATGACTACCATTCGAACAGGACTATATGACCAGGACATCTGAAGGCTATCTTTGATATATCCTCTATTGCCATAAAAATTTGATTATACCCCGCGTTACCATCCATAAAACTGATGACTTTGTGCCCGGCAGCGGCATCAACCAACAAATCAGCAACGGGCATGGGGTAACCATCCATAGGAGTAGCTCTGTTTAAATCCCCGAAATCTATACGGACCCTCATCTTTCCATTCTTCTTGTAGACGGGGACAATATTAGAGATCCACTATACATATCCGCATGGCCGAACGAAGTTTGCGTCAAGTAATCTTTCAACTTCTTTCTTCACATCGGCCAATACTTCATCTTTGTAGATTTTCCGGGGAGGTTGCTTGTATGGTTTGAAACCGGATTTGATCGGCAACCGATGCTCAACAATGGAACGGTCAAGTCCGGGCATCTCCGAATAATCCCAAGCGAAGCAATCTTTATATTCCTTGAGCAACTTGATCAATGCCTCCCCGAAGTCCGACCGCAAGTTTGCGCCGATAAATGTCGGCCTTGGTTTGTCACCGCTTCCAATGTCAACTTCCTCCAATTTATCGGTCGACATGAATCCTCGTCCCAACTTACCGTCGGTGCCATCGACGGGGTTATCCATTAAAAATTGTTGTAAGAGCCGATCGCTTGAATCGGCCGTTGAACGTTGCCGACGAGCTCAACAGACCTTCTCCCCGCCTTTTCCCCGAGAAACAGTCAATACCTTGGTATTCCCGGAAGCCGGTTCCACATTTGCGACGCTCACGGAGTCATGTGCTTGGACCACCTCAATGCGTCGTCTACCCATTGGATGAGCCGCCGATGCATAGTAGATGGGACGCGGCAGTTGGCATGAATCCAGTCCCGTCCAAGCAAAGAGGGGTCGTAGGCTCCTTTACCTTCGATGACAAAGAAGGTCGTGAGCGATGTTTTGGACCCGATCATCAGATCCACATGGGCGCATCCCTTGGTGTCTGAAGGATTCCTGGCGAAATCGTTCAGTATTATGCTTGTAGGTGTCAGATCGCCGGGGCCCATGCCAAGCTTCCCGAAAGTGGTGTATGGCATCACATTGACCGCCGCTCCACCGTCGACGAACATCTTGGTCAATGGCTTGCCATTGACATATCCTTCAAGTACGGCGGCCTCATGTGTCGATTTTTGGCCGGTTTGTCGAAGACGGCTTGCTTGGCTAGCACCACTGCGCCATCGGTCCCTCAAGCTGTTCATCATCCAGGGACGTCTCCTCCTGCACAACCTGATTAGCAGGAGCCATAAATTCATTCGGCGAGAAAATATACCATACACGCCGGGAGCCGAACGGTTTGACCCTTCGAGTTTATCCTTTGGACGCCACACCTGTCTTGTCTAGATCCCTGCCTGCCTCAGTTCGCGGTTCCTCAAGCGTTGAACCCTCCTTTTTTGACTCTTTCTTAGGCCAGGCGGGCACCATTGCCCCTTTTGCCAGATATACTCGTCCTCATCTTCCTCCTGATCAGCCCACTTCAAATCAGCTTGTCTCTTCCTGGGATGATCAATGATTTCAATTTTTTGACGCTGATCCTCACTAGGATGTATCCTTCCAATTCTTTCATGGACGGATCGGCGATTGGCGGTCTCCTGCCCGTACTCAAGATACCCGTCGCCGCATTCGGGGCAATTTCTCGCCGTGGGAAGCTTCAACCCTTTGTTCCAGGCGGTGCTCGAAGAATGCACACCCCCGGTGCGCGTGCTCTCGCTCGCGCGTATATTGCTCTAGATCTCTCCCGCGTGCTTCCTCTTCGGCCCCGCGCCTCTCCTCCTCGTGCTTTCGTTTCGATAGCGCTCTTTCTCCGCCCTGGCGCCGCCACTTATTGAGGAGGATGCGCGTGGTCACCCCGGGTTTGGCCCCGGACGATTCCCCGATCTCGACATGGCTCTTGAGAACGCGGGGGGGCTTCACCATGCACCTGTTCCAAGGTCGCTTGACGTTACGGGTCTACTGTCCCATCCTCGCCTTGCCCCGGGCCGAAGTCAAGACTTTGACCTTGCCCTTCTCCTCGGTTGTCACCATGTTGACGGAAAAACCTATCATGTTCGAGGAAAAGGGTGGCCGTCCCGTTTCATCATGTTATCAAACTTGAGATGTCGCTCTTAGATAGCTCTCTCGGATCCTCATCCCGAAGACCTTGCGGTCGTTGATGGAGTGCGAGTTCCTGTCATGGAAGCCACGGTAACGCTTTTCCTTTACTCCATCGGGCCGAAACATGGAATGCCCTTCAAGCGCTTGATTCGGCCTTCCTTCACCAGGAGCTCAAACAGCTTATCAGCTTTAGTGATGTTGAAATTGTAGGTGCCTTTAGTCTGTTTGACCCAGCGCTGATTCATGGTCAATGGTTCCTTCCCCCACATGATTTCGGCCGCAGCCACGTCCCGGTCATCATTAGAATCCTCCATTTGGTCGGCTTTGTCCAGTAAACCGATTGTAGATGTCCGCCACGTTGTGCCGTTTGCCGAACCCGGCATCTTTCTTGAAACCGTAAGCTTGGTTGCTCATCAACGACAGCTTTTGGGATAGTTGACCCAGGTTCTCGAATTCCATGCCGAACAGACTTTTCACGCACGGCCGACAAGCATCCCGGCAACGGCCATGTCGCCCAACCGGTCATCCGGCGCGATTGAGCGAAAAACACATGCCCTTAACTTCCCCGAACCTCCCGAGGAACTCCAAGGGCGTCTCACCGTGTCTCGCTTCGGGGTAGCGAGGTCGATCGGCTTCTTTTCCGTGCCGCCGCCGAAATAGTGGGCGCGGAATTTCCGTTCCAGCCTCCTTCCATGTGCTAACTAATTGAGGGGGCAAAGATGAAAACCATTGGAACGCCGCACCCGTCGGTGACGCGGGGAAGTATCCGACTCGAAGGCTTCTTCGGATGAGCACTCTCCAAGATGCATCGGGTAGCGAGCAATATGCTCCACCGTGCTCGTGTCATCCTCGCCCGAAAACTTCGTAAATTCCGTCGGAGGCTTTACTCTTGGCGGCGGGATCACGTTGTAATACCACTCCGGAACGGAGGTGTGTAGGTAGGTCCTTGCATTTTTGGTTTGAGGCCGAATTGATTCTGCATCAAGTCGGCCATCTTCCGCACCAGGATATCATCCTCCTGCGCGCCCGTAGCCGGTCCATAACCCGGATTCGGGAGAGCATCGATGGCTCCGTAGTTCCCCACCTCGTGGTAGCCTCCGTCGTACAAATTCCTCTGCGTACCGTTCTTCTGGGCCGGGGCAATCCCGTAGCGGAAGCAAGTGGAGCTCCGGGCGAGCCGAATGCCGCTCCCCGTACGTGGGCCGATACGGGTTCGGGCCGTTGCACGGTGCTGTCCCTCGCCGCCCTGCGGTGGTGGCGGGACCGGTCGCCCTCCCGCGGCCCGCAGGGGGGGGGCCGAAGCGGCTAACCTCCGGGCACCTTGTGGAGGAGGCCGGGAAGGCTTGGCTCCCAACGCCTGCGGGAGGAGGCCGGACCGGCCGACTTTGCAATGGCGGTTGAGAACCGGACTCACCCATCTCCACGGTGCCCCCTTGAAAGGGTGTTTTATTGAACGCCCGCTCCATGCCCGGACCGAAGACGACCACCATCATTTGTTTAAACGCACTCGGGAAAGCTCTATGGTGCCTCGCTAAGACATGGTCCGCGGTATCTCGGAACGCTTGCATGCATTCCTCCCTCTCCTGCTGGGTTGTAGCGTCACTCTCCCCTGGCAACAACACCCCGGGCATCTCATTTTTTAAGTATGGGATGCCGCTCCTGTTCTTCTTGAAGGATAACAAACACTTTTGTTGGAACTGGTCCACGACATCCTGCAGTTGTTGCCGCTGTTCCGGAGAGAGGTCTTCAACGTTGACATCCATGATATCCCCGATGTCAGGCATCTTGGCTTTCGGCTGTGGTCCCACTGGGCGTGCCAAAAAGTGTGTTGACGCAAAAATGTGCAATTAGCGCCAAGCACACAGCAAGCTGAACAAGCTGGCTTCACACGTGCAGAGATCACAAGACGTGCCAGTCAATTTTTCCTGAAAATTAACAAAAGACAAAGTAGTTAAATTCCAAAGCTTGGAACTTGTCGGGTGATACCGGACAGTTCCATATTTATGGCTATAGAGCCAAGTGGGATGACATATAGCTATGGAAAGCTATCTCACAAAACCGAAACTATTCGGGAGCTTTAAAGTGCAAAAGGTAACACAAAACCGAATAGATGACATAAGCATGACGACAGATCGGTCTTCCATTTGGATAAGGACGCACGTGTGCAAGACCGTAACCGATCCCCATGGTGATCAACATTTAAATATTAAATGAAGTAAAAGCGCAAACATAATTATGTAATAAATAAGCACGCATAGATCCAAAGCACTAGTCTACCGCATGTCTAGGTACTTTAAAACCGTCGTCAGTACGACACCAAGCGAATCTATCCACCGCATGATACAACTTGCTTGGGATCGTGCCACCTTCCACAAATAGATCTAACCACCGCATGATACAATCTAAATATGGAAAGCTAAAAGCATACAATATTTAAAGCATGAATTATGCACGTGTTTTACTCAAAAAGAACATAACCGAACGCGGCCGAAGCACCGATTCGGGGTCCATGAAAAAGGAACGAACATTACCAAACAAGACAAATCTGTCGATTGGATTGAAATCTAATCCACCGAATGATTAGCTCCAAAAACAATCCAAAAACCTCGCATCTACCGTGTGCTACTCGTTCTTTCAAGATTTATACAAGATTTGGTAAACTTGAACCCGCAACACGTAACAACCAAGATCGATTCGGTTTCGGCTATCAAAGAGCATGTGATCCACGTGTTAATTTGGCCAAAAGCACGAACTTGATTCGCATAAGGATCATTAAAAGGGATAAAGCCGATCCAAACCCATCTAGATTGGGCAAAGAGGTGTTACATGAATTTAAACATAAAGCAAAAACTCAAAGCAACACAGGGGTAACTTAATGAATCTATTGAATCTTGCCAAGATTCAATAGAGCCGATAACTAGCCTCAAGCTAGATCTTAGCCTACCGCATGGCTCATGACCTAACAAGAAACCTTCTTGAACCAAGCCCGAATCTACCGCATGACACTAAGCATGGTAACAAGACTACTTGCATCAAATCTAAATCCATCGCATGATACTAGATATGATACAAGGTTTCCGTACTCACGGAGGTCGACGGATCGATGAACCCTCTTGAAGAACTCGACGACACGACAAATGGCCTCTAGGGTTTGGCGTAAAGCCGGTTTGTATTGAGAATGATTTCGTGTGTGTTACATACATTCGGGGTTCATATTTATACCCTACCAAGCACGATCTCGAATGGATTTGATACCTAATTTATCTCTAAGCTCGATCGCTTATCCATCCATTCATTCTTTCCGCTTGGGCCACGTCACCATACAATCCCGCAAAATCGGCTCAACGGTTCCCTTGCCGAACGGAAACGGATAGCCGACCGCGGATTTTTCTCGCCGAATGCATCCGAAGAAACCTTCCTTCCACCGGACGGATTTTTTCACCGAGTTGGTCCCACAAGTCGACTCCCTACCAAATTTGGTGTTAACACTTTGAAACCGGGTATTACAAGGAACCCAAAGCATCTCCTAGCCAGGACTTCCGTAGGATTAAGTATATGAAGAAAGAAAAATATATAAGTGAAGATGAGAGAGGAGGCCTCAAAGTGGCCAAGGTGAATTTGCCCCTTTCGGAAGGAAGGTTAAGACTTTTTCTTGAGGGAAAGAAGACTGTTTAGAGGAAGGACTACTTGTACCGGCGAAGGAAAGAACAAAAGAGGAAGGGTTATAGGAGAAGGTTCTTCCACGGCCCAAGAAGGAGGTGCGCAACAAAATTATGTGCCACCATTTGGAGGAATTCCGGCGCCGCCAACTTTCCACGGTGGTGTACCAATGCAAGCATGGGGGAGTGGTGCAGCCATGCCCCCACCAAATTTTGCGGTGCCCAACGTAGCCTTTGCGAGCCATATTCACACCTTCCTTAACCACAACAAAATGTGGCCACCATTGGAGGATATGCTGCAAGAAACATGCAAATTATTGCAGCCATCCTAAACAATGCAAACCAAATGGGTGAAGGTAATGCAAACGTCGCTTATGAACTTTGACACCTTCACTTAGCACCGTCATACAATTCATAGGAGAAGCGGTGCAATCCTATTATGACTAAGGGTACAACAACCAAGACTATCAATATCAACCACCGGCGGAAGATTAGAGAGAGGAGGAGCTTTAGTTATCTTTCCTTTACCCCCTTTTCTTTAATTTTCAGCTTGTATGCGCCTATGTATACGTAGTGTTTTCAGTTCTTATTTAAATTTCAGCATGTGTGTTAGTTTATTTTCAGCATGTGTGTTAGTGTTTATTTTCATCATGAATAATGTCACCACCAAGTTTTTACCTTTGGTAAAGTTACAAAGTTTATGCCATGATGATATATGATTATAATTGCCACTTTGTTTATCTTTGTAATTGTTTTATGTATGATTAAGCTAATGCTCTCTTAAAATACAAATCTGAAATTATCTAAATGCTAGATTAATTTTTAGCGGAGGTTATGATAAAAATAAAGACCCATAGTGTTTTATGTGCTCTCAAGTTTTAGATGGATTAAAGAAGATTTATTTTTGTTCTTAAAAGTAATGCTAACCTTGTCATGAATACCACTTGCATGTTGCTCTACCTATCCGGAGCCATATAAATATTTGAGTGCAAAAACTTAGTATACAAGGTTTATTTTTGGGTGAGTTATTTCAGGCCTTGATTTCTCTGGACCGAGACTAAGAAGCTGGTCATTCCGTTTTTGTGTATCTATCTTTTTGCTAGCCTTCTTATCCGTGCATTGTGTATCCCCACATCGGAGATCTCACAAACCTCGCCGGATATCCATCCTTAAAATCAAATATCATCTTTTGTGATTACCTCCTTGACCACAACCTATCGTTGAGTATGGATCATCAATTCAAGGAAGATCGATGGTGCCAAGATTGAAGACTTCAAGTATCTCTCCAAAGGAAAAGTATTTCCGGTACCTACCTTATCTTTATCACCTCTTTGCTCGAGGATGAGAAAATGTCTAAGCATGGGGGAGGAGGTAGGTACAATGCAATTTTAGAGTTCAAAGGGGAGCAAATAAAAAAAATTTGATGAGAAAGAAAAAAATGAGAAATAGAAAGAAAGAAAAAGAAATAAAGAAGAAAAAGTATATGTATGAGAAAAAAAAGAAAAGAAAAAATATGAGTATGTGTAAAAATAAAAATAAAGTGAACTCCCAGGTTCTCTAAAGTGCATTAGGAATTTCAAGGCTTCAAGATTAAAAGATCCATACTCATTTTCCAACCATGTGCAATCCGATAACGAGGACTTCCTTTGTGCATCGGGATCACTCTTTGCCATTTGCACATGTCCACCCATCTCAAGTGTGTGTATTTTTCTCCTTCCCCTTCTTGATATAACATCATTTTCCAATGACCTTTTTGACGAGTCTCGGTAAGACCATGAGAAGCTTGTCTTGTTTTGACAACATCTCATTTATAATATCTTGGTAGGACTAAACTTTCCCAAAAAGCTCCATATAAAGCCTACCACATAAATGAATGTTATGAGAGGGAAAGGAGTAGAATAAATAGGCTTGAGAGACAAGATGAGATGAGAGTTCATGAGCAAGATGCAAGGCGGTTTAAATTTGTGAACTTGGTTTAGCTCTTTTTCATCTCGTTCTTTATTTCAAAATTTCTGAGATCCATTTGAATTTGGGGAGCATGATAATACTTGTGGGATAAGCTTAATTATTAATCTACCCTCCGTAGGGATGAAGGCTAGTACATTATGGAACTTTAACGAATTGAACTTTTGAGAGCATTATGTTTTCTCGTGTATGATCAAGTGCAAGGTTTAAACAATGAAGGGCAACGATGATATCCATCGAAGGCTTACTCGAGAACGAGCAAGGTTTAAGCATGGGGGAGATGTCGATGGTGAAATTCCGTCAACCTAGCCATGAGTTTACCTTCAGTGTTGGCATGAGTTTTATACCTTATCCATTAGTACTAACCCCCGTGGTATAACAAGTTCACTTGTGCATGTCGGTTTTGGAGTTTAGTGCTTATGCAAGGTTTTTAGCGTTGAAAGCAAGACTTCCGGAATAAGTTCATTAAGCACCTCATGACAAGACCTTGAAGCCCGGTAAAAGT
Organism: Cenchrus americanus; assembly: GCA_947561735.1. Lineage (NCBI taxonomy): Eukaryota > Viridiplantae > Streptophyta > Magnoliopsida > Poales > Poaceae > Cenchrus > Cenchrus americanus. The sequence continues at coordinate 76,952,502 of OX387240.1, read as the reverse complement.
CAAGCAATGAAGTGAACACGACTCCAAGAAGCCCAAGGACCTAACCCGAGAAGATGGAAAACTCCGAGAACCTAGCCGTAAAAGTGCCGAATCTTGCAAGACAAGGAGCTTCATCCAATTCGAGAGAAACCGACGACAAGGGCCCACATGCGGAAGGGGGGAGGATCTAGAAGACTCGGGAAGCAACGTCGGGGCGAAGGAGGCCGCGGACCGGGCCGGGGTGGGCCCGTGCCGGTCGACCCAGGCCGGCCGGCCCGGCCCATTTCGAGGCCCGGCCGGCCCCCCTTTTACCTAGATGCATCTCGGGCTATTCGAGCCCCCCGACGAGAGAGCCACGCATCAATCGGTTCGTCATCCGCCGCCGAGGAGCGAGAGAAGCTTGAGGGACACCATCTCGGAGATGAGGGTCGTGCTAGTTGTCTAGGGTCTCCCTAGCCGACGTGAGAACCTTGCATGGAAGACCACGTCAGAGCTCCGGAGCAAGGATCAAGATCGAGGTAGGATCCTGGTGGTGATCTTGTTCATGTAATCATTCATGGTGAAGTTTTATAGTGAATCCGATTTCTAGCGATCAAGTGCCTTCTCGATGATTTTGTTTTCTTCTTGGTTTTGCTTCTTCCCCAATCTAGTCTATAGCCAGATTGCATAGGGTGCTCTTGTAGCCGCGGTGGCTAGAGGTGCATACCGGACGCTTGAATAGGAATACGTTGTGACAGAACATGGGTTCCGAAAGGCGGGCGTTTTCGGAATCGGACTGGAGGCCACGGTTTAAAGATGCTTTTAATGAGATTCGCTTTTCTATCTTCATCTATCTTGTTTGGAGCTACAACATAAGCATGATCTAGACTCTCTAGATCGGTTATCTCTTGCTTTCTCTTGTTACCTCTTTAGTAGATTGGATTAGATTCGTTTACTTTATGAGTTAGTAGATTAGATGCAACTTGCTTCTTCATAAGATAGCTTTCCTTGCTTTACTAGATTGAATCCTTGCGTTGCACATTGTTCCACGGATTCGATACCTTGGGTTCACCACTCGAGGGAAGAAGGGTCCCTTGACTACGACGCGAGACTTGTCCGCTTGCAAGTCTAAACGAACTTTGATACAACTATTAACCGTCAACACGCGTCGATTGTTGTCAGGCTCCGACGCGCGTGCGGGCGGTGTAGGTGCACGACCACACGGCTGGTTTGCGGCCGGCTGGCATTCGCGCTGGTTGCCATTCTCCTCGCGGAGCTCGCCCTGCACAGGAACGTCCTACACAGGGCGTCGATCGCCGTTCCCATCACGGGCTTGGCCTTGCACCGGCGCGCCATGTGTCGGTTGTCGCTCGCGTGGCTCGGCCACCACGCCGAGCTCTCTGTGTAGAAGGACTAATTCCTCGTCAAGCTGGCGCCTTGCCTCCACGAGTTCATCAAGACGCGTGCGCCGCTGATCATCGGTGCCGCGGTGATGTGGAGACGGCTCCGATTCGGAACTGCTCGATGCAGTGGCCACGCAGACGTTGCACTCCCACGTGGGATCGTGACGCTGCACGGTACGTGCCCTCCGAGTCGTCGTAGACCCGGGGGTTGCGCCGGTCGCACCGAGGCCGTTAATGTAGGCCGTCACCGGGTCGTGCGGGAGGCCGGGCGTCCACGGGGGGTACATTGTGGCGTACCGCTCCATGAACTCCCCCAGCCCAGCGGTCCGTCTCCGCTAGCCTAGAAGGAGAGGTCGGTGAGGTAGTAGGTGGCGAGCCTAAAACGCTCCTGCGTTGGGTTTGGCCCCAACATGCCGATGATGACGTCGCCCGAGAAGCCTCGGACGAATGCCTCACGCGCCGCAGCCCCGTGAGGACATTGGGGCGAGGCAGCCGGTCGAAGGTTCGGCCAGCGACAGACTCCATTGGTCCGGTGCAGACGAAGCCGAAGGAGCCGAAGCGCAGGGTGGTCCCGGGGAGTCAGTGTGACCCCGCGACCATCCATCCGATCCACTGAGTTCGTTGAGACACACGATGTGTCCCTACCTGGTGCGCCAACTGTCGGGGTTCTCTACCGCCGGCAGTAAATTTCTATCGATCGCGTGTTGGGCTCGGACGGTCAGCGCAGGAGACAACGGAGTTTATACTGGTTCGGGCCTCCGAGGAGTAATACCCTACGTCCAGTGTGTTGCAGCCATGTTCCCGAGCCGGGTGTGCTTGTAGTAGGGGTTACAAGCCGGTCGGGAGAGGGAGTTCGTTCTCGTGTCCCGGTGGTGGTGTTTGATCGTATGAGAGTCTAACCCTTGTGACCATTGCTCTCCTCTCCCTTTTATAGTCACAAGGGGAGGGGCACAAGGGGAAGTAAAAAAGAGTTACAGTGCTTGGCAGCTGGCACGTCCCATCGCACGTCGCCGTTCATCGGGGTGCATTGAAGCCGAGTCGCGATGCCATGTCGGGGAGACCGCCGCGTGGCCGGGTTGGACTGTTCCCCCCGGGACGCTTGGCCTTCTCCCCGAGTAGCTTGGGCTTGTCTCAGTCTGTCCGAGTGCTTTTCTAGCTTGCCACGCCCGAGCCTAAGTCTAGGCTTGTGCGCGTCGTAGAGGGTGCTCGAGTGCCTCAGGTTGAGTCTTGCGTGTGGAAGAGAGGGAGATGATGGCGATGTGATGGTTGCACGGCTTGTCAGACCTGCATTAAGGCTCTTGCTGGGGCAGGTCGCCTGCATGGCCGCCAGCTGTTGTTTCCACGTGACGTGGAGATTCGCTCCTCCTCACGCATCGGTGGCGTCGCTCGTCGTGCGCCCGGACCCACGCACTAGTCGGGGCCGGACTTGTCGTGCGAGGCGGAGACTTATCTGCAAGGCGGAGACTTGTTGTGTGAGGTGGAGACTTGTCGTGCGAGGCGGAGACTTGTCGTGCAAGGGTTCCTCTGGTGGGAGGCTAGTCGGAGATGCAGCTGTCTGGCCAAGGACTGGACGTCTTGCCAGCGAGGGTCTTGATGAAGATCTGCATGCCTTCCCTGAGACGCAACACCAAGTGAAGGGTGGACTCCTTCTAGATGTTGACTCAGCAAGGGTACGACCATCCTCGAGCTGCTTGCCAGTAAACAGTTGACTCCACCTCGAGGGTTGCGGTCTTGCCGTTGTTAAGGAGGATAATCTTGCCGTCAAAGGGGGCCTAATCTGGGCCCTCGTCAAACATGTTATAATGTAGAGAATTAAGAAGTCAAAACGGCTAATTCATTCTATGAAAATGCAAAAAATGCAGGGCTGACAATTAAATTAACTTGCATATAATTTACAACCACACAGACAAATTGTTTCTACGGAAATGTAGAGCAGGTGTATTAATCGCTTAGGGACAACTTTAGAGGAGCCTCCAAATTTCTACGATGGGGAAGCACAATCAAACAATATAAGCAATGGGAAAGTAGAATATATCATCAGGCATAAGCACAAAGGGGATATATAGCCACCAGAGAACAAACCGATGGATCGTTCAGGAAATTGCTATCTCAGAATAACCTGTAACAAATCGCTTGGGAGATCATAAATGTGGTAACAATTGTGTGCACACTAAATCATAGCTTGAGATGCGAAATGAAATTGTTTCAAGGCAAGAAAATAGCTCACCTCAAATACCTTGCAAGTCACGGGCCAATATTTCACTATTTTGAAGTTTGGAGTGGGATTGTATGCTACATGATTGGCAGGATATATTTGTTCACCAGCAGGTCTGCAACTCGTGCTGCAAAACAGTTTCTGAAATGACATGCACTCCTGAAGCTATCTATTTTGGTCAGTTCCGACCAATTATTGAATTGTATTGTAGTAGTAATCCTGATGTGTGTAGGATTAGTATTAGAAAATTGTGTAGTTTTTATCTCTATTTTCTCATACTTTTGAATTGTGCCATGTATACTCTTGATGCTTTTGCAAAAATAAGATATAAAATGCTAGCATCATCAGACTCGTGCAATTGATAGCTTTGCACCTTGCGATTCTACTGTCGACGCCCGAACATTTTTTTAATTTTAACCGATTGTTTTAATTATTTTTAAAAATACCCCTTGGCAAATATTATTTGCACCTAGTGACCCCTTTGGCCGCGCCTGGCGGCGTGGCGTGGCAGGCAGCCTTTGCCGCGCCACATGCAGGCGGCGCGGCGGCGGTGCCACGGCGGCCGCCCGCGGCACGCGCGCCGGGCGTGAGCCGGGCCGCCGCGCCACATGTGCCGGCGCGGCGGCGTTGCCGCGCCACCCCCGCCTGGCGCGGCAGCGCAAGTCAACAGGGCCCGCGCGGCCCCCTTTCTTCCTCCTCCTCCTCCCTTTCTTCTCTCCCAGGCCCAAGGCCGCGCCGCCCCCCTCACCGCCGCCGTCAGCCACCGCCCCCCCATTCCGGCCCCAAATCAGTTGATTTGGGGTGGGAAAAGTGGGGGGAGTCATTCCCCCCGTCTTTGTGAAGGTATTCCCCTACTTCTCTCCCTCTTTTACTGTTGCATTTTGTAGATCAGAGGAGATGTTTGTGACCTAGGGTGAGCTCTAGAAATTTGAAATTAAGACGAAATGCAATTTGTTTTAATGTAAATGATGATTAGTTCATACGCAATAGTATCTCTGCCCGTGTTATTGACGTGTAGAACATGTTGCATGAATCGATTTAATGATGTTATTGATGTCAAATGTTTAGTGTAGTTGATAATGGGTGTAGCTATTACATGGATGCATGTTTATTAGTGGGAATACCTAACAATTTTGTTGAATAAGACAATATGCATAATGTGTACATACATCTATATATATATAACTAATTGAGATAAATTTAATTTTTGTTGAACAATATTCTAATTTTGCATGTATTTTTATAATAAATTGTCTATTCTAGTACTATGTAGTTATGAAACAAGGTAGTTCATGAAGTTCTTTAAATTTTGTAGATGGATTGTTTAGTTCGCATGTTTCATGGGGGCCTAGTTAAAGAAAATGGAGAGTTTGAGAATATGACAGAGTATGTAGAAACATTTGATGGTCCGCCAACCTTTAAGGATGTAGTTGATTGTGCAATGGTCAACTATGGAGTTGGAATGCATGAGGTGACATTTAGAGGTCGTTTTGATTGTGGGAAGGCTAGAGCTCATTATGTCTTGATGAGCTTGTCAAGTGAAGAAAATTGGAATCGATATAAGAAGGTAGTTGGTCAAGCTAATGTGTCATGTCTGGAGGTTGTGGTAGATATTACTCGTGGGCCTAGTGGTAATGTTAACATGAATGAGGAAGTGTCGTTTGATGTTCAAAATGGTACACAAGAGTATACAATTTTAGAGGAGGACTTAGGTTGTAGGGAACCTCGTCGGGAGGTTGGGATGGTGAATGATGATTTTCCCAATGATTGTTTTGAGCGGCAGGAAGAAACCATGGACGATGATGATATATCTGACAGCTCTGAAGAAGGTGAGTCTGAATATGAGTCTGATGAGGAGGATGCGGAAGAGCAAAATGATGCCAATGCACATGCGGCTAAAGCACTCCTTGGTTTAAGTGAGGTTAACTTGGATGGTGTTCAACATGATGATGTTGGAGGACCCTCGGTGAACCATACAACTTTTGAAAGGGAAGTGCACATAAGTAGGCCGCCAGTCAACACTAGAAATGGTGAAAGTGAACAACATGTACCTAGGCTCCCGGACAACACTAGAATTGGTGAGAGTGATGAACACTACACCCAAGCTCAGTACGAATTTGGACTCCCTTCTGTTCGCAATGACAGAGACTTGAGTAGGATCGATAGAGCCATTTGTGATTCTACTATGTTGTTCACGAAGGAATAATTTTTACCACAAAGCCCGAGATACATGACAAAATGTTGTTTGACTCCCTTGATGAACTTAAGTTTTTCTTGGCTGACTATGCAGTGAAGCATTATAGGCCTTTCACTCTAGTCCATTCGGACAAGAATCTTAGGTATGAAGTAATGTGCAAACAAGGGTGCATGTGGCGTGTACGGGCACGACTGCAGAGAGGGACATGGAAATGGAAGATTACAAAGGTTGGGGAACCTCACACATGTCGTTCGAGTCAGGTGAAGGGAGTTCACGCACAATTGAGTGCAAGTTACATTGAAAGGTGTATCTTAGGCGTTGTTCGTGACAATAGTGATGTGACGGCTAGCGGTTTGATAGAGCAGATATTGATGTTTGCTGGATATCGTGTGAAGTATTCTAAGGCATGGCGGGCTAAGCAACATGCAATTGCCTTGCTTTGGGTGATTGGAAAGAGTCATATGCAAAAATTCCAAGGGTCTTGAGATCCGGGAACCACTTCAATCCCGGAGTTAAATGGTTTCCTTACATGACCGGGTTGCGTGTTCTTGACGTTTGTGTTTTGAAGCCTTGTCCTTCTACGTGTTTTTTGGTGCTTTCCACAATGTCAAGTGGCTTTCCAACACCGTCGTCCGGTGATACATGTAGACGGAACCTTCTTGACCGAAGCAAGTACGAGAGGTACATTCATGATGCCGATTCTTGTTGTAGATCCTGAACAACAACTTGTGCCTTTAGCTTTTGCCTTGCCGAGAGTGAGAATGACGACAGTTGGTCATGATTCATGAGGCTCGTTTGCATTAACATACTTGGTCCAACGCGATAGGTATGTATGATCTCAGATCGGCACCATGGTCTCATCAAATGTGCGAGCAACCACCTGGATGGGTATCAACCACTTGTTCATCGGTGGTGCATTAGGCACTTTGCTGCCAATATGTGGCGTCGTCAAAAGAACAAGGAGGTAATAGGAAAGTTGAAGTTACTGGCATCAGTACATACGGAGGACAAATTTAAGGAACTGCACAAAGACTTAGTTAAGCACTTGAACCAGAAAGCTAAATATTGGTTGGAGTATGAAATGGAGGATAAGGACAATTGGGCTCAAGCATATGATGAGGGGGTATGCGTTGGGGTATCATGACAACAAACTTTTCTAAAAGTGTCAACAACATATTTAAAGGAATAAGAAGTAGACCTGTCTCGGGGATCATTGAATACTCATTTGAAAAATGCAATGAATATTTTGTGAACAGATGGCGGAAGGCACGTGATTTGTTGGATCAGGGGGGTAAAATTGGATCCTTTGCAGTGGCATAATGTATGATGTTGCTTTAAGATCTGTGAACCAACATGCAGAAGCATACGGTCCAGACATGATTTATTCTATTCGAGGTTCCTCTACTACTAATGTTGGAGGGGAGAGTCATGGCGGTCGACACTATAGAGTGGACCTCCGGGACGGTACTTGCACCTGTAACGGTCCTCAATTGTTGCATCTTCCTTGTTCTCACTTGATGACAGCTTGCACTGCTGAGGTCTAGACTATGAAAATGCCATGTACATGTCTCCTTTGTTCTTTAGAGAACCGAAGCGTCCCCTCATCAAAGGTGACTAAATGTGACACAAATACCGGTCCCCGGAGGTCGGTAACACATTTATTACAACGAGTGGATCGATCTTTTACATCACGGCGACACGGGGGGCACGGAAGTGCCAACGCTACAAGGAACAACACAAACGCTAACGACCACACTACGACAAAGCAAAGGCTTCCAAAGCCTCATCGAGTACCACACCATGGAAGCTCTCGTGGAGGCCACGGGTACACGAGCACGGTTGGGTGTAGGGCGGCGACCTACTCGACGTCCTCGGGAATGTAATCGGGATCCTCCTCTCGAAAAACAGTTAGTTAAACAAGGGTGAGCACATACGTACTCAACAAGTCCAACCCCACCCACGGAGGGGCTTATAAGCGAGATCATGCACTAGATATAAATAACAAGGAACAAGTTAAGGTTTATTTGCAAACTCATTTACTCATGCGAGAGGTTCATTTTCAAAAAGGTTTTCGCAAACCGGCTTTATAACCAAAGTGACTCGGTTGTTTTAGAAAAACCACCGTGGAACTACGGACTCCCCGTCCGCGGTAGCCCGTGCACACGGCCACACACTTCACCCGAAAACAACTCACACCGGAAAACATCCCAAACCCAAACACTAGTTTTTGTGATCACACCGTGACTCGTCCAATATCGTGGACACGGCTATTCGAATAGGTTTGACACTGCGAGAGGTTGTACATCTTTACCCACAAGTAGGGTACCATCACACGGACACCTTAATGCGGTGCGGATCCTATCAAAGCCATTAACCACCTTAGCTAACCCTACGAGCCATCACGGAAGCAACCAAGGGGTTATCCCACATAACCGGGCGTACCTCACACGGAGCGTACCCCTACTCCTTGGTCTCCCGCCGCTCACCCGCACACCAGATGGCAAGTAGTTTAACTAGTGGGGTTTATGCTAAGCCGTTGCCACATACAACGATCGAGTGGTTGTACGATAATTTGGGTCAGGTGAGATGTCACGCAACCCGGTCCTTAATTGACAAGATGGACAACTCCCAACACGCTCAACCACACAGGTACGAGCTCACCCATACTCCTGACACACACGTCCATCCCGTCTACCCAGTTCTTTACTCATTTTCCAAACATATCCCATTTCAATTTTTAAAGCACTCACACATTTTGAAAGCACTCACACATTTTTAAAGCACTCATTTAGGCCAAAACAAGGTTCAATCATAGCAATCAAGGGTGGCTATCCTACCAGGTTTTTGTAGTAAAACAATATGCAATTTATAAAATGGGTATAGGGTGGTGTTTATAAAGCGGGACCAAAGCATGCATCAAAGGATGAGATTGAACTTGTCGTCTTCGAAGTCTTCGGGATGTTCGGCTCGGCGTGCGGGATCTCGGGCTCCTGCTCGCAGTAGTCGGCTCCAAACTCCGGCTCGGGGTACCTTCCTTCGTTTACTTCATCGGCTATAGCGCACACACATGCAAGCACGCAATCAATATAAGTACACACAATTTCTCCGGCTGAGCTCGAAAAAATAGGGAAATAAATATTATGTAGGGGGTTTTGGGTGACGGATGGGTGGCGGTACACGCGGTACGGGTGTGAGGAAGTTCGGGCGCGATTTGGATTAAAATCGCGCATGAAATGACGGGTTAAAGGAGGTGTTTAGGGTTAAATAGGGGTCTCGTTAGTATTTTATTTTAAAAGAAAATGACCTAATTATAATATTTAAACCTAGCGGGGGTTTAATTATAATAGTCTAGGGGTATGATTGTAAAGGGACAGGGTTGTTTTTGTGGTTTAATTTAAAGCATAGGGTCTCGTTTTGAAAGAAAAGAGTGAGAGAATAGAGGGGGTCGGTTTTGGAAAAGTGGAAAAAGGGCGGGGGTATGGGCAAAACAACCATCTTCTTCCTCCCTCCCTCACGATACGAACGCAAGAGACGAATGGCCGGCGGTGGAGGGGGTTCGGGCGCCGGCGACCGGGCCATGGGGGCGGCGGGAAGTGGGGCAAAACGAAGAGGAGGTCGAGGGCAACTCATTCTACTCTTACCTCGGGCCGGGGTGCTCCGGGGAGAGGCGGATCGATGGCGGCGGGCGGTCCGCAACCCGAACGGCACGGGCGGCACCGGTGGTGGCGATGGAGAGCTCGGGGAGGAGGGGGGAATTGGTCGTGGAGGTGCGGGACGAGGTGGGGAGCCGGTCCGGCTCTTTTATAGGCGCGGGAAGGTCGATTTGGCGAGGATATTTTGAGCTTCGCGGAGCTCCAATGGCCGGCAATGGAGGTTCGGGAAAAATCCCGGCGTGGACTCCGGCCGGCGGGATTCTTGGTCGATTGGGTCGCCGTGTGAGTTGACTCGTCGTGCGGGGGTCGTTGTGGCCATGGAGGGGAGACCGTCGGGGGAGTAATGGTGGCCGGTTTGGAGGTGACAGCTCGCTGCCTGTTCTTCGTTTGTCAGGGAGAGAGGGGGCGCCATGGCCGGCCGCCGCGGGCGGCACGGGGCCGGCCTTGCGTGCCGACTCCGGTGAGTCCGGTCGGCGGGCCGAAGGAGAGGGAAGGGGGGCATTGTCCTGGAGGGGGGTGCGCAAGAGGAAGGTCGTGGCCCGGAGGGGGGTCGTGGCCTGGAACCACCGAAGAAAGAAGAAAGGGAAGGAAAAAAGAAGGGGAAAAAGAAAAAGGAGAAAAGAGAAAAAGAAAAGGAGAAAAGGAAATAAGGAAAAGGAAAATAAGAGAAGAAAAAATAGAAAAGTGACTTAGAAAATTGGGAGAAATTTCTAGGAAAATTAGGAGAAGGGTTTTTGTGGATTTTTCTGGGTTTCTCGAATACCGACGTCAATTCCGAGACGGCGGTGATGGCGAGGCGGACCGACCGGCGGGACCGCGTCGTGCGCGGGATTCCCGGCGTGGTGGCCGACCGCGGTGCCGGGGCGGCACGCGACGGGCGACGGCCCGAGCGCAGGCGGTGCCGGCGGGGATTCTCGGCACGCGCGCCGAAGGGAAAAGAATTGACCGGGGTTTCGGAAGGGGGGTAAATGAGCTCAGCGGAAAAGTTTTGAAAACACGCGTAGTTTATTGGGTGATTTATTAGGAGCTAAAAACGCGGGCGTTACAAACCTACCCCACTTAAAATGAATCTCGCCCTCGAGATTCGGCTAGGTTTCGAACGGTGGGAAAACTCTTTGTTCAACGCGTCCTCTCGTTCCCACGTCGCTTCTTCTACTCCGTGTCCGCTCCATTGAACTCGCACACCCGTACTTCGATGTTCTTGTTCTTTTGACCACCGTGTCCAAAATTTTGACGGGCACTTCCTGGTACCTAAGGTCTGGCTGTAGATCGATGGTCTCTACCGGTACTCACTTTTCTTCGTGGACCTTCAAACATCCGCGTAGGCGGGAGATATGAAACACCGGGTGTATGTCCGACATCTCTTCGGTAGCTCCAACCGGTATGCTACCGCTCCGACCCTCTTCGTACTTTATACGGTCCAATGTACCGAGGGGCCAACTTTCGTGCACCTGAAATCTCCGAGTCCCTCGTATAGGTGAAACCTTGAGGTAAGCGAAATCTCCGGGATTGAAGCTTGCTTCACGCCTCTTTTTGTCCGCGTAGCTCCTCCGTCGGGATTGGGCGGCTTTCAACTTTTCTCGGATGTCGGCTACTCGCTCTTCGGCTTCCTTTATAAACGCGGGCCCAACCAGGGCACGCTCTCCTACTTCGACCACATCAAGGGTGTTCTACATTTCCTCCGTATAAGGCTTCAAACGGTGACATTCCTAGGCTCGCTTGATAGCCGTTGTTGTAGGAGAATTCTCGCATATGGTAGAGTCTCGCTCCCAATCTTTGCCACGGTGAGGACACATGCTCTCAACATGTCTTCAAAATTTGATTCACCCTCTCGGTCTGTCCATCTGTCTGTGGGTGATACGCTGAGCTGAAATCCAGCTTGGTACCCATGGCTTTATGCAAGATTTTCCAAAATCTAGAGGTGAATTGGGTCCCTCTATCTGAGACTATCCTGCTAGGCACTCCATGCAATTTCACTATGTTCTCTATGTAGAGTTTTGCCAAATTCTCTCCTCCATAAGTGGTCCGTACGGGTAGGAAGTGAGCGACTTTAGTGAGTCGGTCCACTATCACCCATATGGAATCATGTCCTTTCCGAGTCTTTACCAAACCTACTACAAAGTCCATGCATATTTCGTCCCATTTCCATACCGTAATTGGTAAGGGTTGCAACGATCATGCGGGTTTCGGTGCTCGATTTAATCCTTTGACAAGTATCACGGTGGGCGACGAACCGGGCAATGTCCGCTTTCATTCCACTCCACCGGTATTTCGTTTTAAGTCCATGTACATCTTGGTGGATCCCAGGTGAATGGAGTATGCCGAGTTGTGGGCCTCATCCATGATGGTCTGTCGGAAATCTCCATTTTCCGGCACGCATATTCTATTCTTGTACCACAGTGTGCCTTGATCATACACTCTAAAATCTGGGGCCTTATTTTCTCCCGTGTATCTGCGAATTTTCATCAGATTTTCATTGGTCTCCTGGGCCTTCCGGATCTTCTCCTCTAGGGTAGGCTGAACACTCAGTTGGCGGACGTAGCCTTGGGGGACAATGTGCACGTTGAGTCGCGCCATTTCCTCTTGCAACTGGGTACTCTTGGGTGCTGCCTTCTCGTAGGATTTCCGGCTTAGGGCATCTGCTACTACATTGGCTTTCCCTGGGTGGTAGTGAATCTCTAGGTTATAATCTTTGACTAACTCTAGCCACCTTCTTTGCCTTAGGTTCAGGTCGGGCTGGGTGAAGATGTACTTTAGGCTCTTGTGGTCGGTATAGATCTCGCACTTATTCCCAATCAGGTAGTGTCTCCAAATCTTAAGGGCATGCACTACGGCTGCAAACTCCAAATCATGGGTGGGATAATTCTGCTCGTGGGGTTTGAGCTGGCGGGAAGCATATGCCACTACTTTCCCGTCTTGCATGAGAACACATCCCAACCCTTGTCGGGACGCGTCGCAATATACGACAAAATCCCGTTGAATGTCTGGCAAGGTCAGCACTGGGGTTGTGGTCAATCTTTTCTTAAACTCCCGGAAACTTCGTCACACGACTCGGTCCAGCTTGAACTTCTTCTCCTTCTTGAGCAACTCCGTCATGGGTCGGGCAATCTTGGAAAATCCTCCAATAAACCTCCGGTAGTACCCTACTAAACCAAGAAAGCTTCGATCTCGCTCACATTGGTCGGTTTTTGCCGGTTGGAGATCGTTTCAACTTTCCGGGGTCTCTCGCTACTCCTTTTGCGGTCGAGAATATGCCCAAGGAAAGATATTTTCTCCAGCCGGAACTCACACTTGCCGAACTTGGCGTACAACTTGTGTGCCCTCAATTTCCCCAGCACTACTCGAAGATGTTGTTCATGTTCTTCCACACTCTTGGAGTAAACAAGTATGTCGTCAATGAAGACTATGACAAACTTGTCCAGGCTCTTCCATAAACACCTTATTCATGAGGTTCATAAAATATCTTTGGTGCGTTGGTGAGTCCAAAGGACATCACTGTGAACTCGTATCGCCCGTAACGGGTGACAAAGGCTGTCTTGGGGATGTCGCTTTCCCTAATCTTAAGTTGGTGGTACCCTGACCTTAGATCCACCTTCGAAAAATACTTGGCTCCTTTCAGCTGGTCAAATAGATCATCTATTCTGGGGAGAGGGTACTTGTTTTTTATAGTGACTTCATTCAACGAGCGATAGTCCACGCACATCCTCATGCTCTTATCCTTCTTTTCCATGAAAAGCACTGGGGCTCCCCACGGTGATGAGCTTGGTCTGATGAACCCACTTCGCTGGAGTTCTCCTAGCTGCTTCTTCAACTCTGCCAACTCAGGGGTTGCCATCCTATAGGGTCTCTTAGCTATGGGAGAGGTTTCGGGAATAAGGTCGATGACGAACTCTATATCCCTATCTGGTGGCATTCCGGGGAGTTCTTCGGGGAACACATCTGGGTATTCTCGCACTACTGGGACATCCTCTATGGACTTGGCTTCCATGTTGAAAACCATTATGTCTGGCCTGTGTCCTCGGGTGTGGCAAGTCACTTGTATCCCGTCTGGGTTGGTTAGGTGCACTATTTTATCGGCGCAACTTATAAGGCCATGGTGTTGGCTTAGCCAATCCATCCCAAGGATCACATCTATTCCCTTGGACTTCAGTACTACCAGGTCTGCTAGGAACTCTACCCCACTTAAAATGATCCTTATCCGGGGGCATCCCGTTGACACTTGATGTCACCTCCGGCGTTCGAGTTAATAGGGGTGCTTTTAGTAGTACCGTAGGTATGCTATGTTTTTCCACATAACTTGAGGATATGAATGAGTGCGATGCTCCCGAATTAAATAATATGGTTGCCAAGACCGAGCCGACCGAGAACTCACCGAGCACTACGCCTTGTGCTTCTTGCGCCTATTGTGCGTTGATGTGGTTGACGCGGGCTCGTCCATAAGACTGCTGGGGCTGCCTCATCTGCTGGTTGCTGTTGTTGTTGCCAAAGTTGTTGTTGCTGCGTACCAGCATGCGGTTGGCTCCAGACACGAGTGGCCTTGGCCTGTTCACCGAGTTGGAGTAGGTGGTAGCGGTTGGCTTCTTGGCATACAGGCAGTTGGCGATGAAGTGTCCGGTTTCGCGGCAGTTGAAACACACTCGGGAGCTGTTGTTGTTGTTGGCAGTGACCTGGCTGGTGTTGTTCTATGGGGGCTTCATGGCACTCTGGTTGTTGTAGGGCTTGAACGCGGGTTCCGGGGCCTTGCGAGCCCGTGGCTTGGGACCGGGTTCGTACTACATGGGAGCCCGGAACCCGGACATGGGGTGTCCGAAGTTTCTCGGCCTCTGGGATCGCTCTTGTTGTTTGGCCTTGTGCTCCATAGACTTGCGCTTGTTCTCCTTCTTCTCTTCTGCCCTCGCTCTCTCTGTGAGTATGGCCATGTTCATGAGGGTGTTGAAATCCGGGTAAATCTGAGGGGTAAGCGGTGGTCCTCGGCTCCGGAGTCAATCCCTTCTTGAACATCTCCTGTTTCTTGGAGTCCTTGTCCACTTCTTCTGGGGCATAACGAGCCAGCTCTATGAACTGGTAAGTGTACTCCTCCATGGACATGTTGCCCTGGCGGAGTTCACGGAACTCATCTGCCTTTCGCTTCAGTGTGGCCTCTGGGATGTGGTAGCGCTGAAACTCTTCCACGAACTCATCCCTGGTGATGGCGGAGGGATCCTTGGCTGCTGCACAGTAGTTCTCCCACCAGGCTAGGGTTGTCCCGGTGAGCTGGTGAGTTGCCAAGAGAACCTTGTCTCGGTCCTCACAGTTGAAGGGCTCCAGTTCCCTTAGAATGGCTCTCAGCCAGTCATCGGCATCCAAGGGATTCACCGACCCGCCAAAGGTGGGTGGCTTTGTCCTAAGGAACTCTATCAGCTTCTCATTCATGCCCAGAACTCGGGGCCTTGGGCGGTTGATGGTGTTGAACCGGCCTCCATCGGGACGATCCGATTGGCCAAAACTTGTGCCAATTCAATGGGAGGGGGCGGCGGCAGCGCGCAGGACAACGTTCTCTCCTCCATCTTCGTCTTGTTTTACTTCCCCGATCGTTAAGACGCTCCCTTCGATTGGCTTGCGATCCTTCAGCGTCCATCCGACCGGAGCCTTGGTGGGTCCTAACGGGGCGCCTGGAAACCATCTGTAAAGGGGCGGGTTTTCTAAGGGTTCTAGCTTTTATGTGATGTTTAAGTGGATTATAACGAATTTCTTTTTGAAAAAGGCGGGGTCTACTCCCCGCCGGCAAGCACACTACAAGCACATAGCAAACAAGCAAGCACGGACAAGTTTTTATTACACAAAAGTGAGGAGGATACATCCCGACTACGCGACTGACACTACGTGGACACACTACACGACTCAGTACGACAAGAGCCAAGGGTACGACTCTAAACTCGGACCAGTCACGGCTTCAAACCCCGGGTCAAGGCAACAGGGGTATGCTACTCACGGGGAGAGCCTTCTTCTGGGGTTGAGTGCACTTCCAGCGGAATGAGAAGCTCGTTGTCGTCCTCGCCCTTGGGGTTTCCATTCCCTTGGGGCTGAGCTGCAACTTCCGCGGTTGCTGCCGGTGGTTCGGTGACTACTGGTGGTGCTGGCGGGGCTTCAATAGTTCCTCCCCATCCTACAAGGGGTGTTCCAACCGAGACTTGAGCTTCTCCAATGGCCGGAACGGGTGTTCCGCCGTTGGTTCCGCCGTTGGTCCATTCTTGCATGCACCGGTCTTGGATCCGCCCGAGGCTTTCATGGGCAACGCCTTCATCGCTTATGGTGGCCGCAGTCCTTGCTTCGGCTTGAGCCACTCGGACTTGGTGCATCCTTACCGTGACTTCCGCTTGCTCGGCTCGACCGATTTGCTCCCGGCTTGGCTTGGTCATCAAAGAGTTTGTCCAGGGAGACGAGGTAGGCAACTATGTGGTACAGCAGGTCTTCTTGGTGGCGGCGTCGTTCCAGGTTTCTCATGCGGGCCTGCCAAACTGGGGTTCTGATGGCGGGAGGAAAATACCTCATCGGTGTGGGGACGAGGTGTTCCTCGTAGATCCGGCACAGGTAGCGGAGGGCTTTTCTGAGGGCCAAAGGATAGGTGTCTCGGTGTCGAAACCCTGTGGCGGTCACGCGCCACGGCTCGATGTTGGTGTGGCGGTTGCTTCGGCGACGGAGAGGACCACTCTACGGCCGAAGAGTGCCAAGTTGCTCGTACTCTCTGCCGTAGTACCTAGGGCGCTCGGGGATACCGAGGCGCTCCGGGGAGTTGATAAGAAGGCGAGCAAAACCAGGCTCCTCCCGGCACACGCCTTGGGTCCATCCATCTTCCGCCATCCGAAAACAAAGGTAGAGTTGAACAAAGTTGTGGAGGGGTACAAAGATAGATAGCTTTATTTAGCAACAAGGTTGGGGTACACTCCTCGGTTCCATTCCGGGTTAGCCACCCGGAATCAGGCAAGGATCAAGGTAAGGATTTGGGGAAAGATGAGCTTAGCAAAGGAACGGTTAAAGAGGGGCCAGAGGAGGTCTCGTATCCTAGGGGTCGCGTCCTACGGCCAACCTACGACTCTGATACCACCTGAAGCGTCCCCTCATCAGAGGTGACTAAATGTGACACAAATACCAGTCCCAGGAGGCTGGTAACACATTTATTACAACAGGTGGATCAGTCTTTTACATCACGGCGACACAGAGGGCACGGAAGTGCCAACGCTACAAGGAACAACACAAACGCTAACGACCACACTACGATAGCAAAGGCTTCCAAAGCCTCATCAGAGTACCACACCATGGAAGCTCTCTGTGGAGGCCCTGGGTACACAGGCACGGTTGGGTGTAGGGCAGCGACCTACTCGACGTCTTCGGGAATGTAATCGGGATCCTCCTCTGAAAAACAGTTAGTTAAACAAGGGTGAGCACATACGTACTCAACAAGTTCAACCCCATCCACGGAGGGGCTTATAAGCAGATCATGCACAAGATATGAATAACAAGGAACAGGTTAAGGTTTATTTGCAAACTCACTTACTCATGCAGGGGTTCATTTTCAAAAAGGTTTTCGCAAACCAGTTTTATCACTCAGTTGTTTTAGAAAGACCACTGTGGAACTACCGGACTCCCCGTCCGTCGTAGCCCAGGCACACAGCCACACACTTCACCCGGAAAACAACTCACACCAGAAAACATCCCAAACCCAAACACTAGTTTTTGTGACCACACCGTGACTCGTCCAATACCGTGGACACGGCTATTCGAATAGGTTTGACACTCTGCAGAGGTTGTACATCTTTACCCACAAGTAGGGTACCATCACACGGACACCTTAATGCGGTGCGGATCCTATCAAAGCCATTAACCACCTTAGCTAACCCTACGAGCCATCACGGAAGCAACCAAGGGGTTATCCCACATAACCAGGGCGTACCTCACACAGAGCGTACCCCTACTCCTTGGTCTCCCGCCGCTCACCCGCACACCAGATGGCAAGTAGTTTAACTAGTGGGGTTTATGCTAAGCCATTGCCACATACAACGGTCGAGTGGTTGTACGATAATTTGGGTCAGGTGAGATGTCACACAACCCGGTCCTTAATTGACAAGATGGACAACTCCCAACACGCTCAACCACACAGGTACGAGCTCACCCATACTCCTGACACACACGTCCATCCCGTCTACCCAGTTCTTTACTCATTTTCCAAACATATCCCATTTCCATTTTTAAAGCACTCACACATTTTGAAAGCACTCACACATTTTTAAAGCACTCATTTAGGCCAAAACAAGGTTCAATCATAGCAATCAAGGGTGGCTATCCTACCATGTTTTTGCAGTAAAACAATATGCAATTTATAAAACGGGTATAGGGTTATATTTATAAAACTAGGACCAAAGCATGCATCAAAGGATGAGATTGAACTTGCCGTCTTCGAAGTCTTCGGGGAGTTCCGGCTCGGCGTTCGGGATCTCGGGCTCCTCGCTCGCAGTAGTCGGCTCCAAACTCCGGCTCGGGGTACCTTCCTCCGTTTACTTCGTCGTCTATAGCGCACACACGGGCAAGCATGCAATCAATATAAGCACACACAATTTCTCCTACCGAGCTCGAGGAAGGTAATTAAATGAACTAGGAGAATAAATATCATGCAGGGGGGTTTTGGGTGACGGATGGGTGGCGGTATACCGTACGGGTGTGAGGAAGTTTGGGCACGATTTGGATTAAAATCGTGCATGAAATGACGGGTTAAAGGAGGTGTTTAGGGTTAATTAGGGATCCGTTAGTATTTTGTTTTAAAAGAAAAGGACCTAATAATAATATTTAAACTTAGTGGGGGTGTTACTAAATAGTCCAGGGGCATGATTGTAAAGGGACGGGGTTGTTTTTGTGGTTTAATTTAAAGCATAGGGTATGTTTTGAAAGAAAAGAGTGAGAGAATAGAGGGGGGTCGGTTTTGGAGAAGTGGAAAAAGGGCGGGGGTATGGGCAAAACAACCATCTTCTTCCTCCCTCCCTCACGTTACGAACGCAAGAGACGAAGGGCCGCCGATGGAGGGGGTTCGGGCGCGGCGACCCGGCCATGGGGGCGGCCGGGAAGTGGGGCAAAACGAAGAGGAGGTCGAGGGCAACTCATTCCGCTCCTTACCTAGGGCCGGGGTGCTCCGGGAGAGGCGGATCGATGGCGGCGGGCGGTCCGCAACCCGAACGGCACGGGCGGCACCGGTGGTGGTGATGGAGAGCTCGGGGAGGAGGGGGGATTGGTCGTGGAGGTGCGGGCGAGGTGGGGGAGCCGGTCCGGCCCTTTTATAGGCGCGGGAAGGTCGGTTTGGTGAGGATAATTTGAGCTTCGCGGAGCTCCAATGGCCGAGCAATGGAGGTTTGGGAAAAATCCCGGCATGGACTCCGCCGGCGGGATTCTCGGTCGATTGGCCGCCGTGTGAGTTGACTCGTCGTGCGGTGGCTGCTATGGCCGTGGAGGGGAGACCGTCGGGGGAGTAATGGTGGCCGGTTTGGAGGTGACGACTCGCCGCTCGGTCTTCGTTTGTCGGGGAGAGAGGGGGCGCCATGGCTGGCCGGCCGCAAGCGGCGCGGGGCCGGCCTTACGTGCCGACTGGTGAGTCCGGTCGGCGGGCCGAAGGAGAGGGAAGGGGGGCGCCGTCCCGGAGGGGGGTGTGCGGGGGGAGGTCGTGGCCCGGAGGGAGGTCGCGGCCCGGAACCACCGAAGGAAGAAGAAAGGGAAGGAAAAAAAGAAGGGGGAAAAGAAAAAGGAGAAAAGAGAAAAAGAAAAGGAGAAAAGGAAAAAGGAAATAAGGAAAAGGAAAATAAGAGAAGAAAAAATAGAAAAGAGACTTAGAAAATTAGGAGAAATTTCTAGGAAAGTTAGGAGAAGGGTTTTTGCGGATTTTTTCGGGTTTCTCGGATACCGGCGTCAATTTTGGGACGGCGGTGATGGCGAGGCGGACCGGCCGGCGGGACCGCGGCGTACGCGGGATTCCCGGCGTGGTGGCCGACCGCGGTGCCGGGGCGGCACGCGACGGGCGACGGCCCGAGCGCGGGCGGTGCCGGCGGGATTCGCGGCACGCGCGCGCGAAGGGAAAAGAATTGACCGGTGTTTCGGAAGGGGGGTAAATGAGCTCGGTGGAAAAGTTTTGAAAATGCGCGTAGTTTATTAGGTGATTTATTAGAAGCTAAAAACGCGGGCGTTACAACAACGCCCCAAAACCAGGTCACAAAGTGGAATTTTTAAGCCTAAACTTTTTACTGATGGTACAATACGATATGCTAATTATAGTTACACAAGTGAACCAACTAGCTTGGATGAAGCTCTAAAAAGACCAAACTGGAAGAAAGCAATGCAAAATGAAATTGAGTCACTTCACAAAAATGGAACTTGGCATCTTGTTCCTCCTATCAAGGGTGCTAACGTTATTGATTGTAGATGGGTTTTCAAGGTTAAAAAGAAATTAGATGGAAGTATTGAGCGGTACAAGGGCAGATTAGTAGCCAAAGGCTATAAACAGCGTTAGGGAATTGATTATGAAGACACATTCAGTCCAGTTGTGAAGATAGCAATAGGAAGACTGGTCTTTGCAGTATCTAAGGGATGGTGTTTAAGGCAGCTTGATGTACACAATGCATTCTTACATGGTGTTCTTGAAGAAGAGGTATATATGAGACAGCCCCCAGGTTTTGAAGATGAAAGTAAGCCACATTATATATGCAAGCTTGATAAAGCGCTTTATGGATTAAAACAAGCACCTCGAGATGGTATGCAAGGTTAAGTATAAAGTTATGTGACCTTGGTTTTAAAGTTTCAAAATCAGATACATCTCTATTTATATATTCCAAGAATGGTGTCACTATCTTTATGCTTATATATGTAGATGACATTATTGTGACTAGTTCCTCTCGGGAAGCTGTTACAACACTTCTAAAGGACTTGAGATCAGACTTTGCACTCAAGGATCTTGGTGAATTGAACTTCTTTCTGGGAATTGAAGTAGCTCCGGTTCAGGGAGGCATTTTGCTGAAACAAGAAAAATATGCTGGAGATATTTTCACAAGAGTTGGTATGACAAGATGTAAGGTGTCCCCTACACCTTTAGCTACAACGGAGAAATTATCAAGAGAAGGTGGTACGGTACTATCACCTAAAGATGCAACAAGGTATAGGAGTATTGTAGGAGCTTTGCAATATCTTACCTTGACTCGACCGGATCTAGCATTTGATGTTAACAAAGTGTGCCAATATCTACATTCTCCTACCACAGATCATTGGACCGCAGTAAAAAGAATTTTGAGGTATGTTAAAGGAACAAGTGATGTTGGATTAAAAATAACAAGGTCACCATCAATGTTAGTGAGTGGTTTCTCTGATGCGGATTGGGCAGGAGATGTGGATGATAGGAGATCTACAGGTGGCTTTGCTATTTTCTATGGCCCTAATCTTATATCGTGGAGTGCTAGAAAGCAACCTACAGTTTCATGGTCAAGTACGGAAGTTGAATACAAGTCACTTGCAAATGCTACGGCTGAGATGATTTGGGTTGAAGCTTTATGAAAGGAATTAGGAATCAAAACTAGATGTCCACCACGGCTATGGTGTGACAATCTTGGATCCACATATTTATGTGCAAATCTAGTATTCCATGCAAGAGCAAAACATATTAAATAGACTTCCATTTTGTAAGAGAAAAGGTTGCTAGAAAACAGCTAGAAATCAGGTTTGTCTCAACTAAAGATCAAGTAGTTGATGGGTTCACCAAAGCATTAGGGACACACATGTTTGAGAAGCTTCGAGGCAATCTAAACCTAATCAAGAAGCCCGGTTGAGATTGAGGGAGGCTGTTAGAGATAGAGTTTGTTTGCATTCGGATATCTGTAAAAAGGCCATGCGCCTATGATGAGTTGTAGATAGATCCTAGCGTACTTGGTTAGGATATCTTTGTTAGTTTAAACCAAAGTACCTTGGACTACAAGTTTATAATCTTGTTGGCCATTGGCCCTATATAAACATGGACATGCGGTGAGCCAAGATAAGCAGTCGTGCTTAGCTTAGGGCGACTGCTTTCACTCATAGGGGTAGGACTTGCGTATGTGTGTTCATGGTGAGTATGCGTACGTGTTGTGAGCATCTGCGTTGTACTGTGTAATTCTAAATAAAATCAACCGAAAAAATAAAAATGCTATATGGCAATAAAAAAGTTTAAAGGTCAAAAGAAAGTACAAAAAACAAATTAAAGAAAAACAATGTGACTACAAACCCGGCAACGGCAAAATAAAGGAAAAGGTGTATTTTTCATCCCTCAAGTATCGTAAAAGTGTGACATTCATCACCACGTTCCATTTGGTGTAAATTAACCCTTTAAGTATGTGAAATGGTGCATTTATCATCCTCACATTAGTTTAACTATGAGTTATATCATATAAAAGCAGTTTAGACCATGTAATCATCTTGCCAATTACTTCTTAGTCACATTTTATGTTGAGTTAATCTTTATAATAATTGAGTGATTTTATTTAAATTTTTAGAAAAAAAATTATAAAGTATATAATTTAGAGAATTCATTAAACCGTCTTGCAAACTTTGTATTTTCGACTTAGCATATTGTATCTCTTGGTAGTGATTACTGATTAATCCAAATATATTATTGCTTATGTAGCACAAACTGTTAGTAGATTTCATGAAATCATTATTAAACTATAGGTAAGATGATAAATGCACCAAATTAATTAGTTAAGGGATTGATTTGCACCAAATGAAACATGATGAATGAATGCCACACTTTCAATACCCGGGGATGAAAAATACACTTTTTCCCAAAATAAAAGAGAAAACTTGTATGCAAACATGGTAACAAAATAATATTCATACAAAAATAATACATTCGGAACCACTAATTTCAACCATTTCAGATTCATGTAATAACTTAAATCAAGAACAACGATAGCTGAAACCACATAACAACAAATATGTTAAGAACTTCATACTAAAATCAATTAAGAATGCATCAAGTCTGTTTTAGCTTCCATTCATGTTTACTACATGTCCATTGTCTTTTTCTCCAAACTTCTATTGAAAAGATCAATACTATCATCAAGAGGTTTTGGTGGGTTCGGGTTCAGGAGGAACAACATTCTAATCATATTGCTTACCATTCCTGGGGGGTATTTTAAGCCTACCAATCAAGGGGTCCGGATATTAGAGACATGGAACTAGTGAACAAAAGTCTTATTATATCTTCCGCTTAAAATGTGGCTTACTAATAAAAATCTTTTCCTTTGGGTTGTTCTAAAAGCCAAATATTACCCCGAAAATTCATCAGCAACCCGAAGCTCATAATCTCATCAGCTTTTCCCTATTGTATGCGTAGACCGTCACTGTACCTTGCTCCTGTTGGAGTGGTGAAATTTTGGGTCCTCTTACAAAATTTAGTAGAAGTATTGAAGATTGTGTAGTTATAAAACATAGTTACATGAATGAACCAGAAATTTCCAGACGGATCCATTAAACGTAATTAATCTGTCATTAGAGATTGATTTTTGTGGTACGATGTTGTCTAATCATGACATAATTGGATCTCTTTAGATTCGTCTCAAAAATTACGGTAGAGATTGTGAAATGAGTTTTATCGTTAATCCACATTTAGTACATCTAATCGGTGTCCTGAGATTGACGTGACGAGTAGTACATGAAACTCTTGGGAAAACAGAATCACATGGCTAGCCGCGAGCCAACCCAAAACCGAAAGAACTTGCCAAATTAGTAAAGAAGAACAGAAGAGCACGTTGCGCTAAGAGCAACTCCAGCGTGCATATTTTGGTACCGCTAAGATGGGAGAGAGTGAGTCGAGGGTAGCGCCACACGCTGGAGCAAAATTTTTTGCTGGTGGCTTCGGAGCGCCTGAAGCTTAGTTGAGCGCCCATAGCCAAGGAATAGAAAAAAGCAAGCGTGTCAGATATGCGCAGGACATTGCTTGGGCGTCCACGCACATCGAGACAGGTGCTCGCAAAGAGAGCTGCTGAAGAATATTCTAACACAAGTTGTGGGACCCGCTTTGGATAAAATGAAGACACATATGTTGGAGAGAAACTAAAAACTTAGCGCCCCCTGCTGTGGCAGTATGTAGTGCCCTCTGAACAAATCATACGCTGCCCTTGCTCTAAGCATGCCAATACGGAGCGAGGGCGTCGAAACAGAGCACGCCATCGAATCGAACGCCGGGTGGAACCGCGCCCACGCCTCCGCTGGACTCCTGGCCACCGGCACCCTTCGTCTCCACTTCGCTCGCCCTCTCGGTCGCGCTCTTCCCACCACTCCCCGCCGTCGCCGCTGATCCTGTCCCGCCCGCTGCACCCCTGCCGTCGCCTCCCTCCGCCTTGACGCGGCCGCCGAGGGCGAAGCTCTCCAGCGCGCCGGCGCTCATGCCGGGGCCGAAGATGTTCCCGGGGCCCGCGCCGATGAGGGACAGCCCCACGATCCTATCCATGCTGCCGCGATGCCCGCTGCCGACTTCCCACGGCGGTTGCAAGCTGTTCGCGTTGCACGTACGTCCCGGCCGGGGAAACGATGGCGCCTGACTAGCTCTGACATGTATAGGCTGCGCGCCCCCATGGTCAACACCGAGTCGGATCACGCTCCGCCTTCGACGCCGGGGACGTGTCCCGTCGCACTCGACTCTGAGTTGGAGTCAACAACGGCGTGCCGTCCGTATTGACAACGGTATAGAATTGTGCCCTCTGCACGACCGTCCATCACCACTTCTGAATTCTGATAGATACTCATCAGTCATCACATAGAGAGAGCACGCAGAACAGAACAGAACAGCAGCAGAGATTATACTAGCATATCCTTTTATTTACTCGCAACACATTATTCAAACTTATTAGGTCATATATGCCGCTGGCCACTACAATACACTACCACAAAGCAACTATAGATATACGATACTATTTATGCGGGTGTTTCACTGGATCATCTCGGCCTCCTCTCCTCAGGCTCAGGGAGCGGCGACGTTCTCCTTGGCAAGCGGCGCGATCTCCTCGCCCTCGATCCCCGGCTCGCTGCCGGCGACGCCCAGGCTCAGCAGCACGTTCTCCCAGTTCTTGGCAGGCCCCTTCCAGGAGAGGTCCTGGATCATGCAGTTTTTCACCATCTCCTCGTACGCCGGCGTGCCGACGACCTTGATGGCGCGCTTCAGGGTGCTCGCCACCTTCTGCACGTCGGCCGGCTCCACGACCTTACACTGGCCAGGGAGGGAGAAAACATGGATTTGTTAGTTTGCGTTGGTTACACACCATTGACATACTGAAAGTTACCTGAATCTACAACTGCAATTTGCAACAAAGATAAAAAAGAGCCGTACGTCGACGCTGAGGCGGCCCATGTGGAAACCGGTCTTGCCTTCGATGACGGTGTCGACGAGCCCACCGGTGGACGCGCACACGCAGGGCTGCAACAACAATTGCAAGAGATCCATCAGTCTTTCAGGATTATCATTGCAGCAGGATGCCATTGCTTGACAACAAGGCAAGAAATATGCAGCAGCAGTACCGTGCCGTATCGCATCCCCTGGAGCTGGATGAGGCCGCAGGGCTCGAAGCGGCTGGTGACGGCGAGCAGGTCAGCGCCGGCCATGATGTGGTGCGCCAGCGCCGCGTTGAACTTCACCACGGCGCGCACCTTGTCGGGGTACTTCTCCTCCGCGCTCATCAGCATCCGCTCGAACTTCTTCTTCCCAGTGCCCTGCGCCCACCATTCATCGCTCATCAGCATGCACTGCTCTGAAGTCTGAAGGCATAGCTACATGTAGTAGCAACGTACGTACCAGAAGAACGATCTGGACGTCCTCCTCCATGAGCTGCGGGATGGCGGCGGCCATGACGTCGGGGCCCTTCTGCTCCTCCAGCCTGCCGACGAACGCCACCAGCGGGATCTTCCGGTCTACCGGGAGCCCGGCAGCGGCCTGCAGCGCCTCCTTGTTGAGCGCCTTGGCCTCGATGGCCTGAAATGAAATTCAGACGCGTTGCACTGTCAAGGGGTCCGTCCGACGCACTGAACACCTGCGCAAGTAACACAGACGGATGCATGGTTTGGTGAAACTGAAAGCTCACCGTTGACACGTCGTACTTGGTGGCGATGTATTTGTCCTTGCTGGGGTCCCACTCGCTGACGTCCATGCCGTTGACGATCCCGGTGATGCCGGTGAGGCGCATGATGTTGTCGAGCTCGCAGCCCCTGGCGACGCCGGAGATGAGCTCCTCGGCGTAGTAGGGGCTCACCGTCAGGACCTTGTCGGCTTCGAGGATCCCGGCCTTCATCCAGTTGATCTTCCTGCCCTCCACGGGCTTATCGTAGCTGCACTCAAACCAGGAGTGGCAGTGGGCTATGTATTAACCACGTCAACTTATATTGACCCCAACAGCATCGATATGACGGAGAACAGTTGAAAGGGAGATTGCAATTTGCACATTACCCATCGATGAAATCGAAGGATGACTTGAATCTCTCAGGGAGATTCAGCTCTGTGTAGTCGGAGAATGCGAACCGGCCCTGGTAGGAGATGTTGTGGATGCAGAAAGTGGTCTAGGACGTGAAGGGGGAAGACGGTCAGTTTCAGAACGAAATGGTGTATGCGAACATCAAATCAAATGATCCCAAGAACTGAAGAAGAAGTGAACCTTTGCATTCCTGTAGATGCCGTTGGACTGGTAGTTGCTCTTGAGGTAGCTCGACAGAGGGCCGGTGTGCCAGTCGTTGCAGACGAACACGACATCCTCCCCTGAATGGATGCAGAGAGTAATCGGTGTGAAATTGCAGTCTGTGCAGAAACTATCAAATTCATCAGATCAGAGAGCACATCCTATACGTTCTTACCGTACGGTCCTGAGAAGTAGGGGTTGCTGTTGAGGCTCAGGATCCTAGGAGCTTCAAGTGCTGCCTGCACCATTCAAATATTTCCAAGAGTTAGCACAACAAAAATGGCAGTAAAATATACAGATCGATACGAATTCATCAGTAGCAACTAGCAAGTGATTTGACCTGGCAAAGCAGGCTGAAACGCAGCTGGTTGTCCTTGTAGTCCACTCCAGTGTCTGGCCCGTAGATCTTCTCACCAGTCTTTCCCCAAACCTGAAAGAAATCACCGTCCAAAGAAAAGAGCTCATATAAACTGCCAATGGAATGGAATGGATGGCAGTGTTTCTTTCACCTGCCATCGTCAGCAGCAACAATAAGGGATGGATGAATTCTCACCCTCTCCAGGAAGGATGGGTGGTCGATGAACACACGGTCAACCCCGCGCTTGTAGCAGTGGAAGAACCTCACCCTCTCGTACCTGTCTCCAACCTTGATCTGCATGGAGAGCACAAGAGAAAGTTCAGTAGATCTCATGTCAGCGAGAAATTGACAGTTTCATTCTCTTGTGAAGGTGTGAGCAGTCAACAAGTACCTCGGAGACGACGCTGGTGTCCCAGGCGTCCTTGTACTGGTCGTAGCGAGGGGAGACGACCATGACCCTGTGCCCATTCGCCTGCGCAAGCCAAAGCACACGCGCACGCAGGTCACACACACGACACGCGCACGCAGCAAGGACACGATAGGTGCACATCAACAAGACAAGAAGGGACTTACGGCCATGGCCGGTGGGAGGCCGCCGAGGACGTCGCCGAGCCCGCCGGTCTTGCTCCACGGCGCCATCTCGGCGCCGACGAAGACGACGTTCATGCCGGCACCGGTGGCGCAGACGACGAGGGAGGGGAACCTGGCGCCGCGCTGGTGCGCCCGGCGGTGGTGCTGCTGCCTGGGCACGGCGCGCGCGCTGGTGCGCACGGTGAGCGTGCCCGCCGCCGGGGAGGAGGCCCGGGAGGAGCCCCTTAGGACGCCAGTGCGGAACATGGAGGAGGAGGAGGCGTCGCCGAAGCCGAAGCCGGCGTGGGTTGTGGCGAGCTGGGAGGTTGCCAGAGCCGCCATGTCGGTGATCAGCGTGGAGGGCGCGGCTAGCTAGCTGCATGCGTGGAAAGGAAGGTGGATGCAGTTTTTGAGTCAGTACTAACAGACGACAGTGGCTTCGAATTGGGTGGAAAATTCATGGGATTTTCAAGTTGACTGCATGAAAAGGACAAATACATGTAAAATGCAAGTGTACAATTAACACGTAAAGATAAAAATAGATCAATAATAACCCACCCGGACGGATCCAAGTTTGTGGACTTGCGTTTATACAGTTACCACACCGGAGGTCAGATTCGGATTACCCGGTGTGTGAGTGAGATTCAGACGTGACTACGTGAGTTAGTTAAGGATCCACCCCCAACGGGTGGCCTAGCCGATTCAGACGGAACACGTAGGAAGAACGTAAAGAAACTGGATCTACACGAAAGGCTTGCACTTCCTACATACCACCGAAACACAATGTAACAAAGATATCGGCCACGCAAGTTAAGGATCTGATGACGACCCAATCTCTAGACACTTACTACACATGAACAACTCGATCAAATACATCTATGTATGGATTCAGAGAACAGGGGCTAGGAATGAAAGGCCAGGCAGAGGGAGGAATTCGGTCGAGCAAGGAGACGGTACCTGGTGAGCGGAGCGGAGCAGGGAGGCTGTGTGCCCGGGGTGGGCGTCGACCTCGTCGTGGATCCCGTCACTGGCTGGCAGTGGTTTATTTCTCTTCCTCGGTGGTGTTGTGGGGTCTCTTGCGAGTGCGATTGGTGCCGGCCGGTGGGATCGGGTCGGGGGGTATTTGTATCGCCGTTGCGTGAGGCTCTCGCGGCCTCCTGGCCATGCACGCACGCTGCGATCCGCTCCCCGTGCCGTGCACCGCGTCGTCGTGTCCCAGCCAGCCAGGCAGCCCATATTCCCACGCGCTGCGCCCACCGGGGCGCTCGGCTAGGCTGGAAGCTGCTGACCCGCACGGCAGCGAGCGCCCCCGGCCAAAGGCCCGCGCACCTAACGCTTTGGCAGCTTTTCGTCTCCGCGCGCACGCTCTCGCTCGCTGGCTCGTAGTAGCGTCCCCGTCGCACGGTCACCGCCCGCATTTGGCCGCATCGCCGCCCGCGCGCGCCTTGCATGATGCATGCGCCCAAGGTTTTTTCTCCCGGGAAAGAAAAAATTTCGGAACCCCTCGGGAAACCCAAAATTCCGGGAATTCCGGGAATTTCGGGTCAAATTCAAATAAATTCAAAAAATTTAAAAAATTTTGATAGAATTTAGCTGCAAACTACCTCTAATCTACCATACATTATAGCTGCATGTCAAAATGAATAATAAGACCCATTATCACAAGTGTACAAGGCTTACAAGTACACAATGACACTCATGAGCTATCATGTAGGCAATGACATGTATCCTAAATCCCAAATTATTGCAATCTACAATCCTTTAGATTGCAATAATCAACAGTCCAAAGTATGCATATCCATTTAGTCCAAAATATACATCTCCATGGAGTCCAAAATATACATCTTCCACCAAAATAGTGCAACAACCAACAGAAAATAGTGCAACACTTAGGCCAGCACATGAACATTGCCCCCCATCACCTTCTTCAGGCATGCATCAAGTCATCAACTGCAAAAGTATATTAAAACCTGATAAACATAAATGTTCCAAGCATGATATTATTATTTTCACTAGCATTTTGATTGTACAGACTACATGTGTACAAAACAAGAACATGTGCAATAACGAAATTTTGAACTAACCTTCTAGAGTTGAGAGAGTTTTTTGACCGTTGGTTTCTTGATTCTTGTCGATCCGGGGCGGATAGGAGCACCCGAACCGTGAGGTTTAAGATTACGGACACGCCTCCCACTAGCCTCACCGCAAGTGTTGCCTCCACCGCATCCATCTCGTCCCACATCATCAACACCTATTATGCAACAATCAAGAAAAATGTTACATGCCGCCGACCATCTATCACAATTGCTTAATTTAACGAAACTCACCGGCTTCCTCATCGGAGGCGTAGCCGCTATCCCCCGACTCGGCATACACTGGGCTACCATGTGAAGAATCCGACTCATTGTCATCTTCAAAGAATTCTTCCTCTTCATCTTCTAGTCCCACCCGCTTTCCTTTCTTCTTACTACCCATTCTGCTAAAAGAAAGTTTTCTCTTGAATTCGGAAACTTCTTCTGGCTGCATATTTAACTCATCAATGAGGAAGCCACCAGGTGTAGTCCATTCATCATCATCGCCATCATATTCATCCAAAATTGGTATAGATTCACTCCTTGAGTTGGACAGCCAGTCCATAATTGGATTGTCTTCATCAAACAAAGCAACATCCATCATCATACCACATGGATTAGCATCCTTTTTCCGTTGTGCTTCGAAAATCCGACTCAAATTGATGGATGGCCAACTTTAAATTATAATGCACATAGACTAATTTATCCAACTTCTCATAACCTAGCCCATTTCTTAATTTTGTGTGAACTAAAGCGAAAGTGCTCCAGTTTCTTTCACACCCACTAGATGATGTGCATTGTGATACAATAAGTTTTGCAAGCCTTTGTAGTTCTTTGCAATGTCCTTCATATTGATTCCACCAGTCAGCTATAGTTAATTAAGAAAATTAGTAGTAGCACCATACGAACCATGCACACTAATTTAGACAAGAGTAAGTACCTGCACTTGTTTTACCACGAAGTGCTGAGCCCCGAGCCTCAAGTGAACCAAAAAGTAGCTTCTTTTGGCAAAAGTATTCGCAAATTGGTCAATTGCCTTTGATGCCTCCATAGGAGACTTTGCTAGCTTCTTGAATGCCAATGTTACGACCAACCGAGCACTAGAAAGATTTGCAAAGTTTGCCTTATAAAGGGATTCAGGATCAAGTACAACAGCTATAAAGGAAAACAAAAGAAAAGAATGATTAGAAAATAAAATGCAATGAAAATCCTTGAAATAAAGATGCATTGATTATTAATTCACCTGCAAGCATAAGAGTTGAATTGAGAAGGTACCGTGCCCTCCGATTGATCACTTCATTTCTTGTTCTTAGAAGATCTTTGCTAATACACTTACCATGCTTCATGACAGCAAATATTTCTTTTTGCACCTACACTAACTTTGGGATTAATCCAGAAATTGTTGCATTCTTCTCCTGGTCAGCATAACGAAGCACTGAATAAAGTGGTGTGACAGATTTCAAGACCATCTCCACATCCTCCCACCAGACCCTACTCATCAAGCAATCAGTTGTGGATTCATGGTCTTCCTCATCTTTAAAATCACTATTTTCCACTCACTCGAGATCATCCATGCTTCAAACTTTTCTCATTTATCTATGAAACTCGCGAGAACAAGAAAACTCGTGCCAAATCTAGTGGCATTCCACCGAATCAACTCTCCGCCTATCTTCTCCCTCATCATAGCATGAAGCCTATTATGGTTGTACAAGAAATTACGGATCCGTTTTGCACAAACAACCACTCGCTTCAACTTCAAACTCGCCGTGTTATGTCCTTCAACATCAAGTTTATAGTGTGAGCGCACATGGTCGCCAAGTGATGTGCTTATACTCATTTGTGAGTTGCTTGCACGCTTTCTTATAATTGGAACCATTATCGGTCACTATCTGAACCACAAACTCTAGTCCAACCTCTTCAACAACCACCTCTTTGATCAAATCATAGATAAAATCAGCATTTTGGACATGACCAGTTGCATTCGCACTTTTATGAAAGAATGTGCAGCCGTTGCAGAATATCATGAAGTTGATAATGCACATCTTGGTAGGTCCTGTCCATGAATCACACATGATAGTAACCCCAAATTGACCCCAATTTTCCTTGAAATCTTCCATCTGAGCCTTAAGATCATCATAGTTCATATCTAGCAATGGGCCATCTATATCTCTACCTGTTGGAATAGCCTCCCCTTCACCAAGCTCTTGAGCTAATTTAACGGCTGCTACAAAATATGGGTTGTCCGCTTTCCTTCCGGAATATCCTCGGACCGGAACCACTTAGCAAATGCTTTTCCAAGTCTCACTTTGGCACCCCCTTGCAAGCATAGTGTCTATCCTAGGTCGTGAGGGTGCCTTACTACGTGCCAAATCTATATCAAAGGGAACTTGTGAAACACTTGGACTTCGGTAGAACCTTTTGATTGTAGTTTGATTGCCTGAGCAACTAGACCTACCTAAAGGTGGTGTGCTGCCACTTGCCATACCTAAAGGCGAGTTGCTGCCACTTGCCATACCTAAAGGTGAAGTGCTGCCTCTTGCCCTATAATCCCTCATTGATTCTCTTAATGCCCATTCAACCCGCCCCGCTTCATCACGAGGAATGGTTTTCCTTCTATCTTCTTCATATGTTTTCTCCATTATTGCCTTTTCCACATAGAGACGGCATTCTTGAGTACTAAGCCTATTTTTTCTCCCATTTGCATGTACATCCAACATTATCTGTCTCACATAAGTCGGCACTTTTCCGCATGGTACTACTTCCCCTTGCAACCCAGCCTAGATGTTGAGTGAATGCGGTTTTACCTCCACTTTCCTTACTATTTCCACAATAAGCACAACTCCATCCTTTGCCTTTATACTTCTCACCATGGCTCCACGTATCCTCAATAGGTCCTCGCAGCTTTATTCGATTTCCCGCCAATCAAATAAAAAGTTATGTGCACATATAGTAACTTCAAGGTCTTTGAACCGCCGATTCACCAGTACAATAGAAGGCAAAGGCTCACCATCTTTACTAATCACTATGTTGCCGGCTCCACTAGATGATACTCCACCGCCGCCACCATTGTCAAGTACCTCCTTCTCCCTCCCCTTGTTTTGGCACCTCTCCTCCATGGCAGCTTTGGACAAGCAAATTCCCTAGGTATAGCCGACCACATATAAGAATACGATCAGATTTGCAAGTAAAAATAGTAGCATATCTCATAAAAATTCAGTACTTGACCATAGCTGCATTCTATGGTTAAAAATTCGTAGTTGACCATAGTCGCATATCTCATAAAAATTCAGTATTTGACATAGTTGTATTTGACAATATTATGAAATAGATAAGTACACACCCGTGTTGTCCAAAATTTTGACCCAATCTTTCATAGTACAAGATAACCAAATAATTATTGTAATATGCATTTTTATACTCAAGTAAATATGTTGCAGTCCCAAGCTAGCTCAGAACTAATAGCAGGCAACTTTATTAATTTGCACGGCACAATATTCAGATAATTGCCAGTTCTTGATAAGGAACAAATTGGTAGGAACCCCAAATCGTATATCCTGTCTAACCAATCGAGAGAACAATTACCATGCATCTTCCATGCATCTTGCTGATTATTTAAAATACGCTTAATTCCGTTGAGAGCAAATAAGCCCGGTCCATTTTCAATAGCAAGAGCAAGAATGCCGATGCCAATAGCTGAACCAAGAACAAGAACAGGGCCGTCTCTAGAAATTTGAGGCCCATATGCGAAGTAAAAATTGAGGCCTCTAATTTGGTACATACCTAAGCTATACATTGTCATTCAATTATCATGTGTTTAATAAAACAAATAATACATCTTGTTTGATTGCCTCCCGGAGTATACAATCTAGATTATGGTCTAAGAACAATATGGTAAAAGATTATCTCGGACTATCTCCAACCACAAAAAATATTAAAATAAGCTAACCTAAGCTACCGGTCTATTTTGATGATCCAAAGTTACCTTTTGCCATATATAACCTTGAAGGCAAACAAACAAGTTCTAAGTTGATGAATTAATTCACAGTATGTGTATATGAATTTCGGATTTAATAAATTAATTTAAACAGTGCTGGTCTAAATGACATTCCAGACGAACTGCAGAAAGTAGGAGCAACTACTAATCACATAGTCTTTTAACTGCACCATCGTTTGAGAAAGCCATGAATCAGGCTAATGGAATGATGGCTACGGCAGCAAATCAGTAGACGAGGGTGTCAGAGCAGCAAATCTCTGATTTGGAGGCCCTGTTCCACTGCTCACCTCGCACACCCTCTTTGACGGGCCTGAACAAGAATATCACATCTGAAACTGAAACTACGAAAAGCTTGCCTGGATGCCGGTGCGCTCGCCTCCACCCGCGGCCTCGTCTACATCCACGGACCGACGGGACCACGGCAAGGCTTCAAGCCTTCAACGGCCGGCGCGAACCTCCATCGGCCAGCAACGAGATGGAATGGCGAGGAGGAGGGAGTGCTCGGTGGAGACCTCGCCGGAGGCTTGACCGCTTGAGCTTGGAGGGCTTGCGGCCGGAGTGGTCGTCGGCGCCGAGTCGAGAGGCTCGAGCCTCGAGCAGCCCGCCGCCCGCCGGTGCCGCGGATGGGGAATTTTGGAGTCGATTTAGGGTTTCGTCGGGGGTATATCCGGCTGCGGTGGGCCGTGGGCGCCAATTTGGGCCAATTTCGGCCTGTGAGACATAAAGCGCATGTGAAGTCTAAATTCGGGCCGAAAAAATTTGGACCGGGACACATTTTTTTCGGGACCCACCGGAAAGACGAAATCCGGGAATTTCGCGAAATCCCGGCCGGGAATGAGAACACATGATGCGCCGGCTTCCCACTGCGTGGCGTGGAGTGCACGGCCGCCGAGGCCGCCGGCTGGCTGGCTACGACCCCTTTATTTGATGATTTCCAGCGCCGTCGTCCTCGGTGTCTCGTGCACGCCTCTGGATTCTGGAACGGCTCGCTCGCTCGCTCGCTCGATCCCTGGCTTTGCACCGGCGGCTCGATTCCAGAAGGGCGTGTCCCTGCATGGGAAATATGCGAGACCGCGACGTGGCTCCTCCCCTCACATTTCCCGTGCTTAGTTGTTCCTACTGCGGTGCCATGATCATGAGATGATGCGACCGACGTGTCTTTTTTTTCTTTAGCGAGACGTGTCACGTGACGGTGCCGTACTGCCGTTGTAGCGCTGGGGACGCGCGCGAGGATGGGTAGTATTCCTCTGTCTTTCCGTGCAAAAAGACGTCAACAAAACAAGAGGTTCCCAAGCAACATTTTTTTTTAACTTACCAAGAAACAATTTATTAGGAGCACGTACAGAAGAGGAATTTTTTAAATTTATTTTTAAAAATAACACAAAAATATTATTTGCAGATCTAACCCTTTTGACCGCGTCGGCCCGCGTGGCGCGGCAGGATAACGTTGTCGTGCCACATGCGGCGGCGTGACAGGCCCGCCACGCTGGCACGGTGGGCTTACGATGCCTCCTCCTGCCGCGCCACATGCATCAGCGCGACAACGTGATGGTGCCGCGCCATGTAGTCTGGCGCGGTAGGAGGTTCTCCAATTTAATCTATCAACTTTGAACCATCTAACTAAAATAGTATTTGAATTCCAAATATAGTAAAAATTGATATGCATGTTATATAAGGTCTGAACATTCCATTTTATTAACATTTACAAGACTAAGTATTACATATGTAAAAAATTTAATTTCAAAGCAGGCTACGTATTATTCTTATATCCCACTTAGGGCTCTCGTTAAATGGTTATCTATCTAGGATAATACCAGCTAAACATCATTTAAACTTTGAATGTCACGAAACTTGCCATGCATATTGTGTAAGGTGTAAAGATCTCATTTTAATATCATGTAAACAGTCAAGTGCTACATATCTTGAAATATATAATTTTAAATAGGCTATGTATTATCCCTAAATTCATGTTAGGGCTGTCGTTAAATTTAACCAATTTTGAACTATCTTAATAAAATAGCATATGAACATTAATCATCAGGAAACTTGACATGTATATTGTATAAGTTGTAAAGATTCTATTTTATTAATTTGCACAAGGTGAAGTGATATATATTTTCAAATATATAGTTTTAAACTATGTTATGTATTATTCCTAAATTCATGTTAGGGGATGTTGTTAAATTTAACAAATTTTGAACCATCTTAATAACATAATATATGATCTATAAATGTCACGATACAGAATATGTATATTGTATAAGTTGTAAATATTACATTTTATTAACATTTACAAGGTTAAGTGGTACTTATTTTAAAATATATAATTTCCAAATAGGCTATGTATTATCCTTAAATTCATGTTAGTGACAACGTTAAATTTAACACACTTTTGCACCATCTTAATAAAATTGTATATGAACTTTAAACATCACAAACCTCCACATGTATATTGAATAAGTTGTAAAGATTTCATTTTATAAACATTCATAAGACCAGATGTTACATATTTGTAAATATATCACTTAGTTTAGCTTTGTAGCACTTAACTTTGTTAATGTTAATAAAAGGTGTGTACAGAGAATTAATGTCTCTACATAAATGTGTCTTGTGATCAATGTTTATAGTGTATAGTATAATATATCTATCGAGTTTTATCTAGTTTCATGATGTTTGAAGTTAATATATATTATAATGTACCCTACTAAAATTTTTGTGACATTCAATGTTTAAATATATTTCAAAATATGTAGCACTTCATTTTCTACATATTAGTAAAATGCTATCATAACACCTTTTTACGGTGTGCGTGTTAAGTTTTGTGACATTTAATGTTTAAATGTTATGTAATTGAGATTATCCTAAGTAGATAATCATTTAACGAGATCCCTAAGTGAGATATATGATAGTATATAAGCTAGTTCGGAATTAAAATTTTAAAATATGTAATACTTCATCATGTACATGTAGCTAAAATGGAATGTTTAAACCTTATATATCATGTATATCAAGTTTTTGTAACATTTAAAGTTCAAATACTATTTTATTTTTGTCATTCAAAGTTAATAAGAATAATTGAAGTACTCATGTCACGCCAGACAAAATTCTATACACTATAAGTATTATGAGCACCCTAAGTGGGATATAGGGATAATACATAGCCTACTTTAAAATTATGTAATTCAAAATATGTAGCACCTGACTGTTTACATGATATTAAAATGAGATCTTTACACCTTATACAATGTACATGACAAATTTTGTGACATTTAATATTTAAATGATATTTAATTGCTATCATTCTAGATTGATAATAATTTAACGGGAGCCCTAAGTGAGATCTAGGGATAATACATAGCCTACTTTATAATTATGTATTTCAAAATATGTAGCACTTGACTGTTTACATGATATTAAAATGAAATCTTTACACCTTATACAGTGTGCATGGCAAGTTTCGTGACATTCAAAGTTTAAATGATGTTTAATTGATATTATCATAGATAAATAATCATTTAACGAGAGCCCTAAGTGGGATATAAGGATAATACATAGCCTACTTTGAAATTAAATTCTTTAAAATATGTAATACATAGTCTTGTAAATGTTACTAAAATGGAATGTTTAGACCTTATATAACATGCATATCAATTTTTACGACATTTGGAATTCAAATACTATTTTATTTAGATGGTTCAAACTTCAAGGTTCTGGAGAACCTCCTGTCGTGCCACCCTATGTGACGCGACACCATCACTTTACCGCGCCGATGCATGTGGCACGCGGAAAAGGGTCGAATCTGCAAATAATATTTTTGAAGTGTTATTTCTACTTAAAAAAGAATGGACTCGAGAAAAAACGGTACGTCCCGCGCACCCCGTCTCGCGCGTCTGGCCGTGTCGCGCAGTCCTCCTGTTTTCCCTCGCCTCCTCCTTCTGCGGACTCGTTTTTTTCATTCCCCCGCGCCGCCCCCATCCTCTCGACGGCAACCGCCCCTCCCTCCGCGCCGCCCCCGTCCTCTCGACCGCAACCCTACCCGCGCGCCGCACCGTCCGCTCCACCGCCTCATCCCATCGACGCAGCCCGCGAGCTGCTCCCTCTGCTCGACCCCCTCGTCCCCATCAATCCCACGCGCCGCCCCCGTCAGCTCCACCGCAACCCTACCTCGTGCGCCGCTCCATCCCCATCGACGCAGCCCGCGCGCCGCCCCACCGACGTCGTCCTGCGCCTCCTCCCATCGACGTCGTCCTGCGCCTCCTCCCCATCGACGTCGTCTGCGCCTCCACAAATCGTCACCGTCCTGCGCCGCCGGGCTCCACAAATCGTCGTCGTCCTGCGCCTCCTCCCCTTCGTTGCAGTTCTGCGCAGCCGGACGCGTCCCCGTACTGCGCCGCCGGCATCCACTAACTGCTCCGCCCCGATCGGCTTCCAGGTGAGTCTTTGTTACCTTCAATCTTCTGTCGCTCTACTACCTCCATAACTTTGCTGTGCTGCGAATCTTGTGGGATCTCCTGGTTGCGTAACCGTTGAATGATGTCGGAGGTGAGAGAGTCTTCATCAATGGCAGGTGGCGTGCTCTCGAGCCCCGAGCGTGCCACAGGTGCCTTGAATCCTCCCTGCCGCTGCAGCTCCTCCGCAAGATCCGGGAGGAGGAAGGTCACTGGCCCCCTTACCTGGGGAACGGGCGCCCCGCATTGCGTTGTGGTCGCAGCACCCTGCGCAACTTCGATCTCCTCCTCTGCCGGTCCATCCGCGGATAGGAGCCAACGGACGAGCAGATCGCCGAGAGGCGCAGCAGGATCTACGGTCGGATGAGCGATTTGGGTGGGGATGCAGGCGGCTTTGGGAAGGGCCGGGTGGTTTGGTGACCAATTAGGTATCTACCTTTTCTGTCATGAATGTTTAGACATAAGGTTTTTATTTTATGTTTTCCCCTTCTTCCTCTTTGCTTATACAGTGATGCAAGGTTTGCTCTATGAGTCAGTGATACAAGGTTTGCTCTCTGAGAGGTAAGGACAATTTTTTAATTTTAACCTTTTTTTAAAATTATTTTTATAAATAACCCCTCGGAAACTTTATTTGCCTTTGGATGACCCTTTTGGCCGCGCCCGCGCGCGCGCGCGGCAGCCGCCCGCCGCCGCGCCACATGCGCGCGCGCGCGGCGAGGCCGCCACGCCGGCCGCCCGCGCGCGCGCGCGCCGGGCGTGGGCCGGTCCGCCGCGCCACATGCACGCGCGCGCGGCGGGGGCGCCGCGCCACCGCGCCCCGGCGCGGCGAGGCCGCCGCGCCATCCCGCGTGGCGCGCGGCGCCCCGCCTAGAGGGCCCGCGCGGCCCCCCTTCTTCCTCCTCCCTCCCTTCTTCCTCCTCCGGCCCGAGCGCCCGGCCCGAGCCGCTTGCCGCCGCCGGCCGCCGCCCCCCCCATTCCGGCCGGATTTGGGGTGGAAAAAGTGGGGGGATTTGTTCCCCGCGTTGTTGTGAAGGTATTGACCTAGTTCTCTCCCTCTTTTACCGTTGCATTGTGTAGATCGGAGTAGTTTTTTGTGACCTAGGGTTAGGTATAGAAATTTGAAATTTACACCAAATGCAATTAGTTTTAATGGAAATGATGATTAGTTCATACGCGGTAGTTTCTCTCGCCCGTGTTATTGACGTGTAGAACTTGTTGCATGAATCGATTTAATGATATTATTGATGTCAAATGTTTAGGGTAGTTGATAATGGGTGTAGCTATTATATGGATGCCTAACAATTTTGTTGAATACCTAACAATTTTATTAGGGGTAATCGCACGTGTATATATATAACAAATCGAGATGGATATAATTTTTGTTGAACACAATTCTAATTTTTCATGTATATTTTTAATAAATATCTATTTTAGTACTATATTGTTATTGAACAAGTTATAAATTTTGTAGATGGACTGTTTAGTTCGCATGTTTCATGGGGGCGTAGTTAAAGAAAATGGAGAGTTTGAGAATATGACAGAGTTGGTAGAAACATTTGATTGTCCGCCAAGCTTTAAGGATGTAGTTGATTGTGCAATGGTCAACTATGGAGTTGGAATGCATGAGTTGTCATTTAGAGGTCGTTTTGATTGTGGGAAGGCTAGAGCTCATTATGTGTTGATGAGCTTGTCAAGTGAAGAAAATTGGAATCGGTATAAGAAGGTAGTTGGTCAAGCTAATGTGTCATGTCTGGAGGTTGTGGTAGATATAACTCGTGGGCCTAGTGGTAATGTTTACATGAATGAGGAAGTGCCGTTTGAGGCTCTACGAGGTACACAAGAGTCTACAATTTTGGAGGAGGACTTTGGTTGTAGGGAACCTAGTCGGGATGTTGGGATGGTGAATGATGATTTTCCCAATGATTGTTTTGAGCGGGAGGAAGAAACCATGGACGATGATGATATATCCGACGGCTACGAAGAAGGTGATTCGATGATGAGTCCGATGAGGAGCATGCGGAGGAAGAGCAAAATGATGCCAATGCACATGCGGCCGAAGCACTCCTTGGTTTAAGTGAGGTTAACTTGGATGGTGTTCAAGCATGATTATGTTGCGAGACCCTTGGTGAACCATACAACCTTTGAAAGGGAAGTGCACATAAGTAGGCCGCTATTGAACACTATAAATGGTGAAAGTGAAGAACGCGTGCCTAGCTTCCGGACAACACTAGAATTGGCGAGAGTACCGAACACTACACCCAAGCTCGGTACCAATTTGGAATCCCTTCGTTCGCAATGACAGAGACTTGAGTAGGATCGATAGAGCCATTTGTGATTCTACTAGGTTGTTCACGAAGGAATAATTTTTACCGGGGAGCCCGAGATACATGAGAAAATGATGTTTGACTCCCTGGATGAACTTAAGTTTTTCTTGTCTGACTATGCGGTGAAGCATTATAGGCCTTTCACCGTGGTCCATTCGGACGGGGAATCTTAGGTATGAAGTAATGTGCAAACAAGGGTGCATGTGGCGTGTATGGGCACGAGCGCAGAGAGGGACAGGGAAATGGAAGATTACAAAGGTTGTGGGACCTCACACATGTCGGTCGAGTCGGGTGAAGGGAGTTCACGCACAATTGACTCGCAAGTTACATTGGAAGGTGTATCTTAGATGTTGTTCGTGATAATAGTGAGGTGACGGCCGACAATTTGATAGAGCGAGATATTGATGTTTGTCGGATATCGTGTGAAGTATTCTAAGGCATGGCGGGCTAAACAACATGCAATTGCCTTGCTATGGGGCGATTGGAAAGAGTCATATGCAAAAATCCCAAGGGTCTTGAGAGCCATGAACCACTTCAATCCCGGGTTAAATGGTTCCCTTACGTGACCGGTTCTCGTGTTGTCGACGGTGGTGTTTTGAAGCCCGTCCTTCTACGTGTTTTTTGGTGCTTTCCACAATGTAAAGTGGCTTTCCAACACTGTCGTCCGGTGATACTTGTTGACGGAACCTTCTTAACCGGCAAGTACAGAGGTACACTCATGATGGCAGTTGCTGTAGATCCTGAACAGCAACTTGTGCCTTTAGGTTATGCCTTGGCGGAGAGTGAGAATGACGACAGTTGGTCATGGTTCATGAGGCTCCTTCGCATTAACGTACTTGGTCCAACGCGACGGTATGTATGATCTCGGATCGGCACCATGGTCTCATCAAATGTGCGAGCGACCACCGGATGGGTATCCACCACTTGTTCATCGGTGGTGCATGAGGCACTTTGCCGCCAATTTGTGGCGTCGTCAAAAGAACAAGGAG
Organism: Cenchrus americanus; assembly: GCA_947561735.1. NCBI lineage: Eukaryota > Viridiplantae > Streptophyta > Magnoliopsida > Poales > Poaceae > Cenchrus > Cenchrus americanus. The sequence continues at coordinate 76,911,621 of OX387240.1, read as the reverse complement.
GTAATAGGACGGTTGAAGTTGTGGCATCGGTACATACGAGAGGACCAATTTAAGGAAATGCACAAGGACTTAGTTAAGAACTTGAATGAGGAAGCTAAAGATTGGTTGGAGTATGAAATGGAGGATAAGGACAAATGGGCTCAAGCATATGATGCCGGGGTATGCGTTGGGGTATCATGACAACAAACTATTCGAAAGTTACAACAACATATTTACAGGAATAAGAAGTAGACCCGTCGCGGGGATCATTGAGTACTCATTTGAAAAATGCAATGAATACTTTGTGAAGAGATGGCGGATTGCACGTGATTTGTTGGATAGTGGGGGTAGAATTGGATCCTTTGCAGATGAGATAATGTACAAAGCTCGTTTAAGATCTGTGAACCAACATGCGAAGCATATGGTCCGGACGAGAATGATTTATTCTATTAGAGGTTCCTCTACTACTAATGTTGGAGGGGAGAGCCATGCTTCGATATATGCAAGGAGAAGCTGCAGATGCCATTGCAAGAGGAGAGGACCCCCCTTGGGATGGTCTTTTTGCTCCGGTGGTCTTTACGGTCCGAAGCAAACCCGTCTCGCTCCTAATCCACCAACTAAAAAAGGTACCAAGAAGGATAAACCTTCGTCATCACATCACAAGGATGCCTAAATATTGGAACTTTGTATGAGGTCGTTGTCTTCGACCATGCGGTGTTGTAATATTTGAGCTACTATTTCGTTTACACCATGGTAGTGTTATATTGTTCCAAGAAAACTACATCCTTAATGTGTTGTAATAATGGAACTATTATTCCTAATTTTTTTATTCTTCTAATCTCCGCTCCATTAATAAATCTGCATGCAACACAACCAAACACATTTTTTCATTGAAAAAATTGTTCAATACAACACATACAACTGATTCTTAAGGACCATTCATCATCAACTACATCACATAGCAAAGTGTTCACTTAACACAAAACTACCAAACACACTAGTTCATTGAAAAAAATATTACAATGCAACACATGCAACTGACACTTGACCACCATTCATCATCCTCCCACAATCCTCTTACCTTTTCGTCGGCCTCCGCCTTGCTAGCCGCTTCATCCCTCGACCTATCCCCGGACCTATCCATCAATGCCTTCCACTCCTCTTCCTTTTTCCTCTTCTTCTCACTCTTCTCCTTTGCGGTCAACGGACGTATCCCCCGTTCTAAGAACTTCTCCCCGTTACAACGCCAATATGCCACAACTTTCTCGTAGTTGGCGTAACCAACTACAAATTCTAGCTCCACTCCGGTTTCACGAACCATCTCATCACAAATTGGACCACTTAGATCCTCCTCTTCCGGTAAGGGCACACCATATTTTGCTCTTATCTTGTTTCTAATAGATTCGAGTTTTAAACCTCCTCCCGGAGTTCGGAAGTTCGTCCCAACTCTAACATTAACTCACGACGACCAAGAAATTGCTCCCAATCACAAGTCCGCCCCTCCCGCAAAATATAAGACCGTATCATACAAAGTTAAATCAAAATGAGGACAACCACAACGGTAGTGCTACCTAAATCAAAGAAGTTCACATCGTGCTCACCCAAAAGTCTCCATATGCATTGCCACAAAACATTCCAAAACCGAGCTCAGATGGCACAACACCTTCCGTGGCTACTATGCCACACTTGCACCGTGAAGGTGGATAGCTAAGGCAAGGCCAAGCCTTCGTCCGGACTCGAACTCTTTCACTTCGATTCGGTTGGCCACTCCGATCTTGGTCCATATATGTATTCATTGAAGTCACACCTAGGCCACCCACTGCGAAATGCGGAACAACCATTAATAGCAATGAGTCATGGACATTTATAAAACTTAAATGAGAACAAGGATATGCTTTTTACTTACAACGAGTCTTTAGGGAGCAACGAAAGAATGGTGTAAACTTATTTGGGGCCTCAATGTTTGGTCGTTGAAGATACGCACGCACTCCACAATCACACACCGGAGGGTTGTTAACTCGCTCAATGGCGGCCAACCGCTTCTCCTCATAAGTCATCGGTGGAGGATTAGGTGGAGGAGGAACCCATCGTTGAAACTCATGATATGGCTTCAACACATGACTCGCATACGGGAATAGACGTATCCTAGGATCAAACTTGTCGGGCCGTCTATCCACCGCAAAAAATAACAAGGAGCCGCCGGGGGTGGTGCTTCCCTAATCCAACAACAAGAGAATGCTCTACCCGCGGTCCGGCACACCTAGCTCGTTTCACATAAGCCGGCACACCACATAAACAATTGGGTACGGGGGAGAGCTCGAGGCACGGGACCGTTTTCATCCCACTCTTCGGGAAAACTTCCTTTACCCCTAACAATGGCACGATAACGTGGGTTTTGGTGGCTCATGTCTACTAATCCTGCAACCAATGATATCAAAATGAACAATCACTTTAAACATATTTGCAACATTGTATTAAGCATGTAGTAAAGCAAACCTACACTAAAGCATGTAGTAAAGAAACGTATTTTCAACATATCAATAGATGGCACATTGTCTAATGAAACTTCTCAAAGCATAACTTTCAACACACCCAACATCTAACACATCACAATTTCAAATTATTGTCAAACCCTAGCTCACCTATACATGCAAAATACGGCAAAATTACGTGCTAAAACTGAGATTCAATAAGGGCAATACCTTCCAAGGATACAGGGATCGATTTCCCACACTATCCCCGCCACAAATCACCGGATAGAAGGGGGGGGCGGCGGCGGCGGCGGAGGCGCGCACGGGCGTGAGCTCGGGGCCGGGAGAGAAGAGAGCGAGGAGGAAGAAGAAAGGAGCCGCGCGGGCCCTTTTGGCCGGCGGCTGCCGCGCCGGGCGCGGTGGCGCGGCAGCCCCCGCCGCGCGCGGTGCATGTGGCGCGGCGGGGACCGGGCCCACGCCCGGCGCGCGCGGCGCGGCCGGCCGGCGTGGCGGTGCGCGCGCCACATGCGGTGGCGCGGCAGAGGCTGATTGCCGCGCCACGCCGCCAGGCGCGGCCAAAAGGGTTACCTGGTGCAAATAAAGTTTCCGAGGGGTTATTTATAAAAATAATTTAAAAAAAAGGTTAATATTAAAAAATTATCCGAGAGGTAACAGAACATATTTGGTCAGGGCCCAAGAGAAGCCAGCGCACTACCTTGGTATGTTCTATATTTGTTTGTCTCTAGATTTTGAATGAACTACATATGGGATCTGGAAGGGGGGAATATGGGATCTGTTTATCTTTAGATTCTGAATGAACTACATTTGGCTGTTGATTTGTAGCAAACCAAGTTGAACAACCTATTCATCAGCTCAGGAAAGCAGTCTGATATCTGAAGTCCCAATTACACTGAAGATGCCATCCGTATATCTCCGATCTAGCAAATAATCATGGATATAAGTTGGTAGATGATGCTTCTCGCTAATTGATAAAGTAAACACCTTCTCGAGGTAATTGAATCTTCAATGTCCCCCCTCAAGCAGGTAGGAAAGTCAGCTTTTGTCAAGTGATGTCAAAAATATTGGTTTTGTACAATGTTGCCGTAAACGGTCGTGTAGGCCGTTTACACGGCGTTTTAATGCTACTCAGCGGTCAACCGTGTTGGTCGTGTAGGCCGTTTAATCCGTTTAATCCCGTGTTATCCGTTTTTTTGTCCGTTTACTCAACCGTATAGTCCGACTATTCACTAAATGAAGGATGACCGACCGTGTACCGTGTAGCGTGTAGGGCAACATTGGTTTTGTAATACAATGTGAATATCATTACCGATTCTTTTGACTTGCCAATAACCATGTACAATTGCACTCACCAACCCTGTCTGCCAGGAGTTGATTGCAATTTGCAAACTGTTCCATGCCTTGTGACATGTCATGAGTACACATTAGTGATTGTACTTAATTATATGGTTTTCTTTCAGTGCTTATTGCAAAAGCAAGTTAAATTATATATGAACTCAATTTGCTTCTGAATGGATCTTCACATACCTTAAATTGCTAGCTAATATATGTTCTCCACAACACCTGCTAGCTAATGGACATTTGGAAAATGATGAAAAAAGATAGTGCATAACTGATATGAGAGATAATGAGGTACCATTTATATTCCTATATGCTCACTGTCGTCTAATTGGAAAGGTAAGTTTTCAAAAAAAAAAAATAATACAGCTCTAGATATTGTTATCATGTGTGCTTTCTGTAGATTAAAAATGGGCTATCCGTTCCCTGATGTACCAGTAACCATTTGTATTAGATAGTTGTATCTTTGATCATTTTCTTTCTTTTGGTGTTTTTATTTATGAATTGAATCTTCTCCTTTCCTGTCTAAACTATGTAGATTTATGAATCTGCCTTATCCGAGTGAAGAAACACTAGCTAGACACTCCTAATGGTCTTCATGGCCGATGGAATGGGCATGTTTAGCTGAGAATTTGACCATAAGCAAGAATTTTCTAATGCCTCTACCATTCTTTACAGGTTCAGGATCCAAGAAATTTTTGAAGGATTCAAAGGATAGGAGCATGAGAAAATACCATGCAGTAAGTTCACTTAAGTGATAGAAGTAGCCTTAGGCGGCATCACTCTCTCATGCTCGTTGCTCTCTCATTCCCGAGAAGGCGATGCCTTAGGTTTCTAGCTTCTTGGACTGAACTAAAGGACTGTAGGTAGGTCTGTTATTTTTCAAGTTTGGATAGGACTGCATGGTTTCTGGTTTCTGTAGATTACACTGCTCTGCATCTGTGCAGTCAAATGGGACAATGAACTTGTTAGGGTCAAATCAATCTTGCTTTAGTTTCCTACTTTCCTTTCACCTTTTCTTTTTGGGTGAAAAGGTTCCTAGTATCCTAGCCGATCAGCTGATTTCCTTTGAGAAAGCAATACGGCTGAGACATGAACCTGAAAATGGATAGTGACATGTGCGCATGGAAATCCCATGTTGCGAACCATTTGGAAAATTGATTTGGTTTCTAATATAATTTTGTTAATAAGAAAATCTTCTCAAATCCTGCTCAAATCTGCAGACAACAGAGATATAAGGGGGGGGGGGGGGGGGGGGGAGTGTTCTTGTAGGGAATATAAGCTTGATAAAAATACAGATTTGAGCAGATTTCCTTTGATTCTGATTTATCAGATTGCAGGATGTTTTATCCAATACCACATGTGGATGCCCTTGAAGCCGTGAATAACATTTATCTCTAAGAGTTATGATGTGCTTAGTTATATGACTTTGTACACCCATGCACAGATAGGTACGCACCCCAAGATTATTACTGAAAGCAGGGAACTCATATGCGTCTGTACTCGAACTCATATGCTTTCTATAAAAAGCAAGGAATGTTTCCTTTGTCAAAAAAAAGATTATTACTGAAAGAAACATTTAGCATTTGTGCACACAAGTAATATGTTGCACATAAATGCATGTTTTCAACGCATTTTGCTTCAAGAGTTGAGCAGAAATCATTGTTGCATTTGTCAAACATTGCATTTCTATTAGGTTTCAACCAAATTAAAAGAGATAGGGCACAACATTAGTCTGTGGATCAATATTTGACTCGCACTGCAGTGTAATGTTGTAACATGAGACATAACTATAGCTCTCTATAGCCTTGAAAATTTTTGCAGGAATGTAATTACTAATATGTGGGGAGCAGCTATTTGGGATTGGGATCCATGATTTTTGCTATTCGTTTGCTTTAACATATTTTACTCTATAAGATAGAGGTTACTTATCAATAGTATTTCACCAACACTGAATTGATTGCACTATTGCAGGCTAAGGATGATGCATGCATACATATCTTGTTCTATTTGTTCCGGTGAACTGGTTCTTCTACAGATTCAGCTATGGTAATCTTTAATTTATCTTATTCCTTGCTTTAACCTGATAGTTTGCTACCAATTTGGAAATTGAATTTCTTGCTCAAGCATTTTTTGTTACACATGCCGACAGATGATTAAATACAAAAATAGAGGCTGCTTATGTGTGTAGAACTGGGCCACATGATGGTTTTATGCAAGTAGAAGCTGCTTATGGTGTCATGTATGCATAGTAAATTTTGACCAGCATTCACCTCAGGTGAACTACATATTTTATCAATCCTTGTTGTTGTGTTAGTTAAGATTTTTGATGGAGATTGCCTTATCTTTTATTTTGCAGGAGAACCGAGACCCGCTGTTGAGGTTTATGTATACATGAATGCTATACGACCAAAGTGTAGTTCTGCTACTATTAACAACAAAAGTCGAGTTGCAGTTCACCTGAGGTTATTCACATATCCAGCATGTACATTGCCGAGTTTGAGGAATGTCATTTGGCTTCCTTGGTATTGGATTTACTACTAATGGAAACCATGCTTTTACTACTACAACAGCTCAATGTCTCTTGGCAATCCTGTTTGTTGTTCTTGTTGTCATTTTCAGGTATGTTTACCCAAAACACGTTTATAAGAATCTGTACTAAGGATTTATTCCCAATGTTGCAAACTTGTAATTATGACCATTCCATTCTAAAAAATAGTTAAATGTAGTGCCTTATTGCAACAGATATACCTTATGCAGTTGCATTTGTTAAGAATTTCATTGAAATGAACAAACTCTGAGTTCGGATGCAACATCAGGTATGTCGTGGAGCATGCTTGTAATCTAAAGCATAAGCAAACCTTAGCTTCTTAAATTTTTATCATACATATATAAGTGACATAAGGAACTAAACATTTTCGCAATCCTTTGTTGTTGGGAAGTTTCACTGTTACGGTATCACCAACTGTAACATACCCTTTTCAATATCAATAGCTAATTGTTGCTCTTTCTTGCGTCGATTGCGACCAGACCAGTAGAGTCTGTCTGTCTGATCCTAATTGCTTTCAGGAAGTTATGAGCTCTACTCAAATATATGCAAGTGTTACTACTTATTAGTAAATATGGTCTTGTGTTTTACTCTATTTTCATAACTCATAAGTAACAACATTTTTTAATGCTCCCTGAGACAAATGATGCCTCAAATATATCTTATGTTTTCGTGTCTAGGTCATTTCATCCCTGAGATGATGGAATTTCAATATGAGAATGGTCTACCATCCATTTCGAAGGTGGGTAGCAGAGCAAGCGCATCCCATGAAAATCGTAGAGGCATCAACACTGTTCTTGTACTTCAACTAGAAACTGGGTTGTGTATCATGAATATTTTTTTATCCAATTAGTTCAACTTCTCCCATGTTCTATGATTATTAATAGCCAAGACAGTGAAACTGGATTTTCTCCTATTTTGCAGACGGAATGCAACCATGAACATAATGTTTCTTCCGTGTGAAATACAATAATCCTGTAAATCATGCGTGGCTAAAGTATGCATAGAAAAAATGTTTTACTTATATAATATGTCTGTTAAGTGTTAATTATTATATAATATGTTTGTCTGTAATCAAAGGAATAAATTCTGCCCATCTTCCTTTTGTTTTTTTCAAATGTGTGGATTACTGAAAATTCAAATTGGTCTTTGCATTAACTTTGCTAAAGATGGATTATATTTTATTAAATAATATATGTAAATTTGGAAAAATTGTATTCTGTAGTTTATAGGTATGACAATATAGGTTGTCCAATATGATTTTTGTTGTCCGTAGCAATGCACGGGCACGATCCTAGTTTTTAAAAATAAATTAAAAAAGTTAAAATTTAAGAAAATCCTACACAAGATGCCGCGTTGGAGTGAATCAAGCGGGTTCCGTTTTCAAAACCCTTCGTTCAAGCTACGGATTCGAATATTCGATGACCACGACGTCCACACCTATATCAAATTGCTCCTCAACACGTATAGTTACTGGCTCAAAAAAAAACAAGTATAGTTACTGGGCTGACTTTGGTGTTCCCGTTCCATTTCTCGTCTTGTAGACCACCACGGATATGTGACGCCGGTTGAGAGAGAGGTCGTTTCCGTTCAACAGCTTCACAGAGATCACTCTAATGTATGTGTATGCAAGTGAGACAAAATAGATGATCTCACTTCACAGGCGTTATCCAGAGCGGAACTTCACCTGCGTCATCCAGAGCGGAACGTGCCCCCGCTCATCACGCAGCAGCCCGCACCGCCCCTGCCTACTGCCCCGATCGCCGGTGAGCCTCAACGGAGCAGCACGCGGTTGGCTTCTAGCAAGCTGGCCAGGATCCCAAGTTCCCAACAGCTCGCCATGGTGAGGTGATGCTCATGCGGCGTTTCGAGATGGTAGCCAAGGGCGAACCCTGCACCACCGTCGATAAGACCTTCCCTCCAGCATCACCCACGACCGCGCCGAGCAGGTTCTTGGGATGTTCCCTTTGCGCAAGGCAACTTTCTGGCCTACGGCAGGGCACCGCGTCCATTGCTTAGCGCGTGCTGTCCCTGCATGGTGCTCCCCCCTCACGGATTAGTGGATTCCTGCCGGATTGAAGGTTTCGGGTTGTCGCTTTAGCAAGTAGTCCCATAGTGTTTCACTAGTTTTTCAGGTTGTCTTGCTTCGTGTAATTACACGTAGTGGCACTGGCGTGTCTTCGAACACGTGTTGTATTAAACTTTTAATTTTCTCCTTAATACAATGATACACAACTCTCCTGCGTATTCGAGAAAAAAACTTAACTATATTTAAACCGAGCGTGAAAACAAAATACAGTTGCGCCATTAGTTTTGACAATAAAATCTTCACAACAAGATCTCACTTAACTATATTTCGACAAACTTTTTTTAATTCATATTTTTTATTGAAGGTTATTTTTTATACCAGTATATATCGAGAACAAATTCTGTAAACGCACGAAACAAAACAATCTTACGTACCGAACAAATTATATGAACTAACGGAACACATATTACTTTTTGTATTTTTTGAGTTTTCCTTTTCTTTTCCCTTTTCTTTATTTTATTTTGTTTTTGTTTTTATCTTCATTTTAGTTTTCATTCTTTATTTTTCTCCTTTCATTTTTCGTGAAAATGTTCCATCTTAGTGAATTTTGTTCTACATTTTTTTCATTCACTTAGAGTTTTCATGTGTCTTAGTGAATTTTCATTCCACATATTTGTCTTAGTAAATTTTCGTCCCACTATTTTGTCTCAGTGATATTTGTTTAGTGAGCAAATAGATTCACACTTCATGATTTATTTTTTTACATATTTGTTGTCCTTTTTAAATATTTACTTCCTTCTCCTTTGTAAATGTTTGTTCCTCATCTATAATTTGTTTAATATGTTCATATAATTTGTTTTGTATGTACACATATTTCTTCATGAGTTTGTAGAATGAGTAAAATACATGATCGGTCCTTAAACTTGTCTCATTGTGTCACTTAGGTCCCTATACTCTCAAAATGCATATTTGGCTCCTTAAACTTAGGCTCGGGTGTCATTTAGATCCCTATACTCTCAAAATGCATATTTTACTCCCTAAACTTGACTTCGGGTGTTATATAGGTCCCTAAACTCTTGAAATGTCGTGTTCTTCCACTAATAGAACATGTTATAGTTCAAGCCTTCAAGCAGGCTATTATTTTTATTGGTACATCCAAACTTAATTTATTTGCCCGTCATTATAACCCTTAATTTATTTAGTAAGTGCAGCCAATGTTGCCGTAAACGGTCGTGTAGGCCGTTTACACGGCGTTTTAATGCTACTCAGCGGTCAACCGTGTTGGCCGTGTAGGCCGTTTAATCCGTTTAATCCCGTGTTATCCGTTTTTTTGTCCGTTTACTCAACCGTATAGTCCGACTATTCACTAAACGAAGGATGACCGACCGTGTACCGTGTAGCGTGTAGGGCAACATTGAGTGCATCACGTGGTTTAAATTCAAACATTTTTAAAGAATAATAGTGTAATATGCATGTAATAAGTACCTAGCAAGTTAAGATATTAAATTCAAAGTAAAAGTTCATCGATATTTATGGGTTCACCATATTAATATTCTTTGACCCAAAATTCACTTTATTTTACTATAACTAAATTGTATATATATAAAATGAAGTTTTTATCTGTTTCATTGACATGAAAATTATTTTAGAGAGTTTAGGGACCTATATAACACTCGACGCCAAATTTAAGATGTTAGATATGCATTTTGAGAGTACAGGGACCTAAATGACCCGAGCCTAAGTTTAAGGAGTCAAATATGCATTTTAAGACTATAGGGACCTAAGTGACACGGTGAGACAAGTTTAAGGACTGGTCATGTATTTTACTCTTGTAGCATTTTGTTGAGGGTTTTACCTGTATGCCATTAAAAAAGTTGCTCTAAACCTGTGTGCCACTAGAAAGTTCGTTTGCACCTATGTGCCATCCATCTAAACTTGTTTGCCTCCTATGCCATTCCGTTAGATTTCCATCCAATTTCTGCCGTTTGGGAGCTATGACATGTGGGACCGGTTCGATGAAAGGTCAATCTTGCCCTTTGAGTCTCTATGAAGTGGACCCTCCTGTCATTGACTTTTCAATATTTATTTCTTTCTTCTCCGTGACTATGTCCGCACACCAACCCGAGTCATCGCCGCCCCCCCGCGGCTGCCGGGGCAGAGCTCGCCCGCGCATGACTGCTGGGGTCGAGCTCCCCTAACGCTCTTTTCCACCGCCGCGCTCGAGGCCGCGCAGACCTTCCTTCAACACTCACGCCATGGTTGAGGACTTCAGCATATCCCATGCTGCACGACATCAAAGCTGCTTGCTTTTGCTTGCATCTTGAATCTTGTTAGCGCGGCTTCTATTTAATTAGACGGTGTTGCTTCGATTTGACGGTGAATCTGAACTGTTGTTGCTCCAGTGGACAAAACGAGAGGAGGATCCCAAATGCTGCTGCTTGCTTGCATCTCGTAAGGACTCGAATTGAAGAGCAGTTCGAGCTCTGGCGCAGGGATTGCTCGTAGGATCACGCTGGCGCGCTCCCACGTAGCCCGCCTTCGCACGCGTCCGGCACGGGGAGGCATCCGGGGTCGAGCTCGCCCGCGCGGTCCGCGTGGCCATGGCGAGCCCGCGCACGCGACAACCGAGAGCGGACTCGTCGTGCTCGTAGCGCGCCGCCGTCGCCGCTAGGGACGCCATGGACGTCGTCGTGCCTCATGTCGGCGTCGTCCAGCCTGCCGCGACGGTCGGGGGGAGGTGCGGACGAGCCGTCAACCGTCGGTGGAGGCGTGGAGAGAGGAGGGGAACAAGAGGAGCAAGGAGAAGATTGTTGGGCCCACCGGGGGTAAAATTGTCAGTTTTGACACCGTTACATGAGAAAATGGACGGAATGGCGTATATGACAAAGAAGTTGAAGTGGATGGCACACAGGTGCGGACGAACTTTCTAGTGGCACACAGTGTCAGAAAGCAACTTTTTTAATGGCATACGAGGTAAAACTCTCCATTTTGTTCAGCAAGTATACATATTTGTTCTGCGGGTTCATATACCCACCCACCCCCACCCCCCTACTATGTTCTTGTTCTGGTGTTCTGGTTCCATTTCTCGTTAACAATGGACTTGCAGACCGATGCCGCTTCAGTCATTTGGATCACCTTCTTCTTCAGCACGAGGAATCGAGAACGGTCGGCAGATGGACTGGGGCAAGCCGCACGGAGCTGGATTGATCCGCCTGCATCAAGTGCAGTGCACACCGTCACTTTAAAATGTGATGAGGGGGGGTGGCCACTGCTCAAGATAGATGCTTTACCTTCTTTTGGAGCCATGGATCCATCAACCTCCCCTCGCTCCTTTCGTCTTCTTCCTTTGCCTTTTCGGCTCTCTCTCTCTCTCTTGTCGTATGGGCCGGCTGCAGCTGGAAAAATGGAGAGCTCGAGCAGTCAGGGTCTCCGGGAGGGAGAGAAAAGCGGCGAAAGTAGTGCTGGTTCAAAATGGGACCGATATTTTGGCGACTTGGGTTGCGAGGTTTTTTTCTCAAGTCGGCGCAGTGGCCTTCACCTCAATCAGCATGGGGTGACGAGCCTTTTTGAAACGAGGGTGACGAGCCTGATTCCTTCAGAGGTGTAACTGAACTCTGTACTGCAGGTTATTGTTTGCAGTTTTGCTCTGAAAAGTTCTATACCCAAGGAGATTGGCTAGCATTAGCATGACATGTTTTTATTCCCTGCTCTGGTATTGTGCGTTGAGCTTATTGTATCAAGGTATCCCTTGCATCAATGATCCGGCATTTTTTTATGTAGCCATGATTTCTTTCTGAAATAAAGTAGCCATACGATTGATTTGGCTAACGGAGGACTAGTACTCTATACCGACGATCACGAACATATCCCCTTTTTCGCTTCTTTTGTAAGTGACAACAATCTGAACATCATTTTTAGCTCGTTTCTTTGTTCAGATAGTCTGATGATCAGTGGAAGAAAAGAACATATACTAAAGAGAAACATTCTTCTTATTTTTTCAGATAAAACATTCTCCTTTCTTTTTCACCTACAACTAGAATCTAGACGAAGAAGCTTCAATCCCTGGCTTGTGTTCATGGGATCTCAAGTTTACCTGAATGCGGAAGAAACAATCATTGCCTCGTAGGCTCATAGACCACTTGAAACAGTATGGAAAACCAAGGCAAGCAGATCCTGCAATTTACCCCCATTTCGTACCTGCTTCTGACTGACTGCTTCCATACTTGATCTGTCCACGAGTCCACTCCATCTCGAGCTGTATCTGTCAATGGTGGTTTGGTTTCAGGTTTCTGCACCAAAACGGCCACACACGACCACCTTGGTGTCCGCGCGCAGCACTGTACGATCGTTGCCAAAGGCATAGCCTAACCCAAGCACCGGTGGACACGACTCCGCCGCCCCCAAAGCACGGCGAACACAGCGAAGCTTTAACGCTAAAGCTGGCCAGATGCTGGCTGCTGCCATTTTGGTATCGGCATCCACATGCACGCGCTTTATATGTAATGGCCGCCATTTCCAACGATGCCAAAGGCCTCTTCTGCTCCCACTCCACTCCGCTCCACCTCCGTGCTCCGGCAAGCCGCTGCAACCGATGGCGCTCCGTCTCGTGCTCGCCGCCGCATTCGCCGTCCTCGCACCGGCTCTCGCGGCGGCGGGCGCCCCGGCGCTGGGGATCAACTACGGCCAGGTGGCGGACAACCTGCCGCCGCCGCAGGCGGCAGCCGTGCTCCTCCGCGCGCTCAATGCCACCAAGGTCAAGCTCTACGACGCGGACGCCCGCGTGCTCAGCGCCTTCGCGGGCTCCGGTGCCGACTTCACCGTCGGCGTTCCGGACCGCCTCGTGCCGCGCTTCGCCACGGACCCATCCGCCGCGCCCGCGTGGGTCCGCGCCAACATCCTGCCCCACGTCCCGGCGACGTCGATCACCGCGGTCACCGTCGGCAACGAGGTGCTCACCGGCACCGACACCACCATGCTCCGGTCGTTGCTCCCCGCCATGGAGGCCCTCCACGCGGCGCTGGCCGCGTGCAACCTCACCTCCCGCGTGTCGGTGACCACTGCGCACTCCCTCGGCGTGCTGTCGTCGTCGTTCCCGCCGTCGGACGCCGCGTTCCGGCGCGACGTGCTCCCGTACATGTCCCCGATCCTGGGTTTCCTCGCCAAGACCGGCGCGCCGTTCCTCATCAACGCGTACCCCTACTTCGCGTACAAGGCGGACCCGGACGGCGTCGACCTCAGCTACGCGCTGTTCGAGCCCAACGCCGGCGTGTCGGACGCCGCCACGGGACTACGCTACGGCAACATGCTGCACGCGCAGGTGGACGCCGTGCGCGCGGCGATCTGCAGGGCCAACTACGGCAAGGCCCTGGAGATCCGCGTGTCGGAGACAGGGTGGCCGTCGCAGGGCGACGACGACGAGGCCGGCGCGACGCCGGAGAACGCGGCGAGGTACAACGGGAACTTGATGCGGATGGTGATGGAGGGGAAGGGCACCCCGGCGGCGCCCGGCGAGGCGCTGCAGGTGTACGTCTTCGCGCTCTTCAACGAGGACCAGAAGCCCGGGCCGGCGTCGGAGCGGCACTATGGGTTGTTCAAGCCCGATGGCACGCCGGCGTACGACGTCGGCGTCAAGGCGCCGACGATCAGCGGGTGGAAGGGCAGCGGGAGCGGGAGTGGCAATGGCACGAGCGGTAGCGCCGGGCTGGTGGTGGCGCAAGGGCCCGGTGGCGCCGACGGCGTAGGGCCGGGCACCGGATTCTACACCGTGTCTGCATCAGCAAACAAGGTACCCGCAATTCGCAATCCGTAATTAGCTTTGTGCATTGGGAAATGATTAAGTCTCCATGGTGGTTGAGCTTGGTAGATGAACATATAATCAGTTTGCAAAGCTAGAAGTGGCACAGATTTGATATGGCAATTGGACTAGAGTTCAGTGGTCTCGAGTCCAAAAGGAACGAAAGATCATAGTGCTCTCTCTGGTAAGAAAAGAGTATATTTGTTCATCAAGTGAGCAATCATGCACGGCACTAGTAAAGCTACTCGAGTGTTTCAGCATACGTACGAGTGCACAGTGATTTATACTAGCCCTCCTTTACAAGCAATGCTTTTGTCTTCCCCTTTTGAATTTTGTAATCCTCACTAGCGCTCCCTCCTCTGTTTCGTAGATGAAGAGGCGGTGGCAGTGCGCGGAGAGCTTGCTGGTGGCTGCCTTCCTAGCCATGGTGTCTGGGCTCTGTTGATCAATATACTAAGATGAAAACTAGTGAATTGAGGCTGTCATTGGTTGATTCATCATTGTTTTTTGGTCCAATTATGTATGTTTCATGTTTCATGTGTATGTCTTGTAGCTATGCAGAAGAAAGAGAATCTTGTAATTGATAGTTTGGTACACATTGGATACTCCTGCTCAGTAGAGTTTTAGTGACTACACAAACACATCGGGTTAGTGACAGTGGAAGAGAATAAAGTTTCAGCAAGAACTTGAATCAGCCCAACATATCAACTTATTCATGAAGAGTAACATATACATTACACATATTTGAAGGGTAACATATGTGGCACGCATAATTAGAGAAAATTACATTATGAACATCAACTATTGCAATTTTTTAAGATGTGCATAGCATGTTTTTCATTAAGAAGAAGAGATTTACCGTTTAACAACCTTAGGAGAACCCCTAAGGCGCAGAGCGACAAGCAAGTACAACTAGAAAAAGGTAAACAACAACAACAACAACCAACATGGTCAGAAGAACACCAACCAAAGAAAGACACAGTACCACCGACAATGCCTAAACCTACACGAAAGAGTACATCAAGAGCGCAAGCATATCACTGACAGACTCACACCTAGGTGCCAACGAAAGACGAGCTAGAAGGACATGCAAAATGATGCCTCCAAGGAGGGAAGTGACACCAACGTCGCCATCATCCATCTGCCCACGTAGGAGCATACCAAGCTTTCGCCTGGTAAGACAAATGGACAGAGGCCGAAACAACGCCTCCAACGAGGTGAGGTACGTTCCGAAAAATGCACTTGTTGTCGGCCTAATGAAACCAAACTAAGCTTTCGCAAGCCTCCAGAACCAACTTCACGCAGCCCATCGCAAAAGCCTAGAAGGAGTCAGGCGATGGAAAGATAGCAAGCAACTCTAGACGGTGACGAATACAAGCTTATACAGGAAGGCGGGCAAGAGCGACCACAGCTACCAGGAGGGGGAAGGAGCTCACCCGCATCCCCACTCCCCACGACCTGCACATCCAGCAGCACTCGAAGATGACAAAAGGTGGGCACCGAAGAAACAGAAGCTGACGTGACGTGTTGACAGCCTAAGGCACTAAGGGGAGGACGAGACCCATCCTCCCATCGAGCCGCAAAGTAGACGACATGTGAAAGCATGAATCCACATGTTGCCAACAAGCGATGAAAAAGCGACCAGCTATACCACCACCAAACTTGACGACTGAAACGACACGCTAGAAACTAGATCAACTACGAGAACAAACCGACCAAGATGGACCAAGAAGATCAACCAGAGAGGACTGAGGAGAAGGCACAAGAATGACGCCTCAAGAGGTGAACGGCGCCCGTAGGCGTCGCCGTCATTTGCCCGCTAGCAAGCACTGGCTTTCGCCAAGCCCCAAAACCTCAGAGGACGCCGACCACCCTGGAAAGGCACATCTTGGGCCAGCACAACCACAACGTTGCCGACCACCAAACATGCCGCCCGAACCACCAGCGGCTGCCAACACGAAGACGAACGAGCACGATGACAAAATGAGCACGACGACCAACTAACAACCAAAACAGCCACCAGGCGTAGTCTCCCACCACCACCACCACCACCACCAGCCAGGGGTGGGGATCCAGCGACCGAAGGGCCTGCGCTCCGAATGAACGGCCGCACCAACCGGCCTTAGCCCCGCGCGTCCTCAGGCGCCCACACGTACACCCTATTCGCTTGGCTTATCGGCCACCGGCCGGCGGTACTTTTCTCTCGAACAAATCGGCCACCGGCAACCGGCCCGGCGGTACTTTTCTCTCGGAATAAATCGGCACCGGCCATCGGCCACCGGTCAAACGAACAGGCCGGGTAGCTGCCGGCCCGCCCACCGAACCGCCAGACCAGCCGGCATGCGCCCACGCAGAGTCGCCGCCGCCACACCGGCAAAGGGAGGACAGCCATGAGTCAAAGACAATCCCAACCAGGGGTCAACTTCACAACTGGGGAGGGCGGATCCACACTGTGACGCGCAGGGCATGGCTATATGGATGACTGTGAGACATGAGTACCCCTGGGTCCCCACCGAACAGGCTCACAGCCGTCCCCGACAAGTGGGTCCGGCCTACTAGAAGACCAACCGACCTGTCAGTAGGCCTGCCTGACCGGACATCTGGGCCCAGAGACGTGAAGATAGCTTGGCATGCAAGACAAGACAGTCCAGATGGATTAAGGCAGCTCGGATAAGCCTTCCATGATGTAAATAGACTAGAGATAGGTTTCCCTATAAGGCGGGCAAGGGCGCCCTCTGGGCCAGCAGACCATTGACAGGTCGCCATGTATTCTCGCCACACTAGCAATACAAACCGAAGAACTGGAAGTAGGGGTTTACTCTCTGGAGGCCCGAACCAGTATAAAATCGCCTTGTCCTTGTGTCTCGTCGTAATTTCCGTGTGCTACACTAGCATAACCATCGCGTTCTTAGCTCTCGATCTCCCCGCCGAACAAATAAACCACAGGGATTAACACCCCCCGTGGGCTGTCCAGATCTCACCATCGACGGTTGGCGCGCTAGGTAGGGGCGATCACGAGCTCTTCGTGCGGCGTGATCGCAGTTCGCCCCGGCGACCTCTTCGATGACGAGACAAAGGATATCTCCGCGAGCCGACCTGCTCGTAGCGACCGTTCGATCTAATCGTGAGGTCGACATCTTCGTTCTAAAGACGACACGCTGAAATTTTTTGCGACCACCCACCCTCACCGTTTTTCTTCAAGTCTGCCGGATGCAATTTGGTCGGCAGCTGACATCGTCTTTCTGGCAGTACGGTGTGTACGTGTCTACACGTACATCATCGCTGCATACAGGCCAGGTAGGGGCGATCGCGAGCTCTTCGTGCAGCGTGATCGCAGTTCGCCCCGGCGACCTCTTCAGCGACAAGACAAAGGATATCTCCGCAGCGACACCTGCTCGCAGCGACCGTTCGATCTAATCGTGAGGTCGACGTCTTCGTTAGAGACGACACGCTGGAATTTTTTGCGACCACCCACCCTCACCGTTTTTCTTCAAGTCTGCGAGATGCAATTTGGTCGGCAGCTGACATCGTCTTTCTGGCAGTACGGTGTGTACGTGTAGTCGCTGCATACAAGCCTCCGGTCGTTCCACTAAGAAAAAATAGCGTCGAGACTCCACGTGTGGCCAAGAAAAAAATCGAACTACAACATCGCCGCCAGGCCATGCCAATTACGCCGTTGAATTTTGGAACAAGCAAGATGCAAGTCGTGTAGACCACCACGTGTTCACACGCATGTACATGAATCAATGAAGTAAGCAAGATGGAGATTGACGTATCTACTACGTGCTCATGCATCCACAATAGAAAAAACTAGCAGATCGTTATTTGCTATTACCGGCTTACATGGTGATAACTCCGTATGCACCGGGCCTCTCTCCCTGTGATCGAGGGCTGCCGGCTTAATGCGCTGTCATCAAAGGCCACTGCGCTCGGATTGGGATGAGACCGCTGTGGTCGTTGTCAACACGGCCAACACAGTTTGTCGTGTCCGGTTCGCAATCAATGATGTTGGCGCTAATCTCCTACTCTGAGTCCTGCCCATCTAGGCACAACTTTGAGCCCGCGACCTCCAACAGCGCTTTACCGACCTCTTCGACGTCTCTAGCCCGCGCCGACGGCCACCTTGACAGCTCGACACGGCTTCAGCTCGCGTTACAGCTTCAATTTTTTCCGATCGTCTCGGATTTTCCGTGCCTTCGCAACCTTCGACGACCTCGTTCTACATGCTTGGCCCGCTCTTCCGATCCCTCCCCCTCGACATGCTCGGCGGCTTGACCTTGCCAACACGTAGGTGTCGTATGGACCTTTCGGGCCCACTACCTCGGTGGGTACCGGGACCGACTACTCGGTGGGCCCCCGGGACTACCCGACTTGCGGCCGCACGGTACACGATGGCGTGAAGCACAAGGGCTGGCGAGAGGAGAAGTACTCGGATAGGAAGGCATCGTACATGTCCCGCACTGTATGGAGGACTCCTAGACGTACTCGACTAGTACTCTCTCCCTGAACCGACTTGTAACCCTGCCTCCCGGACTATATAAGGCGAGGCAGGGACCCCTCCTCTATCATCTCATCTCACGGCGTAAGATTGCATCATCTTGTATTCGTACCCAATCAATCCGGACCTACGCGGCATACGGGACGTAGGGTATTACACACCTCGCGGCCCGAACCTATCTAAATTGTGTGCCACGTGTCTCTTCCTTCGAGTTACCGATCTCGACGAGGCCACATTCATCTACTTTGAGTACTCCCCTTAGTAGGTTGCCGGTCTAAAACACCGACGGTGGCGTGCCGGTAGGGGGATCTCGCCCGAGATCACATGGCGAACTCGACGGCTCCTATGCGCATCAAGCCAACCATCGCCTTTAACCGTGGCGACACCTTTGTCTTCGGCGCCCGAGTCCGCACCGCCGACGGCGCCGGGATCCTTCCAATGCTGCCTCACCATGCCGCCCAACCCGGAGACCGGCTTCGTGACGCTTCCTGAAGTTGTCACGGGCGAACTCGCCGGCAAGTTCGGCGAAATTTCGCTTTTCGACCAGCACGCCGACTTCGAGCTGGGATCCGCTTCCAACTCAAACTCGACGTCCCTGTGGGCCACCGTGTGCGAGCCGGCTACTCAGCCATCACATGTGGTTTCACCACCCCGTGAGCGCTCCACGCGTGGCCCCACATCCTCAGCAGGGCCCGCACGGAGGCTCCTTCTTCACGCCGGCCCGCAAGGAGCCCGTACCCGAGTACAACTCGGACTCCGACACCGCCCCCCGGCCACGCTTCGGACTCCAACCCCCTCTCCGGCTTCTACTCGGACTCCGCGTACGAGTTTGACTTAGGGTCGGACCCCGAGGATCCCGAGTCCGAGGACAACACTACCGAGCAACCCTTATCGGGACCGGCTTCTATGCGGTTATAACATCCACACCCGCCGGGAGATTCGTTCATGCGGCCGGACCGCAAGCCCGCCGACCCGATAAGTGGGAACTCACGCTACGTCGCCTACCTCGACTCGCTCCCGTTCCAGGAAGGAACACCACTTGCTCGATCTGACTCGTACACTCAAACTGAGGTGGCGAGCTCCGACTCCAGTCTTGGCAACCCTGATCGCCAAGTTTTCATGGCTGTCGGCGACACGCCAGGACCCTCAGGGACAGCACAGGACCGGTACCTTGAGGACATCTCCGCAGATGAGCTGTCTGCTGATGCACCTGCGGACGAGACCGATGCCAACAGGGACGCTCGACGTGAGCATAACAGAAAGCGCAACGAACGGCGCCGGCGTCTCCGGGACAGCTTACCCATCCGCAACCTTGCAGAGGCCCTCGAACAAGTCGAAAGCAGGGTACACACCACCCCCGAGCAATGCCTCATGTCGATCCCAGCGTTCACACGCCAGGCTCAGGGGATACGCGCTGGTGAAGTCATCGCCAAGCTCGCAGAAGACGCTTACATCATGCGGGTCGACAACAGGGTCAACCAGCCTCCTCCCACCAGGAATCGCGACAACGAAGCTACAAGCCGCAGCGCGGACCTTGGCCGTAATCGTACTCGAGCCGAGCTGCCGGCTCAGCCCAACCGTACTCGTGCAAACGCCGGCGGGCCATCACAAGGCGGCAACAGCAATCGTGAGATCATCCCTCACCGCGAACCCGGCGGCGTTGGTAGCGACGGCGGAAGCTCCAACCATGGGGCCAACGGAGAGGGCCGGCGGCGGGGACGGTCGCGGCGGTCGAGACCACGCGAACAACCACGCCTCGGAGCCTCACGGGGGCGGCTATGACGCCCCGCCGAAGATTGAAGAATTGCGGCGGAAGAAGTACGCCACGGCGGCGACAACGACGGCTTCCCCTCTTTCTCTCCTCGGCTTCGCAACTTGCTCCTCCGGACAAGTTCAAACCTCCGGGAATCACCAAGTACGACGCGAAGCGAGATCCCATCCGGTGGCTCGGGTGCTACGCCATCTCCATCGAGAATGCGGCAGCAACAACGACACCAAGTGCCTCTACTTCCCCTTCGCCCGGACCAAGCCCCCGCTCACATGGCTCGAGTCGCCGGACAAGCACTCGATCGACAAGTGGGACCACCGAAGGAGCAAGTTCACCGCAACTTCGCGGGCGCCATGGGTCGATCGGGTACTCGCATGGACCTGGCTATGGTGAAACAGGAACAAGGCGAGACCCTCCGCAAGTACCTTCGTCGTTTCTTCGACAAGCGCGCCACCGTAGTCGACGTCACCGACAAGGAGGTCATCGACCTCTTCCAAGACGGCCTCTACCACCGTCGCACCTTCGAAGACTTCGGTCGACGCCGCCCCAGGTCCATCACTCATCTGAAGGATATGATCACCTCCTGGGCGGACGAAGAAGACAAAGCCAATGCCAAGTACGACGCCATCCGTGGCAAGAGCAAGCAGAACACGGGCGGCGGCAGCGGCAACAACGGGAACCAAGGCGGTCGCAACAACAACAACTACTCGGGTCCCAACCGCAAGCGCAAGCCAGACAACACTGTCACGGCTATCCGGGCCGCCCGCGAAGGAGAACTCGAAGAAGACCTCCGGCGGCTTCAAAGACTTGCCGAAAGAGAAGTGCCTCGTGGCATCCGGACGGCAACCACACCACTAAGCGGTGCTACCAACTCGGGTGAGCGCTCAAGAGTACTCCGAGCCACCGCACCCTCATGAAAAGAAAGGCAAGAAGAAGAACGACGGAGGCAATGACGACTTCCGGGAACCCGACAAGACCGTCAACGTCCTCTTCGGTGGACTACCCACAGACGGGAACAAAAGGCTACCCGTCGAGAAGTCATGAGCATTGAACCGGCGGTCCCGACCCCTCTCGGGGTGGTCGGAGGTACCCATTACCTTCTCTCGCGCGGATCGGTGGACCGGCTTCTCCGAACCGGGACGGTTCCCACTAGTCCCGAAGCCGGTGGTCGCGGGCTCCGGTGCTCAACAAGGTCCTCATCGACGGTGGAAGCGGGCTCAACGTCCTTTTCGCCAAGACCTTGAAGAGAATGGGGCTCGACATCACCAACATGCTCACCAAGAGCACCGCGCCCTTCTACGGCATCGTCCCCGGCAACGCGGCTATCCCACTGGGCTCAGTGGTCCTGCCAGTTACCTTCGGGGAATCTCGGGACAACTACCACACGGAGTACGTCAAGTTCGAAGTCGTGGACTTCGAGACGTCCTACCATGCCATCCTCGGCAGACCTGCTATCGCCAAATTCATGGCGGTACCCCGCTACACCTACTTGGTACTCAAGATGTCAAGTCCAGCAGGTGTACTCTCACTGCAAGGGGACTTGAAGATCTCGCACGACTGCGACACCGAAGCTGTGGAGATCGCCTCCACAAATCAAGTACCCAATGCTATGATGGAGATCTACACTGCGTCGAAGAAGCTTGCCCCAAGTGAACTCGACATCCCTGAGAAGTCAGACAAAGCCAACAAGCCTCGGCCACCGAGGAGGTTCGTTCAAGACAATTGACCTCGGGACGGGCGACAAGAAGGCAAGACCACCACCATCGGGGGCCGGCCTCGACCCCAAATAGGAAGATGCGCTCATCAACTTCCTCCGGCTAACCGCGACATCTTCGCGTGGAAGCCGACGGACATGCCGGGGGTGCCTAGGGAGTTGATCGAGCATTGCCTCAACGTCAATCCTAAAGCTACCCCCAAGCGACAACACCTCCGCCGTTTTGCCGACGACGGACGGGATGCCATCAAGAAGGAACTCGCCAAACTATTCGCGGCCGGCTTCATCGGAGAAGTCTTCCATCCGAGTGGCTCGCCAACCCCGTCCTCATCCGCAAGAAAAACTCGAACGAATGGAGGATGTGTGTCGACTACACCGACCTCAACAAGCATTGCCCCAAGGACCCCTTCGGGTTGCCGCGGATTGACCAAGTCATCGACTCCACGGCGGGCCGCAACCTACTCGCTTCCTCGCCGCTACTCCGGTACCACCGGATCGCGATCAAGGAAGAAGACCAGGAGAAGACCGCGTTCATCACCCCCGTTTGGCGCGTCATTGCTACACGATCATGTCCTTCGGGTTGAAGAACGCCGGCGCCACATATCAATGAGCTATCCAGGCTCGCTTCAAGAGGCAACTCAACAAGAACGTCGAAGCCTACGTGGATGACGTGGTCGTCAAGACCGGGAGACTCCTGTACCCGCATCGACGATCTTGAAGAGACTTTCGCATCCTCGCGCGAGTACCGCCGGAAGCTCAACCCGAACAAGTGTGTCTTCGGCGTCCCTTCGGGCAAGCTACTCGGATTCATCATTAGCCAACGCCGCATCAAAGCCAACCCCGAGAAGATCCCCGCCATCACCAACATGAAAGCTCCGACGTGCATCAAAGACGTCCGAAGCCGACCGGGTGCATGGCGGCCCCTGGACGTATTTATCTCAAAGCTTGGAGAACGGGGGCTCCCCTTCTTCAAACTACTCAAGCACCAAGAGAAGTTCGTGTGGACCACGAGAGGCGGACCAAGCCCTTGCTCGGCTCAAGGACTTCCTATCGAAGCCACCGGTCCTCACGGCTCCTCACAAAGGCGAGCACTACTACTCTACCTCGCCGCGACTACTCATGTGGTCGCATCGCCATCATCGTTGAGCGGCGAGGAAGACGGCCACGCCTATCCGGGCCGGGGCCGCCCGGTCTACTTCGTCGGCGAGGTCTGTCGTCGAGTCCAAGGCACGCTACCGGCCGTACGAAGCTTATGTACGCGGTACTCATCACCTCGCGGAAGCTACGACACTACTTCCGGGAGTACTCGATCTCCGTCGTCCACCGACTACCCGCTCGGCGACATCTGCGGAACCAAGATGCTACCGGGAAGAATCTCCAAGTGGGCGATCGAACTCGGCGCCCTCACCATCGACTTCAAACCACGCACGGTCATCAAGTCGCGAGCACTAGTCGACTTCATGGCGGAGTGGCGGGAGAATCGCTACCTACTCCAACCAAGCGACCGAGGGCATTGGGTGATGTACTTCGACGACTCACTCAACCTCGAGGGCGCAGGTGCGGGGGTACTCCCCGATCTCTCCAACGCGCGAACAACTCAAGTACGTCCCGGCATCTTCCGGAAGGTCTCAAACAACGAAGCCGAGTACGAAGCCCCGCTACACGGGCTCGCCTCGCGGCTTCACTAGGCATCAAGCGGCTACTAGTCTACGGCGACTCCGCAGGGGTCATCAACCAAGTCAACAAGTCCCGGGACCGCAACAAGGAGAACATGGACGCCATCGCCTAGAAGTCCGCAAGCTCGAGAACAAGTTCTACGGTCTCGAGTTCCACCACGTCGT
Source organism: Cenchrus americanus (assembly GCA_947561735.1). NCBI lineage: Eukaryota > Viridiplantae > Streptophyta > Magnoliopsida > Poales > Poaceae > Cenchrus > Cenchrus americanus. Next base: position 76,887,623 of record OX387240.1, on the reverse strand, counting down.
CCGCGACAACAATGTTGCGGCGGACGTCCCGTCGAAGCTTGGTTCTACTCGCGCTCAAGTACCCGGCGGGCGCCTTCGTCCACGAGCTTCACACGCCATCCATCCCGGAGCGGGCGCCACCGACCACCGTCCCGGCGCATCCGCCGGCCGAGAGGTCATGATGATCGACGTGGACCGGAGGCAACCCTTCATCGACTACCTCGGGCCGAGCGAGAAGGTTCCCTCGGACAAGAACTTGGCCGAGCAGCTCATCCGTCGCGCCAAGTCCTATGTCCTCGTCGGAGACAAGCTCTGCGGGTGGGGCACATCTTCGGGAGTACTCATGAAGTGCATCCCCGGACAAGAAAGCAAAGACATCTTGGAGGAGATCCACAAAGGCGTTCGTGGTAACCACACGTCCTCTCGCACGCCGGTCGGTAAGGCCTTTCGACGAGCCTTCTACCGGCCTACGGCTCCGGGTGACGCTAAAGAACTCGTCGAAGGTGCCAAGGGTGCCAATACTTCGCCAAGCGACAATATGTCCCGGCCTACAAGCCGGTCACCATCTCGCTAACCCGGCCTTTGCCTCGCCGGGGCCTTGACATGATTGGGCCACTCCCAACCGCGCCGGGTGGATTCAACGAGCATCGGTGGCCATCAACAAGTTCACCAAGTGGATCGAGGTCAAGCCTCGTTACATGCCCCAAGGCCGACAGAGTACTCGACTTCCTAGATGAACTCGTGCATCACTACGGACTACCCAATTGCATCATCACAGACCTGGGCTCTAACTTCAACAACCACCGCTTCCGGGGAGTACTGCGAGAACAGCGGGATCGACGTTCGATATGTCTCAGTTGCCCATCCTCGGGCCAACGGACAAGTCGAGCGCGCCAACGGGATGGTGCTCGATGCCCTCAAGAAGCGGCTACACGACGCCGCTAACTCTAAAGGAGGCAAGTGGATCAAGGAACTACCCAATGCACTGCGGGGGCTACGTACTCGGCCCTCTAAGCCTACGGGGGCAATCCCCGTACTTCTCGGTCTACGGCTTCGAAGCAATCCTCCCCGCCAATGTCATGTGGGACTCACAAGCGAGTGGAGCACTACGACGAAGGCGTCTGCGAAGACGACGGACGAGTTGACATCGATGGACTCGAAGAAGTTCGGCCGCGCCGCCCTCGTCCAATCGGAAGCAAGGTACCCGGAGGGTATCCGACGCTACCACGATTGCAACGTCAAGGAACGCTCCTTCAACATTGGTGATCTTGTCCTTCGTCGCATCCGAACACGGAAGGACTACACAAGCTCGGTCGCCCCGGGAAGGTCCCTTCACGGTTGCAAACGTGACCGGATCGGGCTCCTACCGCCTCCCGCACGCTTGAAGGCGAAGACGTCAACAACTCGTGGAACGTCGACCAACTCGTCGGTTCTACGCCTAGTCTACACGACTACCCCGGGGGCTCAAGTCTACACGACTACATCAAGACCTCTTCGCCGTAAGCGGCCTCCGGTCCGGGCACCGGTCCCCGGACTACTCTTCTCCGGGAATCCAGCCCATGCGGCTACCTTCGGATCCTGGGCTGCGACGAGCGACAAAGGACTCTAGCAGCGGTCTACTAAGAAACCATGAACTCCTAGATCCAGCCTACACGGCTACTTACGGATCTATTGCTGTAAGCGGCTACACGCCCTAGCACTACTTAGCTGTAAGCGGCCTCCGGTCCCCGGCGACTACTTTGTAACTACGACGCGGCCACCCGGTGTACTTCTTCAGTAATAAAGTTTGATTATTCATCAACTACTTTACTGTCTCCTTCCCTCAACGGGACAAATACCGAGTACGACTACTCGCGACAACTCCACGATGGGACTCCGCACTCAAAGATCACGGCTACGAGTACTCACTGATGGAAGTTTCTCTTCATTCATACTTAAACAATTCCATTACAATTGTTTTTGTACAACTCTTGCTATGTGCTAACTATTACGAGACTACCGGAGATTAAGCTTGTCGGTGACTTGATCGGCAATAGGCGCCATCGCTCCGGCGGCTCCGCGTGCATCGCTCATCTGTGCAGTTGGCGGCTAGCCCGCCGGCGACTACATCTACGGGAGCCTTCGGGAAGTACGACTTCATGAAGGCCAGCACCTGGTTTGGGATCGACTTCGCCAGATGCTTCACGTAGGTCGCCCGGCCGCCGGGGGCTTCTTTCAACCAGTCCACCAGCGGCGCTATCTTGGGACCGCCAGGATGGGGCACCAGCAGCCTCGCGATGGGGAGCGCGGCTTCTTCAAGTTCCTTGAGCTGGGCCCACGACTTCTCGCAATCCTCGTTCGGCTTCGCAATGATTTGTAGTAGTTGACGAGGTCACGGTACGATGCAATACGGAGCTCCATGTGCTTGTCGCACTCGTGAGCAAGCTCCTTATAATCATACTCCGCACTGGCGGGCCTCCCCGCTCCCGGTAGAAAAGGTTCTTCGGATCGGTCTCCGAAGCCTTCACCGATCAACTCGAGTCTCAAGCTGCGCAATCAACAAGGCACAGGCAGGTTATACTACCTCTCGACCTCCAATAAGTACTCAATAAGACCAAGGTGTACCTTTGTTCTTGTTGCGGAGAGACTTGTTCTTCCGCACCAAGTCGTCGCTCTTCGCCCGCATCTCTTGGACGTCATTATGGTACTTGGCGAAGGCGGTGTCCGGCCTTTGACCGCATGGCGACGGTCCGCTTCGGGACTTCGCGAGTTCTTCTTCCAAAGCTTCCGCCCGAAGCACGGCGTCGCCGAAGCCTTGAAGCATGTTGGACTTCTCGCGGGACCTCTCAGCGATGTCCCGCGCATACAACACACATCGGATGGGTACTCAACGCTAATGGATTGACTACTTAGGAGCTATGACCGCTCACCTTCATCCATTGCTCGGCTTGGCGCACCGCTTCCAGGTGCCGAGCCACCGTTGCCGGGTCGACCAGATCGTCCGCCAACAACTTGATCCCGCCACGACTACTCGTAGCGGCTTCGGTCATCAGCGCCGAGCGGATTGGCTCCGCGTCTTGGATCTCCGGTGAGCGGACGACCACCTCCGAGCGGGTTCGGCGTGTGTCGTCCCCTCCTCCTCCGGTCGTCGCGGCGGCTTCTCCGGCGGCCACCTCCATCGGCTCGGGGCTCCTCCGGCAGCCCTCCGAGTCTCTCGGTGCCACGTCCTCAACGGGCACCGCCGATGGGATATCATCTCCTTCGGCCTCGGCACCGTCGACAAGAAGACAAGTGTATCAATCAACATGGCAACTACGACTACTCTTCGGGGGCTAAATGCGCCCGAGAGAGTATTCACCTTCAACGACGCCGGCCTCGGCAACGTAGCCTCCGCGGTCGGGCCTCGGGTTCGCCCGAGGGGCGGGAGCGGACTCCTCGGCCAGGGCGGCGCGGCTTCTTCCTCCGCCACCTCTGCGGCGGGTTCATCCCCCCCTCCCGGGACGAGTCCGTCGATCTCCTACGTAGTACACAAGCCGGTCGTCATTCAACTACGACTACCACATCAAGTACTACGTAGGAAGAATCACCACTTACAAGCTCGACCGGACTACGGTCACGGTTGGGGCGCCGAGGATGCGGCGATGTCGACCGCTCCCGCCTCGGCGGGCGCCTCTTCCCCGCGCGCCTCCGTGGCCGCCGCCTCTTCCGCGGCAGCCGGCGGCGGGTTTCGTGCTCCCCCGAGCGCCAGGGGGCGGGGCGCTCCGACCGCGCCAAGACCTCTTCGACGGTGGGGGCTGGGCTTCGACTACCAGCGACCTCCCCCACCGTGTCCCAGTTGCCTTCGTCGCCCTGCTCAATGGGCTCGTTAGGCGGCCTCTCCTGCAAGCAAGGAAACTTCATCGTCAACATATGAACTCGAGACACGAGTACTCGGCCGCACCGGTGACGATGGCTTACCTCCCCGAGATGTGGTCTCGGTGACCTTCAGCTTCTTGGCCACGTGCTTGCGAGACGCATTGCCCGGCCTCCTTGGCGGCGCGGCCAGTCTAGCCTCTAGGATAGCCGGCGGATCCTGAACGAGAGGCACATGAGGCAAGCCAGGGCGGCTGAACCTCGACCGCAGCTAGAAGCGGTCCTGCAGTGTCTCCTTGTCGTCGTCCTCATCGGACGTATCTTCAACGACAACGGCATCGTCTCCCACGTCGATTTCACACCGCTCCTTAGCCTTGGCCTTCCCCTCCTCTGGGACCTCGACTAGCTGGGGAGGCAACGGCGGCTCGGAGACGAACTTCTTCAAGTCGTCCTGCAAGAAGAACAACTGATCAGTGCGACTACTCTCATGCAATGAGTACTCGACAACGGATGCGGCTACTAACCTCCTTTGGTGGGCGCGCGGCGGAGAACTGCGGTACGGGGGCACGGCGTGTATGCCGGCATGTCTTTGAAGATCCGGGCCGGCCTATCAACAATGTCGTTGTCGTCGACTTCATCTCCGGGACGGTGCTTGGGGCGCTTCCCGCTCGGCTTCGGCGGCTCCGGTGGTGGTTCGTGACGTAGAACCATTTGGCTTTCCAATCCCGGTTGGAATCTATCAACTTGTACGAAAGGTACCGCTCGGCGGCGTCCTCCCCCGATCCGGATCCCCGCTCCTCCGACTACTCGCGGGTTCTTGGCGCCGGGTTGCGGCTTCACCGGAAGAACTTCGGAACAAGATCCAATGGGGCTTGATCCCCGGAAAGGCTTCGCGGAAATGTACGAAGACGGCGATGTGGAAGATACCGTTGGGGTTGAGGTTGAGGTACTCGATGCCGTAGTAACCTAGCAGCCCCTTGAAGAAGTCGCTCGCGGGAGGGACAATCCACGCTCCGCGAACCGCGCGAACATCGGGATCTCGTCCGAATTCTTCTCCATGGGGTACGGATCCCCGGCGGCGGCCCTCCACATGTCCACCTCCTTTTCCCGCAGAATCCACCGTTGAGAAGGGCCGCAAGTCTTCGGTCTTCGCTTTGGACTTCTTCCACTCGCGGTTTGGATATGGCCGCGGTGGGGACACCGGCGCGATGTCCCCGCGGCGGATCCGGCGGCCTCTTCACGGCTCCTCTTCTTCCCGCCGGCGGCCTTCGTGGTCTTCGACGGGGACGGCTTCATCCTCCGGTGCACGGTGTCTTCACGCGCATTCGCTCGGGGGCTACCGCAATGGCTCTCTACGGCCCGCGTACTTGGATCTACGATCTACTCAATGGCGACGGTGTGCACTAGTGGTGGTTTACGGCTAGATCCGCCGGGGAATGGTTGGAGCCGCGTGGGGTGAAAAACCCTAAGGGTTTTGGCTTCTATTTATAAGTCAACGCGACCCCTCAACGGCCGGATGGATAAGTACGCGCTCGGGCGGCTCGGCGGCCGCGCGTGACCCTTCAACTTCAACTAGTCGACGCGCCTCACCTTGGGGGCTCGGCTACTTCTACTCGACTTCCGGGAAGCGACAAGATTCGGGAGCATCGCGGAGACACATTCTACAAGATGACCCTTCAATTCGAGAGGAAGTACTCGACTCAAGGCTCGGGGCTCCGTGCCCATGTCCTTCGGTTTTTTCTCCGGATTTTTCGGGATTTTCTTGTCAGATCTTTAGATGGACCCTCAGCCAGAGTCTACAACTCAACCTAAGGCTCGGGGGCTACTCCATATGGAGTGCGATTTTGCAATCACACTTCCATATCATTTTCGGCTTCAAGATAGCACGGGAATTTTTGAAGACCTTCAAGGGCAGCACTCGAGGACGCTTGGGACTACTCGAGAAGACTTCGGGATTGCTCAAACATCGGTGGAGTACATTCCGGCCTCGGGATGCTTCGACTACTCTTGAGGACTTTTGACTTGTAGTACTCGGGGACGCCCGAGGACTACTCGTTAAGGCCGTCAAGACTACTTGAAGCTATCCTTCTTGACTACAAAGTACTCGGGGGCTTGTCGTATGGACCTCCCCGGGCCCACTATCTTGGTGGGTACCGGGACCGACTACTCGGTGGGCCCACGGGACTACCCGACTTGTGTTTTACGGTACTCGATGGCGTGAAGCACAAGGACCGGGGCAGAGGAGAAGTACTCGGATAGGAAGTCGTACATGTCCCGCACCGTATGGAGGACTCCTAGACGTACTCGACTAGTACTCTTTCCTCGTCTTGTAACCCCGCCTCCCGGACTATATAAGGCGAGGCGGGGACCCCTCCTCTATCATCTCATCTCACGGCGTAAGATTGCATCATCTTGTAATCGTACCCAATCAATCCCGTAGCTACGCGGCATACAAGACGTAGGGTATTACGCACCTCATGGCCCGAACTTTGTCTAAATTGTGTGCCACGTGTCTCTTCCTTCGAGTTACCGATCTCGGCGAGGCCACATTCATCTACTTCGGGTACTCCCCTTAGTAGGTTTCCGGTCTAAAACACCGACGGTAGGTCGCCGGACCGAGGGTTCAACTTTTTTATCTTGTGCTATGTTCTCTTCCCCCTCGACATGCTCGGGGGCTTGGCCTTGCCAATCTAAGGGTCGCCAGACATGTCAGGTCCTACTTCTCCTATGTGTTTTCCTTTAACTGCTTGACTCTCATTGTGAGTATTCGATGTTGTGTGGTTGCAAAACCTGGGTCCTAGGCCCCTCCCCGTGCGTCGGCTACATCTAAATCTCCCTGCTGAGCATTATAGAGGGGTGAAACACTTTGCAGCTTCAGAGCTTTCGAGTCCGCATAATGTGTGCACGGCACGATAAGTGGAATGCCCTTTTCAAAACGAAACATAGCACAAGAATGTTCAGCTCAGGCTAGCATTACTCAGCATCTTCTTGATTAGCTCAGGCTAAGTTTTCATCATATATATATTCGACAGGTTGATACACCGACTTCGTGATTATTTTATTTTGCAGGACCAGCTCTTTGCTCCGGTGTCGCATTCGTCAGGTCGCTAGACCTTCCTCCGGCTTCGTCGTCGTCGTCAGGTCGCTAGACCTTCCTCCAGCTACGTCATCGTCCTTGTCAGGTCGCTAGACCTTCCTCTAGCAACTCCGTATTCGTCGGGTCGCTCGACCTCCCTCCGGCTCGTCGTCGTCTTCGTCGGTCGCTCGACCTTCCTCCGGCTTTCGTCTTCGTCTTCGTCGGGTCGTTAGACCTCCTTGCAACTTCGACGTCGTCCGCGTCGGTCGCTAGGCCTTCCTCCAACTTTCGTCGTCGTCTTCGTCGGGTCGCTCGACCTTCCCCCGGCTCCGTCTTCGTCTTCGTCGGGTTGTTAGACCTCCTTGCGGCTTCGGCGTCGTCTTCATCAAGTCACTAGACCTTCCTCCGGCTCCATCGTCGCCTTCGGCGGCTCGGAAGACCTCCCCGAGATTTTACGTCGGGAATGAAGGCCTCCCTTTGGGGTGCGTGCCTAATGGCCCCGCCAAGTATCTCCGGGTGCTTGGGCGCTTCGACTTGAGACCTTCCCGAGGTCGGCATGCCTAGAGTGGCTCGCGCACTCCTTGCAGCCATGCAGGATATCTGGGTGTCTCTACACTCCATACGTTCAAGATCTACATATAGCTTCGTCAACAATGGTTCCAGACATCACAACTTCAGCTACGACATCGTTGACAACCTCTTCATGCGACACACCCTCAAGATCCCGCCGGGTATCCTCGATATCGGACATCATCGACTTGAGGCCTCTTTGAGGTCGATACGCCTACAAGGCCTCCTCGAGGTCGGCCCCCGCCGGACTCCTTGCGGCCATGCTTGGAGATGCGGGTGTCTCTACACTTCGTTCGATCAAGACCATGACTCGGTTTTCATCTCTTTTTTTGAGCATCAAACCATCCATGCCGATCGCTTCAATGCTCGGGGACTACTCTACGAGTGCGTCTTCGACGCCCACTTGTTTTCCTCGTCGTATCGACCCGTTGGGAAACCTATTTCTCATCACGTCGTTACTCGATCGATTTTTTCTTCCTTTCTCTTTTTTGGATCATCATACCGGCCATCCTGCCCGCCACGATGCTCGGATACTACTCTATGAGTGCACCTTCGATGCCCTCTGAATTTTTTCATCGTCGTTTCGATCTATTGGAAGTTTGCTTCCTATAGGTCGTCACTCGACCTCCCTTCGTTCGGCAAGACTACGGACGGGTCGGCTGCCGTTGACGGTTCAAAACCGTGCTCAAGTTCACCGCAAGCCTACGGGTAACTTGGTGCCTTTTTCACCAAGGAGGGTTCTCCCTAGATTTATCAATCGAAGGATTGGAAGCAAGCCACCAAGGTTCTCTATCTAACCTACCGGTCTAACCCTATGTGAAGTGTTGATTGCATAAAGATAACATGCAAACACGAAGGGATGTATGGATCACATCCACCTAGCCATAAAGGTAAGCATCAAAAGGTAACCCTAGCCTATCGTCTTCTTGTTGCCGTTCCGGCAGAGGTGATAAACCAATCTAAACCTATACTATGATAAGGATTACACTCGATATGGAGTAACCCGATATGGAGTGGTCCGATGCACGTTCACTCGCCGCTTTCTCCCCTCTCGTCGTCACTACGTGAGGATAATCATCACCAAGCGATAAACCTCGGTCCGTGCACTACTACGGTGTATCCGCAAGACAAGACTAATCATCATGATTCGATCTAGTCCTACTAAAGGCATATGGTAGCTACACATATGAATAAGTATAACTCGTAGTAGATCAAAGTATGACAAGATATATTTACATCACCGAATGTTGAAGGTATAAACGACTTGACGAATTCAAGTCGCGGCTCCGGAACTCCACCATGGCTTCACCACGCGGGGCCAACCATGGCGGATAGGGCATGTCCTAAGCCATCTCTTAGGCAACTCGAGGACTCGCGGCGGCCGTCGGCTTCCTCCCGGTGCTTCTCCTTCGTCTCGGCGGCTCTCGATGAATGGATGGATGTGGCGGCGGCGGAGGCGAGAGGCAATAAATAGACAAGCACCTAGGGCAAAAGGGGGGGCACGAACCGAGTTTGAATCGGGGCCGGGGCCGGCCGGCCGGGCCGACCGGCTCAAGCTCATTTTGGCCCGGTTTGGCCCCGTCTCGCTCCCCGATGCTTCTCGGTCAATTGTTGACTTGCTCCCTTATGCATGTGGGCCCTTGACGTCGTCTTCTCCACGGTTTGGACGAGCTCCTTGTCGCGCAAGCTTCGGCATCTTCTATCCGGGTCCCCGGAGTTTCACGGCGTCATGCTTCGGTTCTGGACCCTTTGGAGTCATGTTCATGATGTGTCTTGACTTGTGTCGGGCTTCATGATCGTTTCTTGAAATGCTTGATGAACTTATCCCGAAAGTCTCCCTTTAAGCTCTAGTTTCCTACATAAACAACAAAACTCCAAAATCGACATGCGAGAGTGAACTTGATACCTATCAAATATGTGCAAATGTTGATGGTAAACTTATAGCTAGGTGTACCAAAATCGATCGTCAACATACCCCCATGCTTAAACCTTGCTCGTCCTCGAGCAAGTCCAAGATCTTTGCTTAATTTGGAAATCGGCGTTGCCCTTCAATGTCTTCCCCGCACTTAGTTATACACAACAAGACATATTGCTCTCTCAAGTATTTAGCATTTAAGGTTCAAGTTTTGACCGGCTACTTCTTTATGGAAGATAGACTATCATTAAAGAACATGCTACAATAAAACAAATATAGTGCTCTCGAACTTAAGTAAACTTCAAACCTTTACCTTGTTGCATCGTGAAGAGTTTTCAAAAAGTTGCACATCTAACATAAGTGAGGTTCTCTTGCAAAAGCTCAAGGAAACACTCATCTCGTCAAGTCACTCAAGCATACACTAGATTATTCTCAACCTATTCTACTCATATATGGAAGTGGAAAGCTTATGTGCAGCTTGGTAGGTAAAAACAATCCTAGCAAGACATTATACATGAAATATTGTCAAACTAAGAGAGAGATCTATTGGAATTACCGAGACTAGTCAAAAAGGCCATGGAAAATAAATGTTGGAAAGGGAGAGAAATGGAACACACACATTTAGAAAGGTGGACATGTGTAAGTGGAAAATGGGTGATCCCGAGACACGGATGAAGTTCTCGTTATCGGATTGCACATGGTTGGAGAAGTTTGAGTATGGACTTGTCTTCAAAGCTTTCTAAGATTTAAATGAAGATAAAAAGAACCGAGGAGCATTTTTATTTTTCTCTTTTTTTGTTTTTTTCTTTTCTTATTTTTTTCTTTCTTCTTCAATTATTTCTTCTTTCTTTCCTTCATTGTTTTCTTCTTCTTATTTTATTTTTTTATTCATCATTTTTTATGCTCCTCCGAACTTTTAAGCAACATAGTACTTGCTATAGCAAGATCCTCCACCATGCTTAAATGATTGCTCGTCCTCGAGCATAGAAGTGAGGGGACCTATGGCTGCTAGAGAAGTACAAAATCATTGTATTCATTTATAAATCTTTTGAAATCTCCAAGGGCATCCTCCATGTCGAAACTCACATAATCACCGATGAGTCCCTCCATATGTTATATGTCTTGAAATCTTGCCGTAAAATCTTCGAAAATTCATTGAAAGATCATCCATACTCAATTTGGGTTGTGGTGAAGGAGGTAATCACAAAAATATGTTTTGGGTTTAGGGTGGATGCCTAGCGAAGTTTGTGAAATTTCCAATGTAGAAACTCACAATGCATGGATAAGAATGGCTAGAATGAAAAAGATACGCAAAGGAATGACCAGCTTCTTAGTCTCGTACCACAGAAATCAATCCTAATCCAACTCATCAAGATATAAGTTTGCAATCTAAAGGTTATATCATTAAAGTACTTGTATGTGTATAGGCTTTGGTAGGTAGAGCCTTGCAAGAGATTCACAAATGTAGATGGCATAATGATTTTAAAAAACAAGTGAAAGGCATAGGTCATCGGTAAACTTAAATCAAAGAGCAACATAAAGTATGTGGGTCTTAGAAATTAGTCATTTAACATCCACAAATTAAAGAGCCGATATTTATTTAAGTTTCTTTTAATAGAGAGCAAGTAGTCATGTTATATAAAACATCATGCAAGTAAAACAAGGCGGCAACTTTCATCATTTTTCCATAATCAAAACATACAAATAATATCATCGTGGTAAGCTCAAAAGAGATGGTGATTCATTTATTGAAAAGTAAAAACTAACTAGCCTAGGTTGTCCTCCTAGTAGCCATGTTATTGATAGAGAGATAAATACAAAGGTTGTCTATGGTTGAAAGCATATATGTGCAAGCATTTAAAAGGCGATGAACAAAGATAAAGTTAAGGGCGAGTTACCGTCCTTTTCGATGCTCGTAATGAAGTGCAGCGATGCCTCCCCCATGCTTAAGCATTGTGCTTAGCATGGAAAAAGAATGATGAACATCTTGTGGTGAAGGTGATCCTTGTACTTCACGTGGCCTCTTCCTTTCATCCTTCAAATTTCCCCCATGCTTAGCGTGTTGCTAAGTGTGGAAGAACTTGAATTGCTTGTAATTCACCATGTGTTTGAGAATCATCTTCACTTCCTTGCCTTTGTTGCTCAATTTTTCCTCAACTTTTTCTTATCATCATCAAGCCATGGTTCCAATCCTTCGTCATATCGTCATCACCGACTTCAATGTCGTCCTTTGTCACTGCCTCATCTTCCACAGTTTTTATTTTTCCTCCAGAACAGAAAATGTACTGAAAAACCCCTCCACGTTGAAGTTTATGAAATTATCTTTCCAACGAGCCATCATATGCATGAAACGGGTTCTGAACAAGAGAGTTGTGCCAATTTTACTGCAGCGATGCAATCTGTCCAAGGCTGATTTCAGACTGCGCAGCGCTCAATGGTTTTGCCATATCTCATTGTACGGGTCTTCAAAATTGATGATTCTTGATGCGTTGGAAACAAGGTTTGAAGGAGCTTCTGAAAAATTTTCTTCCATTGTACATCTCTGAACATGTGCTCAAATCTTGATGGAAAAAACAACTTCCCTCTCAAGCCTTGTAGATGACTAATGATCTTGATTGCAATTGGTCAAGAACTCATGGGAACACTTCTCCATGCCTACAAAACAAATCTAATGCACATTCTACCCCCGGGGTTATGGTTAGGAGTAGAAACAATTGCCAACAAACCAAATGCATCCCTAAGATCTTAGCTTGTGGCATAGCTCACCTAGTAAAGAGAAAAGTAAGAACCTAATGGGTGTACGTGCGTGTAGGTGAAAATGCAAATGAAAGGAAGGGATATAAACAAAACAATGTTTACACCAAATTCTAAGCTCCATGCTTACAAAGTGGTTGCCAAACTTCTCCACCGGCATAAAGATTTATCAACCAAGGTCAAAACACCATGTTTATCCCAAGATTAACAATTCTTAATAGTGTAAGAGAGGTAGGGCACACTGTGAAGTCTATAAACCAACCAATGCAATATAAATTAACAAGGCTAAAAAACTCAAATGATGATTATCCGTAATAAAATCTAAACACCATGTTTACACAAGATTACAAAAGAAAATGCCTCGCGCGCGAAGCACCATTATGGAAATAAAGCATTCATCAAAAAGTTTTGCGAAGAAGCCAAGCTAACCTATGCATGATAGAACAAAAGGGGGGTTGATGCAAAATGCAAATGCGAAAAGGAATTAGTGAAAAGGGTCAGCAATGTTTGAAAAAGGCTTTCAAAGTTGTTCCTTATAATGACAAGCAAGTCACTTTATGAGAGGTAGAGGCTTGTCAACAAAACATTTTATCAAAAGACCTTAAAACATGGGTAAGGCTTATGGGTATCCTATATTTTTGGCTTAAGACAAGAATTTTGAAAAGATAAGTCGGGTGAAGAAATTCTATCTAAGGTGGTTTTGAAAAAAAGAAGAAAAGCGAGGGTTAGATTTTCGGATGAAAAACAAACCAATGGTTTTAGGATTACTAAAGGTATGAGGGGTTTTTTCTAAGGGTTTAGGATGAGGCTAGTCAAAACTTTAATTAGAAAGGGATAGAGATAGACTTTGTCGACTTGACATAAGTCGATCCCTCCCTTTGTTGGCCTAGGTTCTAGGTGTGGTTTGATAGGAAGGTTTAGGTAAAGATGAGATTTTTTTAAGGGTTATAAAACATGAGATGCAACATGCAACATAGTGCAAAGGTGGAGAACAAAGTGGAATGAAGTAAAACATGATTATGAATGGACAAAATGATATGACATGATATGGTGGTGATCTAAACCAAAAGCAAAAGTTAGCCTAAGTTAACTAGACACAAGTTTAGAATCAAAATGGATCATGCTTCATATTTCTCTCTAAAGACACAAATAAAAAGACTCTAAATACTAATAAGCACACAAAAAAAAGGGTCTACAAGTTTCCCAAAACTCAAGTAGCAAAGTACCCACTCAATGTATATATATATATATTAAAGCATACAACATGTGGTTGTGACATTTATTAGAGCAATGATATGATGTTACTTGAAGTTTTCAAATAAAAACCACAATGTAGACTTGTCATAGTTTATATAGATATATAAAAAGATCGGGTTGCCTCCCGCAAAGCGCTTCATTTAAAGTCTTAGAGCTCGACTTTCTCACGTACCTTTTTATTGTCGTGAAGCCATGGTTACTTGTGCAAGAATCCGGAGTAGCCATGCGGCTTGATGTTGCCTTTAGGAAATCCGTCGTGGTTCGCTTCCAACATCATCATGTGTTGAGTGGTGCCTCTTGTGTCTTCATTCATCCCTCGCTCCGGAGGGTTTGTTTTAGTCCTTGGCTTCGAATTTCATCATGTACGTGTTGTGGAACCGTTGCCCCATCTTCTATTTATTATCATTGTGTCCATCTCCTCTATCTTGTCATCATCGCCTTGTTGCTGCCTCTTCTTTGTGGATTTACTCCTTGTTGACGGTTAATAATTGTATCAAAGTTCGTTCGTGACTTGCAAGCGGACAAGTCTCCCGTCGTAGTCAAGGGACCCTTCTTCCCTCGAGTGGTGAACCCAAGGTATCGAATCCGTGGAACAAATGTGTGACGCAAGACTTAATCTATTAAAGCCAAATAACTGCAATATTCAATAAAGAACCTAATGCATCTAAGTAAAAGACACAAAACAGATCTAATCTACTAAAAACCGGAGAAAACAAAGTAAGATTGGGTAGATAAACCGATCCGGAGGTATCGGGGTAAGCCTTTTGTTGAAGTTCCAAGCAAGAGAAGAAGTAGCCAATCGAATCTTAATAAAAGCCTCTTTAAATCGTGGTTTCCCGTCCAAATCCGAAAACATCCGCCTTTCGAGACCCCCGTTCTGTCACAACGTATCCCTATTCATGCGGGGAGCTTAGGGCGAGTCAAAAGACAAGTCGAGATTCTTTCGGAAGATCCGGCGTGTACCTCTAGCCACCGCGGCTACAAGAACACCCTATGTATTCTATCGCGCGAATAGAATTGGAATAAGCAAAGCCGATCGAAAAACGAAATCTTCGAGGAAACACTTGATCGCTAAGAAAAGATTCAACTTGATAATTCAACTATGACAATGATACATACACAAGATCACCACCGGGATCCTTCCTTGATCTTGCTTCTAGCTCGGGAACTCCGACGTGGTCTTCCATGCAAGGTTCCCACGTCGGCTAGGGAAACCCTAGTCAACTAGCTCGACCCTCTCCTCTCCGACATGGTGTCCCTCTCTTCTCTCGCTCCTCGGCGGCCGAACACGAATTCTTCTCTCGCGTGGCTCTCGGTCGGGGGACTATAAATAGCCCGATTGGCGGCTAGGGCAAAGGAGAGCGGATTTGGGCCCAAAATGGGCACGGGCCGACCGGGCCCGGGCCGGCCGGCCCGGGCCCATTTAGGCCCGGCCCCGTGGGCTCCTTTGCCCCACGTCGGTTCCCTTACTTCCCGGATGTTTCCCCCTTTCGCATGTGGGTCCATGTCGTCGGTTTCTCTCCGAATTGGACTCAACTCCTTGTCTTGCAAGATTCGGCACTTTTCCGGTCGGGTCCCCGGAGTCCGTCGTCTTCTCGGATCAAGTCCCCGCTTCTTGGAGTTAAGTTTGCTTCATTGCATGACTTGTTCAGGGCTTCAAGGTCTTGTCATGAGGTGCTTGATGAACTTATCCCGAAAGTCTTGCATTCAACACTAAAACCCTGCATAAACATTAAACTCCAAAACCGACATGCACACGTGAACTTATTATACCACGGGGGTTAGTACCAATGGATAAGGTATAAAACTCATGCCAACACCGAAGGTAAACTCATGGCTAGGTTGACGGATTTTCACCGTCAACACTCCTGCATCCGGAACGGAACATATACCAAAATATAGGTCTATTGAAAAATTTATAAAATTACCTTTCCAACGGGTACTCATTCGCCTTAATCGGAGTCCGAATGAGGGAGCTATGGCTGTTTCACTTCAGCACTGCTTGCTGTCCAGAATTTCAGCATGTGCAACCATCGGTGATTCGGCCATATCCGCTTGTAGGAACCTCCGATTGCCTTGCCGCTTGATTCGTTGGAGCGTAGACTTCATGCAGCTTCTGTAAATCCAAATATATCTAATTGTTTTCTGCTGAGGCTCATGCAAATATCACGATGATATCGTCATCCTTTCGTCCATCGATCCGGAGATGTACGTATGGTCTTCATCTTGAAGTCTTTTAGGGCACCATGTCATGCATCCTTTGGCTTCAAAAATCATAACCATCGCTGCATGAGCATGATGGTAATGGAATCCTTCTCCATCGTGCTTGACATGGTCATTTCCGAAACCTATAGCTTGGACAAACAATCCTCCAAAAGACATTAGTCTAAAAACTTAATCGACACATAGGCATACCTTGTTCATCTTCGTTTGCTTCGAATGTTGCAAACTTTTCTCGATCGCTTTGTGTCTAGTTTTCCACCTACTTTCAAGGACACAAACAAGAAAGCAAGCGTATATGCAATGATAAAAATTAGGGTTAGTTAAAAGAAAGATAGATCGCCCTAGGGTTCGAGTTGCCGATCCCCGGCAACGACGCCAGAAAAAGGGGCTTGTTGACGGTTCAAAACCATGCTCAAGTTCCGCAAGACTACGGGTGACTTGGTGCCTTTTTCACCAAGGAGGGTTCTCCCTAGATTTGTCAATCCAAGGATCGGAAGCAAACCACCAAGATTCTCTATCTAACCTACCGAGCCTAACCCTATGTGAAGTGTTGATTGCATAAAGATAACATACAAACACGAAGGGATGTATGGATCACATCCACCTAGCCATAAAGGTAAGCATCAAAAGGTAACCCTAGCCTATCGTCTTCTTGTTGCTGTTCGGCCGAGGTGATAAACCAATCTAAACCTATACTATGATAAGAATTACACTCGATATGGAGTAACCCGATATGAAGTGGTCCGATGCATGTTCACTCGCCGCTTTCTCCCCTCTCGTATCGTCACTACGCGAGGATAATCATCACCGAGCGATAAACTGTCACACTCGCTTTTCCGAAGAAAACCAAGTGCATACCTATATGCATGCCAGGATCATGTTTCATGCATACGGTGACATAAAAGTGAATACGTAAACGAGTATCACGTAAGGAAAAGAAAGGTTATCGAGATTTACGCTTTATCCCGGGAAACGAAGGCTCCAAACATCACAGGCAATCGACTGGGGGTTGCGTACGCCTAGCACTCCACAACATCTTCATGTCATCTTCATGTAGCTTCCTCCTTCTGAGCAACATTGTTTATAGCAAGGGTGAGCACTTGTCGTACTCAGCAAGTGTGGGGAAAAAGAATGAATGCAAGGGCTTTATAGTGGACTGGGCTATAAGCATTTAAGCAATTTTAGTTGATCAAATTTTATTAGCACCTGATTACTAATAAAGTATAAGTTTATACCAACCCACATTAAGCATAAGATAAGAAATACGCCATAAGCACATGGCAAGCATAACCAGAGAGAGAGAGATTTAAGTCCATCTTCAAGTTTAGTTATCATGTGAGGGTCCAGGCCGCTCTTGACCGTGAGCACGGCTAATCGATTAGTTTTACACTCGCAGAGGTCGTACATCTTTACCCACAAGTCGCGTAAAAGTCCCGAAGAACTTTAAACCCAACCATGCGATGCCGGCCAAGCATCATACCACACTACCGAGGTGTGATTGCATAGGGACGCTATGAGGCCTTTACAAAGAGTCCTCCCGTGCGTATTAGTCCATAGTAGTATGTCATAGAGGCTATCTTTCGTACCACACTTCTATTACGGACGGTCAGCCATAGAGTACTTCCGTTCCAAGACCACTCCGGAATAGAAGTAGCCATAAAAGCATTCCTCCATCCCCAACCTACTATGCGAGTAATAACCACACAAAGACTTCCCTAGTTAATCGGCCAAGACCAGAGCCATATAGTCCTTGTGGTTGCACTGTTGTCCTGGGTGGTCGCTCCATGTTCCGATTAATCATATGGTCTTGTATTAAGCAATCAAAGATATAGCATAAAAGGTATAAAAAGTTCATCATTGTAGTTCATTAAAACCACCATAACCCAGGTATAGCAACTAAGCATAACTACCCAACATAAAGATAAACCCGTTTGATCAAGGCACAAGATAAATAACACTAGTCAAACCTTAAACATGGGTCCCATCATATTAATGCAAGCATATGCAATGAGTGATTAAATATAGTTCTTAGGACAAAAGATCAAGGACACACTTGCCTTTAACCAAAGTAATGTCGTTGCTCAGAATCTTCAACTTCAAGCTCTTCCAAACTTCTCGAACGGCATTCACTCTAAGCGCATCAATCATCGGGCACAAACATACACAAAGCAAACAAACAAGCATACTAAGAACATTACGCCAATCAAAAGAAAACTTTAAAAGAACGCACTAAAGGATAGGCTTGATTAGATGGATCACTAAAGAACACAAAGGGTGCTTGGAAAGGCTTGGTTAACTTTGAAGAGACGGTTGTGAAAGATTGAGCAAGAACCGGAAAGATTACACTCAGATTGAGCTGAGAAAAGGACGTCTAACGAACGTTTTGCATATATGAGAGAGCAAGGCTATGAGCTAGGTTCATTTTAATTAACAAAACAAATATAAAGGATATTTTAGAAATAAAATACCCTATGTTGACATTAATGCAATATTAAACTTTATTTATGAAACCGGTGTAAAGAACTAGCCAAGTTTTATTAATAAAGATTCATATATTGATTAAACCGATTAAACATTTAATTTAGAAAATCTAAACTATATGAACAATCTAAACGAAACTTTGTAATTTGAGTTCATCATATTATTATCAAAAACAGTATTAAATTGGTATTAATCAAGATTAACATTTATTTATAAAGCCGGAGTAAAAGCCTAATCAAATTTTAATTAGAAAAGATTAATTAACTATTAAACAAATTAACATTTGGTTAACAGAAACCGAGATAAAGATCTAATTAACTTTTATATATAAAAACATGTGATAAAAACATTAATCAAATTAAATTTTCTTATGAAAAACGATGTATAGATCTATATAGCTTTTATTTATAAAAGAATGCATAGCGAGTCATTAATCAAAATTAATATTAATTTTATTTTCAGAAAACAAAACATGATAAAAACTCACCACTAACACGTGCTTTACACTATTATGGACCTAACGCAACTTGAACGGATTAAATCGGAGCTAAAACGAAGATTTGGTGAGCAAAACAAGATTACAGGGACCTAGTCGCGATTAACCGTAGATTTCAGGGGTTAGCAAAGAAAATTCCCGAGACACATCAAACAGTGCTCGCGAATGGATCTAATCTGGGGGTTAGATCTGCAAAAGGGCTCAGGTGGATCTGGTTGTGAAGATCTAAAACATCTAGGGGTTTTTACGCAAGATTTACAAGACATAAGAAAAAGATCTACTCATTATAGGAAAAGGTAGGGGGTTATCTGCAAACCGGCCTTAGTCTTCTTCCTCCTCTGGACAGGGGCGCACAGGGAGGGGCGGCGGCCTTGGGGGTGGCGGCGCCGGCGATTCGAGCACCAAGGAGCTCGATTGAGGCACAAAATCGAAAGAGGAGGTCGAGACACACACGATGGGGGGGCTCACCGGGGTTGGAGGTCGACGGAATCGGCCGGTATTCGAAGGTCAACGGCGACTCGCGGCATTGTCCTTTAACCGGCGGCGGCTTCTGTGCAGGAGCGGTGGCGCGGGGCTTCGCTTGCGGCGGAGAGGCGCGGTGGCGGGGCAGGGCACTAGGGGCGGCGCGGCGAGAGGCGGCGCGCGGGGCCGGCCTCCCCTTTTATGGGGCGCGGGCGCGGGCGGCGGCCCGGCTCGGCGGCGGCGGCCATGGGCGCCGGGCCGGATGGGCCCCGCCGGCCGGCGGTTGGGCCGGCGCCGGCGCGGGCGGGTTGGGTCGGGCCTGCGGCCCGGCCCAATCCGTAGGATAGGGTTTTCTTTTTTTTTTCGAATCTATTTCCGGTGCGAAAAATAATCCGGAAAAAAATTCGTAAATTATTTTAAAGCACGAAAAATACTCGGGAAAATCACAAAAATTCCAGGAAAATTCCTAGAGATAGATTAAGACACGAACAACCCAAATAAAGCATTTGGTGCTCATGAAAAAGATTTTAGAGCCTTCTAATAAATAGAAATAGCTCAAGGAAAATGAGAATAAATTCCAGAAAAATCCGGAAAATCCTCGGGAGAGTTTGGACAGCTCCTAAACGCATTTTTGAAACCTTTTTGCACTCAAGAACCACTAGGTGCATCGGCATGAATGCAACACACATAACCTCTATTTAATTTAGAAAATCAAACAAAGGATTTTTCCTATACTATATTCCCTGTAAAGAAAATAAATGTTGGAAATTTTTTTTAAAATTGTGAGAAAATTGTTATTTAATTATTCTCTCTATTCACATCCTGAAATTGGAAATTTCAGGGTGTGACAAATCTACCCCTTAAAAGGAATCTCGTCCCGAGATTCGAAAAAGGCTAGCAAGAGACAAGGGTTTATTCCGAACTCTTTTCATATCCTTCAAACAAAATTCTTCCTTTCATACGACGAGAAAAACTTTTCAAGCCTAACTTATACCAACATCCTTAAATATCGGGGGTCTTGTCTTGCTTGTGTCGTTGTCGCCATTCCTTCTTAAAATGACGATCTAGAAACTTCTTCGGGCACCTGTTGATAAAGTGTCCACCAGCTTTGCAATAAAAACAAGCTTTGCTTTCCCTAATGTTTCGACGATTCGGTGGTGTCTCATAAATCACTGGTATTGTGACGCCATGAGGATATTCCAGATATGCATCTTCATTGTGATCTTCAGGAAAACCTTGGGTTTGAGACATATGATGTAGGTGAGAGTTGTTATTGGCTTCCCCTGGATATTCCCTTTTTCTCTTCTTACTCATGATCTCCTGTAGCTTGCTTTCTAGCCCAATGGCTTTGTTGATTAAATCTTGTAGATTGGAATAATCATGTAAGCTTAGTATACTTTGAAGATCTTCATTCAACCCTTTGATGAAATGCTCTCGTTTCTTCTTATCACTTTCAGCCGATCTTGGGGCATACAGAGATAATTGAACAAACTTATCCCCGTACTCGATGCTACCGTCATCCGTCCTCGCTTTAAGTTAAGGAACTTCTTCCTCTTTAGCTTCATCGCACTCACGGGAGTATGGTGTAAGATAAAGTTGTCTTTGAATTCCTTCCACACAATACTCTCGGAGTTGCTTCGATGTCCATTGATGTAAGAATTCCACCATTCGAAGTCTGCTCCCGTAAGTTGCCAAGATGCATACAAAGCTTTCTCTCCATCATTGCATTGTACCACATCTAGCTTCTCTTCAATTGTCTTGATCCGGTCTTGACTTCTAAGGGATATGTGGTACCGGAGAACATTGGCGGCTCACCTTCATGAACTCGCATACTTATCCTTCGGGGGTGGAAATGATAGCGCATCGTGGTTGTATCCATAGTCATCACCGTTCTCGTAGCTTTCTCCTTGGTTTCCTCCTTCTTGGTTTTCCATCTGGTTGGTAGGTAAAGATATTATCAGAAGGGAACAAGAGTAGTGCAAAACGAGTAGGGGAGAACAAGGAGGTGGGAGGTACAAAAGAAGAACCCAACTAGGCAACCGATGTTATTGCGGATGTAAGACCCACAATACACCAACACTCACTTCAAAGAAACGAATCAATCAAGTTCATAAAACCAAGCATCATCATGCAAACACCCAATTCCACCAATCAAGGCATAGCTAAAGGGGAACGACACTACACGTTGTTAATGAATTCAAAGGGTATCCTCCTAATAGATCAGATATATCTCCCAGCAAGGATATCCATAAATAATGGATTTTTCCCAGATCAAGGAGTACGAAATTATGAGTTCAACCCAACTGGCATCACCTCAATCGGAGGTTCAGAACTCGAGATATGAATTAAAGAAGACGGCTATGTCAGCAGTGTTGGCAGATTCTGAATGCTCCACTAATTCATAGGTATCTCCCTGGATACCAAACGAATACTGCTGAATTTTGTACAGGGCGAATCTGATAAAATTCCTGAACTACTCCAATTGGATTTACCTCAATCGGAGGTCCATAGCCCGAGATATAGAATGTTGAAGATAACTAGGTCAGCAGAGTTTACAGATTCTGATAGCTTCAATGTTTCGAGTATAGCTCCTGGAACATGTACTGGATAGGGCTGAATTTTTGATAGCAATTCACTTATGAAATTTAGGAACTAACCCAACTGGTTTCATGTCGATCGGAGTTCTTTATCTCGAGAAAGAATTAAAACAGCGCTGATGTGTCAGAGAGCTGCGCGAATAGATGGAATGCTTAGGGTAACAATTCCACCAATAAATCAAGGGGGTGTTTATTGCTTGAGGGAATGAATAGGCGAGGTCGAAGAGATGTCCAAGGAGAGTGAAGATAAATATACAAGAATTCATGGTATAGAGAAGAGAAGATGGTTAAGATGTGAGATCCTTCATCAGAGAGGTCATGGATACGGTAAGAAGGGACTTTAGATGAAAAGAGACCTTAGGAAACATCCATTGCTATCTAGGCTTACGTCCTACAGTCGATACAGCTCTGATACCACCCTGTCACACCCGCTTTTCCGAATAAAACCAAGTGCATACCTATATGCATGCCAGGATCATATTTCATGCATACGGTGACATAAAAGTGAATACGAAACAAGTATCACGTAAGGAAAAGAAAGGTTATCGAGAGATTTACGCTTTATCCCGGAAACGAAGGCTCCAAACATCACGAGCAATCGAGCGGGGGTTGCGTACGCCTAGCACTCCACAACATCTTCACGTCATCTTCATGTAGCTTCCTCCTTCGAGCAACATTGTTTATAGCAAGGGTGAGCACTTGTCGTACTCGGCAAGTGTGGGGAAAAAGAATGAATGCAAAGGCTTTATAGTGGACTGGGCTATAAGCATTTAAGCAATTTTAGTTGGTCAAATTTTATTAGCACCCGATTACTAATAAAGTATAAGTTTATACCAACCCACATTAAGCATAAGGTAAGGAATACGCCATAAGGACATGGCAAGCATAACCGGAGAGAGAGAGATTTAAGTCCATCTTCAAGTTTAGTTATCATGTGAGGGTCCGAGCCGCTCTTGACCATGAGAACGGCTAATCGATTAGTTTTACACTCTGCAGAGGTTGTACATCTTTACCCACAAGTCGCGTAAAAGTCCCGAAGAACTTTAAACCCAACCATGCGATGCCGGCCAAGCATCATACCACACTACCAAGGTGTGATTGCATAGGGACGCTACGAGGCCTTTACAAAGAGTCCTCCCGTGCGTATTAGTCCATAGTAGTATGTCATAGAGGCTATCTTTCGTACCACACTTCTATTACGGACGGTCGGCCATAGAGTACTTCCGTTCCAAGACCACTCCGAATAGAAGTAGCCATAAAAGCATTCCTCCATCCCCAACCTACTATGCGAGTAATAACCACACAAAGACTTCCCTAGTTAATCGGCCAAGACCAGAGCCATATAGTCCTTGTGGTTGCACTGTTGTCCTGGGTGGTCGCTCCATGTTCCGATTAAACATATGGTCTTGTATTAAGCAATCAAAGATATAGCATAAAAGGTATAAAAAGTTCATCATTGTTGTTCATTAAAACCACCATAACCCGGGTATAGCAACTAAGCATAACTACCCAACATAAAGATAAACCCGTTTGATCAAGGCACGGGATAAATAACACTAGTCAAACCTTAAACATGGGTCCCATCATATTAATGCAAGCATATGCAATGAGTGATTAAATATAGTTCTTAGGACAAAAGATCAAGGACACACTTGCCTTTAACCAAAGTAATGTCGTTGCTCGAATCTTCAACTTCAAGCTCTTCCAAACTTCTCGAACGACATTCACTCTAAGCACATCAATCATCGGGCACAAACATACACAAAGCAAACAAACAAGCATACTAAGAACATTACGCCAATCAAAAGAAAACTTTAAAAAACGCACTAAAGGATAGGCTTGATTAGATGCATCACTAAAGAACACGAGAGGGTGCTTGGAAAGGCTTGGTTAACTTTGAAGAGACAAGTTGTGAAAGATTGAGCAAGGACCGGAAAGATTACACTTAGATTGAGCTGAGAAAAGGACGTCTAACGAACGTTTTGCATATATGAGAGAGCAAGGCTATGAGCTAGGTTCATTTTAATTAACAAAACAAATATAAAGGATATTTCAGAAATAAAATACCCTATGTTGACATTAATGCAATATTAAACTTTATTTACGAAACCGGTGTAAAGAACTAGTCAAATTTTATTAATAAAGATTCATATATTGATTAAACCAATTAAACATTTAATTTAGAAAAACTAAACTATATGAACAATCTAAACGAAACTTTGTAATTCGAGTTCATCATATTATTATCAAAAACAGTATTAAATTGGTATTAATCAAGATTAACATTTATTTATAAAGCCGGAGTAAAAGCCTAATCAAATTTTAATTAGAAAAGATTAATTAACTATTAAACAAATTAACATTTGGTTCACAGAAACCGAGATAAAGATCTAATTAACTTTTATATATAAAAACATGTGATAAAAACATTAATCAAATTAAATTTTCTTATGAAAAACGATGTATAGATCTATATAGCTTTTATTTATAAAAGAATGCATAGCGAGTCATTAATCAAAATTAATATTAATTTTATTTTCAGAAAACAAAACATGATAAAAACTCACCACTAACACGTGCTTTACACTATTATGGACCTAACGCAACTTGAACGGATTAAATCGGAGCTAAAACGAAGATTTGGTGAGCAAAACAAGATTACGGGGGACCTAGTCGCGATTAACCGTAGATTTCGGGGGTTAGCAAAGAAAACTCCCGAGACACATCAAAAAGTGCTCGCGAATGGATCTAATGCGGGGGTTAGATCTGCAAAAGGGCTCGAGTGGATCCGGTTGTGAAGATCTAAAACATCTAGGGGTTTTTACGCAAGATTTACAAGACATAAGAAAAAGATCTACTCATTACAGGAAAAGGTAGGGGGTTATCTGCAAACCGGCCTTAGTCTTCTTCCTCCTCTAGACGGGGCGCACGGGGAGTGGCGGCGGCCTTGGGGGTGGCGGCGCGGCGATTCGAGCACCAAGGAGCTCGATTGAGGCACAAAATCGAAAGAGGAGGTCGAGACACACACGATGGGGGGCTCACCGGGGTTGGAGGTCGACGGAATCGGCGGTATTCGAAGGTCAACGGCGACTCGCGGCATCGTCCTTTAACCGGCGGCGGCTTCGTGCGGGGAGCGGTGGCGCAGGCTCTCGCTTGCGGCGGCGAGGCGCGGTGGCGGGGCGGGCGCTAGGGGCGGCGCGGCGGGGAGGGCGCGCGCGGGGGCCGGCCTCCCCTTTTATGGGGGCGTAGGCGCGGGCGGCGGCTGCCCGGCGGCGGCGGCCATGGGTCGCCGTGCCGGATGGGCCCCGCCGGCCGGCCGGGCCGGGCCGGCGCGGGCGCGGGCGGGTTGGGTCGGGCCTCCGGCCCGGCCCAATCCCGTAGGATAGGGTTTTCTTTTTTTTTCGGAATCTATTTCTAGTGCGAAAAATAATCCGTAAAAAAATTCGTAAATTATTTTAAAGCACGAAAAATACTCGGAAAATCACAAAAATTCCGGGAAAATTCCTAGAGATAGATTAAGACACGAACAATGCAAATAAAGCATTTGGTGCTCATGAAAAAGATTTTAGAGCCTTCTAATAAATAGAAATATCTCAAGGAAAATGAGAATAAATTCCGAGAAAAATGCGGAAAATCCTCGGGAGAGTTTGGACGGCTCCTAAACGCATTTTTGAAACCTTTTTGCACTCAAGAACCACTAGGTGCATCGGCATGAATGCAACACACATAACCTCTTTTTAATTTAGAAAATCAAACAAAGGATTTTTCCTATACTATATTCCCCGTAAAGAAAATAAATGTTGGAAAAAAATTTTCAAATTGTGAGAAAAATGTTATTTAATTATTCTCTCTATTCACATCCCGAAATTGGAAATTTCGGGGTGTGACAAAACCTCGGTCCGTGCACTACTACGGTGTATCCGCAAGACAAGACTAATCACCATGATTCGATCTAGTCCTACTAAAGGCATATGGTAGCTACACATATGAATGAGTATAACTCGTAGTAGATCAAAGTATGACAAGATATAGTTACATCACCGAATGTTGAAGTTACAAACGACTTGACGAATTCAAGTCGCGGCTCCGGAACTCCACCATGGCTTCACCACGCGGGGCCAACCATGGAGGCTAGGGCATGGCCTAAGCCATCTCCTAGGCAACTCGAGGACTCACGGCGGCCGTCGTCTTCCTCCCGGTGCTTCTCCTTCGTCTCGGCGGCTCTCGATGATTCGATGGATGTGGCGGCCGGCGGAGGCGAGGCAATAAATAGACAAGCACCTAGGGCAAAAGGGGGGGGAGCAAACCGGGCTCGGATCGGAATGGGCGGGCCGGCTCGGGCCGACCGGCCCAAGCCCATTTTGGCCCGGTTTGGCCCCGTCTCGCTCCCCGATGCTTCTCGGTCAATTGTTGACTTCCTCCCTTATGCATGTGGGCCCTTGACGTCGTCTTCTCCACGGTTTGGATAGAGCTCCTTGTCACGCAAGCTTCATCATCTTCCGTCCGGGTCCCCCGAGCTTCACGACTTCATGCTTCGGTCCCTGGACCCTTTGGAGTCATGTTCATGATGTGTCTTTACTTGTGTCGGGCTTCATGATCGTCTCTTGAAGTGATTGATGAACTTATCCCGAAAGTCTCCCTTTAAGCTCTAGTTTCCTACATAAACAACAAACTCCAAAATCGACATGCGAGACTTAACTTAATACCTCCGGGGGTTAGTACCATTGGTTAGAATATCAAATATGTGCAAATGTTGATGGTAAACTTATAGCTAGGTGTACCAAAATCGACCGTCAACAAATGCTAAGCCGACTTGTTCTTTTTTCTTTTGGACCGATGTTCATGCTATTTCGACCGTCAATGGCTTCAAGACTTCGTCATGATCCTCTCAAGGTCACCGCGCCTACACATCGCTCGGGTGATTGTGAGACATGGGTACCCTTGGGTCCCCACCGACCAGAGTTCACACTGTCCCCGACAAGTGGGTCCGGCCTACTAGAAGACCGGACCGAACCTATCGGTAGGCCTACCCGACCCGACATGTGGGCCCAGAGACGTGAAGATAGCTTGGCATGCAAGACAAGACGATCCGGATGGATTAAGGCGGCTCGGATAAGCCTTCGATGATGTAAATAGACTAGAGATAGGTTTCTCTCGTTGTAACCGACCTAGACTCGGTCCACCGACCTTGTCCGTCCCCCAATATAAGGCGGGCAAGGGCGCCCTCTGGGCCAGCAGACCATTGACAGGTCGCCATGTATTCTCGCCACACTAGCAATACAAACCGAAGAACCGGACGTAGGGTTTTACTCTCTCGGAGGCCCAAACCGAGATAAAATCGCCTTGTCCTTGTGTCTCGTCGTAATTTCCGTGTGCTACACTAGCATAACCATCGCGTTCTTAGCTCTCGATCTCCCCGCCGAACAAATAAACCACAGGGATTAACACCCCCGTGGGCTGTCCAGATCTCACCATCTGACAATGACCACACCGAAGACGACTAAAGCTGACCAAGACGGCTGAAGCCGCAAGTCAACACGCGACTGACAGCCTCGACCCGCATCAGATTTGTCTTTGCCCGCACTAGATCCTCTCCGGGGAGCACCGGATCCGCAACGTGGGGCACCGGATTTGTGCCGGGAGCGACCACCGCCTCCAGGAACGGGCCACGGTCGCCGGGTAGGACGGAGAGGGAGGGAGGTGAGGAGACGAGGGGAAAATCAAACACGACCAGGAGAGTGCCCTGCTACTGCCATCCTTGCTGCCGGGGGCGTGCTCCGGCGGTGGGCGGGGGCGGGAGGAGAGGGGGTGAGAGGGGGGTTGGCGGCACGCGGTGCGAGATCCACCTGTGCTGCCCATATGGACGACACGAGGGCGATGGCGGCGTCTAGCACACACCAAGTTAAATGCGAGGATGTGTGAGGAACACATCATCACTCGCAATACAAAACACATCAATCAAAGAAGCACCAGATTTAACATGCAAAAACCCAAATTATGGAAAATTATGGGACCAAACTAGCTAAATTATATATATATATATATACATACATATTTATTTATTTATATTTATATTTGTATTTATATATGCGTGTAGGAATACAAGTGCTTCAAGAGATTGCACTAGAGGCCTACATATGTCATGATTTGGTACTACAAGATAGGTATGTTAAGACTTAAGACTAACCGCAATAGTGACCTCCAAAAGCTACTGAACCTTTAAATTTGGAAGTTTTTTAGAAAAAACGAAGCACAATGGTGTCCTATAAACAACCCTGTAAATTTCAAGGGCACCCCTATCTACCCCCAAACATTCATGACTCCCATCCCTCCTCCAACGAGTCCAGACAAAAAAATATCTCCCGTCTCCACCCAACACCGACAACGCCGATGGACACCGCACCCGCGCCCGGTCGTCGTCTGGGGTTGCCCGCGCTAGGGCGCACTGGCGGCTCCCGCGCTGGTGGCCACCGCAAGTCACGCCTGTGCCTACGCCAGTCAGGGAGGCATAGGAGAGGCACAAAGAGGGGGAGATGGCGGCACCGGGATGAGGGAGTGGGGGAGGCGGCCGTGGGCATAGCGGCTCCTCCCCGGTAGAGGCGGGGAAGAAGCGATGTCGTGGGGAGGTCGCCCACGAGCTCACCATCTGAGCAGAGCAAATCGGCGGCGGCGGCGGTTCGGAGCAGAGAACCAACAACGGCGGCCCAGAGCAGAGCCGTTCCTCGTGGTGTGCGGTTGGGTGCCGCCGCTGAGCCCCGTGCATAGCAGCCCTGCATCCGGCCCCGCGTCGTCAGGATCCGATGGCCGTCGGCCATGGGCAACCGACCCAGGTGCTGGGAGGTGCGGGCGCACTCGTTCTGCCTCCTCACGGTGAACGCCCTCCCCTCCTCCTTTTCCGCTCGTCCTCTCGCTTGCTATGAGACATGTGTACCCCTGGGTCCCCACCGACCAGGCTCTTGTCCGTCCCCGACAAATGGGTCCGACCCACCAGTAGACCCATCGACCTATCAGTAAGCCTACCCGACCTGACATGTGGGCTCGAAGATGAGAAGACAGCTTGGCATGCAAGCCAAGGCAGTTCAGACGGATAAGGCAACTCGTATAAGCCTTCCATATTGTAACTGACTAGAGATAGATTTCCCTGTTGTAACCGACCCGGACTCCGGTCCACCGGTCTTGTCCGTCACCTAATATAAGGCGGCCAAGGGCGTCCCTCCGAGGACAACAGATCCCAAATCAATACAATCAAGAACTGGACATAGGGTTTTACTCTCCGGAGCGCTGAACAAATATAAAAATCGTCTTGTCCCTCTTGTCTCGCTGTGATTTCCGTGTGTCATGCTAGCATAACCATCACGTTCTTAGCTCCTGATCTCCCCGCCGAACAAATAAACCACCGATGTTGACCCCCCTTGATTGTTTAGACCTAAATCTTTGACAGTTGGTGCGCCAAGTAGGGGCAGATTAAGAGCTCTTCGTGTAGTGTGATGGCAGCTCACTCCGGCGATTATCTTCGGCGACGACACGAAGAATATATCTGCAGCGACTTGCTCGCCGCCACCCTCCGATGTAATGTGAGGTCGACGTCTTCATTCTACAAACGGTGTGTAAAAAAATCATGTTCACACACCCGCCCACGATCTATGACATGATGGCTTCATCAGTAAGAAGACGAGATGCAATCTCGGCGGCCTTCGTGAGTCGTTGAGCACTCGAACGCCTCCTAGGCCCATACGTTGTCAACACGGCAGCGTCTAGCTGCGTGTGGCCGACTCCCTGTCCGTCCCGCAGACAGTACAAAATTGATCTATGACATCGCCGCCAGGCCATGCGAATCACCCCGTTGATTTTTGGAACCAGCAAGAAGCAAGTCGTGTAGACCACCGCGTGTTCACTCACATGTACAACATGTACAGGAATCAATAAGAAAGCAAGATGAAGATTGATGTGTCCTCATGCATGTACATGATCATGCATCTACAAGAAAAAGGCTAGCAGATGGATATTTGCTATTGCCGATCTACTGGTGATGACCCTGTGCGTACTGGCCCTCTCTCCCTGCGATCGAGTGCTGCTGGCCTGATGGCTGCATACGAACACGGTCTGTTCTGTCCATCTCGACCACCAGTACGCCACGCGCTGCTGCTTGTACAACTGATTGCACCGACCTCCTCGACAGCTCGACTTGAGTCCAGCTCGTGTCGCCGACCTCCTCGATAGCTCGGCTCGAGTCCAGCTCGCATCGCCGACCCTCCATCGGCGCTTTGTGGACCTCTTTGTCGTCTCGAGCTCGGTGATGATGACAACGTTCCACCTCGACTACCCGAAAGCTAAGTGTTATTTACAATTAAATATTTTTACAGCTTCAATTGACATGTACTGTTCCGACCCCTCCCCCTGACATGCTCGGGGGTTTGGCAATGCCAACACATAGGTCGTCAGACCTGAGGGTTCAAATTTTTTTTATCTTGTGCTATGTTCCTTTCCCCCTCGACATACTCGGGGGCTTGGCCATGCCAATCTAATGGTCGCAAGACCTGAGAGGTCTATCCCACTTATGTGTTCTTCCTTAAACTGTTTGACACTCGTTATGAGCATTCGATGTTGTATAGTTGCAAAACCTGAGTCCTAGGCCCCACCCCGTGCGTCGGCTATATCTAAGCCTCCCTGCTGAGCATTTAGAGGGGTGAAACACTTTGCAGCTTCAGAGCTTTTGAATTCAAATAATGTGTGCCTGGCATGATAAGGGGAATGCTTTTTTTCAAACAAAACATAGGATAAGAATGTTCAACTCTGTCTAACCTTACACAACTTTTGCATACTTAGTTCAGGCTACGTTTTTATTATATTCGACAGGTTGATACACTGAATTGGTGTTTATTTTATTTTACAGGACTCTTCGATACAACGTCTTTGTCAGGTCGCTAGATCTCCATGTAGCTCTGCCACTGTCAGGTCTCTAGACCTCGCTGCAGTCATCACCTTCGTCAGGTCTCTAGACCTCACTGCAGCTCTGTCGTCGCCTTCGTCAGGTCGCTAGACCTCGCTGCAGCTCCGTCATTGCCGGAACTAGGTCGCTAGACCTCTCTGCGGCTCCGTTGTCGCTGGCGTCAGATCGCTAGATCAACCTGCGGCTCTGTCGACTTCGTCAAGTCACTAGACCTCCCAGCGGCTCCGTCGTCGCTGGCGTCAGGCCGCTAGACTGCCCCACAACTCCGTCGGCGTCGTATTCGTGAGGTCGCTAGACCTCTCTCTAGCTCTGTCGTCGCCTTCGATGAACCCTCCCCGCGACTCCGTCGGCGTCGTCTTCGTCAAGTCGCTAGACCTCTTTCCAGCTCTGGCATCGCCTTCGGTGAACCCTCCCGAGGCTCCATCGTCTCTGGATTCAGGTCGGCGGACCTTCCTAATGCTCCGTCGGCAGTGGCTTCAGTTCGGAAGACCTCCCCAACGACTTCATTCTTCTAGCTCCAAGCTTCTATTCTATGCTCTGGTGGACGGACACATGCCCATGGCATGGTCAAATTTCCACTCTGCGGCTTCATAGCTCAGCGATGCCCGGTGCCTTGCCCTCAAGTTTTAGCAACTATGTATAGTGTGAGCCAAGTCTTGGCTAATGCCGGATGAGCCTTGACGTTGTTACCATGTTGTCACGGGGTACTGTGTGCATGAGGATGATTAAAGCACGATTCTTTTCCCCTAGCCTGCAACAAACTTGTCGTTGCTGCATCAATGATGCCTGAGGCCGCTGCAGTGTCACATGGATAGAGTAGTTGCCGTTTTCTGGGTGGCAAGGAAATCTCCGACCATGACCCATGACCTTGCAGTCTACGGCGAGATTGACTCCGCATCATATGGCCCTGTGCCTTGCTACATCTACGGACGACGACGATCAAATTCACCCGCTAGGCTCTGCATACTGGCACACCCGCTATGGCTTTGCATGTAAACAAACTTATTCCAATCAGCCTGTATTTCTGTTTCCTGAGCAGAATGGTCATAGGTTCGATTGAAAACCTTCCGGGGTAGGTGTGCCTCGCTGCTCTGCCAAATCCATCTGGGTGCCTGGAGTCCAGATTCATCACGTCTACGGTTTCGTCGGGCCCCCGAGGTCGGTGTTCCCGCTACTTAAGTCGTCAATACCTTTGTACCATGGCTCCATTGGATGATTGGCAGCTATGTTGGTTGTCTGGGCACCAAAATCGCCTTCCTGAGGTCAGTGTGCCTTAATACCCAGGTCTTGCAATACCTCAGTATGTCTACGGCTCTGCCAACCTAGTTGGGCGCCCTAGATGCATGACCTTCCTAAGGTCGGTGTGCTTTTTACAGCTCTGTCAGCCTGCTCTGGACACCATCTGATAGCCTCCCTGCATGGTGCGCGCCTAATGGCCTTGCCAAGCATCTCTGGGTGCTTGGGTGTTGCTGACTTGAAACCTTCCTAAGGTCAGCATGCCTTGGGTGGCTCTGCCAGACTCTTTGCAGCTATGCAGGATATCTGGGTGTCTCTACACTCCGTTTGTTCAAGACCAACATCTCCACGCGACTCCGTCGGTATCGACTTTTTCAGGTCGTTAGACCTCTCTCCAGCTCCGGCATCGCCTTTGGCGAACCTGCCTGGTGGCTCCGTCGTCATTGGATTGAATTTGGCGGACCTCTCGGTGTCTCCGTCATCCTCATCTTCAGGTCGGCGAACCTCCCTGTGGCTCTGTCATCGCCTTCGTCAGGTCGCTAGATCTCCCTGCGGCTCTATTGTCACCTTCATCGGGTCGCTAGACCTTCATGCGACTCCGTTATCGCCTTCGTCAGGTCGCTAGACCTCCCTACAGCTCCGTCATCGCCTTTCTTTATTCTCGTTTTGGATCATCAAACCAACCATACTGCCTGCTTCAATGCTCAGGGACTACTCTACGAGTGCATCTTTGACGCCTTCTTGTTTTCTCCGTCACTTCGACCTATTAGAAGGCTACTTCTTTTAGGTCGGCGCTCAACCTCGCTACTCTCCGGATACTACAAACAGGTCGGTGTGAGACATGGGTACCCATGGGTCCCCACCGACCAGACTCACGGCCGTCCTCGACAAGTGGGTCCATGTTGACGGATAAAAGACGTATCCCTCTACGATCCGCAAGCGTACGGACCCCACACCTTTTTCACCACGGGATTCCCAAGGTTCTTGTCAATCCGCGGAGCAAGGGGATTACAAGCGTTCGATCAACAACGACACACTAGCTACTAAAACCCTAACTATATTATACTAGAAAACAACTAAACACACTAGAGAGAATGATAAACGATCAAGATAAAAGACACTCGCCCACGGGTCTACGATACTAGAGCATGCAATCGCTTAAAGACATGAAAAACCAATCTAATCTATCGGGGTTGTGACCACGGTTTCGCCCTTTCCCTCCTCTCGTATCGTCACTACGCGAAGGTATTCATGACTAGACCTTTGATGGCCACGGCGTATTGAATGGATCCAAGGAAGCATTGAGGCCTATACTCCCTTTACGGCATGGTTGCAAGCCTTAAGCATTAAAGTATATTCAACACAAGATGATAGATAGATAATCCGACAAAGTGCGATTACATCTCACGATCGATTACAACCCATGGACGAATGAGAAGATTACCCCATCAAGGTGCCGATCATGGCACCGTTGATCATGATTTCCCTTCCGCCGGTGTCTTCCTTCTTCTTCACGAGAGGGTGCTTCCTTCGAGGTGGTTGATCTCCCGCCGGAGATCCTCCTCCTCTCTCTCTAGCTTGTGGATGGTCTTCTCGGTGCGATTAACTCCTCTCTCTCGTGTTGGCGGCGCGTCGGGGGTTTTAGGGTCGAAGATCCTTCGAGGGCAAGGAAGACGGGACCGAACCGGTGCCCGAAGTGGGCCGGGCCGGCCCGCCGGGGCCGGCCGGCCCTGTGCCCAATTTCGGCCCGGTTCGGTCGCCCTTTTTGCTCCGTGGGTCCTCGTGCACTTATCTACTTTGCCCCCTCCACTTGCATGATTTTGACGTTGTTATCCTCGCGATCAAGATGAAGGCTCTCTTTGCATGAAGTTTGACCTTTTACGCTTCAATCCCGGGGGTGTTCCTCGTAGCACTTCGGTCCTCACCACCATTGGAAGTAATTTCAGCAAGCTCATGAACACGAACAAGACTCCATGAATGCTCCTTTGAACTTATTGCGAATCCGTCCTTTATGTCCATGATTTCCTACATAAACACAACACTTCCAAATGCATGCACAAAGATGAACTTGTCATATGATTAGTGTGCCTAGTGGCGGGTTAGTTCCATAATCAAATCCAAACCAAAGTGTAATGAACATGCTAGGTGCAACAAAATACACCGTCAACATCTCCCCCACACTTAGCTCTTGCTCGTCCTCGAGCAAGTACTCGTAAAAGAACTTCGTCCAAGGAGTGTAATCGTGTACCACTTATCCTTCTTCACAAGTTAGTCAATCCCTTCATCTTTAATACATAAACACAAAGTAATGGTAATCAAACATAAACATGGGCGTTTAGAATTTTTACCACGTCAAGATTTACCCCACAACTCAAACTCTTCACTCGAAGTCTTCAATTTCAGCCATACTCACTTCTTTGCTTCCATCGGAGGGTTTTTATGATTTTCAAAACAAAAATTCCTGCAACAAGTATTAGACAAAAATCTTTCTCCAAGCTCTCTCAAGTCACTCATATGATGTGGCTATCCTAACCAAATTTTATAAAACTCTCACCTCCCATTAATCTCTCATATATCATGTAAAGTGGAGCTATAGGTAGGGCTAGCGCAATCAACACAAGTATTGTCAAACTAAGAACTTCCTCTAATGGTTGTCTACCTTTCAAAGCCAATGATCATGAGAATTAACCATATGTAGGGATATCAAGGATGAGAAGATTTAGAATGGTGGACATGTGCAAGGGCAAAAGAAAATTGTGACTTCAAGGCACCAATGATGTCCTCGTTGTCGGATTGCACATGGTTGGAAATAGAGTAAAAGTTTCGTCTCACAATCAACGTGACATCCTTCCTTACACTTATTTTTTTTCTTTTCTTTCACTTGATCCATCCCTCTCATATCTTCATTGCTAACTCATCTTTCTCTTTTTTTTCTTTTCTTCTTTCATTCACATATGATTTTTCTTTCTTTCTTTCTTTCTTTTCCATACACATACTTTTTCTCTTTATTTTTCTCTCTCTTGACAACTTTTTCAAAGCTTTCAATTCTCTCTTTCCTCGCATGCATACAATCTGAATTTTTAAATAAATCATGCTAGAGACGAGACGAAACTTTGAAAATAGGTTGTGTTCAAGGAATACGATGTACAAAAGAGATGTATAGGGTTGGGTATGGAATCCAGTGATACTCATGACTTTCGTTGTGAAAGTCATGAACTGAATATATGACGAGGCTAGCAACAAAAGATAAGCACAAGAACATGATCATTGCTTGAAATTAAAACTCACCAAGAGAGAAGGGTCCTAGCCTAACTCATTATGCTAATCACACTTATGGTGGAGCGAAAAAATAAACTTGGCTTTGGATAGGAATTTTTTTTCTTACTCTCAACTTGGAAAAAGAGGTTTTGCTAACCTTTATTACAAGGGTTTTAAAATAATTTTCAGAACTGAAATCCTCCAATTTTTAGCATCGAACATAGCACAACTAGCATGTGAAGCTCAAGATCGAAGTGCGGTATGGGTACTTTAAGTAGTAGCGATTCCACTAAGCACCACGGTAAACGTTTTTCAAACCATATACTTGTGTTCATATATCAAGAATCGAAGATTAAGCAAACAAGTAAATAAAGATAGACAATACAAAAAAACACAAAGATATATATAAAGACTCTTTTTATTTGGTTTTCTTGACTCAACACTAATTTAAGACACTTGCAAAAATTTAAAAACGAGACTCGAAAACTAAAGACTCATTAAAAACACTAAGACTCTCACACGAAGATTAAACCGAACCTAAACTTGAAGTTCAAAAGCTAAGGCTAGCGAGCTAGCTCTCCCCCACACTTAAAACATACGACGTCCTCATCGTATCTTACAAAAATCCTAAGGGGAAAACTAGATCTAGTGGTACTTCAAGCAAGTTTTGCACCACTTGCCTCTCATGTTTCCAACCATGCCGAAAAGCTTGCGCACGTTGCGGTTAAGGAACTTGTAGTCATCTTCAACTACGCGCTCCAAGTCCTCCATACGCTGCTTCATCGCTTCCATGGCTTGGAGACATTCGACGGCCGACGTGTAGAGAGCCGCGATGGATTGACGGCAAACTCGACGAAGACACCGGATGCAATCCGAAGGGGTCTTCGTCGCCATAATCTCCACCGTTGTCACCACCGTCGTCGCCACCTCCATTGTTGTTGCCTTCGCCACCGCCGTTGCCGTCGCCGTTGGGGCCTTCGGGAGTCCTTTCATAGGGGTACTCATCCCAATCATCATCATCTCTACCGGCGGCCGCCCACGAGCTCGGGCTACGATCGTCGGAGTAGTCGCTATCCCCATAATCCTTAGGCTCCGGCGACACCTCCTTGTAATCCTTGCGCTTGATGACTTGGAGGCGTGCCGACCTTCGCACGGGTGTAGGGACCTTCTCTCCTTTGACGGGGTTGCGAGATGCAAGAGCTCCGGTCGGGACACGTCCTCCGCAACGGATACGTGCGGTCCTCTTGACGGGTAGCTTGAGCTCGCATCGCATCGCCTCCTCCATCGATGGCTTCTTGGCTTCTAGCTTCGACTCTAAGCTTTTTGGAGGCTCAATGGCTGCTACAAGGGTGCAACACATTGCTTGAAAGGTTTGATTCTCGAGCTCCCAATTCGGCCAAATATATAGTCCGAGGGAAAAGCTGCGGAAACCTTATTTTCCTTTTTTACACTTCCCTTAAAATTTTCCGACCAAACAAGGAAGTCAAAAAGGAGCGAGTTCGGGCGAAATTCGGGGACATCGGGCGTCGGGCCACCCCCGGGGCCGGTCCGCACGGGCCGGCCGGCCCACCCCCGCCTCGGGGGCCGGGCCGGTCCGGGTTTTTGCACACCGCCCTATTTTTTTCTTCCTCGGCCCATGGGAAAAAGTTGGCCCGGGAAATCTTCGCGAAAAACTCCCGGAAAGCTAAAAGAAAAATTATTTACGAGAAGTTGATGCCTTGTTTTTCGTCCTAGGCGGGACGTTCGGGCTCTTCCTCCATGGTGAAGACATCAACATGATGAATGGGCACGACATCGGGTTCGTAGTAAACCTTAAGCCGCTGTCCATTCACCACAAATTGATCGCCGTTTATATCCATAATGGTTACCGCTCCGTTGAAGAACACCGAATGCACAACATAAGGTCCATCCCACTTGCTTTGCAATTTCCCCTTTCCGAAGGTTTTAAACCTCGAATTGTAGAGGAGGACCTTATCTCCTTCTTTAAATTCTTTTTTCTTCAATCTTTTATCATACCACCTTTTGATTCTCTCTTTGTATATGCTTGCGTTTTCATATGCTTTCAACCTCAACTCCTCTAGCTCGCTTATTTGAATCCTTCGTTTCACCACCGCGGCATCGAGATCAAGGTTCATCTCTTTTATCGCCCAATAGGCTTTATGTTCCAACTCAACCGGAAGGTGGCAAGCTTTTCCATAGACGAATTGATAAGGGGTCATACCTATCGGTGTTTTAAACGCCGTTCGATAAGCCCATAAAGCTCCGTCTAATTTCTTTGACCAATCCTTGCCTCCCTTCTCTATGGTTTTGTTGAGTATGCTTTTTAATTGCCTATTTGACGTCTCCGCTTGTCCGTTGGTTTGTGGGTGATAGGCCGTGGAGACCCTATGCTCAATTCCCAACTTGGACAAGCACCTTTTGAAGTTCTTCCGGTGAAATGAGTTCCTCCATCACTTATCAAGATTCTCGGTGTACCAAAACGGGGAAAAATCACGTTCTTGATCATAGTGATGGACTCCTCCGTGGAAGCTTTACGACATGGTATAGCCTCTACCCACTTGGATACATAATCAACCATAACAAGTATATACTCGAATCCAAATGAGTTTTTAAAAGGCCCCATGAAGTCTATGCCCCATACATCGAATATGTCGATTTGCAAGTTGTATTTCAAAGGCATAGAATTTCTTTGAGAGATGTTTCCGGTTCTTTGGCATTCGGGGCATGACGCAACATATCTTTTAGTATCTTCATGCATCTCCGCCAATAGAATCCGCTCGACCATACTTTTGCTTCGGTTCGAAAATGGCTATAGTGCCCACCGTACTCCGCCGAGTGGCACTTCCTTAGAATCTCAACCCTCTCTTCTCTTGGCACACATCTTCTCATCACTCCACCATTGCCAAGCTTGAAGAGGTATGGTGCATCCCAAAAATATTTCTTACTTTCGAGAGATTATCTTCCTTTGAGTGTTTTTATCTAGATGATCGAGGGGCATCTTTCGAATTGCTCGAATGATGTCGATCATCCAAGTGTCTTTATCAAGCACTCTATAGAGGTGGTCATCTCTCATCTTATCTTCTATGGGCTCTTTATCATCTTGTCCACGATTCATCCTAGACAAATGATCGGCCACAACATTTTCCACCCCCTTTTTAGCACGAATTTCAACATCAAACTCTTGGAGAAGAAGGATCCAACGAATCAAACGTGGTTTAGCTTCCTTCTTAGCCAAGAGATACTTGATGGCTGCGTGATCGGTGTAAACAATGACTTTCGAGTTCACGATCTAAGATCTGAATTTTTCGAAGGCGAATACTACCGCTAGCAACTCTTTTTCCGTAGTGGCGTAATTTAATTATGCCCCACTAAGAGTTTTGCTAGCGTAGTAAATGGCGTGAACTCGGCCTTCCTTTCTTTGTCCCAAGACCGTGCCTATGGCGTAGTCACTTGCGTCACACATGATCTCGAAAGGTTGGCTCCAATCCGGAGGTTGGATGATGGGAGCACTCACCAACGCATTTTTCAAGGTCCGGAATGCCGCTAGACACTTCTCATCAAAGTCGAAAGCCACGTCCTTTTGAAGAAGGTGCGTTAAAGGCTTAGTGATCTTCGAGAAGTCCTTTATAAATCTTCTATAGAATCCGGCATGGCCTAGAAAGCTCCTTAAGGACTTAACATCCGTAAGAGGTGGGAGTTGCTCAACCGTCTCTACCTTAGCCTTGTCCACTTCAATTCCTCTCTCGGATATAACATGTCCGAGCACTATGCCTTGCTTAACCATGAAGTGGCACTTTTCCCAATTTAAAACCAAATCTACCTCCGCACACCTTGTAAGGACCTTTTCTAAGTTTGCTAAGCAATCCATGAACGTCTTCCCGTAAACGGAAAATCATCCATAAACACTTCAACAATTTCTTCGATGAATTCCGAAAACACGGCCATCATGCAACGTTGAAAAGAGGCCGGAGCGTTGCATAGGCCGAAGGGCATCCTCCTATATGCAAACGTTCCGTAAGGACACGTAAACGTTGTCTTATGTTGATCTTCGGGTGAATAGGAATTTGCATGAACCCCGAGTATCCATCGAGAAAGCAAAAATAAGCGTGGTTTGCTAACCTCTCGAGCATCTCGTCTATGAACGGTAGGGGGAAGTGATCTTTCTTCGTCGCTTTGTTAAGCTTACGATAATCGATACACATCCGCCACCCGGTCACGGTTCTTTGCGGTATCAACTCGTTCTTCTCATTCTTCACCACGGTTAAACCTCCTTTCTTCGGCACACAATGTACGGGCTCACCCATTCGCTATGCGGAACCGGTAGATGATTCCAGCATCAAGTAACTTGATAACCTCTTTCTTTACTACCTCTCGCATGGCATGGGTTAGCCTCCTTTGGTGGTCCACTACGGGCTTACATTGGTCTTCCATTGGTATACGATGAGTGCAAAAGGCTGGGCTAATACCTTTGAGATCATTAATTGAATATCCAATCACCTTCCTATGTTTTTTTAATAAAATCAGCAACGCTTCATTTTCTTCGGGACTCAACTCGTCGCTCACAATGACTGGATAAGTTTTGTCTGGGCCCAAAAATTCATATTTTAATCCCTTGGGCAAAGGTTTAAGGTCTACCTCGGGCACTTGTGGCTCCTCGGGTTTGATTTCTCCTATGTCTTCAAACTTCTCTTCCTCCACACTACCATCATGCGGCTCTAAGCCTTTTGTCGCTTCCTCTAGTTCTTCATCTTGTTGATTACTAATTTGATTTTCCATCGCTCTTTGCAGCGGGTCTCTAAGGGTTTCAACAAAACAAAGACTATCTATCTCTTCTACTTCTTCATCTTCGGGAGGAAAAGGAGTAAGGTGTTTAGAAGCACGAAGAAAGTTATATGTGTACTTTGTTCCATTAAGGTTCATTGTTACTTTGCCTTCTCCGGCATCTAACACGGCATCAACCAACTTAAGAAAAGGCCTACCTAAGATCATATGATCAGAATTACCATGGTAAGCATCAATAACAAAGAAATCGGTTGGTATATAGTTTCTAGAAAATTTTACTTTCATGTTGCAAGCAATACCTAGAGGTTTGATAGTTCTACCATCTCCCATAATTAATTTTGTTGATGTTGGAGCTAAGTCTAGGTTGTGGTATTGAACTTTATCGTAAATTTTAGAAGATAGAACACTTACTTGGGCTCCGATGTCGCATAAGGCTTTGCATTGAACTCCGTTGATCTCGCAACTCAAGTGCGGCGTCATCTTCTCTTCTTCTTCGGATCCGATCGAATAAATTTCAGCAAGGTGAGCGTATGGTGATGCTTCGGGCTTGATCCCCATGATCCTCTTCACCTCGGCAATATGTTCCGGATCCACCACGTCATCTCCAAAGAGCTTTTCAAAAATCTCACCGGTGGTTTCGAGGTCGTATGAATTTTCAGCTTTCTTCTCCGATGGGAAATCCACTTCCAATGCTCTTGCCATTCCCTTTTGATTAGGGAACGGTCTTCTCTTGTCGAATACTTCTCCATAATCAATAGGAACCCAATCCATTGGCTCGAACTCCCTCGGTGGCTTCGCGCTTGACATGCTTCTCTTGTTCGTCTCATTTGGTGCGGCGAAGTCGACGTTTGGTGTAGTTCTTGACTTGATGTGTTCTTGTTCAAGCTTTTCCATGATTGGCTCCTCTTTTGTGACTTCCGGGGTTGCCTCTTTAGAAAATTCAGCAAGCTTCTTCTTCCTTGAATTGAATTCCGGCTCTTCCGCAAGTCTTGTTTCCCAATCTCTTCGCATGACAAACTCGCTTTACTAACTTTTTGTAGAAGTTGGGCGGCTTCCGTGAGTGTTTTCTCCATGAGATCCCCACCGCACACATTTCGACGTGTCGCATGCAACTAGGGGTTAGGGAAAAGAAAAATGTATGCAAGAGTACGTCACCGGTGAAGCCGAGTTTTGGTCCTTGTTCGATTAATCCATTAAACCTATCCCTGGCTTGGTCTATCCCTTCCTGTTCTCCTTGCATGAAAGTGATCACTTGCCTCCTTAGATGTTGAACCTTGCTAATTGGAAAGAACTTCTCGCAAAACTTCTTTGTCAACTTGTTCCAATTTCCTTCAACTTCAAAGGACGCAACCGAATACCATGTCTTTGCCTTACCGGCAAGTGAGTAGGGAAAGAGATTCCATTTGAACCATTCATCGGGAACTCCTTGACGCACCGTGTTGCATATTGTCGTGAAATCCCTTATATGTCTATATGGGTTCTCCGTAACCATCCCTTCAAATGGGTTTTCCGCCACCATCTTGATGATCTTGGATTTAATTTCATACTTGGTCGCTTCGAGCTTCGAATCCGACTCTTGTACCTTTATGTCTTCACATCGAGGGCTAGCGTAATCCCTTAATGATTTCTCCGGTTCTTCCACGGGTTGATTAACGAACTCCATCTAGACAATAAGATAAAAACAAAAACAAAAAAAGAAACAAGTGTTTTTCGATAATATATGTTAGATAAAGCAAACAAAAGATAAACTAAAATATAAAACTAAGTTAGATGCAAATCAAACGATGTAAACTAACTTGCTCCCCGCAACGGCGCCGGAAAAAGGGGCTTGTTGACGGATAAAAGACGTATCCCTCTACGATCCGCAAGCGTACGGACCCCACACCTTTTTCACCACGGGATTCCCAAGGTTCTTGTCAATCCGCGGAGCAAGGGGATTACAAGCGTTCGATCAACAACGACACACTAGCTACTAAAACCCTAACTATATTATACTAGAAAACAACTAAACACACTAGAGAGAATGATAAACGATCAAGATAAAAGACACTCGCCCACGGGTCTACGATACTAGAGCATGCAATCGCTTAAAGACATGAAAAACCAATCTAATCTATCGGGGTTGTGACCACGGTTTCGCCCTTTCCCTCCTCTCGTCATCGTCACTACGCGAAGGTATTCATGACTAGACCTTTGATGGCCACGGCGTATTGAATGGATCCAAGGAAGCATTGAGGCCTATACTCCCTTTACGGCATGGTTGCAAGCCTTAAGCATTAAAGTATATTCAACACAAGATGATAGATAGATAATCCGACAAAGTGCGATTACATCTCACGATCGATTACAACCCATGGACGAATGAGAAGATTACCCCATCAAGGTGCCGATCATGGCACCGTTGATCATGTTTTCCCTTCCGCCGGTGTCTTCCTTCTTCTTCACGAGAGGGTGCTTCCTTCGAGGTGGTTGATCTCCCGCCGGAGATCCTCCTCCTCTCTCTCTAGCTTGTGGATGGCCTTCGGTGCGAATAACTCCTCTCTCTATGTTGGCGGCACGTCGGGGGTTTTAGGGTCGAAGATCCTTCGAGGGCAAGGAAGACGGGACCGAACCGGTGCCGAAGTGGGGCTGGGCCGGCCCGCACAGGGGCCGGCCGGCCAGTGCCCAATTTCGGCCGGTTCGGTCGCCCTTTTTGCTCCGTGGGTCCTCGTGCACTTATCTACTTTGCCCCCTCCACTTGCATGATTTTGACGCCGTTATCCTCGCGATCAAGATGAAGGCTCTCTTTGCATGAAGTTTGACCTTTTACGCTTCAATCCCGGGGGTGTTCCTCGTAGCACTTCGGTCCTCACCACCATTGGAAGTAATTTCAGCAAGCTCATGAACACGAACAAGACTCCATGAATGCTCCTTTGAACTTATTGCGAATCCGTCCTTTATGTCCATGATTTCCTACATAAACACAACACTTCCAAATGCATGCACAAAGATGAACTTGTCATATGATTAGTGTGCCTAGTGGCGGGTTAGTTCCATAATCAAATCCAAACCAAAGTGTAATGAACATGCTAGGTGCACCAAAATACACCGTCAACGGTCCAGCCTATCAGAAGACTCGTCGACCTGTTAGTGGGCCCAACCGACCTAGTTGGCAGCCCGCACGACCTCCTGAAGACTTTCCAGAGGATTCCCCATACGACCTCATTCAGCACGACCTCAAGACTTAGCGTACAAGACAAGACATCAGTGGATTTCGCCCAAAGCAGATCGACCGGATATGGCAAGATGTGTAACATAGACTTAGGTCTCCTAGTCGTAATCGACCAGGAGTCTGGGAACCGACCTCATCCACTGGCCAATATAAGGTGAGCGAGGCGACCCCTTGTAACAATCATGCAATCCCCAAGCAACCTACACCTACAACTGGACATAGGGTTTTACTCTCCGGAGGCCCGAACCAGTATAAACTCGTTGTGTTCTCTGTGTTCCGCGTACTCGTGTGCGACCTTCGAGTTCTTAGCCTTAGATTCCGCCCCGCCGAACAATTAAACAACTGGGATTAGCACCCCTGTGGGTTGTCCAGATCTCACCATCTGACAGTTGGCGCACCAGGTAGGGGAGGAATCAAGGTTCTTCGTGCAACTTGATGGCTCCGACCAACGTCGTCATCTTCCCGGAGAGCATGGCAGACATCCTCGCCAATCCCGTCGACAACTGCATTGGCTCGATGCCGGGAAATCCACCGCTCCAGCCGCCTGCCTCGTCATCGAAGGCAACGTGGTCACCACTGACCAA
This sequence comes from Cenchrus americanus, assembly GCA_947561735.1. NCBI lineage: Eukaryota > Viridiplantae > Streptophyta > Magnoliopsida > Poales > Poaceae > Cenchrus > Cenchrus americanus. Next base: position 76,843,961 of record OX387240.1, on the reverse strand, counting down.
CAGATCAGAACATATTTGCCGGAAACCCACCCACCCACTCCTAGTGATCTGATCACTGGGATCAATCGTGTCGAGGGCATGCTCTCCGATACGATCCAATTCTGCGAACGCGTCAAACGCCCTCGTAGGACCTCATCTTCATCCAGCACACCTGTCGACTTGCGGAACGCAGCTCACGTGGCATCTCGCTACATGAAACGCAAGATCTAGATTGAATCTGGAACCCATAAACAAGATTGCGGAAGCTGTGGAACCACCTCGACAAACCCTGCCCTATTCACGAGAATCCTAAACACAGAGCACATTAGTGCCGTGTCCTCAAGAAGCTTCGTCGACCTCTCACTGCGGCTCATCGCCGCCAACTAAACTGAGAATCGTCTCTGGACCTCGCGTTCCAGATCGCCTGCATGACTATCTCCCCGAACTATCCGGGAGAGGAGCTTGAGACTCTAGATCGCGAGATCTTGGTCGTCTCTGCAGATGTACCACCTCAAGATGGAGAGACAGATGAACAACACCAAGAGCACGAGAACGCCAGCACTGCCAGAGCTGTTTGACAGCAACAAGAGCTTACTGTTGCCGCCCCAGGTGGAGGTCAACAACCAGGTCAACAACCGCTCAACACCGGACAGGTCAATGACAACGTCGGGCAACAAGCACCTACGGAACCGGCTGCCCCTCAGCAGCGGCGCCACGACAATCAACATCGCGCCAACCGACTACGTGCCAGAGACCTCCTCAGGGGCTTTGAGCGTGATGGCCTTGAAGTTTACAACTCTCCTCAAACCAACTTAGGAGTCGCTCTTGCCGCCCTAAACCATCTCGAAGACTCTTCAACGGTACGACATCTTCAAGCTAACGTTCGCGTCGCCGCTGCCCAGATCGAAGAAAAAGGCCCTGGATACAGTCAATCCGCAGCAAGTTCTTACTCCAGGAGCAGATCAGAACATCCTCGCCAATGACGCCGCAGCCAGGGCCCCCTTGAGCCCGTGGCTGAAGAAGGACGAGGTGAAAACGAAGTCGTGCAGCTGGTCAACCCTGCTGCCAATGCTGCAGCTAATGCTCCAGCTAACCCTGCAACCAATGCCCTGTCAAACACTCCAGTCAACGCCGCTGGCAACATCGCCAACAACGCAGCTAACGCTGCCAACGTTCAGGGAAACACCATCGCAAACCCAGGACATAATGCAGGAGCTCAACCTCCTCTAGTACGAGCCAATCGCGCAGAAGGAAGCCAGCGTCAACGCATAACAGACGAATTGGAGATAGCACGACGTGCTAACTACGATCGTGAACATGGGGTCCCTGACGCTCTCGATGCCAACAACCTCATCCAAGCAGCAGACCTCTGACATATGCATGACCAGGAACTCCTGCGACGTGCCCACTACGACCAAGACAATGGCCCTCTCGATGACCTTTACGTCATCCCGGCAGCTTACACCCCGTCAGCAAACCTGGGAGCGGTCAACAACTTCCCCGCGTTCTCACGACGTCTCTGGATGATCAGATACCCCAAGGATTTCAAATCGGCTATTGAGAAATATGACGGTCGCTCTGACCCAAGTATATAGCTCAAGATGTACAACATTGCAGCACGTGCCTCTGGAGGCAATCAAGACCACATGGCGGGATACTTCCCCGTTGTGATGGGCAAAGCACCACTCTTGTGGCTCGACAATCTCCCAGCAGAGTGCATCACCTCCAGGGCAACACTGTGTCACATCTATTTTCCAAAGAGAAACCAAGTGCATCTCATATGTGCGCCAGGATCAGTTTACACACATATGATAGACAAAATGAGTGAAATATCATTAACAACATTTAAAATGTATCACAGAGTTTAACCACTTATTACACTCATGCGGGAGACTCGAAGGTCTCGAACAACGGGAAACGATAGCTACTCGACGAGTCTTCGTCTTCCGCTCCCACGGGCACTTGACTGGGGGACCGCGAGCCTCAAAACTCATCGTAGTCGTCGTAGAACTCGTCTTCATTGTTCTCCTCTGAACAGTGGTAAGCAAGGCTTTACGGTTGGTACTCAACAAGTGGGGGAAGATGCAAGGCTATCAAGGTGGGCTAAGGTTTTGCAGCAGTTAGCATTTTAATGTTGGTCAAGTTTAATTAAAGAACGCCTATTTACTAGGTGTAAGTTTATACCAACCCACTTAAGAAAACTTGATAACAAAACAACCCAAAGCTCAACAAACCACGATTTAATCTCATCTTTATGTTCATTACTCATGTGAGGGTCCAAGCTGCTCATGATCGTGAGCATGGCTGATCAATCAGTTTTACACTCTACAGAGGTTGGCACGCTTTACCCACAGCTCGCGTAAAAGCTCCGAAGAACTTTAAACCCAACCATGCGATGCTGGCCAAGCACCATACCACACTTTCGAGGCGTGATTGCATAGGGACGCTATGAAGCCTTTACAAAGGCATGCAAAAGACTAACGACCCGCATAGTTACGGATCAGGGCGGACCAAAACCCTCCCTAGTGGTCAGCACCTTAGCAAAGGCTGCTACCCAAAAAGAACCGGGCTATACCCCTGCAACCCGGATCCCCCTCTGCTCCTTTTGGAAAGGGCCACTAGTACGATCACACGCCTAATTAATTGGCTAAGGTCAGAGCCATGTGACACTGTGGTTGCGCATGTTTCCTTGGGTGGTTCTCCATGTTCCGATTAAATCAAGTGTTCTTGTATTAACCCAACACATTGATCATTAACTATGAAGCATTTCCATAAAAAGACCATTTTATCCAACCAAGTTGAGCAACTAGCTTATTCTACCCAAAAACATTTATTTAAATGGGTTGTGCCAAGGATCAGGGGTAAAAAGCTACGTACATCCTTAAAAAGGTGTTCCCATCAATTTAATGCAATATCATAATAAAAGTTAACTTAATTATTATTCAGTTATATAGGACAAAATAGAATATGCAGGGGGAGAAGACCACTTGCCTTCTTCAACTACAAAAAAAGTCTTCTTCTTCTTCTTCTTCAATTATCTGCTCCTGATCGACCCCAAGAGGTTGCTTAGTCGAAACAGGCACGATATCTACGATCACACACATAAAGCATACAATAAATAAAACAGTTCACCAATCAAGTCTAAAGACTAAAAACATGCTACTAAAGCGACGGGCTCGCTGAGACGATCGTATAGACAGCTAAAACACTAAAAACGGAGCTATAACGGTAAAGATACGCTAAAAACAAGGTACAAGGACTAAATTGCGAAGAACTAAACTTTCTAGGGACCTAACAGCAAGAAAACAGGGGCTCAAACTAATTATGCTTAAAAATAGAAGGTTTAAATCATAAAGTGGCTTGGCTGGACCTCGGGTATAAGAATTTAATAAAAGCAGGGGCTAGAATGTAAAATTAAGGACTGGATTGCAAGGATCTTTGATGGTGGGAGGGTCGGCCTGCAAATAAAGAAAACCCGAGGGGATCTTTAACAAAAGCGCCTTGGTTGACCAGTACGCGGCCGGGTTTGACCCGTGGCCGGTTGAATCTGGGCCACCCACGCCCGATCCAACGACGGGCCACGCGTGCACGCGGCCGGGCGGAGGCGGGCGCGCGCAGCCGGCGGTGCGCGGCGGCGGGGGTCGCCGACGTTGGCCAAAAATGCGTTCCCGACCACAGTTTCGCATGGGGAAAGCACCTACGCGTAGCTAGGAAGATGGCGAAGCTAAATATATGCTTGCACGGGTGGTTTGAGTGGAGGCCGAGGCACGACATCCATGGGGGCGGAAGGCCGGCGACCAGCGAGCAGCGGCGATACATGCGGCTCGGGAAAAACAGATAGGGGCTATGGATTTGCTTGCTCACCACACGGAGAAACTTCGGTAGGAGAGAGAGAGAGCGGCGGGGAGGCGACAGCGGCGGAGATCGACGCCGGTGGACGGACTTCAAAGACGACGACGACAGAGCGAATGTGAGGGCAAGGGAGGCATGGGAGCTCGGGTGTGTGCGAAGGGGGCTGCGACGGTGCCCTGGGGGTGCTTATATAGGCGCGGGAGGGGAGGGGAAGCAGCTCTCGGTGGCCATGGCCATCAATGGCCATGCGTCCTTGATTGGAAATCAAGAGGGGGGTTTAAGGAGGGGAAACGACCGAGTGATGGCGGGAGAGTGATGGCCGAGCATCATTGTGGCTTGAAGAAGTGATTTGAAGACGGGGGAGCGCTGAACCCGGCCGGTAACGGCCGGCGGCCATGAAGGGGCGCGGCTGACCCGCGGGCTAGAGTTAGGGGAAGGCCTGACGGCCGGGTCCCACCTGTCAGCGTCTGGGCGAAAAAAGAAAAATGAAGGGGGCGGTTGGGCCAGCTGAGAGGCGAGCTGAGCCGGCGTGGGCCGCTGGCGCGCGTGAGCGCGGGAGAGAGGCCGACGGCCTGGAAACCTTCGCGGGCTGAGGAAAAAGGAAAAAGAAAAAGAAAAATGGGCCGAGGGGAGATAGGCCAGTTGGGCTGAAAGAGAGAAAGGGAGAGAGGAGAAAGAATGAAAGGGTTTTTCTTTTTAAAAACTTTTCAAATTCATTTTTCAAACTTTTCAAACTTTTCAAACTTCACTCAAAAATAAAACCATGCATTCAAATCATGATGCACAAGCACTTATTATTTCTAACATTATTGAAATGATGGTTAAATATTTTAAAGCCAATTTGTTTAATGATTTAATTATGTCCTTAGAAAAATTAAATCTAATTACTTGTTGCTTATATTAATTTGGTGATGGAATTGTTAGGGTGTTACACACTATCTCGCCTTTTCACAACCATCTACCAGGCGATCTATAATCGTCCTGGCAACCCTCACCACCTCGCGAGAGTGCGGATGAGACGTGATGAAACTCTCCATTAGTACACCAACCGCTACTTCGAAAACCGCAACACTCTCGCAGGGGTTAAAGATGAGGACGTCATTGCCTACTACAAGAAGGGGATCACCAACATGAAGCTCTTTGAGAAGATCCATGAAGCTGACGCACATACTATCGCCGACCTCATGGCCTACGTTGACAAGCTAGTCGACACTCAAGACCCGGTGATGCACGACTTCAATGGTGAAGATCACGACGACGGAGGAACCAGGTCGCGCAAACGATCTGGCGAAGCCTACATGGCAGATCCACCAAGACCTTCCACTGAGGACCATGTGTGGTTCGAGTACCGGTGGATGGTCGCTTCCTGGTGTGATGAGTGATTGACAACGTTGTGTGGACTGATTCTTGGCTAAGTATTGCAGGTGCAAGTTGCGGCTTGACTGGTGTTGGTGCAGGTGAAGAACAAGCGCGAAAGGTCATTGCCCGTGAGGCCTCCAGGTGTGAAGAAGACAAGTAGGCTTCGTTCAAGGGACCCGGTGGCCAGTGGAGTCAAGTGCGGGCCGCATGGTGGCATGAACAACAAGATGAAGTCATGGACGGTTTCTTGGTTGAGCCTCAAAACCAAGGTCGAGCCGAGACTACGTGGGAGCCGAGTCATGAGTGGAGATTGGCGGAGGCTACACCGAGTTCGCGGGGTTTCCGGTGGTTCACCAGAAAACCACTGGGTTCCTTGGTTGATCCACAAAGCCAAGACCGAAGAACCAAAGACGGAGATGCAGCAGCTCCAGACCGGTTTGACAGGTGGGTACCGGGTCCGACCGGTGAGGAGCACCGGTCTGACCGGTGTGCAACGACGCAGTCCGGAGACTTTGAAGCGGAGGACACGCATCGGGATCGCAAGGCTTGCGTCGAGCCTAAGTAGGTTGCGTTCGTCGGGTATCCGTCCGATGGAGCAATGACAGATTTCGATTTCGCCGTCAAGGGGCATGTATCCCTAATTAGCTATTAAGGGTATTTTAGACTTTCGGTTGCCTCCTATATAACCCAAGAGGTGAGAGTATGGTAGCAATCTCTTGGAACCCTAGTTCATTTGCTTTCCTATTTTCCCTTCCTATTTTCTTAGGATTTCCATAGGACTAGCTTGAGAGCTTCATGGTGAGATCTTGTGAGAGGGTTGGATGATCGGGCACCAAGCTAGACCTTGTATGAACCTCTTTGGTATGTATAGATGATTCGGCGTGGTTCCTCAAGGCTTGGTTGTATTGTTCCCGTTTGTTCTTGGTGGTGATTTTCGGAGCCCTCTCTTGGTGGATTTCTTGGTGCGTTTTCGGGACCTTGGTCTTGGGGAGTTTGTAGGGGATGTATGTGTGAACCCTTCATGGTTCTTTTCCCTTTGATTCCGCTCCCAAATCTGTGAGTTAAGGGGCTCGATTTTGGGGTTTTCGGTGCTCTAGGGTTAGAGGAGTTCTTGGCGGGATTTCTTCGATTCCTCTTGATTTGGCAAGTTTTGGTGGACAATAACTTGGCTATGGACTCCCCATGAGGTGTTCCTACTATCCCCAAGTCTTGCACAAGTCCATGGAGCCATTCGGGAGATCGGAGTTTGGATTTGGGAGAGTTGACCCGCGGGTTCTGTTCATCCCGAGCTGCCGGTGTTACACCGGTCCGACCGGTGCTCTTGACTCGGTCCGACCGGTGTGAGCCCCTCCGTGGGATTTGCCTTGGGTGAGTTCGTCGAATCCGTGTGTCTTTGGGTCGTGTTGTTGCTGGTCAGTTCTTGGTTGTTTTGGAGGTGTTTTTGCTTGGGTTTGTGTAGGGTTCTTCTTCTTTGCAAGTTGTGTTTTTGGGGGTGTTTTGTTTCCAGGGCCTAGAGAAGTCACTGAGGCTCTATGAAACATTTGTTGTGCGGCTGCTGCTGCCACCGGCCTGACCGGTTCTGTCCATCGGTCTGACCGGTGTCACCGGTCTGACCGGTGCAGGCCATCGGTCGGCCGGTGCAAAGACATGCAAGCAAGCCGTGCAAGTTTCCGCTGTGCGAGTTGGTGTGTTTTGGCTCGGAAGGTTGTTTGTTGGTTCCTAGGATCAGTAGCACTCTAGTGTCTACGTGGTCTTGACCAACTTGGGTAGTTGAGTCGGAGATGTGTGTTGGAAGTCGAGTTCATCTTGTTGGAGTTTCTATCTCCTTCGAGAAGAATTTTTATCGGCTCCCATTCACTCCCCCCCTCTCTGGTTCGCCGTGTCGGTCCTTCAATTGGTATCAAAGTCGGTTACAGGTCTTGATTGACTCTGACTAGTCTAAGATCCAAGGATGGCGTACCAGGAATGGGGTTCGGGTCCTCCACATTTCGATGGCAAAAACTACCAGATGTGGAGTAAGCGGATGGCGGTGTTCCTCCGCGGAAAGGGTCCAATCCTTTGGGATGTCACGGTGGACACAGGCTATGTCCAGCTGATGGACTTCCTTGATCCAGGATCGAGGGACATGTTCGACGCCAACAACAAGGTGGTCAACTACTTGTTTCGTGCTCTGTGTCAGTGTGAATTCAATCAGGTGCACACAGAGAGCTTGGCTTGTAGAATCTGGTCGGTGTTGAGAGAAGCTCATGTTGGGAATGCCCAGGTTCAGGCTCGGATGTATGCGACTTACCGGAGAGAGTACGAGAACTTCACTCATCTCCCCGGTGAGTACATCGATGCCTTGTTTCAGAGGTTCACAGTTGTGGTGAACAACATGAGGGCCAATGTGGACGTGCTCTCGTACGATGATCATGATAGAGCCGTCAAGCTCTTACACTCTTTGGATCGTACGGTTTGGGGTGGAAAGTTCGAGGCCATTGTGGAGTCGGAGAAATATGACACTCCGACCGTGAACGAGCTTATTGACACAAAATCAGCACCCCGCGTCAAGCACACAGCAAGCCGAACAAGCTAGCTTCACACGCGAAAAAATTCCGAGACGTGCCGATCAATTTTTTTACGAAACTTAACAAAAGACAAAGTAGTTAAATTCCAATGCTTGGAACTTGCCGGGTGATACCGCAGCTTCCATATTTACGGCCGTAAAGCCATGTGAGATGACATATAGCTACAAGAAGCTATCCGTCAGCAAACTAGAAGCCATTCGGGAACTTTAAAGTGTAAAACAAGGTATAGCCGAACGGGTGACGTAAGCATGACGATAGATCAATCTCTATTTGAACAAAACCGCATAGGCCCAAAACCATGACCGATCCTCGAAGATAAATAACAATAAACAATAAATAAAGTAAAAACATGATCATAAATGTGTAATAAACAAGCATGCATAGGTTCAAAGCACTAGTCTACCGCATGTCTAGGTACCTCAAAACCCGTCAAACGTAAAGCCAAACAAGTTTATCCACCGCATGATATGACTTGTTTGAGAATCACGCCACCATACATAAATAGATCTATCCACTGCATGATACAATCTAAATATGGAAAGCTAAAATCACACATTACTTAAGGCATAACTTACAAACACGTTTTACTCGCAAAAGCACAACCGAATACAGCTGAACAGCCGAATCAGGATCCATGAAGAAGGAACAAACATTACCAAAGGGGATAAATCTATCAGATTGAATCGAAATCTAATCCACCGGATGATTAGCTCTAGAACAATCCAAAAACCTGCATCTACCGCGTGATACCCGGTTCTTTCAAGATTTATACAAGATTTGACAAGCTTGAACCCGCAACATGTAACAACCTAGATCGATTCGGTTTCGGCTATTAGAGAACATGTGACCCACGTACCATATTAAGCCAAGGATACAAACTTGAATTGCATCAGGATCATCAAAAGAGATAAAGCCGATTCAAACCAATCTAGATTGGGCAAAGAGGTGTTACATGAATTTAAACATAAAGTAAAACTCAAAGCAACACAGGGTAACTTAATGAATCTTTTGAATTTTGCCAAAATCCAATAGAGCCGATAACTAGCTCCAAGCTAGATCTTAGCCCACCGCATGGCTCGTGATCTAACAAGAAACCCTCTTGAACCAAGCTTAAATCTACCGCATGATACTAAGCATGGTAACAAGACTACTTGCATCACGATCTAAATCCACCGCATGATACTAGACATGATACAAGGTTGCCGGTACTTACGGAGGTCGACGGATCGATGAACCCTCTCGAAGAACTCGACAACACGACTAAGGGACTCAAGAGTTTGGCGTAAAGCCGGTTTGTATTGAGAATGTTTTGATTACAATTACATACATCCAGGGTCTATATTTATACCCCGCCATGGCATGACTCCGAATGGATTACGAGCACATTATTTGATACCTAATTTATCTCTAAGTGCGATCGCTTATCCATCCATTCGTCCCTTCCGCTCGGGCCACGTCATCACGCAATCCCGCAAAATCAGCGCAAACAGTCCTCCTGCCGAACGGAAGCAAATTGCCGACCGCGAGCTCTTTTGCCGAATCTTTCGAAGAAAACCTTCCCTCTTCCGACGGATTTTTACCAAGCCGGGACCACAAATCGGACTCGTTCCCGTACCAACTTTTGGTGTTAACATATGCCCCTTCAATTACGGGATAAAAGTGATTTTATTCCGAATTGACTCCGATCACCAACGCCTTCAAATTTTTGCCAACCTCAAGCCTTCTTTTCCAAATCACCAACGCAGCTCCAAGAACCATGCGGGCAACAACAACGGGCGCCGTGCCGCCGACGAGGCGGGAAGGGAGCCGCGCCGGTGCGCGTCGGAGGCAATGATCGCCAATTTTCTCCATGACTTGTCTTAGATTTTCCTCCTGTTTCGACGATCCTCTCTCGTTTCGGGCTCATTCGGTGGAACCCGTCCTCTCGCGCCGGCCAATCAACCCCTCGCCGGACGATTCCTCGGAGTCGGACCACTACTCCCCCGTGCCCTACGGGGAACTTGGACGCCCTCCGCTTCAAGGCGGAGCTCGAGGTAGCCCGGCGCGAGCCGGAAGACGTCTCCAAGAAGGCCGGCACCGCCGAACCGGGAGTGGGAGGACCGGCGCAAGCGGCTGCCGGCAACCATCAACGGTATAACCCTTAGATTCCACCTCAATCCAATTCGGCTTTTGATACCGATCACCATTGCTTTGTAATTTTGCAGCCCGCGACGCCGAGCTCAACCAGCTGAAAATGCTGGTGGAGCAATTAGCTGACAAGGTGAACGCCCGTGGAGACACACCGGCGGAGCGCCTTGCCGCGGTGGAAAACCGCGTGGATGAGGTGGCTACTCACGGCATCCATCTGGGCACCACTTTGGGCTTGTCCGCCATGGCGACGCACACCGGCGTCGACTACTCCATCCAGCCGCGCGGCTTCCGTGGCGGTGCACCGAAGATATCGACGAAATCGAGGTCATCTTGGAGCGCCTCGACGACCACGGCGACGCCATTGCCGAACTCACTCATCCCCGGTCCGTGCTAAACGGGCTTTTTGATTAGATTGTACTAGGGATGTTTGATTTTCGGCAATAAATAAAAGATTTCAATCCCCATGCTTGTATTGTGATGATTTCTTCGTATTTGTAACTGCAAGCCTTATTCTTCTCAAACGCATTCGGGAACTTTGCTTGAGCCGAATACGTGGAGATGGATGCCCCTTGGCGCAAAACCAGCAGAAAATCCTCAATTCGGGAATCCATAAGCACTGTTCAATGAAAACCCTTCGCATTCAGGAAGAAAACCCTGCCGCTTGGTATTCCAATAACACACGCCAACCAGTCATCACTTCCAATGCACCCTCTCGGTCAATAAAATAGCCCACTAGGATGCCCTGCAAATCCACTCACGCACTCATCCATCACTTCACATCTTCTCCCCTGCTCCAGAAGAGAAAACCCCAAGGCCATGGACAAAGGCAAGCAAACCATCAGGGAGGACAGCACCCCAAAGAAGCGCACCATTCGAGAGTGAGTTTTCCTTTAACTTGCTTCTTGCTTTCGTGCGTGATCTCGTGCTTTACCCCCTCTTTGTTTTCTTCATCCTTGATCTGCTTCCTGAAGAAATCTTTGGGACCGAAGAAACGCCTGAATACATCTCCTCTGACTCCTCCCTCGAAGCAGAGGACGCCACGCCAGAGCAGAGGACCAGCCACTAGTTACGCCGCCGCATTCGGCATTTGGAGCATGACCCCGGGACATCACCGCTCGCTGCCAGGCCGAACGCGAACGTCACATGGCTTTGGAGGCGTTAGTAGGAGGTAAACATTCCCATCTCCATCTTGACTCCATGCTTGCGCACGGATCTCTGTTTCTAAACAACTATTCTTCTGCCTCAGATGTTTCCGATAGGTATAGTAACCTGAAAGCGGCTTGGGACAGCTTGATGGAGGCAGCAAGCCATGGTCATCCCCACAGCTTCCAAGTTGCCGTCACGGTGGTCCTGGAACAACTGAAGAGGGAGGAGCTGAAGAAGCAAAGAAAAAAGGATTGAAGCATACTTTCGCTTCTTACGCCAGGCCTTCTGCTTCCCACCCCTTCGTAATCCTGAGCAATCGGGTTGTTAGATATAATCCTGCAAGAAGCATTTGTAATGTAGTTTCATACTAAGGGCAATACATCTGAGTATTGGCCATTTCCCCTGCTTAGGATCTTTTTTGTTCTAAAGGCGGCTTCTTTCTTGAACACCGGCTACTTCTGTGTTAAATGCTTGTAATCCCAATGCTTGTGATCACCGATCAATTTCAATACTAGGATAATATTTCTTCAGACATCTTCCGTTTATCGCAGCAGAAAATTCTTCTCCTAGTAAAGTCTTTAACATATAAGCGTTACCAGGCACACACTTGACTACCCGAAAGGGTCCTTCCCGTTTGGGGACCATTTGCCGAATGCACTGTATTTGGTTCCAATTGGCAATAAAGCTTTCCATACCAAATCCCCTTCGCAAATTGCCTAACCTTTACTTTTTTATTGAAATATTTGGCAACTCGCAGCTTGTTCTTTTCAATGTTTTCCAAGGCTTTAAGACGAATCATATGCAAGTCTTCCAACTCATCCATCATTAAGCCACTATAATCTCTGGAGCTTAAGTCTTTTTGCAAAACCACTCTCCTGGAATCTGACTGTACTTCCCAGGGCAAAACAGCATGGTGCCCATAAACTAATTCATAAGAAGTCTTTGTAGCTCCATGAGGCGCCATTCGGTAAGCCCACAAAGCCTCGTTAAGTACCGAATGCCACCGTTTTGGCTTCTGGTCGATCTTCTTTTGTATAAGCTTGATCATGATCTTATTAGAAGCCTCTCGCTTGACCGTTAGCTTGTGCATAATAGGGAGAAGAATTAAACAATTTGATCCCCATGCTTTCGGCAAACTCCCTGAACTCCAAGGACACAAACTGGGCTCCTTGATCAGTTGTGATTGTTTGAGGAATTCCAAACCGATAGATGATGTGTTCTTTAACAAACTCAACCATGTTCTCTGATGTTACCTTCTTCAGTGGAATCGCCTCAACCCATTTGGTAAAATAATCCGTTGCCAAAAGCACAAATTTATGCCCCTTGCTCGATGGTGGATTAATTTGGCCAATCAAGTCTATACCCCAGCCCCTGAATGGCCATGGCTTGATAATGGGATTTAGTGCTGATGCAGGAACTCTTTGAATATTTCCAAATTTCTGACAGTCTTGACATCCCTTGTAATACTCAAAGCAATCCTCCAACATCGTCGGCCAAAAGCATCCATCTTGCCTGATAACCCATTTCATACGATAGGCCGATTGATGTGCTCCGCAAATCCCGTCATGCACTTCACTCATTATTTTCTTCGCCTCTTCTAGACCCAGGCATCACAGCAATACCCCATCCAATTATTTGTAGAATAAACTTCCATCCAGAAGAACAAATTTTATGGCTTTGTACCTGAGCTTCCTAGAGACTTTTCGGGATGGATCTTCCAAATAATCAATGATTTCCTTTCTCCAATCATCCTCTACAAGATCCATTCCCAGAGCATACACCTCCATGGCAAACGCTTCTTGATTTTCCCTATAGCCTGAAGCGCTTTGAGCCAACCTGTTTGCCTCTTCATTGTGCTCTCTAGGAATATGCTGTAGAATTACTAGCTGAAAACTCTTCAAGATTTCCCTGCATTCCTCGTAGTAATTCCTCAGGGCATCACTTTTGCACTCATATTGGCCGTTCAATTTCTTTATAACTAACTCTGAATCTCCATAAACCTCAACTGAAATGGCCCCGGCTTCTCTCGATATTGAAGCCCTCTAAGCAATGCCTCGTACTCGCCTTGATTATTCGTAACGGTATGGCCGAATAGGAATAGCAAATTCAAACATCTCGCCCCCGGGTGAAATTAACGTAATCCCTACTCCCCCACCTTTACCACATGATGATCCATCAAAAAACAAAGCCCAAGGAGTAATTTCAAGTAAATCAATCGATGGATCACGATGCTCGGTTAAAAAATCGGCAATAATCCGACCTTTTATAGTTTTTGCCGATTCGAACTTCAATTCAAACTCGATAAAGCCAAGATCCACTTACCAATCCCGCCATTCAAAATTGGCATAGATAACATATGTTTTATTACATCAAACTTGGAGTATACAACGCATTCGGCATTCAACAAGTAGTGCCGAAATTTTGTACACGAGTAGTACATGCGTAGGCAAAGCTTCTCTGCAGTACCGAATACCGGTCTCGGGATCAAGTAATTTTCGGCTAAGGTACGCTACTACCCGCTCCTTTCCTTCAAATTCTTGAATAAGGGCCGATCCAATGGTTTGGGTATCGGCCGTCACGTACAACTTGAAAGGCTTATTCACTGCGTGAGGCACCAAAGACCGGTGGTTCCTTCATATATTGCTTGATTTCATTAAAAGCCTTTTGTTGTTTGTCACCCCATATGAACTTCGATCCTTCCTAAGTTTCAACAATGGAGAAAATGGCAAAACCTTCGTGACAAATTTGAAATGAACCTCCTCACAAAATTGATCTTGCCAAGCAAGTGATTTCAATTCCTTGAGATTAGTTGGAGGGACAACTTCATCAATAGCCTTCATGCTCTTCTTGCCAACTTCAATCCTTCCTTCGTGCACCGGGAATCCCAAGAATTCTCCAAATTCGATACTCCAAAAGCACATTTGTTTGGATTCATCTTCAAACCATGCTTTCGGGTGCATTCCAAAGTTCTCTTCACGTCCTCCAAATGTGAGTCATGATTCAAAGATTTGATAACGACGTCATCAATGTAAATCTCAACAATTTTGCCGATCAACTCATGAAAGATATAATTCATTGCTCGCCGATACGTTGCACCAAAGCATTTTTCAACCCAAATGTCATGACTATCCATTCAAATAAGCCTATGTGACCAGGACATCTGAAGGCTGTCTTCGATATATCCTCTATTGCCATGAAAATTTGGTTGTACCCTGCATTACCATCCATGAAGCTGATAACTTTATGCCCAACAACGAAAGCATCAACCAACAAATCGGCAACGTGCATTGGGTACCCATCCATAGGAGTGGCTCGTTTAAATCTCTCGAAATCTATACAAACCCTTATCTTCCCATTTTTCTTGTAGACAGGGACGATATTAGAGATCCACTCCGCATATATCTGCATGGCCGAATGAAGTTTGCATCAAGTAACCTTTCAACTTCCTTCTTCACATCGGCCAATACTTGATCCTTGTAGATTTTCCGGGGAGGTTGCTTATAGGGTCTAAAACCAAGCTTGATTGGCAACCGATGCTCAACGATGGAGCGATCTAAACCAGGAATCTCCGAATAATCCCAAGCGAAGCAATCTTTATATTCCTTTAACAGCTTGATTAACTCCTGCCTGAAATCTGACTCTAAGTTAGCACTGATAAATGTCGGCCTTGGCTTGTCACCGTTTCCAATATCAACTTCCTCCAGTTTGTCAGCCGACATGAATCCTTGTCCCAACTTGCAATCGGTTCCATCAACGGGATTGTCCATTAAAAATTACTGTAAGAGCCGACTGCTTGAATCGGCTGTTGATCACCGCCGATGTGCTCAACAGACCTTCACCCCGCTCTTTCCCCGAGAAACAATCGATGCCTTGATATTCCCGTAAAGCCGGTTCTACATTTGCAACGCTCACCGAGTCATCCGCCCGGACCACCTCAATATCGTCATCTACCCATTGAATGAGTTGTTGATGCATGGTAGATGGGATGCAAGAATTGGCATGGATCCGGCCCCGCCCAAGCAACAAGGCTATAAGCTCCTTTGCCATCGATGACAAAGAAGGTCGTGAGCAATGTCTTGGACCCAATCATGAAGTCCACGTGCACACACCCTCTGGTGTCTGAAGGATTCCCAGCGAAATCGTTCAGAATTATGCTTGTCAGCGTCAAATCCCCGGGGCCCATGCCAAGCTTCCTGAAGGTGGTGTACGGCATCACGTTGACCGCGGCCCCGCCATCAACAAACATTTTAGTAAATGGCTTGCCATTGACGTATCCCTTCAAGTATAACGGACTCATGTGTCGATTCTTGGCCGGTTTGTCGAAAGTGGCCTGTTTGGCTAACACGAGTTGCGCCATCAACCCCCCAAGCTAATCATCATCGTTGATTTCCAGGGACGTCTCTTCCTGCACAACCTGATTAGCGGGAGCCATAAACTCATTCAGCAAAAAGTATACCATGCACGCCGGAGCCGAACGACCCGATCCTTCAGGCTTGTCCTTTGGGCGCCAAACTTGTTTCTTCTGGATCCCCGCCTGCCTCAATTCACGGTTCCTCAAGCGTTGAACCCTCCTTTTTTGACTCTTTCTCAAGCCAGGCGGGCACCACTGTCCCTCTTGCCAGATGTGTTCGTGTTCCTCTTCTTCTTGATTAGCCCATCTCTGATCAGCTTGCCTCTTCCTGGGGTGATCAATGACCTCAATTATTTTTTGACGCCGATTGTCACTAGGATGTATCCTTCCAATTCTTTCATGGACGGATCGGCGATTGATAGGCTTCGCCTATATTCAAAGTACTTGTCACCGCATTCGGGCGTTTCTCAATGTAGGAAGTTTTAAGCCCTCATTCCAAGAAGTGTCCGAAGAATGCGCACCCCCAATGTGCACGCTCTTGTTCCCTCATGTACCGGTCCGGCTTCTCTCCGCGCGCTTCTTCCTCGGACCGCGCCTCTCCTCCTCGTGTCTCTCGCTTCGGTAGCGCTCTTTCTCTAGCCGACGCCGCCACTTGTTGAGGAGGATGCGTGTAGTGACCCCGGGTTTGGCCCCGGACGACTCCCCAATTTCGATATGGCTTTTGAGGACACGAGGGGCTTCTCCGTGGACCCGTCCCGGTGTAACCCGTCGTGCCGGATCCACCGCTTCATCTTGTCTTGCTCTAGCCGACGTCAAGACCTTGACCTTTCCTTTCTCCTCGGCAGGTTACCATGTTGACAGAGAAGCTTATCATATTCTCGGGGGAAAGGATGGCCATCCAAGTTTCATTTTGTTGTCAAACTTCGTGTGTCCCTCCCGGATAGCCTTCCGGATCCTCATCCCGAAGACCCCGCGATCATTGATGGAGTGAGAATTCCTGTCATGGAAGCCACAATAACGTTTTTCTTTAATCCAATCGGGCCGAAGCATAGAGTGCCCTTCGTGCAACTTGATTCGGCCTTATTTTACCAAGAACTCAAAAAGCTTATCGGCTTTGGTGACGTCAAAGTCGTATGTGCCCTTGGTCTGCTTGATCCAACGCCGGTTCATGGTCAACGATTCCTTGCCCCACATGATCTCGGCGGCGCCTACTTCCCGATCATCGTCGAGTCTTCCATCCGGTCGGCCTTCTTCGAGAACCGATTATAGATGTCGCCTATGTCGTGTTGCTTGTTGAACCCGGTGTCCTTCTTAAACCCATAGGCCTAGTTGCTCATCAATGACGGCTTTTGGGACAATTGGCCCAGCATTATCAAACTCCATACCAAATAATTTTTCTCGTACGGCCGGCAGCATTCCTGCAACGGCCATATCAGCCAACTGATCATCTGGCAGATTCAACGAGAAACACATGCCTTTAACATCCCTGAATCTCCTGAGGAACTCCAAAGGCGTCTCATTGTGCCTCTGCTTCAAAGTGGTGAGGTCGATGAGCTTCTTTTCTGTGCTACCACTGAAGTAATGAGCGTGGAATTTTCGCTCCAGGTCCCTCCACGTGCCAACTGATTGGGGAGGCAAAGAAGTAAACCACTGGAACGCGGAGCCCGTCAATGACATGGGGAAATACCTAACCCTGAACGCCTCATCAGCCGAGGCCTCTCCAAGCTGCATCAGATAACGAGCAATGTGCTCCACTGTGCTCGTGTCATCCTGCCCAGAAAACTTTGTAAACTCCGTGGGAGGCTTCACCCTGGGTGGCAGGATCACTCTGTAATACCACTCCGGGAAGGGGGCGTGTAGGCTGGTCCTTGTATCTTAGGCTTGAGGCCGAATTGATTTTGCATCGGATCGGCCATTTTCTCGAACCGAATATTGTCCTCCCCGCACCCCCGCAGCTGCACCGTACCCCGGATTCGGGAGAGCGTCAATGGCGCCATAGTCCATAACTTCGTGGTAACCTCCACCGTACAAGTTCTTCTCGCAACTGTTGCTAGGCCGGGACAATCTTGTAGGTGGAAGTGAGCGGAACTCCGGATGAACCGAACGCCATCTCCCCGTACGTAGGCCGATATGGATTCGGCCGCTGAATCGGTTGACCTGCATTGCCTTGCGGGGGTGGCTGGACTAGTTGTCCTCCTGCAGCTCGCAAAGGAGGTTGAACCGGCCGACTTCCGGCGCTTTGCGGGGAGGGGGGTTGGACGGGCTGTCTCCCAACGCTCTGTGGAGGAGGCTAGACTGGCTGGCTTCGTAATGGTGGCTGAGCTGCTGGTCGAGCAGAGCTTGATTCTCCAATCTCTGCACAGTACCCCTGAGGGGATACCCGACTGAACACTTGCTCCATGCCCGGGCCAAACACACCCACCATCATCTGCTTGAACATGCCCAGGAAAGCCTTATGATGCCTACCCATCACGTCATCCGCAGCATCGCGAAACGCTTGCATGCACTCTTCCTTTTCTTGAAGAGTTGTGGCGTCAGTCTCTCCTGACAGTAGAACCCTGGGAATTTCGTTTTTGAGATACGGAACGCCGCTTCTATTCTTTTTGAACGACGGCGCAGACACTTCGCCGGAACCGATCCGTAGCATCTTTCGGCTATTGTAGTTGCTGCGGGAGAAAGGTCCTCAATGGCGACGTCCGGGATGTCACCGATTTCGGGCATCTTAATTTTCAACCGAGGTCCCACCGAGCGTGCCAAAAAGTGTGTTGACACAAAATCAGCACCCCGCGTCAAGCACACAACAAGCCGAACAAGCTAGCTTCACACACGAAAAAATTCCGAGATGTGCCGATCAATTTTCCCCGAAAATTAACAAAAGACAAAGTAGTTAAATTCCAAAGCTTGGAACTTGCCGGGTGATACCGGACGGTTCCATATTTACGGCCGTAAAGCCATGTGAGATGACATATAGCTACAAGAAGCTATCCGTCGGCAAACTAGAAGCCATTCGGGAACTTTAAAGTGTAAAACAAGGTATAGCCGAATGGGTGACGTAAGCATGACGATAGATCGATCTTTATTTGAACAAAACCGCACATGCGCAAAACCATGACCGATCCTCGAAGACAAATAACAATAAACAATAAATAAAGTAAAATCATGATCATAAATGTGTAATAAATAAGCATGCATAGGTTCAAAGCACTAGTCTACCGCATGTCTAGGTACCTCAAGACCCGTCAAGCATGAAGCCAAACAAGTTTATCCACCCCATGATACGACTTGTTTGAGAATCACGCCACCATACATAAATAGATCTATCCACTGCATGATACAATCTAAATATGGAAAGCTAAAATCACACATTACTTAAGACATAACTTACAAACACGTTTTACTCGCAAAAGCACAACCGAATACAGCTGAACAGCCGAATCAGGATCCATGAAGAAGGAACAAACATTACCAAAGAGAATAAATCTATCGATTGAATCGAAATCTAATCCACCGGATGATTAGCTCTAAAACAACCCAAAACCTCGCATCTACCACGTGATACCCGGTTTCTTTCAAGATTTATACAGGATTTGACAAGCTTGAACCCGCAACACGTAACAACCTAGATCGATTCGGTTTCGGCTATTAGAGAACATGTGATCCACATGCTATGTTAAGCCAAGGATACGAACTTGAATCACATAAGGATCATCAAAAGAGATAAAGCCGATTCAAACCAATCTAGATTTGGAAAAGAGGTGTTACATGAATTTAAACATAAAGTAAAACTCAAAGCAACACGGGGTAACTTAATGAATCTATTGAATTTTGCCAAAATCCAATAGAGCCGATAACTAGCTCCAAGCTAGATCTTAGCCCACCGCATGGCTCGTGATCTAACAAGAAACCCTCTTGAACCAAGCTTAAATCTACCGCATGATACTAAGCATGGTAACAAGACTACTTGCATCACGATCTAAATCCACCGCATGATACTAGACATGATACAAGGTTGCCGGTACTTACGGAGGTCGACGGATCGATGAACCCTCTCGAAGAACTCGACAACACGACTAAGGGACTCAAGAGTTTGGCGTAAAGCCGGTTTGTATTGAGAATGTTTTGATTACAATTACATACATCCAGGGTCTATATTTATACCCTGTCATGGCATGACTCCGAATGGACTGCGAGCACAATATTTGATACCTAATTTATCTCTAAGTGCGATCGCTTATCCATCCATTCGTCCCTTCCACTCGGGCCACGTCATCACGCAATCCCACAAAATCGGCGCAAACAGTCCTCCCGCCGAACGGAAGCAAATTGCCGACCGCGAGCTCTTTTGCCGAATCTTTTTGAAGAAAACCTTCCCTTTTCCGGACGGATTTTTACCAAGCCGGGCCCACAAATCGATCGCTTCTGTACCAAATTTTGGTGTTAATGTTCTCGAAGCTCAAGTCGACTGAGGTGGATAGGGGCATGACAGCCAAGATCGAGGGCCTGACTGACTCTCATAGTCTCGCCCTAATCGGTGGTTCGAAAGGAAAGACTAATGCTAACCCATCCACCAGGATGTTCTCTTTGTCCTCTTTGATGTCTATGCCAGATGAGGAGTTTGACGTGCTTGGAGAGGACGAGCTGGCGTTGTTGATGAGGAGGTTCGAGAGGCTGCACGAGAACCGGGTGAACATGAGGATGAACACGAGGACTTGCTTCCAGTGCGGCAAGCCAGGACACTTCGTCGCCGATTGCCCGGAGAAGGTTGAGAACAAGGACAGCTACAAGCGCAAGTCAAGGACGGATGGCAAGTACCGGTCGAGGCGTGACCACAAGAGCAAGCACAAGAACAAGCACAAGGACGAGCGACGATCGAGGAAGAAGGAGAGTGGAGGCAAGACACGAGTGATGGTTGGAGCGAGCGACGTCGACTCCAGTTCCGCGTACTCCACCTCGAGCTCAAGCAGCAGTGAAGATGAAGATGATCGCCGCAAGGGCAGGAAGTCGTCCAAGAAGCTGAGTGGGCTGAGCTGCTTCGCTAGAGACGGCATCTGCACCATGGCGCTGAGCTCCGGCAGCAAGAAGAGCACACAGAGCGACTCGGACTCCGATTCTGACGACGAGGTGCGTTATGAACTCCCCTTCTTGCGTCAGGAGAATGAACGACTTGGCTTGTTGCTTGATAATCGTGATGATATGCTTAGAGAGGCTAAGAAAATGAGGAAAGAGCTTAGAGCTTCACTCGAGGATGCTAAGACTAGAGTGGCTGAGCTAGAAACACAGAATTTGGATGGTAAGCTTGAAATTGATTCTCTGAAAGCTTCACCTGTTGTTTCTGATGAAGTTGAATGTGTTTGTCCTATCTTTCTAGCTGATCTTGCCTTGTTTAAGGAAAAGCATGCCTCCAAGTGTGAGGAACTAGATGTACTTAGGGTTGAAGTGGTTGAGCTTAAGTCTAGACCTGCTTTGCTAGGTGCTTGCACTTCTTGCCCTGTTTTGCATGGAAAAATTGATGAGATGCATGCTTACACTGTTTCTCTTGAGGCTAAGCTGAAAGAACCAATTCCTACATCTTGCTCTACCTGTGAATTGTATGCTTTGAAGAATCTGGAACTTGCACATTATGTTGATCGTTTGCAGGATGAAAATGATGAGTTGAGAAAGTTGATGGGTTGGTTGTCTGGTCATGAGCCTCAGTTGAGGATAATGATCGAGACATACAAGAGACAGGATGGTGAGGGACTTGGGGCAAACAAGGTTGGTGAGGGAAGTGGAGAGAATATCCTAGAGCCACCAAAAAGCCACCACAAAAATGATTTCCCACCTAAACCTAACCATCTTAGGAACCGACTAGACACAACCTCAGCTCCACCCGTGTTTCCCCACAAACAAATGATTTCCAAAAGCCTATCAAGTTTGTGAGCACTTCGGGAAAAGTGTTCTTTGGGAAAGAGAGTGAGAAGGATAGTGAGGAGAAACCGATTGAGAAGCCGAATGGAGAGAAACCAAGTGAGCAGCCCCATCCCAAGCCTAAACCTAAGCTTGTGAGGTTTCTTTGTGGCTATTGTGGGAGAGATGGCCATAAGGATGAGTTTTGCTTTAGGCCTCGTTCGGTTCTCCAATTTTGAATCCGGACCAATATCTAATCCCGGCCAGATCAAGTGGATCCCGGTGTCACACTCAATCCTTGTGTCAGCATCCATTCCGGCTCAGGATTCTAAACAAGGTTGCAAAACTACCGTTCGGCCGACCAAGAATAAAAACATGGGGAATAATCAATGTCACAGTATTTAATATCACCCAATAGAGAACAACCGAGTCACCAAACATAAAAAATAAATAATGTCAACAAACATTCCACAGAGGAGAGCATACATAATCAACCAAATTACGGACCGAACATAATAAGTTCATACATAATAGGTTCAACCGATGGAATAAAAACACAAGCCTAACAAGTTTATTGTCCTTACGCTCGTCGAAAACCAGTAGTGCGCCACCGATTGCGAGGAGGTTTCGCGTTCTTCACTAGACTATTTCGAAAGGAACTTAGGAAAAATGGTACAAACAGTAGGTGGTCAAAAAATGTGTCATGGAATCAAATGAAACGGCAAAGAGCTATGCAATTCATCCACTGTCATTTGCAAAGTATACTTCCAAAGACACTACTTGTGCTCTTCTCAATAGCTGAAACTAGTACAGAGGACTATAAACATATGTGTGTCAGCACTACATTACATGGCTGCCGATAGCTCAACTCACAAGACATGGATAACGTAAAAACAATTCAAGTACAACTAAAGCTCGCTATAATGTTGGAATTCAAATACTAGCAGCTTTTTTTTTTGAAAAACCAATACTAGCAGCTTCTAGTGGCACATCTTAGCCTTATATGAAAAGTGTCATCATGCTGCGGGTACTAGACGTGAATAACTCAAGCAAATGAACTTTTGTTGAAATGGTCGGTTCCTATCTTCACAAAAACATAAAAGAAAAACATGGTACCTAGTGCTAAGGCCCCTATGACAAATAATAACTCGTACTAGTTCAGCACACACACATGGTGGCATGGTGCTATCATATGAGCACATACCCGGGGATGTGTTGGCCTTGTCGGTAATGCAAAGCATAAACAAATGGAACACAAATATGCTCATATATTGATTATGGCCAATTAATTTATAAATATAGATAGCCATTAGTCGGTACAAATAATATCGATTTGCTTTATGGTCAAACACAAACAACAGGATTAGGGATTTATAGCTTGGAATCCATGGGCCATGATGATTGATTGAAAGCATGTCCAAAATTGACTATGCCCTTCCCCGTTCCTCTTTCTTGGATCACACTATCGCCAATCAAGTGCAATGATATTTCAGATCTTAGGAATTACAAAAGAACTATCATCATAAATTAAACGAAGTGGTGGGTATTCAACAGACACAATCAATCAACTAACGGATGAATTCTTTATATTAGAATCTTCTTGAAAACAAAGGTACACAAGTTGCAAGCGCAAGTGTGGAAAATAGGAACTACAATTGCCAAAACTAATTTGCGATTGAAGGGACTACAAGTGCTAATAAGAACTAATTTGCCAAAACACTGCATCACATCACCGAACTAAGTTGCAAGCATGGTAATTAACTATCTTATAACAAAGGGGTAGCTTTTGCTTAGATGCTCAAAGCCGTCATTGGCCACGACTATTTTCGGATTTGCAGGAGAGCCGAGAAAGTACACATCAACTTAGTTCGGGAAAGGCACACAGACGAGGAAAGTGCCGGATCTAGATGATTTCAAGCAAAGTGAATGATATGCCAATAAAGCTCTAGAATCAATGTTGAAAGGCACACAAACATGGATCCAAAAAGTTAAGACAGAGTTAATACCTGCTAGGTCATCTCATTCCTCAACCAAATCAATGCGCACTCTTGATCTGCTTCACAAGTGCATATGAAAGCTTCTCTGTTTTCTTTGCTCTTTGTGAAGACTGCGATTGCTTTAGCTTTTTCCTCTTTGGTCACTTGCATTGTGTTGATAACAGATATGCACTTTTTGATGGAGTAGTCGTCACCTTTACCAACCTCCTTCTCTCTTGCCTCCTCTTCTCTTCTCAAGCGTGCTTCATCATTTTCTGCTTGCTTGGTCTTCAATTCTAGAAATTGTCCCATCATACTTTCAATTCTTGCGCTCTTCTTTGGCCTTGGTTCTTCCTTTTGTGGTTTCCTCCTTGATGCAGCAGATCTTCGCTGTCCACTGCTTTCAACAGGTGCAGTGTCACCTATCGCAGCAAGTGGTGGTTCCTCTTCTTCTCTTCCCTCATTTTCCTCAGCCTGTGCATCATTATCTACATCTTCCTCAACATGTGCATCATCCTCTGCATCATGTATTTCATGTAGAGGTTCCTCCTCACATCGAGGCTCAAGAGAAGTGAAGTTATAATTTCCTTCAGCCAGATGTCCTACACAAATGCACAATATACTGTCAAACATCAGCCAAAGAAAGGGAGCTGCAGCAAATCAACAAACAAAAATGAGATGCTCGCCATTGAACTTACCATCATATAACTCTCCCAAATCATAAAAAAGTGGAAAGGTAGCCTTGTTATTTCGAAACTTCTTGATTTTTGGATAGGACTACGATTTAAACAAAATGCCGATTAAATATGAGATTGTCACTATGATTTATCCACGGAACTACTTGAAGAAATCAACTTACTATAATGAGATTATCCCACAATGCCGCCGATCCTTCAACCATATTCCTCTCCTCGTTCCATTTTGAGCCGCTCCGCATTCTTGCTTCTTTAAGCATCTTATAGTCTCTTTTAAGTTGCCCTTCTTTCTCTTGAATCTGCGCTTTTGTGAATGAGACAGATCTGTTCCTCATATGAAACTCCTTCACCATCTTGTTCCATCCTTCTGAATTCTAGCACCCGTTGTCACCTCTGTACCCACATTGTTTATACCCATGCAGAATTTCTACCAATGACTTCTCCAATATTGAATTCCAATCTGCTCTTCGTTTCACTACATAAGTAATAGACAAGCATCAGCAATAGAATTTCCATAGCATCAATAAGAAAAAATGACAAGAAAGCATGAACAAACATACCTTTTGGATAACCTGCACTCCTTGATCCACTGAATTTAGGAGAAGGTTTTTTCTTAGGAGCACTTGACAAGAACCTGCACCCCTTTTCCATCACATTCTTTGGGGAGCCTTTTCCAACCATTGCTTTGTAAAGGAAAATAAATACATTAGCTTATTTATGTTACATGCTGCTTATTACTAACTAACTTATTACATGTTGCTAATTTACATGCTACTGGTACTGAGCCCACATTTCTTGGGCTATGGAATCTCTTAAAGCGTTGCCTTCTGCAGTGCCCGGGTCATTATTTTGTTCACCGCTTGGTAAAGCAACAAACTGTGTTGGGTTGATATTATCCGGCTGATGATCTAACCACTCTTCATCTCCATTAAGCGCCCGAATCAGATTGTGAAAGATTGCTGCAGCCACAGGTATTTTTACTTGATTTTCCAATGTATGAAAAGTGGCAACTTTGAGAATAGGGAATCGCTTCTTAACCACCCCCAAAGTCCTTTCCACATGATTCCTTAACTTTGCGTGGCGGTGGTTAAAGAGCTCCTTTGGATTTCGTGGCTTTGCATGCCCAACTCCAAACTCTTTCAAGTGGTATCTAACCCCTCTGTATGGAGCAAGGAAAGATTCAGTGTTTGGATACCCCCCATCAACCAAATAGAATTTTCCGGGAGGTACTTTAAATCCTTTACTCATGGCGGATCTTAACACTCTTGAATCAGTGGCTGATCCTTCCCATCCACTAGATATAAAGGTGACATTGAGGTCGAAGTCGCAAGCCAACATCACATTTATGGTTAGTGTACCTTTCCTATTTCTAAAAGGAGAATGCTTATCAGGAGATAGGGAAATAGGAACATGAGTTCCGTCAATAGCACCTAGACAATTTTTGAAGAATGGATAGTATGCAGGATTATCTTAAATTTTCGGATGCACTTGATCGGGGATTTGGTGGCTGGAGGAAACGTTGAGAAAGTGTGGGAATGACATTTTTGAAAAAATGGTTGATGTGATGGTGGAATGTATCATTCTCGTGCCCAAGAACACGCCTAGAACCTCATAAGAGGCATTGATGCTTAACATGTATAGGAAGATACCCGCCTTCTCCTCCACCGTTATCCGTGTATCAACAACAAGCCTATTGCTTCTAAGATAATTTGCTATCTCTTTGAATATATGAGGTTCCATCCTAAATACCACTCGACAGTTCTTCACGTGCCCCTCAAGGAGTCTTCTGACCTTAATCTCTCCCGTTTCTGGTGATGTATGACGCTTCTTCTTTACTCCCCCCTCTCTTCTTTCCATCAGAGATAAAACAGGGAATAGAAATAGCATCATATCTTCATCATCTTCCTCCCTCCTCTTCCTAATATGGTCTTGCAATGAGATACTCATTGCAAAACTAAAACATATGAATTTATAGTCAAACAAACAATAAATTTATAGTCAAATACTATCTGATTCTGAGTATTATCAAATCATTCATGTGCAACTTGTTGGTCCATATTTAGGATTAACCATCATGAACAAAGTATAAGAATGGTCAGGCATTGTTCTTTCAGATACTTTTTGTTATTGATAGTTTCATATTTGGTTAATGGAGTGATACTAAGCAACATTATATAACCAAAGAACTAAATCAAGATCTGTACTTTTTGGTGCTTATCAATTTAGTATTTTTTTGGCTTGTTTCAACATATTACATCTTGTTAGATATGCTTCCTGCTAATACCTTTCCTGCTGGCAGCGATTTTCGTGTTCTAAACTCAAATTAACAGACATTCTATTTCTCATTTTCAGGACTCTTGGTGGTGTTTATGGTCAGTCCTTTTCAGAGACTACGGTGTTTATCCTCTCTTGTTTTGCTTAGTTTCCAGATGCTCTCTGGTGAAATTCAGAACTGAAGTGGGGTGTAAAGGAGTAAACTAGTCAAATACTATCTTTGAAAGGGAACAAGACAACAAGCAGTTATTGAAATGCAAAGTGCAACCAAATAAAGGTGACAGACTTGCAATGCCTTATCCGGATGGAACAATTCTGGAAAACAAGTAAAGACAAACAAGAGATTCACAGGTGATAGACATATTTAATTACCTTTTGGACTTGGTACAGGTTCCCAAGAAGGGGGTGGTTCACCTTCCCCAACTCTAAGCGGTGCAGGAGGGATCTACAAGGCAAGGTAATAAATGATGAGCTAGGCAGCAACTCCAGCTAACAATACTATATTCTGCATGGAATGGCATAGCAAGTTCATGTAGAAGATACATTGATAACCAGAACTTATATTCTTTAAGAAAAACTACATTCAAGTACCATGCTAACCAACCTGCAAATGCAATTGACCTGAATTTTATAAACACACCAACAACTGAAGTACCATGCATGGATTAGGGTCTGCTACTGCACCTATCCAATTCCATGGTGGCACAATAGCTGTTTGAGATTCGTGTTTCGAGCAGCTACTGCATTCCCATTCCCACAGATCCTCATAATTCACAATTCACACACGGTACAGGAGATCTAGCAGCTCGGAGCTGGCAACAAAGCGAGGTAAACACAAATAAAAATTTTTGGTTAGAGCTTCGTCCGGCTTCTCTTATTTGGCTTCTCATACGGTATTTTTCTATCACAACAACATCCGTCACGCTGGATATATAAATGATATAATTTTGTCCCATGCAGATCACAACAACAATGCATGTTGTGTAGATCTAAGACAAGAAAAAATATGCACAACGGAACTTATTTATACGGACGGATAAATTCAACCAAGCACTCAAATTCCCAACAATTGTTAACCAATAACAAAGAAACGGATAGCAGAAATATTTTCGTGTGCAATACATCCGAATGACAATACAATGACAACCTACCAGGAAATGCCCATATGTAACAAACCGATGAAAAAAACGATATACACATATGTACAAGTCACAAAGCAAGCCGTAGGAGCTTCGCAAGTATCCAAAAGAAGGAAGAAATGATAATGGTGGTTGGTGGCTAATGATGAATGATAGGTACCGGGATTGGCGGCTCTCTTTTGTTATGTACATATGGTACATGGTGGTAGTAGATGGTCATTTTGGAGCGGCAATGCTTGCAGCCTCCTAATGCCGGTAGAATATGTAGCATCCAGATGATGGTAACATGGTGTTACAAACTCCAAGAGCTTATTTAACTTGTGACGGTATATCAATCTAGCTAAACTGGTGCCATTTTACTTGTTTGCAAGTAGAGAACCTATCTCTATTTGTGCACTAAAGCTTGTGCAAAGACTGGGTTTGCTGCCTGTTGATGTCAGTTTTACGCATGTTGTTGTGATCTTTTCATTGCTTGTTCCTTTATTCCACCTGTGTTAAAAAAGACAGTAAGGCCAAGCTTTCCCTTGGTCAGAGCAAAAATCTTGCCATCTTGGTGAAGCTGACCAAATTACACCGAGATATGCCTCATCCTGTCCTAATCCATCAATTCTGTCGTAGGAAATCAAGAACCCGAGGGAGCCATACTATATGGACACAAGACACAAGAACCCTAACCCATGGGGATTGGAGATGAAAGAACCCTAGAACTTACCGGGGAGAAGGCAGCGGAGGAGGTGGAGGCTGGAAGGGGGGTGTTCGCCGTCGAGGATGCGTCGCGCCACCTCTGTGACCTCGCGCCGCCACTTCGCGTCGCCGCTTCGTCGCCAGCTCCGCGTCGCGATCTCCTTCGGCGAGAAAGGGTGTGGGGGCGTGGAGGTCGAACGGGATGCCGTCGTCGTCGCCGTCGAGGTGGTGGTCGTGTCGCGCCGCCACGCCGTCGCCTCCTCCCCGCCTTCTCGCCGCCGCCTCCTCCTCGCGCTAGGGTTGGCGACTCGGCGACGCCACGAGATGCCACGGAACGGATGAGTTCCACGAGTCCGAAGGTGTGCTCTACATTCCACGCGTTCGCGGCGGGGAATGGGTTGTTCCTGGGCCGTTTCCTCCCGGGCCAGTTCTAAACGAACAACAATTTTTCGCGAGCTGGTTTCAATTCGGTTGGAAAAAAATCCGAGTGGAACAGGCCGTTCCGGCCTCATTCCGAGGAAACCGAACGAGGCCTTAAGAGGAAGCGAGAAGAGAGAATGGTGAAGGAGTGGGCTAACAAGGACAAGTACCACCCTTCTAATGGTGTACTTGAGCCTCGTGTGCAGATGCCGGGGCCAAGGCGAGTGTGAGGACGAGTTCCGGCTTGGGGAGAGCGAAAGGCTGTTGGAGGTGCTGCTGGCCGGGCTACACCGGTCAGACCGGTGAGAGGCACCGGTCAGACTGGTGCAGGCCTTGACAGGCAGCAATATGGGTTTCGTGCTCGTACAGGTGCTAGGTTTGATTCTGGAGGTCGTGGTTCTGGTGGTTGGCCTAGAGAGTTTGCAGGAGGTCAGTTTGCTAGGCGTTCTCCTCCTCGTGCTCAATACGGGAATGGGAGGAGTCGTAGCTTTGAGATGGAGAGGAGGGACGGTCCCCGGTTTTCCTTTCGTGGTTTTGGTCCTCCTCCAGTTAGAGAGGGCTGGTTTCCTCATGGTGGTGTTCGTGGTGGTAGCTTTGGTAGAAAGGTGTTTTGGATTGTGCTAACCCCACTTTTGAGCAAATGGCTCGGCACTGGCTTTACTCTTTTGGTACTAACCCCAGTGCTGAGTCGTTTGTTCGCTCACGTGCTTGTTTTTGAATTTCAGGTGGGAGACTTGAAGAACATTTGGTTGATTGACTCCGGTTGCTCGAGGCATATGACCGGAGACAACGGGTGGTTCTCAAGTCTCGTCCGGTGGTGACAAGGAGGTACATCACTTTTGGGGACAATGGGCGTGGGCGTGTGCTTTCGAAGGTGAGATTAAGGTGAGTGACAAAATCACTCTCAAGCGTGTTGCTCTTGTTCAATCACTTGGGTACAATTTGCTTTTTGTGTCCCAGTTGTTGGATGTGGGTTTTGAGGTGTTGTTTCAGCCTGATGGTTCTCGGATTTTGGACTCTCGAGGGGACCTTGTCTGTATGATCGTTCTCGAGGGTCAGGTGTTTCGAGCTGATTTTTCTCAGTCTTCTGGTGTTGAGCATTGTTTTTTGGCTGACTCTTCGTGTGAGTTGTGAAAGTGGCATAGGAAGTTGGGTCACTTGAGCTTTGACCTTTTGTCTCGCTTGAGTAAACTCAATTTGGTCCGAGGATTGCCACGATTGAGGTTTGAGAAAGAGTTGGCTTGTGCGCCTTGTAGGCATGCCAAGATGGTAGCCTCTTCTCACCCGCCTCTCACCGATGTGATGACTGAGCGTCCATGCGAGTTGCTCCATATGGACCTTGTTGGCCCAGCTCGTGTGCGATCTGCGGGAGGGAAGTGTTATGTTCTTGTTGTGGTGGACGCCTACTCTCGGTATGCGAGGGTGTTCTTTCTCGAGGATAAGGGGGAGACGTTTGGTTTTGTTCGAGATCTTGTCTTGAGGTTGAGAAACGAGAGGCACGGAGATGCCATACGAGCAATGCGGTGACAATGGCTCGGAATTCGGAAACTCTCGTTTTGAAACTTTTGCCATGACTTAGGTCTTGAACACCGTTTTCGAGTCCGTATACGCCTCCTCGAATAGTGTTGTGGAAAGGAAAAACAGGACCTTGTGTGAGATGGCTCGGACGATGCTTGATGAGCATAGGACTCCGAGAAGGTTCGGGGCCGAGGCGGTGAATACCGCATGCTATGTGTCGAACGAGATCTACCTCGAGTGCATAAGAAGAAAACGTGCTATGAGTTGATGCACGGTCGCACACCCAAGGTGTGTCACTTCCATGTCTTTGGTTGCAAGTGTTTCATTCGAAGAAAGGCAAGAAGTTGGTTAAGTTTGAGGCTAGGTCGGTCGAAGGAATTTTCTTTTGTTATGCATCTCACTCTAGAGCATATAGTGTGCTCAATCTTGAAAATAAACAAATCGTGGAGACTTGCGAGGTAACCTTCGACGAGACACAACCACGTAGTCGGCTTGTTTTTCGGTGTGCGGTGATGATGAACTTGGTGAGGAGATCTTTCAGGAGGAGGAGCATGAACATGGAGACGATGAAGATGGCGGTGAGGTGCCCGCGGCTGAACATGTACACACTACTTCGACTACGGTGGTGAACGACCCCTCTCCCACACCTACAACGACAAACCAAGATCAAGGAGAAGCTGCTGTTGAGGGGGAGGTAGCATCAAGGCGAGAACCTCCCCGACGAGTACTAGTGGATCACCCAACTTCAAGGATCATCGGCGACATGAATGAACGTACTACACGGTCGAGGGTTCGAAACAATTCTCATTTCGCTCATGCTGCATTTGTTGCCACCTTTCGGCCCAAAGACATTGGACACGCACTATCCGATCATATTTGGGTTAATTCGATGCATGAGGAGTTGTAAAAGGAATCAGGTTTGGGAATTGGTTGACCCTCCCCTAGGGTGTAAGCCGATTGGGACAAAATGGGTGTGGAAGAACAAAGAGGGAGAGAAAAGTGAAGTGGTGAGAAACAAGTCAAGGCTTATTGCTCAGGGATTCAGTCGGAAGGAGGGGATCGACTATGAGGAGACCTTTGCTCCCGTAGCCTATTTGGAGGCGATTAGGATCCTTCTAGCCTTTTCCATGGCTAAAGGGTTCAAGTTGCACCAAATGGATGTGAAGAGTGCCTTCTTGAATGGTGTGTTGGAGGAAGAAGTGTATGTGAGGCAACCACTGGGGTTTGAGAGTGAGAAGTACCCCCACCGGGTGTACAAGTTGAGGAAGGCGTTGTATGGGTTAAAGCAGGAGCCCGAGCTTGGTATGGTAGGTTGAGGGGGTTCCTGTTTGAGCAAGGGTTTGAGATGGGAAAGGTCGATCGGACCTTATTTTTACTCGGGCGGGCGTAGAGATATCCTAATTGTACGGGTGTACGTGGATGATATTGTCTTTGGTGGCTCGTCTAACTCTCTTGTTGCAAGGTATGTAGAGGATATGTGCGGGAATTTGAGATGAGCATGATGGGCGAGTTGCAGTTGTTCCTCAGGCTACAAATCAAGCAATCAAATGAAGGAATATTTGTGCACCAAGCTAAGTACACCAAGGACATTGTGAGGAAGTTCAAGATGGAGGACTCCAAGGCTATGGTGACGCCGATGAGTACGACTACAGCTCTTGATGCAGATGAGGAAGGTGAGCACGTGGACCAGAAGGAGTACCGAAGCATGATCGGGTCACTCCTCTACTTGACGGTGACGAGGCTGGACATCCAATTTTTGGTATGTCTGTGTGCTCATTTTCAAGCGTCTCTGAGGACTTCGCATCGGTAAGCGGTGAAGTGAATTTTCAGGTACTTGCGTCACACTCCCGACTTTGGCCTTTGGTACTCCGCGTCTTCTTCTTTGGCGCTTCATGGTTTTTCAGACG
This sequence comes from Cenchrus americanus, assembly GCA_947561735.1. NCBI lineage: Eukaryota > Viridiplantae > Streptophyta > Magnoliopsida > Poales > Poaceae > Cenchrus > Cenchrus americanus. Next base: position 76,812,078 of record OX387240.1, on the reverse strand, counting down.
CGGATTTTGTCGGGTGTCGGTTGGATAGGAAGTCCACTTCGGGACTTGCCGGTTTTTGGGATCTTTTTTTGGTGTCTTGGTCTTCCCGCAAATAGTCGAGTGTTGCTCAATCCACTACCGAGGCGAGTACGTTGCCTCGCCTAGTTGTTGCTTGTCGGCTCCTTTGGATCACATACACCATGAGTGACTTTGGTGAGGAGTATACCCATGTCCCACTTCAATGTGATAGCACCAGTGCCATAAGTGTTGCAAAGAACCCAGTGCACCATTCCAAAACCAAGCACATAGAAGTGAGGTATCATTTTCTAAGAGACAATGTAGAGAAAGGGAAAATAACCTTGATCCATGTACCCACACATGACCAACTAGCCGATATTTTTACCAAACCCCTAGATCAAGCAACTTTCACCCGTTTGCGGGGCGAGCTTGGTGTGTGTTTGATTTCTTGAGTTGGGTGTGTGGGAGCTCTCTTTGTAGCATATGTATAGCTTTCCTTTGTGCATTTCTTGCATTTGGCATGGCATATGTAACATGATGTATAGGCATCCTTGTATCTTAGTTTGCATGCATTTTGTATCATATGCATTGGTTAGGAAAATCTTTTCTTATATACATTGTTCACCATGGAATGATATTTATGTCTTTGTGAGCTTGTTTGGTATGATGTGGTTAGTTTGGCTTAGCTCGTGAAAATCATGATTTATATCCATGGTTGATGATTATGTTTTTGAAAAATGTCATGTATATGCTCTCTTGTGAGTAAATGCCTTTATATGATCTTGACATGTTTTAGTGGTTTGGCTATGCTTAATTTGTGGTTGGATAGATTATTTTGATCATATGGGGCCAAAGGCTCATTTGCCATCATGAATGTTTAGCCCTCTTGCTTTATCGTGTGGAGGGGCATAAGTTCCTTTTTGTCGAAAAGACATTTAATGTACCAAATATGAATCTGAAAATGAAATGCAAAATGCTTGGAAAATGTGCTCTCATGTCATATGTGCTGAATTTAATTTGCTTTGGGTGCTAAACCGTTGCATGATGTCTACCAATGAGAAGTCTCATATATAGAAGTAGACACATGGCTCGGTGGCTTTGACATGACATGAGGTGCTTGTGGGTGTTTGTGATGGTCTTATGCTTAGAATGGTTGTCCTAGCATGTAATTTGTGTGGCTTTGCCATTTTGACATGTTTTGCTCATGTTTAGGACTTTGCTCATGAGAGTGAAATTTTTCGCAAAATTGCTCAATTCCATCTTAGCTTCGTCCAATGGTTGTGAAACTTGGTGATCATGTAGTTGATGTCAATACGAAGCTATAGAGTATCTAACTTGCTCATTTGGACATGTGTAGCATCCTATGTTGAATTTTGTCTATTTGAGAAGCTCTAGGTCATTTTTGACTTGATTCATGCATTGTCAACAAGGCGGAGAAGTTTGAGCTTGTTTTGGGCTACTGGATGCATTTAGAAGGTTTTCAGGTGGTTTCGAGCCATTTCTGGGCTCTGTGTATCACCGGTCTGACCGGTCGTGGTCACCAGTCTGACTGGTTAGAGAGCTGGCCCTGTTCACATGTTGGGCACCGGTCCGACCAGTGGTGGTGACCGGTCTCACTGGTCAGAGCTGAGCTGATGCAGCTGCTCTGTTTTCTTCGAGTGGTTTGCATGCATTCGTGTAGGGGGAGTTGCATTGGTTCAAGGGGAGCTAGCATGTGTGCAGGGGGGAGCTCATTGTGGTTTTCGAGCTTTGGTTGGTGATTTGTGCTCTTTGCTTGAGAATGGTTTTGTCTCAGATGTGTCGAGCCGTTGCTCTTGCCTAAGGGGTCCGAGACTTGTCTTCTTCAGGTGATCTTTCTCGTTGCCTTTCTTTGGCTTTCTATCGCTTGTTGGAGTTTCTTTTTATTTGTTTCTTTTCTTTTTCTTTTCTCTCGTGTTACTATTTGTGGGTGTTGTCAATGCACTCATCAATGGGGAGATTGAGGACCATGTGTGGTTCGAGGACCGGTGAATGGTCACTTCCTGGTGTGATGAGTGATTGACAACGTTGTGTGGACTGATTCTTGGCTAAGTATTGCAGGTGCAGGTTGCGGCTTGACTGGTGTTGGTGCAGGTGAAGAACAAGCACGAAAGGTCATTGCCGGTGAGGCCTCTAGGTGTGGAGAAGACAAGTAGGCTTCGTTCGAGGGACCCGGTGGCTAGTGGAGCCAAGTGCAGGCCGCATGGTGTCATGAACAGCAAGATGAAGTCATGGACGGTTTCTTGGTTGAGCCTCAAAACCGAGGTCGAACCGAGACTACGTGGGAGCCGAGTCATCAGTGGAGATTCGCGGAGGCTACACCGAGTTCGCGGGGTTTTCGCTGGTTCACTAAAAAACCACTGTGTTCCTTGGTTGATCCACAAAGCCAAGACCGAAGAACCGAAGACGGAGATGCAGCAGCTCCAGACCGGTCTGATCGGTGGGTCTGACCGGTCTGACCGGTGAGGAGCACCGGTCTGACCGGTGTGCGACGACGCAGTCCGGAGACTTCGAAGCGGAGGACACGCGTCGGGATCGCAAGGCTTGCGTCGAGACTAAGGAGGTTGTGGTCGCCGGGCATCCATCCGAAAGAGCGATGACAAAGATTTCTGATTTCACCCTCAAGGGGCATGTATCCCTAATTATCTAGTAAGGGTATTTTAGACTTTCAGTTGCCTCCTATATAACCCAAGAGGTGAGAGGATGGTAGAAGGTTCTTGGAACCCTAGTTCATTTGCTTTCCTATTTTCCCTTCCTATTTTCTTAGGATTTCCATAGGACTAGCTTGAGAGCTTCATGGTGAGATCTTGTGAGAGGGTTGGATGATCGGGCGCCAAGCTAGACCTTGTATGAACCTCTTTGGTATGTATAGATGATTCGACGTGGTTCCTCAAGGCTTGGGTGTGTTGTTCCCATTTGTTCTTGGTGGTGATTTTCGGAGCCCTCTCTTGGTGGATTTCTTGGTGCGTTTTCGGGACCTTGCTCTTGGGGATTTGGTAGGGGATGTATGTGTGAACCCTTCGTGGTTCTTTTCCCTTTGATTCCCCTCCCAAATCTGTGAGTTAAGGGGCTCGATTTTGGGGTTTTCGGTGCTCTAGGGTTAGAGGAGTTCTTGGCGGGATTTCTTCGATTCCTCTTGATTTGGCAAGTTTTGGTGGACAATAACTTGGCTATGGACTCCCCATGAGGTGTTCCTACTATCCCCAAGTCTTGCACAAGTCCATGGAGCCATTCGGGAGATCGGAGTTTGGATTTGGGAGAGTTGACCCGCGGGTTCTGTTCATCCCGAGCTGCCCAGGTTACACCTGTCTGACCGGTGCTCTTGACCGGTCTGACCGGTGTGAGCCCTCTGTGGGATTTGCCTCGGGTGAGTTGCTGAATCCGTGTGTCTTTGGGTCGTGTTGTTGCTGGTCAGTTCTTGGTTGTTTTGGAGGTGTTTTTGCTTGGGTTTGTGTAGGGTTCTTCTTCTTTGCAAGTTGTGTTTTTGGGGGTGTTTTGTTTCCAGGGCCTAGAGAAGTCACTGAGGCTCTCTGGAACATTTGTTGTGCGGCTGCTCCAGCCACCGGCCTGACCGGCTCTGTCCACCGGTCTGACCGGTGCAGGCCATCGGTCTGACCGGTGCAGCACAGGCAGCAGGCCGTGCAAGTTTCCGCTGTGCGAGTTGGTGTGTTTTGGCTCGGAAGGTTGTTTGTTGGTTCCTAGGGTCGTTGAGTCGGAGACGTGTGTTGGAAGTCAAGTTCATCTTGTTGGAGTTTCTATCTCCTTCGAGAAGAATTTTTATCGGCTCCCATTCACTCGCCCCCATCTCTGGTTTGCCGTATGGTTCCTTCATCCACTTTCCTTGAAGGTGACATTAACATGGTCATGGACGACCAATGCCAGTTCCACCGCGACACTAAACACACCATGAGGGAGTGCGAGCAGTTGAAGCGTGCCCTTGGGGTCCCGTCTACCTCTAAAAAGACCAAGAGCAGCAACAACGACGACCGGGACGGTGACCAACGCTTCGACAACCGTAACCGTCGCAATGACGACAGGGATCGGCGTGATTATCGCCGTGACTACCGACGCGATGACTATCGTCGCAATGACCGCAATGACAGGCATAACGACCGTAAGGATGATCGCCGTGACGACCAGCGTAATGATCATCGAGATGATCGGGGTGATGACCGACGTCGCCATGACGACCAGAACCGCCAGGACAACAATCCAAAAGAACGGTCTCCGCCACCACCACCTAAAGGGGGCAACCTCAATGGTGCGTTCCAGTCGGCCAACCGAGAGATCAATTTCCTCGTCGGCGGTCGCCAAGCGACCCAAAGCAATAGACAACCGATCAAATGCAAGGGAGATCAGACATATCAACACTGAAACCCCGCAGCCTCTGTGTTGGTATGAGATCCTAATCACTTTCTCCAGGAAAGACCATTGGGTCCACATCCCTGACCCCGGGACCTACCCACTAGTCGTTAACCCCATAGTCGATGGGGCCTTCTTACCTAAGACCCTCATCAACGGGGGCAGCATCTTAAACATCATTTTCACAGAGACGCTACGCAAGATGGAATTCAACTTCAACAAGATGACTGCCTGTGACAAGCCCTTCTACGAGTTGTGCCCAGCAAGGCTGCATACCCCATAGGTCGTGTATGCCTACCGGTCACCTTTGGCACAAAGGAGAACTTCCACACAGAATACTTGATGTTCGAGGTCGCGAACTTCCGCTCCTCGTACCACGCCATCCTCGGGCGACCTATGCTCACCAAATTCATGGCCATACCTCATCACACCTACCTCATTATGAAGATGCCAGCACCAAGCGGAATTCTCTCCGTCCTCGGGGACACCATAGTCTCTTACAACTGCGAAAGCGCTACCGTCGAGCTCTCCAGGGACTCCGTGGTTAGAGCTGCAACAACGGTCATGGTCGCCCAGGCAGCCAAGATCGACCAAACTACTCTGGAGGTTCCAGAACAGAAACACACAAGCACAACTTTAGACCCAAGCCCAGCTGTTAAGAAGGTTTGCCTCGGCCTGCCTAACGCGTCCAAGGAAGTCGTCATCGGGGCCAACCTTGACCCCAAATAGGAACTCGCGCTCACCCGTTTCCTCAGGGACAATGCTGACATATTCGCATGGAGCCCATCCGACATGCCTGGTGTCCCCAGGGAGCTGGCTAAGCACACACTTGAAGTCAACAAGACTGCACGACCTATCAAGCAAAAGCTCCGGCGATTTGCAAAAGATAGAAAACAAGCCATAGAAGTAGAAGTTTGTAAGCTCTTAGCTGCAGGATTCATCAGAGAATGTAAACACCCGGTTTGTCTCGCAAACCCGGTCCTTGTACCAAAGAAAACTGGCGGATTAAGGATGTGTATCGATTACACTGCCCGAAAGATCCCTTCCATCTTCCTCGCATCGACCAGGTCGTGGACTCCACGGCTGGCAGCATTCTACTCTATTTCCTCGATTGCTACTCAGGGTATCACCAGATAGCCCTGCATCCCGACGACGAAGATAAAACAACGTTCATAACGCCTCACGACATCTATTGCTACAAGGCCATGACCTTCGACCTGAAAAATGTTGGAGCAACATATCAGAAGGCAATTCAGAAATGCTTGGCGTCACAGATCGGGAAGAACGTTGAAGCTTATGTAAACGATGTGGTCGTCAAGACCACCAAAGAAGATCAGCTCATCGCCGACCTCACTGAAACCTTCACCAACCTACAAGAGTTCCAGTGGAAGCTCAACCCAACTAAGTGTGTCTTCGGTGTACCCTCTGGATTGCACTTGGCTTCATGGTCGGACACTGAGGCATTGAAGCCAACCCCACAAAGGTCGACGCTATTCGCAAGATGGCCAAGCCATCTAACAAGAAAGATGTCATGAATCTCACATGAATGATGGCGGCCCTAGGTCGTTTCATCAGCAAGCTCGGCGAGATAGGCTTACCCTTTTTCAAGCTATTGAAGAAGGCAGGCAAGTTTGTGTGGGACAACGAAGCCCAAAAAGCATTCGAAGCTATCAAAGAGTCCTTGACGAGGCCACCAATCATGACTCCACTCTACATCTCTACCACCACAAATGTGGTCAACATAGTCCTCGTTGCTGAACGAGAAGAAGAATGGCAGGCCTATCCTATTCAACGACCTGTGTACTACGTAAGCGAGGTCCTGGCTGATGCTAAGACACATTATACTCAACCTCAGAAGCTGCTTTATGCGCTCCTGATCATGTCGAGAAAGCTTTGTCACTACTTCTAAGCTCACGAGATCGTGGTTCCATCATCGTTCCCACTAGGAGAGATCATCCGCAACCGCGACGCCAACGACCGCATCGTCAAGTGGTCGGTTGAGTTTGGAGAATTTGAAATCGAGTTTTACCCCCAGCAGGCGATCAAGTCGCAGATCCTCGCAGACTTTGTGTCTGAGTGGATAGGAATCCAGATGCCCCCTCCCAAGGAGCGGCCTGAACACTGGATAATGTACTTTGACAGCACCCTCAACCTCAAAGGAGCAGGCGCAGGCGTATTGCTCATCTCTCCTCAGGGGGAGCAGCTTAAGTACGTCCTACAAATCCACTACAAGGCCTCCAACAATGGTGCAGAGTACGAAGCCCTAATCCACAGGCTCCGCATAGCAGTGTCCCTTGGCATCAAGTGACTACTGGCTTTTGGTGATTCCAAGGTCATCATCGAGCAAGTCAACAAGGAGTGGGACTTTGTCAAGGACACGATGGATGCTTATTGTGCTGAGATTCGCAAACTCGAAGGCCACTTCGAAGGAATCAAGTTCCAGCATGTCCCACAGAACAATAACGTGGCTGCTGATGTACTTTCCAAACTAGGCTCTCGACGAGCTCTAGTCCCAGCAGGCGTGTTCGTCCAAGACCTACGCAAGCCTTCAATCAAGCTTTTAGATTCAGATAGCTCAGACCCACATCAACACGATCAAACCTCTGCACCTCCCCGCGATGTGCTGATGTCAGAAAAAAAGATGATTGGCGCAAGCCCTTCATAAACTTTATACTTGACCAACTGGTCCCCGACGACAAAGCAGAAAGAGAGCGTATCACACGACGAAGTGCCAACTACGTCATGATTGGTACCGACCTATATAGAAAAGTCGCCTCTACTGGCATCTTGATGAAGTGTATCCTAAGATCAGAAGGTCTCCATCTCTTAGCTGAGATCCACAACGGCGAATGTGGCTGCCACGCGGCATCCACCAACCTGGTCGGCAAGGCATACCGATATGGATTCAACTAGCACACAGCCATGACCGACGCTAAAGACCTCGTTAAGAGGTGCAAAGGATGCCAATTCTTTGCCAAACAGCAGCACCTGCCGGCTCAGGTCCTGCGCACCATCCATCTGTCATGGCCCTTCGCCATGTGGGCTCTTGACGCTGTAGGACTGTTTCGTACCGCCCCAGGCGGCTACAAACACATACTAGTTGCCGTTGACAAATTCACCAAGTGGATTGAGGTCCGACCTGTTGCGAAAGTAACATCGAAGGAAGAGGCAAAATTCATGGGAGATATCACACACTGCTTCGGTGTGCCCTATAGGATCATCACCGATTTGGGCGCAGCCTTTACCGGCTCCGCCTTCTGGGATTTCTGCCAAGATAATACTATTGACGTCTACTACTCGTCGGTCGCCCACCCTCGGTGCAACAGCCAGGTCGAACGAGCCAACGGCATGGTCCTTCAGGCTCTCAAAGTTCGTATCTATGACGATTCCTCCAACTACGCCACTCGGTGGCTAGCCGAGCTACCGCACGTAATTTGGGGTCTAAGGACCAAAGTCAGCTCTGCCACAGGCTTTTCGCCCTTCTTTCTGGTCTATGGATCAAAAGCCATACTACCCACCGACGTCGCCTTTGGAGCTCCACACATCCAGTTCTACGAGGAAGGAGAGGCTGAACAAACACACCGCGTCGACCTCGACAGCCTCGAAGAGCAGAGGCTCGCTGCTGTCATGAGACAAGTCCATCACGATCAACAGCTTCGACGCTATCACGACCGCAATGTTAAGGAAACTTCTTTTAACGTTGGTGACCTCGTCCTCAGACGCATCCAGAAGACTGACGGCATGCACAAGCTCTCTGCCCCCTGAGAGGGGCCCTTCATCGTTACTGAAGTTATCAGCCCATCCACTTACCGCCTCCAATGGGGCGACGGACAAGGAGTACCAAATCCTTGGAATGTGGAGCACCTACGACGATTCTATCCGTAGAATAGTTTTTTAAATTCCAACTATGTATTTTATTTCTTTGTACTTTTTTAGATTGAATAAATAATATTTCAAGCAGTCATCTGCTATGTGTTGAGTACTACCCTCTCCCCTCTCATGTCACAAACCCTCCCCCTCGACATGCTCGGGGGCTTGGCTAAAGTCAATACATGGGTTGCAAAACCTAGGGGTCACAAATTCTCGCCTACTCCTCACCCTCGACATGCTCGGGGGCTTAGCTCAAAGCCAACTTAAATGTCGTTCGACCTGAGGATGTCATCCCTAATGAATACAAAGCCTCCTGTCGCTGTGAGCATGCTTGGTCGGAAAGGTCGCCAGACCAGAGCCCTAGCCTCCTCCCTCACGCACCGACCTCACGTAAGCCTCCACGCCGAGCTGTGGAGGTCGGTAAGCTAGCCTCCCCGTGAGAAGTGGTTAGCAAAACAAGAAACAAGACGTCGTCATCTACAAAAGACTACCAAGCTCGCATAGGCACAAGGCAAAGTCATTCATTCAGGTTCAACAAAAGTGCTTCTCCCGCAGGACCCGTTTACAAGACTGAGAGAAGGGGAAGGTACTACTCCTACGTCCAAAGCTACGCTTTGCCGTCGTCGCTTTCATAGTCCAGATCATCCATCACTTCGATGGCGACATCTCGAAACTCCAGCTCCAGAGTTGCGAGGTCCTTCTCAACATCAGGACCACCCTTGACCTTGGCCATGTCGATGTCAGGGTAGTGAGACTTCACTCTCACCAACGCATCAGTAGCCGCCGCCAAGCTCGTCGCCTTCAGCAGAGTCAGAAGCCTGTCAGGAGTCTCTACAAAATGTCCACGATGGACTTCGCCTCCTCCCCGTCAGTCGGCACTGCTATACAATCCATTGCATAGTTGGCCGCACCCTTCAGGTCGTTCAGCTCCACCTCATACCCTACAATGGTTATTTGGTCATTCTGCAACGACTTCAAGATAGCCTCGAACTCGACCTCAAGGCCAATATGAACTCCTGTCTCATAAGCCAGCTTTTGAGATATGGCGTACTTACTGTCGGCAGCTTCCTTCATCGCCCGCTTGAGCTCCTAGCCCCTAGCCTCGGCCTCTCGGAGCGACACCTCCAAGTTTCGAACCTTCTCCTTGGTGTTCCTCAGGGTGGCGTTAAGCTCTTCTTCACGGTTGCGGAAGCCTACGAGATGTCACAGTTAGTATACCATCAAGCGTCACTCCAATAAAATCATCAACACAAAGATTCGACCTACCAATGGACAAAGTATTGAACTGCGCGTTAGCCTCCATGGCCTTGCGCTTTTCATCGGCGAGCTCGTCCTCGAGCCTCTTCTTGTCAGCAGCTGCCGCCTCACAGACCTGCTTGAGCTCCTGCTCAAGGTCAATGATCTGTTGCTCCTTTGGCCCGCTCCTGCGTTTTTCAGCAGGTCGTCCCGACTTTTGGCCCGCTCTGCTAAGGACTGTCATAGTATAACAAGCTTGTTAGCAACACTTCAACACAAATAACATCAAGAAAAGTACATCGTAAGCAAGCTTACTGTCAGCGCATGGTTGATGGTCACAATGTTGGTCCGCAAGGCCTGCATATCCTCATTATCCTTGAAGATATCATCCTGCCAAGGGGTGCGATTCCAGTCAATTTCACGGCGCGGCAACCTCGGGCTCAAAGAGGAAGATTCAGGTACCTGCGCGCCAGACGTCCCCAGACCTCTTGGTGCTTGGTCAATCTAAGGATGGTCTTTGATCAGTTCGTCAGCCCCAGCAGCTCTAGCACTGATGGGGTCGACGTCAATTATCCTTGGGAAGACCTCCACTCCGACGTCCCCAACAGTAGCTCCTTCTCTCGCTTCAATGGCGTGCGGGGGACTCACCACCCTTGAATCCGCCACTGGCGGTGAAGTCGCCCTACTCTCAGCCGCTCCCCGCGATGGAGTAGCTGTCCGTGCGTTATCAACCAACGACTCCCCCACGACCTTAGGGTCGGGTGACCTCGTGCGGGAGGGAGAAGCTGGCGCGCCCAGGTCGTGCTGTGGCACCGCCACTAGCCTACACAACAATGCCACATCAAAACACATTTTCATAGCACGATAGAAACAAGTAAAAAGAGATTGAGTGTTCAAGATCTTTACCTCGTCATGGCCGGGACGTGAGGCTTCAGCCAAACGAGCCGATGCCTAATCACTGTAGGCATCTTTGCCTGCGTCACAGCAACAGTTTGCTGCACCTCCAAACCTCGACGGAGGGCATCCTCCGACGTCTTCTCTATCAGCTCCCGCTGCCTCTTGGCAGCAAGGCTTTCCGACCTCCTCGCCGGCCGACCTGCCTCGACCGGTGAATCCTCAACAGCTTCGTCCTCCTCCTCCTCTTTCGACTCGACCTCCCTCGATCGGGGTGTCAGAATCGACGGCGTCACAACCGCTGGAGGGGAAGTCGCCTTCCTCTTTCTCTTCTTCTTCTTCTTTGCGGCCTTAACCGCAGAGACTGCAGCAGCAGCCATTGAGACTGACTGCTTCGCCGCCGCCGACCTGGTCTTACGCCAGGATTTCACGGCACCTCCAGCGTCCGGGCCCGTCCCGGCATCACCTCCGACCTCAACATCGGTGTCTTCATCGGCCTCCACCGACGAATCAGACTCATAAAACTCCAGCAGACGACCTGCTGGAGGTTTATATTTGTTTGACCTAAGTTTTCTCCGGTGTAGCTTGCCTTCAGGAAGAGGCGCGGCGCACCACATCTGACACTTGTGTGCCTGTAAGCATTCGACCAGGAAAATTACACGATGTAAACAACGACAAACGAAGTAAAACAAACTAAAAGTAAGTCTTAGGATCTTACTGGGTCAGCCAGCCTCTTTAGCGAGTGTGCCTTAGGGCACTTCTTTATCTTCACCTTCCCAGAGTACATCTGGGATACTCTGGCCACCATCTCCTCCTTAGAGACCTTGCGGCTAACTTCGTGTGTGGCGTCTGATTGCCCGATCCTTGATCGGCTGAATCAGCCACCGGCAGAACAACCTGGCGACTGCAGCTCCTGTCACCCCCCACTTCTTCATGTCGCTGACTAGCTCCAGGACCCCCTTGAGGTCCTCGAGGTCATGAGATGACAGCCCTGAGTCCCACTCCGATATCTTCACTGACTTATGGCTAGTATGACATGGAAGCCCAGTAAGTTGATCTGCAATATAAAACCACTCCGACCTCCACCCAGCGGTGTTGTCGGGGAGGTCGCTATCGATCCACTCTGTCTTGAGGCCCAACCTCAAAAGAACATTATAGCCCCCACTTTCCCCGACCTCTTGCCAGTACTCTTTACACAAAACAAGTACCTCCACAACAAAAAGTGAGGTGATATCCCCAGATACGCCTCACAGAAATGAATGAAGGTCGAAACTATAGTAATGGAGTTGGGGACAAGATGTACCAGCTCCAACTTGTAGTAGTACAACAAGCCGCGGAAGAAATCACCCACGGAGAGGTTGAAGTCACGCTCGAAGAAGGACGTGAAGACGACTTGTTCCTTGACATATTCGGTCGGGAACTCTTCCCCAGTCGCGGCCTTCCACTCCACCTCTGCCTTCGGCCGGAGTAGCCCGTAGTCCACGAAAGCATGGATCTTGGCCTCCGTCATCGTCGACCAGACCCACACCGTCTGCGGGTCCGGGATGGAAGCCGCCTCTGCTGCCATATTGCTGCTAGGGTTTGGACTGGATCTAATGTCGCACAAGGTCTTGATGCGCATGTGCGGCGGAGCGCGGCGTGGAGCGGTGGTGCTAGCGCGTGGCTGGTCGGAGCTAGAGGTTGGATGGGAGCACTCGCGCGGGAGCGAAGCAGTCGCAAGACTGTAGGAAAGTGACGGCGGCGGAAGCGAGAGCGACGGGAGGAAGAAGAAAGGCGAATGGAGTCAACCCCGACCCAGGCTACCTTTTTTATAGGGGGTCCACTGGATTTTCCCGTTGCGGTTCCTTCCGCCATACAACACGTGCCAATGGCTCTGTTCCAAGAAGTTCGCGAGAAGATTGAGGCGGATTTATCGTTAACAAAACAAAGCCACGACCTAAACCCTGAGTTTAGGTCGTCAGCTAGCAACAAACTAACATCAGGTTGTCCTGATGACAAACACGTTTTATAAGCCCCCACGTCACATTAATTCAAGTCTTTGACAAATCATTTTGTCAAATCGACAAAGTACATGACAGAAGAGAGCGAACATTACATGGACCGCTCAAAGGTACACAAGTCACCTGCGACCTCACTGGATCCAGAACCTGGTACACAAGATAAACATACTACAAGACCTGGGCTACCCAGAGCAATCATCACGGCCTACTTTACCGAAGCAGAGCATGTCGTGAGATTTCTCCTAGCACCAGGACCTTGATGGCGGTCTTGCGGGAGCCAGCTGCCGAACGCCGCGCAACCTAAGACATGCTCGGACCAGACTATTGGAATGCAGTCACAAGCTTGCTCGGGATTCCAAGCCCTAGTGAGCATCCAATGCTCACCAGTGATGGCCTGCTATAGCTCCAGCTCGAACAGCATCACCCCCAAACTCTACCTGGTACCCTGCAGAGGCAGGATATATAGAATGAAGGTGTTGCCCACATTTCGCGAGAGTTCTCCTAGCTCCAAGCTTCTACAAGAACAAGACCCTACAATCTGGTGGACGAACACATGCCCATGGCATGGTGGAAACACTACTCTGCAGCTTCATTGCTCAGCAATGCTCAGTGCTTGCCTCCTTCAGTCTCACGGTGCTATTTATAGCCGGAGCCAAGCCTCGAGTAGTTGGCAAAGTGATGACACTATCACCACCTAGTCCTGGGACCTGCAGACATGTGCACGATTAAAGGCGATGACCTTATTTCCCTGTCTCATGACGTCTTTTGTCACTAGTGCATCAATGATGCCTGAGCCCGCCGCAGAGTCACATGGCTACAATGCACTCCTTGATCCATGGGTAGTTTGTCATTTCCTAGATGGCAAGAGAATCTCCGACCACTGTTGACCCATAACCCTGCAGTCTACACTACAAGACAAAACCTGACCCTGTGTCAGAAGGCTCAACACCTAATTTTAGCCCCCTTTTCGACGACAATTTCATGACCTTCCTCTACGACATGATGTCTTTTATTTGCATCCACTAGGCTCTGTGTCCTGGTGCACCCGCTATGGCTCTGCATGTAAACGGACCTATTCCAATCAGCCTATATTTCTATTTCCTGAACAGAATGGCCGTAGGTTCAATTGAAGACCTTCAGGGGTAGGCGTGCCTCGCTGCTCTACCAGACCTATCTGGGTGCCCGGAGAGTAGTACCACGATGGAGATCAGAAACACCATGAAAGTCAGAAGCATTACTTCTATGATTTCGTCAGGCCCCTGTGGTCGGTGTGCCTATTACTGAGGGCGCCAATACCTCAGTACAATGGCCTTGCTGGATGGCTGGCAGCTATGTTAGTCGTTGGGACACTAAAATGACCTCCTAGAGGTCAGCGTGCCTTAATACTTAGGTCTTCCAATACCTTGGTATGTGTGACCTTCCGAGGTTGGTGTGCTCTTGTAGCCCTGCCAGCCTGCTCTGGACACCCAAGGATTTTGCGTCAGGAATGAAGGCCACCCTGTGGGGTGCGCTCCTGATGGCCCTGCCAAGTGCTTCTGGGTGCTTGGGCGCTTTCGTCTTGAGACCTCCTTGCGGTCGGCATGCCTCGAGTGGCTCTGCCAGACTCTTGCAGCTATGCAAGATATCTGGGTGTCTCTACATTCCACATGTTCAAGATCTACAGAATTCTGGCTTCATCGTCGATCGACCCCGGATATTGCAATTTCAGCTATAACATCATCGACAACTTCTTCATGTGACGCACCTTTCGAGATTCTGCTGGGTATCCTCAGATACTGGACATCATCGACTTGAGGCCTCTTTGAGGTCGGCACGCCTACAAGGCCTCCTCGAGGTTGGCCCTGCCAGACTCCTTGCAGCTATTCTCGGAGATCTGGGTGTCTCTACACTTCGTTCGATCAATACCATGACTCAGTTTTCTTTTTTTTTAGCATCAAACCAGCCATGTTGCCTTCTTCAATGCTCAGGGACTACTCTACGAGTGCGTCTTCGACGCCCTCTTGTTTTATTCATCATACTGACGTGTTGAGAAAATCCGTTTCTCATCAAGTTGTTACTCGACCTACTTTTTCTTTCTCCTCTTTTTTAGATCATCATACCGGCCATCCTGCCCGCCACGATGCTCAGATACTACTCTATGAGTGCATCTTCGATGCCCTCCAATTTTTTCATCATCATTTCGATCTATCGGAAGTTTGCTTCCTATAGGTCGTCACTCGACCTCCCTTCATTCGGCAAGACTATAACCAGGTCGGCTGCTAAGTCGATTTGTTCTTTTCTTTTGAACCGACGTGCATGCTATTCGACCTGTCGATAGCACTACGACTTTGTCATGACCTTCCTAAGGTCGTTGCGCCTACACCTCGCTCGGAGGCTTGTGAGACATGGGTACCCCTGGGTCCCCACCGACCAGGCTCACGACTGTCCCCGACAAGTGGGTCCAGCCTATCAAAAGACTCGTCGACCTATTAGTGGGCCCAACTGACCTAGTTGGCAGCCCGCGCGACCTCCTGAAGACTTTCCAGAGGATTCCCCAGATGACCTCATTCAGCACGACCTCAAGACTTGGCGTACAAGACAAGACAACGGTGGATTTCGCCCAAAGAAGATCGACCGGATATGGGAAGATGTGTAACATAGACTTAGGTCTCCTAGTCGTAATAGACCAGGAGTCTAGGAACCAACCTCAACCGCTGGCCAATATAAGGCGGGCGAGGCGACCCCTTGTAACAACCACACAATCCCCAAGCAATCTACACCAACAACTGGACGTAGGGTTTTACTCTCCAGAGGCCCAAACCAGTATAAACTTGCCATGTTCTCTGTGTTCTGCATACTCGTATGCGACCTTTGAGTTCTTAGCCTTAGATTCTGCCCCGCCGAACAATTAAACCACTGGGATTAGCACCCCCGTGGGTTGTCCAGTTCTCACCATCTGACAGTCGGCTGCTAAGCTGACTACTTTTCTTTTTTAGACCAACATGTGTTGATAGCTGTTAAGTACGACTTTTGCGCCGTCAACTCGTGTGTCACACCTGTTTTCCAAAGAGAAACCAAGTGCATCTCATATGTGTGCCTGGATCAGTTCACACACATATGATAGACAAAATGAGTGGAATATCATTAACAGTATTTAAAACGTATCACAGAGTTTAACCACTTATTACACTCATGCGGGTGACTCGAAGGTCTCTAACAACAGAAAACGATAGCTACTCGACTAGTCTTCGTGTTCCGCTCCCACAGGCACTTGACCGGGGGACCGCGAGCCTCAAAACCCATCGTAGTCGTCGTAGAACTCGTCTCCACCGTTCTCCTCGCGAACGGCGGTAAGCAAGGCTGAGTACACATATGGTTGGCACTCAACAAGTGGGGGAAGATGCAAGGCTATCAAGGTAGGCTAAGGTTTTGTAGCGGTTAGTATTTTAATGTTGGTCAAGTTTTAATTAAAGAACGCCTATTTACTAGGTGTAAGTTTATACCAACCCACTTAAGAAAACTTGATAACAAAACAACCCAAAGGCCATAAAACCACGATTTAATCTCATCTCAATGTTCATTAATCATGTGAGGGTCCAAGCCGCTCATGACCATGAGCACGGCCGATCGATCGCCTTTACACTTTGCGAGAGGTTTGCACACTTTAGCCACGGCTCGCGTAAAAGCTCCGAAGAACTTTAAACCCAACCATGCAATGCCGGCCAAGCACCATACCACATTTCCGAGGTGTGATTTCATAGGGATGCTATGAAGCTTTTACAAAGGCATGCAAAAGACTAACGACCCGCATAGTTACGGATCGTGCGGACCATAACCCTCCCTAGTGGTCGCGCACCTTAACAAAGGGTCGCTACCCCAAAAGGACCGGGCTATACCCCCGCAACGCATCCCCCTCTCGCTCCTTTTGGAAAAGGGCCACTAGTACGATAACACACCTAATTAATTGGCTAAGGTCAGAGCCATGTGGCACTGTGGTTGCGCATGTTTTCTTGGGTGGTTCTCCATGTTCCAATTAAGTCAAGTATTCTTGTATTAACCTGAAACATTGATCATTAAACATTAAGCATTTCCATAAAAAGACCATTTTATCCAACCCAAGTTGAGCAACTAGCATATTCTACCCAAAAACATTTAGTTAAACGGGTTGTGCCAAGGATCAGGGATAAAAATCTAGGTATGTCCTTAAAAAAGGTGTCCCCATCAATTTAATGCAATAACATAATAAAAGTAAACTTAATTATTATGCAGTTATATAGGACAAAATAGAATACGCAGGGGGAGAAGACCACTTGCCTTCTTCAACTATAGCAAAGTTTTCTTCATCTTCAAATAACTGTTCCTGATCGACTCCAAGAGGTTGCTCAGTCGAAACATGCACGATATCACGATCACACACATAAAGCATACAATAAATAACATAGTTCACCAATCAAGTCTAAATACTAAAGACATGATACTAAAGCGACGGGCTCGCTAAGACGATCGTATAAACAGATAAAACACTAAATTGGAGCTATAATGGTGAAGATACGCTAAAAACAAGGTATAAGGACTAAACTGCGAAGAACTAAACTTTCTTGGGACCTAACAACAAGAAAACAGGCTCTAAAAACTACTTATGCTTAAAACAGAAGGTTTAAATCATAAAATGGCTCGGCTGGACCTCGGGTATAATAATTTAATTAAGGCAGGGGCTTAAACGTAAAATTCAGGACTGAACTACAAGATTTCTTTGAGGTGGAAGGACCGGCATGCGATATTAAAGAAACCGGGAGTCTCTTTAGCAAAAGAGCACCAGTTGACCGTTATGCGGCTGGGTTTAATCCGCGGCCGGTCAGATCTTGGCCGCCCACGCCCGATCTGACGGCGGGCCACGCACAAACAAAAATCGTAAGAGCAAGACGAGAGAAGAAGTTATCACATCTAGGGGCAGATAATGGTACTAAACTTGGTTCCGACAAACCCCAGCTTAAGATTGTTCGACCTGTATATGTCACTCCTATCCAGAAGAATCCTGATGCACAAGTTGATCTACCAAGGACTATGATGGAGAAAAGCAAAGAGTGGAGAAATCTCAATGATAGAAGAATCGATAAGTTATAAGTGGGACCAGACTATATATTCCTATACAAGTCCAATGGGCTATGGAGAATAGAAGGGCATGTTTGGTGTGCTTGTGCAAGGAAGGTCGATATGAAGAAAGTTGATAAGCCTTGGATAATACCCATGTGAGCCTTTGTTTCTTGCTAGCCTTTCTCGAATCTCGAGACGAGATTCCTTTTAAGGGGGGTAGAGTTGTCACACCCTAAAATTTTCAATTTCAGGATGTGAATAGAGAGAATAATTTAATAACAATTTTCTCATAATTTTTTTAAAAAAATTCAACATTTATTTTTCTTTACAGGAAATATAGTATAGGAAAAATCCTTTGTTTGATTTTCCGAATTAAAACAAAGTTGAGAGTGTTGCATTCATGCCGATGCATCCAGTGGTTCTTGAGTGCTAAAGGTTTCAAAAATGCGTTTAGGAGCTATCCTAACTCTCCCGAGAATTTTCCGGATTTTTCTAGAATTTATTCACATTTTCCTTGAGCTATTTTTATTTATTAGAAGGCTCTAAAAATCTTTTCATGAGCTCCAAATGCTTTATTTGGATTGTTCATGTCTTAATCTATCTCTAGGAATTTTCCTGGAATTTTTGTGATTTTCGAAGTATTTCTCGTGCCTTTAAAAAATTTCTAGATTTTTCTAAAATTGGTTGCGCACCGAAAATTAATTTCGAAAAAAACAAAACCTATCCTACACGGCCGAGCCCGAAGGCCCGACCCAGTCCGCTTCGGCCCGGCCCGCTTGGCCCGCCGAGGCCCATCCGGACAAGCCGCCATGGCCGGGGATGGCGTGCCGCCGCCGCCCTCCCCGGGCGTGTGCACCGGGACTCCTCGGCGTCCGTGCCTATTTAAGGCCGCGCGCGCCCGTGCTCGCGAACCCTAGCCGCCCGCGCCGCGCCGCGCCCTTGCGTCGCCGCCGCCGTCGTCGAGCCGAGCGCCGCCCGCCACCGCGTTGACTCCCCGCCGAATCGCCGCATCGGGACGCCGCGGGATGAAGCCGACATCGCCATGAAGTCCGCGACGCAGTCGCATCGCCTCCGCCAATCCCCGTCGCCCGCCCGAGCGCGAGCGCCGCCGGCTCCCAATATCGCCGCCGCCCCTCTTTGAAATCCGGTGCCTCCCGTCGATCTTCGCCCGTGGTGAGCACATCCTCGCGATCCCCTCGTCGTTCTCTTCCGTTCCGTGCCTCACCCGAACTCCTAGGCCTCCGGACCACCGGCGATTTGTGCACCGTAAACCACCGACCGCCCCGTTTTGTTTTCCCGTTCCCCGGATCGATCCCGATCCCGGGAAGAAGAAAGCATATTTTGTGTTCGGTCCCCGGTGATAGAAGTAATGAGTAGATCAACTCTTGTGTCTTAGTAAATTTGCGGATAACCCCTAGAAAGATCCCACTTTCACACATAAAGCCCACCCACGCCCTTTTATAGATCTAACCCTCGTCCTTTGTCCTTTTCGCGAGCACTATTCAATGTGTCTTGCAAATTTCCTCTCGCTACTCCCCGAGATCTATAGTTAACCACGAATAGGTCCTCCAATCTTGTTTTCTCCATATCTTGCACGTTTGAACTCCGTTTTAATCCGTTCAAATTGCGTTAGATACATAATAACATAAAACACGCTTTAGTGGTGCGTTTTCACCATGTTTTGTTTTCTGAAAATAAAATTAATATTAATTTTGATTAATGTCTAGTTATACATGCCTTTTACAAATAAAAGTAATATAGATTTATACCCGTTTTTCATAATCAAATTTAATTTGCTTAATGATTGCTTTACATGCTTTTATATATAAGATCTAATTAGATCTTTATCTCGGTTTTTCTTAAACCAAATGTTAATTTGTTTAATAGTTAATTAATCTTTTCTAATTAAAATTTGATTAGGCTTTTACATTGGCTTTTATAATAAATGTTAATATGGTTAATGTCAGCTCCATAATGTTTTTAATAATAATATGATCTACTTGAATTACAAAGTTTCGTTTAGATTGTTCATATAGTTTAGTTTTTTCTAAATTAAATGTTTAATTTATTAATCCATATATGAATCTTTATAAATAAAACTTGACTAGTTCTTTACACCGGTTTTGTAAATAAAGTTTAATTTTCTTTAATTCCAACAAAGGGTATTTTAGTTCTCGAAATATCCCTACATACTTTTTGTTGATTAAAAATAAACCTAGCTCATAGTTTCATCTCACATATGCAAATCAATCGTTAGACGTTCTTTACCTTAGTGTCTCTTTTGATCAAATCTATCCGAAGCTCTAAATCTTTCTAGTGTCGCCTCAAGCTCAAACCATGTCCGGCTAATCGTACCCTTCCCTTCTAAGCACGGTTTGTGTGCTTTGGTGATCCTAGTAGATATCTTAAGAGTTTTTGTTCGCATTTCCTTATCAAGTGATCCTACCATAATTATTTCATGTTTCTCTTAGAACCTCGTTCATCAATATCTAGTTCATGACTATCCTATCTCGCTAGGTTGTCTCTTCATGAATCACCGTGTTCTTGTGCCTAATCCGTCGTAGCTACCTTTCCTTGGAGCTTACCCCGTTATCCGTTTCTCCCGTCGATTAGATCACCCTTGGTTAGTGTGTCAGTTGTTCATCCGAGTTCTCTTTGTAGACTAGTTCTCTAGATCCTAGCCTAAGGTTTCTTATGCGCTTGATAGTTCATTGCTACCGTTCTAGTTCGTTCCACCTTAACTTGTACGTTAGCGTATGTACCACCTGTTACTTGTTTTAACACTAAAGATGCATGTTAATCTTGACTAATTCTTACTCCAATGCTTTTATAAATAAAAAAGTGATTAGGTTCTAATCTGGTTTTCTTTAATCATGATGTAATTGGTTAATCCCTATTTATAACTAGTTTTTCTAAATAAAAAAAATGTTAGGGTTAAACATCGGTTTTCATAATAAAGTTAATATGCCTAATGACATCATAAATGCCTTTTCAATATCAAATATGTTTAGTTGAACACATGACATAAAGTTGTTCGTCTAGATATCTTATACTTGCTTTATATTTTTAAAGTAATTGTTAATTTGACATAATTTCTACTCGAATGTTATAAATAAAATATGATTAGGTTTATCGTGATTTCTTTAATTTAATGTAACTTGTTTAATGGTAACATAGAGTATTTCTCTAAAATATTATTTCACATGATTTCTTAATTAATATATGCCAAGCGTAGTCTCTTGTTCTTGTTAATGATTTCACGATAGTTTCGAGCTTAGTTCGTTTTCGGTGTTTCTTGCGCTTGCGTAAACAATAGGATCGAGTTCTATCTCCGTGTGATCTTTCCGGTCCTTGCTCAATCTTCCGCAATCATCTCTTCAAAGTTAACCAAGCCTTCCCTTCCAAGCATACTTTGTGTTCTTTAGTGATCCACCTAATCGAGCCTATCCTTTAGTGCGTACTCGTTAAAATTTTCTTTTGATTGGTGCATTGTTCTTAGTTGTACTTTTTGCTTTGTATGCTTGTGCCCGATGATTGTTGCAAGTAGAACGAACGTGGTTCAAGAGCTTGGAAGAATGTGAAGGTGAAGATATTCGAGCAACAACTACTTTGGTTAAAGGCAAGTGTGTCCTTGTTCTTTTGTCCTAATAACTTAATAAATCACTTTGCATTGCTTTCCATTAAATTTGATGGGTGCCTATTAAGGATGACTAGCCTCTTTTGACCATTATCTTGAACCTGGTTTTTAATTAATATTGATGGTAGATATTGCTTAGTGTGCTCAACCGGGTTGGTAATAATCAACATGGTTATCGTTTTATGCTCTATGATCCTTTATGATACTTTTAATACAAGATCATTATGTTTAATCGGAACATGGAGAACCACCCAGGAAAACAGTACAACCACAAGAACTAACGGGCACTGGTCTTGGATGAATAATTAGGAACTTTAGCTTGGGGTGAT